>CM062225.1:600000-1199890 GCA_031216235.1 Syzygium jambos | reverse complement strand
AATTCAGTCTTAAACCTTTTGACTTCTTGCCAATTGAGTCCATTTGGCCGGCCGGTGCTGACGTGGCTAGACCTGTCAAATGGGTGGGTCGGGTTGGGTTTGGGTCGGGTCATAAATGGTCCGACCCAAATTGACCCATTAACCCGTTTATGACCCATTTATGCGCAATGCAATTTTGTTGACCCATACCCGACCCGACCCATACCCGACCCGACCCATACCCAACCCATACCCGATTAGACCCGTATTGCTAAAATACTTCCATATTTAATTAAATATAGGAAAATTCATACCCAAGCTGAAATGAGAGTGCAG
The DNA here is from genome assembly GCA_031216235.1 of Syzygium jambos. NCBI lineage: Eukaryota > Viridiplantae > Streptophyta > Magnoliopsida > Myrtales > Myrtaceae > Syzygium > Syzygium jambos. Next base: position 1,199,575 of record CM062225.1, on the reverse strand, counting down.
AATGAGTGAGTGCAAGATTGAGTGAGGGTGAGAGAAATGCGTTGAGTTTAAATCAGTTGTAAACTCATTTATGACCCATTTGCGACCCATTTATGACCCATTTAACACTAATATAAGACTTCTACCCATTTATGACCCATTTACTAAATATAACTAACCCATTTATGACCCATTTACTAATAAATGGGTTAAGCAATGGGTTTATGACCCATTTTGACAGGTCTAGACGTGGCCACCAGCCATCTAGCCAACGGTAACGTGGCAATTTTTAAATAAATTTTTCAAACTTTTTTCTACCTTTTCCCTCTGGCCGGTAGTCGATCGCCGGACTAGCCAGAGTGAAAAGCCAGAAAAAAAGAAAAAATATTAAAAAATTCGAAAAAAAATATTTAAAACTTACCACGTCAGCGTTGACCAGATGGCCAGCGGCTATGTCAGCACCGGTCAGCCAAATGGACTCAATTGGCAAGAAATGAAAAGGTTTAAGACTGAATTGACAAACTTATAAGGTTTAGGACTAAATTGGCAAAAGTGCAATAGGTTTATGACTTTTTTGGCAATTTTCCCATCCACTGAGTTATAGGCGTTTCTCGGATTCTACTCTATGTACCTTCCTTTTTGTTCTTTTTTGGTTAGTTACTGGAATATGGAATTTGGTTTCCACTTTCGATAGAGGGCGGGGATAGGAAATTAGGAATTACGAAGGTGCAGCAGACTTGCTTTCTGCTTTGCTGAGGTGTAGTTGTAGGAATATCAGCGAAGCACTGCCTTTGATTGTGGACACTTCAATTGGTGGAATGACTAGTTATGATCCCATTGATATTTCAACTTGTTTGATTCTTTTGACATTAACATACTATTGTTTTTTGCAGTGACTCATAATATAGAACCATTGATGGAACGAAGGAGTCTGCTGATGAGGTAGTAATCCATCTGAAAGGAACGGTCACTAGAAATGCAAGTTTCTACAGATAAATCTTTTGTGGTATAGTGTTGACACCTATTTTTAACTTGCCCCAAAATTAATTATGCAAAATTTAGGAATTAATTTTTAAATTCCTAAAACAAAAAATATATATTTCCATGCATTGCATATAGAAATTAGGCGTGTTTGTGTTAATATAGTCTATTAAAGTGTTAATTTAAAAAAAATTCCAAAAAAAAATAATAATATAATAATTTTTTAATTAATTAAGTAATTAATTAATTAAAAAAAAGAAGAAAGAAAAAAAAAATCAAGTCTGGCCAGGTCGGGGCCGGACCGACCCGGCCCGTTCTTTTTCCCCCCGCGCGCGGGCCTCTTTCCCCCCGGCCCGCTTCTCTTTTCCCCAACGCGGGCCCAGCCATTTCTTTTTCCTTTTTCCCCCCGTGTAGGCCTCCTCCAGCCCGCTTCTCCTTTTTCTCCTCTCCCCCTCGTGCGTCTGGGCCCAGCCTGGCCCAGCCCCTTCTTCTCCTTCTCCCCCACGCGCGACCGTCGCTGTCCACGCCCCTGTCCGCCTCTGCTTCGCGTCGTCACGCCGACGCACGGCGGCGCCGCCCCTCGTCATCGTCGTCATCCGGCCAGAGGAAGGCTGAACGAGCACGACGACGGGACTGGCATTAATTGCCAGTCCCGTCTTCCCCCCATTTCCCGGGCCTTCCCTTATCCCCTCATCTCTCCTAGTTCCCTGTGCACCTCTCTGCGTCCCAGAACTAACGCCCTCTCTGCACCGGCCTATGGCCGCGGAATTCGCGGGGCATAGGCCGGTGCAGGCCATCGTCACGCCGACGCGGCCGGGCCCAGGCTCGTCGTCGTCGGCTATAAACCAGAGAAAGAGAGAGAGAGGGCCGGTCGGCATTTTTGAGAGAGAAACAGAGCAGGGAAAGAGAGAGAAAACAGGGAGGGAATAGAGAGAGACACACACACAGAGAAGAGAGAGAGAAAGAGAACGTGGCCGAGGCCTTGCCGGAGCAAACCAGCAGCGTCGTTGTCGTCGTGAAGAAGCCGGAGCCTCGGGTCGACCGTTTTCCAGAAAAACAGAGACAAAGAGACCGAGAGAGAAAAGAGAGAGAAAGAGCGAGTCTAGAGTGTGCCGAGGTCACGCCGGAACAGGAGGGAGAGCCAGTAGAGTCGCCGTCGCCTTCAGACCCGCCGTAAGACGCCCAGCCGCGCCGTTGACCGGTGAGCCCCCTTGGCCGAGAAGCACCTCTGTCCTCCCCTGTTTTTGCACGCCGTCCGGCCGGGACTCGCGCCGGCCGAATCGCGCGATTCCCGGCCCATACCGCCGTCCTCCGCCGTCCGTGTGTCGACACTGAAGGTACGCTGGGTCGCCTGAGCCCACCAGTTCGCCGGAACAGGTCAGATTCTCCTGTTTTTGGTCACGCCTCCCACCTGTTCGATGAAAATCCTCAATGAGACCGGTTTGTTTTTTGGTCGCCGGCCGGCGAACGGCTGTCGGACGGTGATCTTGGTGGGCGGCGAGGCTTGATGATGGTCCCAGGGGGCCTGACCGAGGGTTGTGCCGGTCTGGGTCAGCCGGCGGATGGCCAATTTTGGCCTCGCCGGCGCCCCCCTTTCCGCGGGTCTGTGAAATTCGGGTCGGACCCGACCCGAATCAGCCGATCCGACCCGGGTCAACTCCCGGGTCGGATCTGTTGACTCGGGTCGGTTCTGATCCGACCCGGATCATCCGATCCGACCCGGATCATCCGATCCGACCTGGGTCAACGACCGGGTCGGATCCGACCCGATTCGGATCATCCGATCCGGCCCGGTCAACTCCCGTGTCGGGTCCGTCGACCGGGTCGGTAGAACCGACCCGGATCCGACCCGACCCGTCCTTTTTTAATTTAATTTAATTTTATTTTAAAAAAATATAAAAAAATCAAAAAAATGTTAAAAAAATAAAAATAAAAAAATGTTTTTATTTTCCTTTTTTTAATTAAAAATAAAAAATAATATTTCAAAAAAATAATATTAATATTTTCTTTTCTTTTTTTTGAAAAAAAAATCGAAATTTTTTTTTTAAAATTTAAAAAAAATTCAAAATTTTTTTTTTGTGACTTATCTGAGTGTTTTAATCCTTTATAATTATGCATGTGTTGTTTTATTTAAATTCAACAAGTCTGAAATCGTGTGGTAGTATGTTGCATGTTTTATTATTACCGCCGCGTTGTTATTATGCATGTTTGTTTTAATACAATTGCATGAATTGTTGTGTTTTGAATGTCATCTGGCTTAGTTAGGGCTAGAACCATAGGTTGCATGACTGCTAATCATTTCTGATTATGCACTCGCTTGATCACCTCACATGTTAGGAGAAAGGTCCTAAAATCAATCCCAACTGCTTGACAAACATTTTCAAGAAATGAACAGGGTAGAAAGGTACCGAAAGGGCATTAGTTATCTAACTAATGTAACCAAGTCCCCGAATTCAGTTAATCTCTGGTTCGTAGGAATAGGGTGATTCTCCCATCACCTTATTTGGGTTTCTAATCGACCCACCTCAAATCGATTAGTGACGACTCCTTGGTATAAACCATTTGTATGTTAAATATTTAAACCTTAAGTCGCGATATGGTATGGGCTTGGGAGAGCCCGAGTTAAGTCATAAACCTAGACTTAGGACGTACCAGGCGAGCCCCCCTGCCTTTTGCATATCGTCAAAAAGGGCTCGGGAGTTCGGTCGCGACAGACTGGCGACTTCGCTGGGGACTTGCGTTTTTAAAAGTGGACTTAAGCCAAATTTTTACCCTGTTCAAAATAATTTTTGTTTGGCAGCAAGGACTCCAGGTATGAGCCTGACATTAAGGTGTTATTTGTTCTTGCAGGTTCAAATTGATTGTTTATAAATTTTTGTGCATGCTTTAATAATTTAGCACTACACTATTGCACACACAACCACGCTGCCGGACCTGGGCCGCAATAGGACATTTTAGGATGGTGTTAAGAAAGATACGACCTCGAACGCGAGTCAGCGATGTAGAGGTTGCCTTTCTTCTCCCCGAAATTTATTTCTAAAAAATCGTAAAGAAATATCTTTAGCCGCTATTCGCGTGACTATAAGATATTCCTTTCGATTTGGCCGAGATTAAAAGGACTTGACACCAACGCGAGACTGCGATGGTCAGGCACCCTTTTGATTTCATTTTGCTGAGCCGGTCTAAAATAGAAATCGAACCTCACTCCTCATGTGTATGTTGTTGTGATTGCTATGGTTCAAGGAAAGGTATATATTCTATCCCTTCTCATTTTATTATGCAGCCTACTAATTCAATTGATTTGTTATTAATAGGCCACCCGTTGATTGCATTCTATACACGATGGGAAAAACTGATGCCCAATTTGTCCCTGTTCCTAAGAAAATTTCTGGCATGGTGGGACCGACAAGACGAGGGATATGCTTATTGCGGAACTTGTCCGTGAAAATAAGCAGCTCCGAGAAGACTGTAGCTTTCCCATCGTTTATAAAATGAGCATCCGGGAAGGGCGCCCTTTTTGTTAAAAGCCCATTTTTGTATATTTCCCTAGTAATTATGTTCAGGGATTTTGGTTTTCTTTCTTAAATATGTTTTTGGGTTGTACTAATGTTAATATAACTCGGGCCGCTTTTTAAGCTTTAAATTAATTTTCTCGCCCCTTTGTGACACCACCGCGGCCTTCGGCCCAGTGGTATCCGGGATGTAAGCGTCACGGTCCGAGGCGACCGGGGTTCGAACCCCGGGGACGCCACCTGTAATGTAATATTAATAAAAACCCTTTTTGCTTATTTTTTTTCTTTGCAAATAAAGAAAATATGTAATAATATTATGACTAGGTCATAAAATGATTCTTTATCGACATTACACTCATTTATATCAGCGTTTTTGCAGGTAGTTACAAAAAACGGCCGAAGAAAATGCTCGTCTCAATAAAATGGAGACCGAAATGAAGCAAATCTTTGCCTTTCTTCGACAGCTCTCAAAACAAGTGGAACACCTGTCAATCCGATTGGATCAACTCACCATGACTCCGTTTTGCTACCCAAGACCAGGGAGGATGACTCAAACAGAGCCCTCCAGTGTCAACCAGAAGGGTAAAGATGTCATAGTTGACAATGTCCACGAGTCCCCTGATCCTAAGGAATTGAGCGTCCTATGCCCAAAGTTCATGCAACGTGGACCATACAAAATCGGTATCCCTCCGCCCCAAAGGCGAAATAACAAAAAGCAGTTCACGCCACTCCCTTGGCCTATGTCTCAGATCCTGCCTTTTCTCCTGGAAATGAGGTTGCTTGCTAAAGAGCCAAAACATAAAAATCCTGAGCATTTTCCCAACTACGATCCCTCCAAGGCATGTGACTATCATTTGGGTGAAATAGGACATTCCGTCAATGACTATGTTGTCCTGAAAAATAAGGTCTAGAAATTATTAGATGCAAAGATGTTTTCATTCCGCAATGCACCACCCAATCAAGCAGGAGGCGCGGATGTCGTCGTTGAGTAAACTGAAGACTCAACTTTCCTCTCTTAGAATAAAGGCATATTTAATAGTTTGAATCCTCCCCTACCTGGGAGCTTTTCTTGCTTTCTAAAAGTCTCAGCTGTTTTCTAAGATTTTCAGTTTTATGAATTTGTAATTATGCTTGGAATTTCAGTACTGTAATTTCCATTCCAACAAATGTAATTCGCTTGAATTATTCAAAAGAATTACAAATATTTTGTTTTAAGGGCCTGAGGAAGTATTCCAAACCGGCCCGTTGATGATATCCAGCCATGTAAAAGAGTGTGTTCTGAGGCCCGGGCTTCCTCATGCTTCCTTGTTTCTAAACTTTTGAAAATAAAACAAACATTTTGTCATTTTTCAAAAGAACAAAAAAAGAATAGTGGTGGAAAAACGTGCAAACTCATGGCCTTGTTTGTTTTTCTAACTCGCTCACTTTGTGTCTCAGAATATACTCCTTTTTAATTTGTTTTTATAAAGGAAACATTTGGAAATGACACAAATTGAAGAACACTGGTAATGCTACCAGACCAACTCATTTGATAGGGGCAGCCTGAGCAAAGATCAGCCAACCTTCAAAATGAAATATGGGGCAAATTTCATTACTTCTGGTGTGAGATATCAACTCCAGAAAATCAGAGGAAGTGCTGAGCATTCCTCGACATCATGATGAGCGGAATATCATTTCGTACAAAAGTCGGGGACAGATCAAGAAAAGATTACCCCTTTTGAAAGAAAAAGGTATGTCTTATTCCTTAATAAATTTTGGAAATGACATTCCATTCCTTTTGCAAATAATGAAATGGGGAACATGCTAGACCCTGACGTGCTAGCAAGCCGAATGGAGCACCAATGCTGGGACTTCTCAAATGAAGCATGACGAAGAAGTGCTCAATTGGAAGAGTAGACTATGGGGCATGCAATCCCCCAGTCCATCAAAAAGGGTGTATTTCGTTCCTAAAGTTCATCCACTTTAGAATAGAAATGACACATTCTTTCCTATTATGTATGACAAATTTGAGTAAAGATTCTGTGCAAGCAGCTGGAAAAAACTTTGCACATGACAAGATAGAGTCAATCCTAGTCCCACCAATCATGGAGGTCTCGACGTCAGTCATGCCCACATCGGTCAAAGACCTTTAAAGTAGAGATTAGCTTTGCTGCGAAGATCCCCATGCAAGCAATTGCACACCATGCCCTATGTATGACCGGAATCAGAGGATTTTCGAGAAATGCCTCAGCATGCCAGGATCGCGTTGGCACAGCATGCGCCGACAATAGGATTTTCCAATTGAAGGCACCCCTGATTATAGAGGATTTCATCCGAGCTTCGAGACTAAAAGCATGGAGGAGCAAACTATGCCAGAGAAGGTTGAGCAAAGTAAAGGGGAGAAAAGACTCTGCTAGCTTTGAAGACAAAATGGAAGAAGGGTAATCTGTATCGTTCACAATTTATCCTCAATCATCTCACTTCTAACATAAGCTCATATTTTTGTCAGAAGGGAATTATCAACATCCGAGAAAATTCAAGGATTTATCAGTTGAATTTCCAATGAATGGAATCACGAAGGGTAATGTTGTATCGTTTCCAATCCCTATCCCTTAAAAAGCCATTCATTAACACTATCTTTCTTATTACCTTGCAGGTATGCCTCACTATCACCGCATAGGTAAGTATTTCTTTCCCTAAAAAAACTCTTCTCATAAGAGTAGAAAGAAACAAGAAGGAAGAAATAATTAAAGAAAATAGATACTATTTTCTCCTCGAATGCATTACATGGAAAGGACTCTTGCATGGTAATTTTACCTGTTTAATTCACTAATCTCCTGTGAAAATCTTGACAACTCGACGAATAGTGTCGAATTACTCCGATGTATTGAACGAGGTGTGTCAGGATGATGAGAGGCAACCCTTAATCTATACACGTTCTCAAGTACCAAACTCTTGCAAGATGATTGAAAGAGTTTCATTTCTACGAGGTAAAGGGATTTCTCGCATAAGGTACGGTAGCCAAAATGATGAGAGGCAGTTCATTTCTCTGCCCCATACACTACCATTAATCTTTTGCTTAACCATTTTTGAGCCCACACACTCGGAGGTTCCTTTCAAATTACCCCTGTCAAGAACCACCCCACATTGGGGCAGCTTGAGGTAAACCAGCCTCATAGGATGGATTCAAACTCAGAGGAAACAAGAAAAACATCCTTTCCTTCCGGTCATCGCCCCCTGGCTTCGACCTCGTTGTTTTCACGGAACCCGCGGTCCTCAACAGAGTCCTCTAAGATCAGCACACCATCGACAACCAGACAGTCAAGGTTAAGAGGGCTTTGTCAAAAGAGAAGCAGCAAACTAATGCTTGTCCAAAATGTCAATATCTTATTGATAACAGTGATGTTTTCACTAAGCAAGACAAGCAGAGTGAGGAGTTTGTAATATCTAAAATTTTCTATGATCATCAGCTGCAATAGCTCACACAAGGTGAAAAAGATGTATAGAAATTTCCTTGCTTTCACTTGCGTTAATCTTTGAGTGTTTTTATTGCAGATGAACTCTCATGATAGTTTAAGTGCCCTAGGATGATGAAGAGCAGTTCTTCTTCTATCCCATACACTTATATCTCTTGCTAGCCCAATTGAGCCGGCAATTTCATTTCGTATGAACCCAATTGGTGATCATCCCCCACACCGGGGCAAGACAAACGTCACCGCAGTTTGAGCATCACGGTCTCAAGTACCGAATGGAGATGAAGACTCCAAGAGCCTAAAAACATTGTTCTGTTCAACTTTGTTTAGGCTAGTCCTGACAGCATCAGAAGAGCAACTAAAAGAAAAAATGCTGAAAAACTGGGGGCATGAAAAAACAGTGTGCCTGGTAAAAGCAAGGCCAATGCCCATGAATGGAGATTTATGGGCGTGATGAAAGCGCTCTCAAATATCTCAAAGACATTAAGTGGTGAGGAATAGACGACCCCAAAGGGTTTAAACTTGAGTTCTTTGATATAAATTCTTACTTTAAGAACTCTGTCTTGATAAAGATCTGCCACATGATAAAGAAAGACGAACCTATTCTTGAGAAAGCATTTGGGACAGAGATAGAATGGTATCCAGGAAAATGCTTGACGCAAAAGCTCCTTAAGAAAAAGTTGTCAAAGATGCTAAAACACAGGATTACCCAGAGAGTCTTCCAAACAGATCCTGACGACGGATAAGAAGATCGGTGACAATGCTAGATGATCACCAATTCTTACCCTCACACACATTTTTGAGCCTAACGATCATTTCGTTCCTCAACCCGTAAACCAAGCCCATGTTACATCCCTCATGAAGTCTCTTCTGATTGGGGCATTTAAATTAACACGAGATTTCAAATGTTTATAAACAACGCTCGAGGAAGTGCGAGCAAGACTATTTTCTATCTCTTTTGCAGGGTTCTTGACTTGTAAACCCGGAGATAATTGCAGAGTATTTTCTTTCATGGCCTTGACTCAGACAGTCTCCTTTGTTAAGCCATTGACCAAGCCTACATTACGACCCTGAGGAAGACCTCTCAGATTGGCAACGTCGTATCGCTTGCGAGAAAACTCAGACCCTTATTGATGTGATAACGGTCAGATTGAGTGTTTTCGATTTTCCCGCATTAATGGACGGGACAAATAACCATTTTCAATAAGAGCGAGTGGAAAGTCCTTTCTGACTGAAGGTCCCTCGTTCATCATCTCGAGAAAGTCCACCTTGCGAAAAAGTTGTCTTGATTGACCCTCAGTGGATTTTTGGTGATGTAAATATGGTAAAATCATCATGCATGAACCCTCAAATGCACACTATGGAACAGCCCAGCTTGTCTATTCCTGATGAATGCATGCATGTTTGTGCTAATCATCTTTGACAGCTCAGAGTTTCAATCCCCAGTGATAGAATACAAAAATTTCGGGCACTGGAAAAGCCCTCATTATCATCTCAAGAGAGATGCCCCGAAAAAGGTTGGTTATTCAGCAGATGATACATCAAACCTTCAGGAACATGCCCAGGTAAGTACACTCTGCCCTTACCCGATCCTGAAATCATCAAATTTCTTTTCAATCTACCCAGAAGGTAAACCGGGTGTTTTTTTGAAAATGAAATGCATCTTGACCTGGTCAAGATATTTCGTACAATATTCAAGAATAGCCTCAGTTGTCTATTCCTCCGGTGAATGCGTATGCGTTTGCGCAAAGAAAAACTAATCTGACAGGAGACATGCCCTTAAGAGGCAGGAAAGTATCCAGGTAAGTATATTCTACCAATGCCTGGTTCCAAAAATCCATGTACCTACAATTGTTATGGTACCCTTTGAACATTGGACTGACCCCTCTGTTCACCCTTTTGAGCACGGAACTGACTCCCTCTGTTCACATCAAATCCTTGGGCGAGGACCCCGAGGTGCTCATCGTTTGAGCTTTCCAAGACCTGATGGCAAGGACTCACCAGGCAAACAAACAAAATCCAGTCAGTCAAGGCGACCGAAGAAAGGTTTGGGTCCTAGACAAACAATCCCCAGTCAAGGCGACCGAAGAAAGGTTCGGGTCCTAGACAAACGAAATCCAACTGGCGACCGAAGAAAGGTTCGGGTCCTGTGTAAGCGATTTCTCCCCAGTCACGGCAACCGAAGGTAGATTCGGTTCCGCAACAAATGAAATCCAGCCAAGGCGACCGAAGAAAGGTTCGGGTCCTGTGCAAACGATTTCTCTCCAGTCAAGGCGATCGAAGAAAGGTTCGGGTCCTAGACAAACGAAATCCAACTGGCGACTGAAGAAAGGTTCGGGTCCTGTGTAAGCGATTTCTCCCCAGTCACGGCAACTGAAGGTAGATTCGGGTCCGCGACAAATGAAATCCAGCCAAGGCGACCGAAAAAAGGTTCGGGTCCTGTGCAAGCGATTTCTCTCCAGTCAAGGCGACCGAAGAAAGGTTCGGGTCCTAGGCAAGCGATTTCCCCAGTCAAGGCGACCGAAGAAAGGTTCGGGTCCTAGACAAACAATCCCCAGTCCAGGCGACCGAAGAAAGGTTCGGGTCCTAGACAAACAATTCCCCGTCAAGGCGACCGAAGAAAGGTTCGGGTCCTCGACACACAATATCAATTATCTGGAATTACTCTACCCTTCGGCAAGGTAAGTAGCCCCAGGTAAGCTTTTATTTGCTTTAGCATGCATCATCTTATATCGCATCATAAAAATGGGACTCCAGTCTCGCCAAAAATAACATTCATTGAACATGCATGGACCAAATTTAGGTGTCATTTTATCTTTGAACGTAACCTCTGCGAGCTCAAACTCTGCGAGCTCACCTTCAAAGAGGGGCAGCTGTTGACACCTATTTTTAACTTGCCCCAAAATTAATTATGCAAAATTTAGGAATTAATTTTTTAATTCTTAAAACAAAAAATATATATTTCCATGCATTGCATATAGAAATTAGGCGTGTTTGTGTTAATATAGTCTATTAAAGTGTTAATTTAAAAAAAAATTCCAAAAAAAAATAATAATATAATAATTTTTTAATTAATTAAGTAATTAATTAATTAAAAAAAAGAAGAAAGAAAAAAAAAATCAAGTCTGGCCAGGTCGGGGCCGGACCGACCCGGCCCGTTCTTTTTCCCCCCGCGCGCGGGCCTCTTTCCCCCCGGCCCGCTTCTCTTTTCCCCAACGCGGGCCCAGCCATTTCTTTTTCCTTTTTCCCCCCGTGTAGGCCTCCTCCAGCCCGCTTCTCCTTTTTCTCCTCTCCCCCTCGTGCGTCTGGGCCCAGCCTGGCCCAGCCCCTTCTTCTCCTTCTCTCCCACGCGCGACCGTCGCTGTCCACGCCCCTGTCCGCCTCTGCTTCGCGTCGTCACGCCGACGCACGGCGGCGCCGCCCCTCGTCATCGTCGTCATCCGGCCAGAGGAAGGCCGAACGAGCACGACGACGGGACTGGCATTAATTGCCAGTCCCGTCTTCCCCCCATTTCCCGGGCCTTCCCTTATCCCCTCATCTCTCCTAGTTCCCTGTGCACCTCTCTGCGTCCCAGAACTAACGCCCTCTCTGCACCGGCCTCCGCGGAATTCGCGGGGCATAGGCCGGTGCAGGCCATCGTCACGCCGACGCGGCCGGGCCCAGGCTCGTCGTCGTCGGCTATAAACCAGAGAAAGAGAGAGAGAGGGCCGGTCGGCATTTTTGAGAGAGAAACAGAGCAGGGAAAGAGAGAGAAAACAGGGAGGGAATAGAGAGAGACACACACACAGAGAAGAGAGAGAGAAAGAGAACGTGGCCGAGGCCTTGCCGGAGCAAACCAGCAGCGTCGTTGTCGTCGTGAAGAAGCCGGAGCCTCGGGTCGACCGTTTTCCAGAAAAACAGAGACAAAGAGACCGAGAGAGAAAAGAGAGAGAAAGAGCGAGTCTAGAGTGTGCCGAGGTCACGCCGGAACAGGAGGGAGAGCCAGTAGAGTCGCCGTCGCCTTCAGACCCGCCGTAAGACGCCCAGCCGCGCCGTTGACCGGTGAGCCCCCTTGGCCGAGAAGCACCTCTGTCCTCCCCTGTTTTTGCACGCCGTCCGGCCGGGACTCGCGCCGGCCGAATCGCGCGATTCCCGGCCCATACCGCCGTCCTCCGCCGTCCGTGTGTCGACACTGAAGGTACGCTGGGTCGCCTGAGCCCACCAGTTCGCCGGAACAGGTCAGATTCTCCTGTTTTTGGTCACGCCTCCCACCTGTTCGATGAAAATCCTCAATGAGACCGGTTTGTTTTTTGGTCGCCGGCCGGCGAACGGCGGTCGGACGGTGATCTTGGTGGGCGGCGAGGCTTGATGATGGTCCCAGGGGGCCTGACTGAGGGTTGTGCCGGTCTGGGTCAGCCAGCGGATGGCCAATTTTGGCCTCGCCGGCGCCCCCCTTTCCGCGGGTCTGTGAAATTCGGGTCGGACCCGACCCGAATCAGCCGATCCGACCCGGGTCAACTCCCGGGTCGGATCTGTCGACTCTGGTCGGTTCTGATCCGACCCGATTCGGATCATTCGATCCGGCCCGGTCAACTCCCGGGTCGGGTCCGTTGACCGGGTCGGTTCTACTGACCCGGATCCGACCCGACCTGCCCTTTTTTAATTTAATTTAATTTTATTTTAAAAAAATATAAAAAAATCAAAAATTTTTTTTAAAAAAATAAAAGTAAAAAAGGTTTTTATTTCCTTTTTTAATTAAAAATTAAAAATAATATTAATATTTTCTTTTCTTTTTTTTTGAAAAAAAAAATCGAAAAAAAAAATTTAAAAAATTTAAAAAAAATTCAAAATTTTTTTTGTGACTTATCTGAGTGTTTTAATCCTTTATAATTATGCATGTATTGTTTTATTTAAATTCAACAAGCCTGAAGTCGCGCGGTAATATTTTGTATGTTTTATTATTACCGTTGCGTTGTTATTATGCATGTTTTTTAATACAATTGCATGAACTGCTATGTTTTGAATGTCATCTGGCTTAGTTAAGGCTAGAACCATAGGTTGCATGACTGCTAATCATTTCTGATTATGCACTCGCTTGATCACCTCACATGTTAGGAGAAAGGTCCTAAAATCAATCCGAACTGCTTGATAAATGTTTTCAAAAATGAACAGGGTAGAAAGGTACCGAAAGGGCATTAGTTATCCAACTAATGTAACCAAGTCCCCGAATTCAGTTAATCTCTGGTTCGTAGGAATAGGGTGATTCTCCCATCACCTTATTTGGGTTTCTAATCGACCCACCTCAAATCGATTAGTGGCGACTCCTTGGTATAAACCATTTGTATGTTAAATATTTAAACCTTAAGTCGCGATATGGTATGGGCTTGGGAGAGCCCGAGTTAAGTCATAAACCTAGACTTAGGACGTACCAGGCGAGCCCCCCTGCCTTTTGCATATCGTCAAAAAGGGCTCGGGAGTTCGGTCGCGACATATAGTATTCGCTTTCATCACTTCTCAAAGATGGGACAGATGAAGTTGGCAGAGCATCATCCCCACCAAAGAGAGAAAGACTTGCATTTTCTTAGAATAATTCTTGGGTGGCAATATATAACAGGTCGAACTCGGTAACAAAACACATCCAGAGCAAGGATGCGCCACTTTGCATGTCTCGCCATTCAAACAATGAAAAACTTTCATAATAGATTCCACCCTTGCAGTGGCAAGCATCCGCATCATTATTGTGTGTGAAGAGGACAAGTAGTAACATCATCTCTGTTCGACTAACAATATCGAAAGAAACATCATGAATACAACTGCCAAAACACAAGCAATTGTCTTCTGGCTTTCTCCAATAATTAGTCCACATTACACAATTACTGCACTGCGTAACAGTCGCTGTTTTCTTTATATTATCTATGCCTTCAGTTTCAAATATGAGCGAAAGAAAAACTTCGGAGCGAAATTTGAGAGTTCCGTTGAAAGGATTTCCAAATGACGCCTAGTTCCTTGAAGGACTAATTTAATTAGAACACAGCAAACTATTTCTTATTCTCTGTTTTGCCAGTAATCAGTATCCAAAAGTATTGGATAGAGATCATTACCAGATGCAGACGATACGGTTCCAGTCCATGGCCCTTCAGTGGACGTACTCTTGGTGATATTGTCACCAACTGCCTGATGTTCGTAAGCTTTGAAATGCTTCCTCATGGCCTCAATTTTCTCCTCAGTCATGATAGCGCCCTCCGAGTCCAGCACTGGAACAGCAACCTTGCCTTCAAGCATGCTAACCACAGATGACATCGGCGGCCTAAGTGCTGGAGTGGTATTAGTACACATCAGAGCTACCTTTATCAATGCCAGCACCTCCTCTTTGTCAAAGTGAGGACCAAGTCTCCGATCAACTAGATCTATCAAATTTCCTCTCTCCTGCAAAAAGCGTGCCTAGAAACAGAAATCAAAAGTTAAGATATTTCCCTTTCGAGCTTCAGGTACAGATCTGTTGCAAAATATGCTCAAAATACTAAAAACAGGAAGAAGAAAATATATTATGTCCCTCGATAATTACGAGACAAATGCCATTGATAATCACCTGCTACTTTTTCATCTTTGTTAGGGTATAAATGAAAGAAAAGAATCGAACAAGTCAATACATATGAAACAAGTTCAAATAAAAGTTAGTAAACTCCATGACTGACCAATGGTTAACCGGTTGCCAAAAAATTACCTAACACTGCTTTAAAATCACCAGCTCTTATTGAGTTTTACAGGCACAAATTATTTTGTCAGTGTCATTACATAAAACGGTAGACTCGTCCTTCAAGTGTTTACACCATTCATTGCCTTTTACTCTCAATTCTAGTTTAACAAGAGATACCTGATTGTGCAACTCAGGTGACAATTGGATTTAACAGGGACTAATAATGATTGCTTACTCAAAGCAAAGCAAAATCTAACTTAAGGACTCAATTACATGAATGTGAAAAAAGTTATACCTCAATCGAAAGTATATGGAAGGACTTGTTTGGCGCAAATGAAACTAAAGGGAGTATGAATGCCAAGCACGAAAACATAAAAACTAAAACTAAATTACCCCAAATTTCAAGGAATAGAACTTTCTTCAGATCCAAAAAAAGAATCTATATGATGCCTTAGGTCAGAAGGCAGCCCACGGTTTCGAGTTTCAATGTGTCACTAGGTAGGTTCCAGTTTCAATTTCTCGGAACCAGACTAATCCGTGATAGCCCCCACCACTAGGGGTGATCGGTTCCAGGGTGGGTAGGGTTCAAACCTGGAACCTGGAACCTACCATGTTATAACCGGTTCTCATTTTTTGGAACCTGGAACCTATCCTGTTTTCCCTAGACCCTATTTTGGAACCTACCCTGTTTTTCCGGTCCGGTTTCAGGGTCTACCCAGTAACCTGTTTTTTTTTTTTTTCTTTTCTTGGTTATAGAAATTCGAAGAAAAATAAACAATCCACAAAGAGGTCCCAAAGTAGATCACATTTGTCCTCCAGCATCAAATCGACAGTGTTAAAGATTAGGTAAAAGCATAAGACGCTCTAAAGTTCATAAGCGCATAAAATTTGGCAGTAAACCACTTCAGTGATGCAATATAAGCATCAGTGCCAATAATTATTCCACCTCTCAACAAAAATAACTATTTAGAAAAATTATACACACCAATCAACCACCATGGGCATGGTATAACCAAGCTCAAAATTTCAAAAAACTGTCAAAAGATATAATAATGATGTCATCAGAACAGCAAAGTCCTCACCATGAGCAATTGCACTAGTGGACTGCGTGGGCTCCTCACTTTCATCAGCATCCTGACAAAGTAAAAAAAGAGAAGATCCGCTTGCTGAGATTGACATGTGCTAAGAACTCTACAGCTATATGGACATCCATATTAACCATAACATAATCTGCTTCATATTACAATTCCATCCAAGCTTAAAGTCTGAATTTATTAATGATGACCAGTATCAAGTTTGAATGACTTCATTATTACCCTTGTTTAATCATAGCAGCAAATGAAAAACAGTAAATGGGCACAAGAAAAATGATTAACTCTATTTTATTTCCAAAATCATGCAGATGTCCGAAACCAAGTGGCATAGAGCGAACTAATTACATCTCATTTAGCTGACCACTAAGACGATTGCATGAGAAGAATCAATTATTCCAAAGATCTTCAAAAATGAAGTCAACCATTTGAAACTTGACTTGGTAATTTGCTCACAACACAACTTGTACTTTATGTAGAAGTTATGTTTGATATCGCGCTAAACAGGCAATCAAGCTAAGCAAATACCCATAATCAAAACTCCAGCTTCAATAATCTTTTCTTATCTATCTTTACTTTTCTCACGTCATAGCAAGAGTAAAACAAAATAGATAATCAGGATGAAGGAACAATGGCTCAAACAATAAGCAGGAAATCTGAAAAGTTGACTTCAACTTTCAGACTGCATCCTCCAACAGCTACTCCCCTAAAGCATACATGTCTACTGTGAGGAAAATGTAAGACGCAGGTGTTGCCTATCTACAAACGTCGACTTTATGCCACGGACAAACGCTAAAAGATGTCATCTTTCAGTTTGAAGGTAAAAGATTTCAAGTCTTCATCATAAGGAAACGAGAATGCGGGTTCCTGAGGTTTGAACTCGACCACATCACAGATCCTTCCTACTTTTCATTAACATGAAAAAGGGACTTGCTTTGCGCAAAAAATTAGAACTTTTCTTGACCTCAGCTCTCGCCGGCTGTATTGAGCAACAGCATTGCGAAATTGCAAGCATAAGACTATAAACTGCGGCGACGAGCGGCGAGCCCCCAGCGGGGGACGAGCGGCGAGCCCCCAGCGGGGGACGAGCGGCGAGCACCCCGCAGCGGCGAGCGGCGAGCACCTGGTGGGCGACGAGTGGCGAGCAGCCGTGGCGACGAGCCAAGCCGCGGCGACAAGTGGCGAGCAGCTCCGGCGACGAGCTCTTGCGCGTGGGTTTTTACTGAGAAGGCCAAGAAGAGAGCCAAGACTCGAGATTGAGAAGGGAGGCTGAGAATTGAGAGTCTGATTTAGGGTTTTTACTATTTTTACAGTAACTTCAAACCGGTTCTAAAAATCGGTCCAGGTAGATTTTCACCTAGACCCGGAAACCGGACTGGTTCCAACCGGTTCCAAAAATATAGAACCAGTTCCCGGACCGGTTCAAACAAGAACCGGTTCCCGGACCTGTTTTCCGGGTGGGCCGGTCCGGTTCCCGGGTAAATCCGGTCCGGTTGCACACCCCTACCCACTACAAGTCGCATGTCTTGAGCATGAACACCATAGACTGGCTATTGCAAGAATTACTTTCTCCTTTCAAATTCAGTGTAGACCAACATAATAAGAAGAAGTTCTGTACCAAAAAAAACATAATAAGAAGAAGTGGATTAATTTGAAATGACTAATTGTACTTAATGGCATGACAATTCGTTAAACATGTTTCGATAGCTAATAACTGTAACGCAATCATTAAAAGTGCATATGAGGAGTTATATACTATGCTCACGCTTCCTTAATCCATCTTTCCGCCGGCACAAGAGAGATTTAAATATGGATATGTTCATAATAAAAAACTTTTGAATGCTAGAGTTGATTACCCAATCGACTAGATAAAAGCACTCCTTTTTTTGGGAAGTGGTGTTGCTCTGGCCACTAACAACTTCTAAGGCAACGACACCAAAACTATAGATGTCGGCTTTGTCTGTGAGGTAAGCATGCATTGCGTACTCTGGTGCCACGTATCCACTGCACAACAAGAAAAGAGCTTGTGTTTGCAACAATGTAACTGTCTTAAATACCACATACTTAATATTCCTAAAATTCGAAAGAAAGAGATATTCCTAAATGTGACACTATGGTCTCAAGAGTAGAGGAAAAAACAAGGGCATTCTAAAAGAATTTTGATGAAATTTACCTAGAACATTTCAAAAAAAGAAAAAAGACCATTGTTGTTCTATATAATTATCACGATATATATGAGTTTATAACTTGGAAAAGAGGCACTCCGAACGAAAAGATTGTGTTTTTCATGCAAAGGAGAATATAATGATAGTTTATATTGAAATTTTTAACATACAGTAGTTGTTGTTCATTAAATTGTTTTGCATTAAGTTGATTGTCATTGGGGGAAACATAATGAAAAACAATTAAATTACGTATCAATATAGGTTGCTAAAATGTGTTGCATCATAATTATAGCATAATAATTTCACAAGCTTTTTGTCTGAGTGAACACATTAGATATGGCACACTGAATAACCATACGAAATGTGTCACGCCCGAACCCCAACGGGCTCGCGACACCCCCTTCGACAGTCGTAATGAACACGACGTCCCAAGACGCGTCGCCGACCCAAACGAACTACGCAAGCGGAAGCAAAATAAAACAACCCAGATAATAAAAAATGATAAGGGATAGAACAACGTAATTTAATAAACACATAACATTAACTTGAATTCATACGTTCATACATTAGGCCGCTAGGGTTAAATCCACCTTCGACATCAAAAGAAAACCGGTGGCTGGGTAGACTACTGACACGCAAAACGGGACTCTACCAAAAAGGCCTCCTGGCCTTACTCCTAAATGTCCCTACGGTGCCCAATCCGGATCGGACGCTGAGGAATCTGACTCTGAGTCCGAGTCAATCTCGATCGGGTTCTCCTCCTCCTCTCCCTGCTCGACCGCCATGGGCTCCTCTTCGGGCTCGGGCTCAGGGGCAGGTGTCGGTACTGGACTGGGGTTCACCGAAGGACTGTCAGGATCTGACACCTCGTCGTCGGGAGCGAACTTGTCCCAGGGCTCCCAATTAACCGCATTCTCATTGGTGTGCCTCAACCCTTCAAAACCTTGAATTGGCCCTAAGTTCATCAATCCCTCCCTATAGGTTCAGGCTAAGTAGTCGTGGCGCTCCAACTCATCTCGTCCCACATTTACCCAAACATAAGTGCGATGCCTAATATATGCCTCGCTCGGGTTTAGACCGGGTACTCGTTGTCCTCATGCACCATATGCATGGGGACCCCAAAATGCCTAGGTGGCGTCATACTCAAGGGCGGGGATCTGAAAATGGTCATATAATAACCGTGAGAACGAGTCTCAATAAGCAACACCCTAAACCTCACCCAGGCTAATGCGTATCCAGACAAGTCGTACATGCAATCAAACCGATAACATATATATAATTCACATCAATAGACTTACCTTGCCATCCAATCATCTACCCACACTGCACATTAGTTAATCAGAATAATGAAATAATATCTCGGTAATTTAACACAATCGTTCAAGTACTATCCACACTCGCACCCAACAAATCCAACCAATCATCCACACGCACAATCAGTCCATTCGATCAAACATCCACACATACATTTAGCCAAACCAATTAGTCACATCGCACACACGTGTCCAACCAACTTTCCTCTCCCGAACCACCGTCAACACGTCTCAAATCCGGTCTCACAGACACATAAGTCACACCTTTCGATCAATTCTAATGGCCGCCGTCAACACGTCCCAAGCCATATCATCCAATCAATTCCAGTGGCCGCCGTCAAACACGTCCCAAGCCACACTATTCAATCAAATTCAACGACTGACGTAAACACGTCCGGTCCAACACACCTTAAACGGGCCATCGTCAACACGTCTCAAGCCCGCATCCAATTGGCACATCAGCCATTCATGCCTTCACACGAACCGCCGTCAACACGTCCCAAGTCCGTAGCCCTCAGATCAATCCGGACTTAATTTCCCACAGACAAGCACACACCACTCAATTCGAACAATTTCACGCCAAATGTATCAAACAACTTATATTCGTAACTCAGTTCAAATTCACAATTTGCCTTCTCAATCCACAAACCCGACGTTCAAGTTGGTCATGCACGATTCTCCAAATCAAGCATATTACTATCCAATCCAATTAGCACAATTAAAACACAACATAATCAAATTAATTCACGCCCTAGCCGTTCTAACCGAGACAAGTCAATGAAATACCCAAAATACTAGGTAGGGTTTAGGAGGTCACTTACTTAAGTTTGGCCCGGGAAAAGTCGGCTCAGGCCTAAAATGGCCGGGGTGAACAGTGCCGACTAGGCACACACACGGGCGCGGGCAAGGGCACGGGCGCAGGCGCGGCCACGGGCGCGGGCAAGGCTGGGCTGGCCGGTTGGGCTAGTTGGCCGGGGCTGCGATCGGCGGCGGCGGCGCCGGCGGCGATGACGTGGCGGCGACGGCGGCGGCGAGCGGCGGACGACAAGAAGGGAAGGAGATGGAGTTGGCTGAGGCGGGGGTGCGGCTGGGGGGTGATGAGGCGAGAGGGAGAGAGAGAAAAGGAGAGAGAGGAAGCTGGGGGTGGCGGGGCTCGGTCGGGGCGGGGCAGCTGCATCGTCGCCGGAGCAGCAAGCGGCGGCGAGCTCCTAGTGGCCCGGCGAGCTGAGCTCGCGGCTGGCGCGGAGGAGAGAGAGAGAGAGAGAGAGAGAGAGAGAGAGAGTTTGCATGGGGAAGAGGAGGGCTGAGGGGACGTTGCATGGGGGAGACGTGCGCGACAGAGGGAAAAAGAAAGGAAAAGAAAGAGAGAAGGGGAGAGAGAGAGAGAGGGGGAGAGGGGGTAGCGTGCGCGAAGGAACGTTGCACGGGGGTGGGTGGAGCGGCGCAGAGGAGAGAGGAGAGAGAAAGAAAAGATGATTTTTATTTTCGAGCGCGATCCAACGGACACGGTTCAAACTAAAAATCGATCTAACGGTCACGATTCAAATTCGGAAAAATGATCTAACCGTCCACGAAAAATCCCAAATAATAATATAGGGCAAATGGCCAAAATAAAATAACCCAAAACACACTACGAGGGAGGTCTACTAGTCCAAATTCGCACCCGGTCAAAATTTCACTTTCTCACTATTCCTGATGATCTCGACGTTGGCTACAATAATATCGACACCGTCCAATTTATTTCGTCCCGAAACTCCCGAAAATCGACTGCCAAGTTCGGGGTCTAAATAACGGCTAAATTCGATCGAGTGCGATTCTAGCAAAATCTCTTTTTTAAAAACAAGAACCCGAGAGTGATCAGTTCCTGGGCGAGATTCTATTATAAGCGCACTGACGAATTACACGTTTTATAAATCTCAAAAATGGGCCAAAATTCGGAATGTCACAAAATGTTTATCTTGAATTGTTCTTTTCGTAGTAAATGGAGCATGTAGGATATTATCAATCTTTTTGAGTAAAATCTCGCGTAGGATAATATGAACTATCGAGAAATTGTATTAGATTATCTAAGTATGTTGAGATAACGGTAATTAGTTAATGTCATAGTTCTTCTTTGTTGAATTAATGTTAGAGTTAGTAGAACGAACTTACAGTTTTATCTTTTCCCTAATTAATCACATTCTTTTCATAAACAAGTTGACTTTTCACACAAGTCAACGCAAACGTCTAAAACATGTGACCATGCTTATTTATGTTTTTCCGTGTGTATACAATAGAAACGTGGGCGAATTAGCTCTATTGCCTATAAAACTAAGTTATATTCAAATTAACAATTACATACGTCAGTATCAGAGTATCATTACTTAATGGTAGGTCATGAGACATAATTAAAATTTTTTCCTAATTAACGCGAAGAGTGGTGGGACAGGCATAAAGCTTTGTGGTTAAGCTACATTTGTTGAGCACCATGCTTTGGAATGATATGAGTCAATCACAAAGCTCCATTCAACTCACTTTTCTTAAATCAGACTAAATGTTTCTATTCCATGCTTTTATGTTGTCACTGGCTCCAAATAAGGTTAACGGGAACATAAAGCAAGAAACTTACTAAGCTCCAGCGATCTTGGTGCTGATATGTGTGTTGTCGTCCTCATCAAGTTTTGCTAAACCAAAATCTGATATTTTAGGGTTGAGATCCTTATCCAGTAAAACATTAGTTACTTTGATGTCTCTATGCACAATCTTCAGCCTTGATTCTTCATGAAGATATGCCAAGCCCCTGGCAATACCCACGCATATCTTGTGTCTTGTCTGCCAATCCAACTTTAACTGAAGTTCTTCGGGACCTTCAATTGTATTAAAAGTCGTCAAAACTACTTTACTACTGTGTCATTTGCTGAAGTTAGTGAAGAATAGTGTGATATCAAATTACCAAATAAAGCGCAAGCAAGACTATTATTTTCCATGTACTCGTAAACCAGCACAAGTTGATTTCCTTCAATGCAGCATCCATAGAGTTTCACAAGATGCGGATGTTGAAGAGCAGAAATCATCCCAAACTCATTCACAAACTCACGATTTCCTTGCTTTGATTTGGATAAAAGCTGCTTCACTGCTATAGCGGTGCCATCTGACAGAAGACCCTGCAATTGAACTTTGGCATCAGATCTATGCTGTGAAGATTTAGACATTGAATGCTGCTTTCTACAGATATTTTTTGTTGGGAATTGGGGGAAGTTGGTTCACCGATTTTCCAGCATACCTTTTATACAGAACCAAAACCACCTTCTCCAATCTTATTGGCAGTGTCAAAATTGTTTGTGGCAGCTTTAATCTGTCGTAAGGTGAATGAATCAATTTGCAACGCTAGACCCTTCAAGTCTGCACCATGTTTTGGAACTTCTAAGAATTTGGAGGAGTCAACAGCTATAGTATGCAATCCACTATCTAACAAAGATGTAGCAATTCCTTCTCGATGTATCAGAAAATCATGTTTTGACATTTTGGTATGAGCAAGTTCAGTGTGGAATATCTTAGCATCTTGAAATTTATTTTCTAGGAAAGTCTAGCAACAGTTGGCGGTATGTATTCAAAAAGTAAAATGAGAATGTCTCCAGGGTATTTCGTAGTGGAGGAAATAAGAAAAATCATAGAAAAAAACCCACTCTGGAAACATAAGGCATGGTTCCTATGTTTCAATTTCTCGTACTCGTGAAATTCTGGCAGTTATTTTAGGTGTCTTGAAACATAGACTTAGCGTTTGTGTGTGTGTGTGTGTGCGTGCGTGCGTGCGTGCGTGTGTGTGTGTGTGTGTAGTCAATTGTGGCCCCAAGGAGACCCAATACACACGCACACTCTTATCAGAGAAACTATCTACCATATTCTCCCTGTAGCTATCTATTCCTTCGTTGGGTGAACCAAATGGATGTATGACAGTTTAGCTCTGTTATGGCTTAATTAATTATTTTTTTTTCTTTTTGTGTCAGATTAAATACCCAATGGAATGCAAAAATGTAATGCATTAACTGTTTTACAAGGGAACTGGGTAATCTAGTCGCAGTATCAATCATGCATTGTGATTACCCCTTCCCCACCAGAAAAGGTAAGACGAAGAAGAAGAGTCATGAACCAACAGTTGACAGGACAAATGTGTGAGCTAGCTGAAATATAAATGATGCAATGTGATTACCCAACAGAATACAGAAGGGGGAATGTATTCAGAGTGTATAACATTCTCATATTTCTTGACAGATATGCGCGAATGAAATAACAGAGACTCCAGGTAAACAACTACCTTGTGTCATTTCATCTTCACGTCCAAGACATCCTCTCCACCAAAGGATAACCAGGATAAGGAAAAGTACAAAAACTATGGCGGCCACAATACCGACCACATTGCCTGCAGATATGCTAGCTGACTCTCTTGGGCTGGCCGACTCTGGTGGGGTTTCAAAGCCTGCAGTGTAGAAAGAACACATAGATATTTACCCTGTCGCGACCTAAAATTTCACTCAGGCCAATGGATTATTAAGACTAAGCTTAACTCGGGCCCTCCCAAGCCCTACCAATTCGCAACTTAAGGTTTAAGTTTTTTTTTTTAACATGCAAAAGTTTTCATGCTTGGAGTCGCCACTAATCTATTTGTGGTAGGTCGATTAGAAACCTAAATAAAACATAGGGAGATATGTTTTATTCCTACGAACCAGAGATTCTAAGCTCGGAGACTTGATTACGCTAGATCCAGTCAACGCCCTTTCGGTACCTTTTCTTTTCAAAAATGTTTATGCATGCAATCTGGATCCATTTTAACTTAGTCACTAGCATGTGAGGTAATCATGCGGGTGTGCAAACCACCAAAGTAACACTCAATAATCAAAACATTAAATAAATTGCAAAATTGGGAGAATTACTTACCTCGAAGCAACGTAAGCATCTGCGTTGTTAGCTAGAAAATCACATCAACAATTCTAATATGATTTCTAATTAACAAGCAGTTCACTCAATATTTTTTAAGATTTTCACTTATTTAAATGAAAGCTAACCTATATGTAATGACATGCAAAAATGAACATGCGATTAATGCAGCCTAACATGCAAACTATATGTCATGTGACGACACGACCTAATTCTAATGACGGACAAATGATTTATTTTTGGTATTTTCAAATGAAATTCGAAATTAAAAATTACTCAAATTAACATGCAATCTATCCTAGAGAAAATGATTTGATCTATCCTAAAGTGATTCTTTTTTTTGCTATTTTAAAATTCGAAATTATTAAATATCCTAAATAATCCACAAAGATTAAAACAATCTCTAATTTAAACTAGGAAATATGCTACCCTAAATCCCAATTTAAATCAAATAATTATTTTATTCTTTTGGATATATTTGAGATTCCCTAAGCATGCAAAATTTCTAATTTAAATCTAACTAACATATTTTTTGATTTTCTTTATTTAAAAGGAAAACAATTAAACAAAGATAACAATCACGTTCAAACAATCCACGCAATCCGCAAGTTCTTATCAAATTCAAATTAGGCAAAAAAATCAAACTAACGGTCATATCTATAGGGTTATAGATATCGACGGAAAGCTGATTGTTCAAATTTGGAAAGCAAATAAAATCTATTATCGTATCTAAGTGATTATGGATAAGATAACGATTTTCTATATTGCTGCGTATCGTACCTTAGGGATAAGGTCGAATAGTCGTCTAGATACGTTGCCAAATTAGAAACGATTCCTAATTTTGGATGTTTTCCAATATTGCGGACATAACACACATTATCCTAAAAATTTCTAGCAATCCACAAAATATTCACCAAAATATTTGAAATATCGAAAAACTAGGAAACCAAATATTCCGAAAGTATCGGATAACGTTCTTACCTAATTTTAGGATATTTCCAAATTTAAACTCGCGGATCGGGATTGCGGATCGAGACGAGCAGCGGTGGGACGGATGGCACGGGATTCGGCAGCAGTGGATGGCGGCGACTGCGCGGCGACAAGCGTCGGTCTCGATTGGACGCGATGGGGGAGTACTCACAAGCAGCTGCGGTGATCTCGGTGAGGCTGGTTATCCTCGGTGCTGATGGGGGACTTGACAGACGACAGTACCTCGCCGGAAAACCTGCAAAAGTAGAGAAAAGCAGCACGGATCAACTCGATGTAGGAACGGCGTCTGGATGTTGCTGTGGTCACTAGAGGGCTGGTCTGGAGCGAACCAAGCAAGGAAAGGACTGGAGCCCGCTTTTTTACTGGTTTTGCTGCTAGAGTTGCCGGACCCGGCTGAATCGCAGCGGCGTGGACTGATCTGAATTGTTGGAGCACCGCCAAGAAATTGCTGGGAGTATCTTCGAAGTGTGGACAGCAACATGGGGGCGAGGGTGCACACGGTGATCGTCAAAATCCGATTCCCCTTTTCACTTTTATTCTTCTTTTACTCTTCTGTATTTGCCGCACGCTTTCCCCCAGGATTTTTCTCTTCTGTCTCGTGTATTGTCTTTGACCAAGAAAAATTTATGCTTCAATACATGCTGACCTTCAGAACCTGCGGGAAGAACAGAAACTTTTTCTCTCTTCCTCTTGCTCTCGCTCACGATTTTTTGTTTTTTTCTCTCATATCGTGACCGTGTGTTTTTCTATTGTGGGCGTCTCCTCCGTGAACGAAGCCTCCCCTCCTTCTTTTATATACTTTTTTTCACCAACAAATCTTTGGACGCATGCATATTTTCTTTCCTCTTTCTTTTCAATCAAATATTCCTTTTATTGACTAAATCTTGCTCTCAACTATTTATTCCCTCAAATAGTTGATCTCACAAATATCACGGGAATTATGCCGATTGCTTTTTTTTTATTTGCTATGTGACCAAAATCTTGATAATATCAAGCTTTATCGCTTCAAATTTTCATTAAATTTTCCTAACTTGATACACATGATTTCGGCCACCGTAGGCTTAGTCCGGTTAAGTTCAGAATCATTCATTCAAGTCCATCCGCCGTGCTCCAATGCAAATGCAACTATATGACCCTAAATACTAATTCAAATGTTCCTAATTTATGTGCAATTTAACTAATTTTTTAGTCTAGGGACTAGGATCGATCCCTAATTTTTTATGCAACGAACGACTGACTGGATTGTCAAAATTTAGGTGTCAACATACCCTAAACTGTTTAGTTAGGTAGACATAAATGCAGAAAATTATCTGTAGCTTCTTGGTGAACACAGAAAGCAATAGATGGGACGACACACTATTGGAGAATCAAGAGGACATTAAAACAGCTCAGAAGTACTCTGCAGAAACTATCAGATAAATGAGCACAGGAAGATATCATCTTTGGAACATGTAATACTAAATACAAAGGGAAAAAGAAAAGGAAACAAAATATGCTCTTCATTCTCAAGGCTGTACTGTATAAAACATTCTCAGATAGAAAGAAAACAAAGCAAAACGATAACCAATTTTCACCTCTTAAGAGAAACATAATAGATCTTAGTCAGCTACTACGGAAATTGATCCAATCAACTGTAACATACGCCAATGGCTTGAATCCAACAGTGGACAGTTGCAACCAAGCCAAGTAACTGAATAGCCTATTGATGACTTCTGGTGCAAGACAAGACATGGGTATTTTTTTTTCGAGATGAATATGAGTAACTTTCTCAACAAAGAAGCACCAAGTGAAACATGGAAGCGTGTATCTGCATACCAGGATGGACGGATATAGCATATATAAGAGGACCGGAGACTCCTCTTGTAGGTATAGCATTGGTTCCTTTTCCAGCCCAATAGAAGCGTATCTTCAGAGTGCCCTTGGTCACTGTGGCAGTAAAATTTTTTATGACCACCTTACCAACTCCACCTGCGTCAATCTCAATGTTGAAATTTTCCAACACCAATTTCCCCTGAAATAATGTTTAATCTGATTCAAGTTGAGTGTCTCCACACTGAACAAGGTCAAACTTTCAGTTTCAATAGAATGTACAAATTGTAAAAAGATAATGATTTGCAAATATGAGATATTTAGATAAACTTCCCAACCATAAAATATTGAATGCATTATAAATTTTACATATTAGAACCGGCACTAAACAATGTCCAAAAGTTGCCTGTATATAAACATTGAAAACGCGCCTTCCAAGGCTGCTAAAACTTTTGTCGCCTGCAAACGTTATCTCCGCAAAATTAAGGCTTACATTGTAGGGCCCATTCATTAGACAAAAGCCATAATAAGTCAGAGAGAGAGAAAGGAGAACGCCGTGCTTTCAAGTAAAGTTGGGCATTATTCATGGACAATCTGGATTATGTATTTTCAACTCTCTAGCCCTCTGTCTCGGCCTCGTTATCAAGGAAGTGACCAGTGCTACTGTAGGCCCAGTTATTCCCCAGGAAGAAACTTGAAGGTGTAGCCTGCGCTACGTCACTGTTGTATGTGGTATCCCCTATTTTTACTTGGCTCCCACCGCAATTTATGAAGAGGTTTTACCGATCTGGATGGAGTAAAGAAACAGCCACAGAGAAAAAATCAAGTTTTCTTCTTTTTGTTAATATGGAGCGGACTTTCTGAACACAATAAACTAGCATTCCCTCCTTGAAAAATTACAAAGAAACTCCCACGTTTATGAGAAACTCATTATTTAATACAGGCGGCTTTGAAAATATTTAGAGTAATTATGCATCAACCATCAAAGATTGGCACAATAACCAAGACGAGAGTTGACAAGGAGATAAATCTCGTGAGAAAAGACTCAGAGAGTGTGATGCAATATCAGGATCTAATGATAATGATAGGATATATAGTAGATTAACTTACTTTCTGTACAAGGTTGATTTTTCAAACATGAGACTAGTCCACTTGTGGCAGAATATAAGGTTCTGAGAAGTCAGTAAAGATTTTAATGTTATAATCAACGCTAAATGAAGTTGAATGCTACGAACATAAAAAATTAAAATGCAGGTCCTTGGAAATCCAAGTCTCTCGGTGAAAAGTTTAATCTCACACATACACATTGTCAACCGCCGAGCTTGCGAACAAGTTGCTGTAGAGAAAAGACAAAATCAACATTCAGTAGAGAAATGGAAATCTTGTCCACATGCAGGATTATAAGTTACTCATAACCGCACATTTGAGGGGAGCCCTGGACTTAGACTGAAGGAAGTAATACATACACGGATCGTTCTTGACATTCTTGGCTTCTATCATTGAAGTTGTTGTATGATAGATCACTACACAAAGAGATAGTCAACCATTTCCAAAATCTCATCAATTTGAAGAATACAATGACAGTCATTCCATCAAATGATTATTATGTACAAAAAGGGAGACCAGTTGCAAAATATGGACAGGTAAGGCAAGTTGAAAGGCAAAAATATTAAAAGGTGATGAAAGTTATATTTTATCTTTATTCAAGATATCTTAGCTTAAATAATTAGAAGGAGAGACTAATTGGAGTCAACGAGACTTTAGAACTAATTGGAGTGCATAAATACATTTTTACCCAGTAACGGTACAATATACATGATGTATAAGGCAAAGAGGCAAAAATAGAACTGTGATTCCAACGACTACTAAGTCGTATCTTCTTAGTGGAAAATATCCAGACCACCATTTAAAAGTTTAAACTACCTCATAAGAGCTTCATTCTTACACCCATAAGATAATATCAACTTTCTCCTAGGCACACTCATTTTGGTTGTAGAGTTTCTCAAATACACAAACCCATAAACATTGTTACCAGCAAGAAATAGCCCAAGCAACTAATCATACTGTGCAGGTGATGCGTTATACAAACTTTCAAAGAATATTTATGGAAAGTAAAGATTTTCCAAATGTATTTTTATCATTCCAAGAGGTTTGAAAAATATCTAGAGCTGGGAAGGGCTTTTTGTATAGGGGAAAGTGGGGCTAACTTGGCACTTCCAAGAAAATCCGCTTTATATTCTTTCAAGCATACCAACAATTCAGCCTCTTGTCTTACATGTGACATTCCAAAAAACAGATCCCAACAAGGAGAAAGGAACTTATGATGTTTCCATTTAACTCCGTAGGCTACAAACCATAAAGATGCAAGATGGGAAAGCATGAGTGCTTACTACAGTGCAAAATTAGTGAGATAGAGCTAGAAGCAAATTCGGGATTAAACAAGAAATTTTCTTCAGGCAGCGAAGCTTACACATATTTTGCTATCTCCGAGATCCATTCAGGGACTACTCCAGTCAACTGGTTTCCAGGGATGCTCCCCAACTGGTTTACACAAGATTATTTGATTGAGTCAATTTCTCATGTACTTTATGCACTCAAACTGAAATTTTTATAAATATACATCAAAACCCATTATTTAACAGAGTAAAAGCATTTATTACTAGTGGTGTAGAAAAAAAAAACCAATAAAGTTATGATAGCAATATAGAGCTTTCAACTGGAGATGAAAGATAAAGGAAATTATTGACAGAAGAAAAACTTGATCCTTGCAAATCTTGGAGTGCATGGAGAAACATTACCATAACACTAGTATACAAAGCAGAACATAATGAAGGATACTATCATACTAGTGTCACGATCTAATTTATCCCATACCCATGTGGGCAAAAAAGTTGGGCCTTGTGGTATTGGGTGAAAAGTAGAGATGCGGAAGGTTGATACAAACCGGTCTGTGAGAGTGGCATCATGGTGTTAGTGCTAGGAATATAGATGGGATGATTATCATCTTGAGGAATCTCTGAAGGCGGGTTCGGCCTCCTCGTGCACAATTTGATCGAAAGCTAATGTCATTTTCATGATGATGGCCATGGCAAGCTGAACCAGATGTTATGGTGAAATTATCCGTTTGTCCTGCTCAAGGGATTAAATGCTCGAGCTAAATTGGATGTAGTACAATTTAATATGAGAATGCGATTCGACATACTATCCTTAGGAACGATCTGTTTAGGGAGGTTGGTATGATGTTCTCGACTCATTAGGCAAGTGGTATTAAAGCATGTTTCCCAAATTGTATGGGCGGATGCCAAAAAGAGATATGTTACCACGTGCAACATGTAGAGAAAGTTTGATGAAATCAACAGAAGCTTAGTAGGTGAAAGAAGGTGTTACTGAGGGAGCGCAGTTGGCTTGGGAGCCACACTGGTCAGTGTGAGCACAAGTGATCAGAGATTTGTAGACAAGTTTGATAAGGGGGAAGCAACAGATGGAAGGTAGCGGTCTGTTGAATTGAACAAGCATTTCCTATATAAGTAGATCTCGAGGGATTGGCGGTGATGCTTGAAAAACATAAGGATGCTACAGAATAGACCCCCAATGAGGGGTTGCAGAAATTGGGTGAGGGATAGTATCACGGTATTTCTTTCATACCCACATGGGTTGAAAAGTGGGGCTTTGTGGTATCGAGGTGCAAAGTGAAAGATGCAAAAGAGTTGATACGATTGATCTGTGGGAGTGGCACCAGGGTGATTGTGCTAGGAATTCAGGGATGTCATGATTATCATCTTAGAGAATCTAATGTGCACAAACTGGCTGGGAATTGATGTCATTCTCTTGATGATTGCCATGGTAGGCCGAAACCAGTTTGTGTTGAAATGATCTGTATAACCTGCTTGAGGGACTGGATGGCAGAGCTGAATTGGGCTTGGAACAATTCAACACAAGGATGTGGTTCGCCATGCTGTCCTTCGAAACGATCTATTTAGAAAAGGCTGGCTTGGAGTTCTTGGCTCATTAGGCGCACAGGACATGCATTAAGAAATACACATACAACTATCAAATACTTAAGTAACATTGATCCATTTAACTTTACCGGTGTAAACAAATAACTCTATTGAAACTTGTGAATCATGCTCTTAAGCAATAGAATATCATCGATCTATGTCTGCTCGAAGACTAGAATCATGCTCTTTAAGAAACAGAATATCATTGATTTATGTCTACTCCAATACTAGAATCCCACCAGAATAATTGGTCAACAACAATCATAAATTCATAACCCAAATCACTGTATTATCAGGATGGTGAAATAATAAGCATTCACGACACAAGGACTTTGAGGGTTATAAACTAGACATGTTATCGCAGTCTACTGATAGTTCAACCACTTTACGGTAAGAGTTGCCTATAGCCTGGCCACTGGAACAACTTGAGATTTTATTCTTATACAAAAATATGAAAAAAAAAAAAAACCAAAGTTCAGTATCAAAGTACTTACATACAACTTACTCTCGCCAGGTTGCTGAAGGAGTCAGGGATTTGCCACTCAGTTTGTTGAAGCTGAGGTCTCTGCATAACAATCAGATGTAAAGGAGACGAATATAATAAGAAGGTTGTTTTAACTTACTTCCACTGGACACTCATTGAGCATACTTTGAAGGATTGTACAAGCACAAACAACATCAATGAACATACAAGTTCAATTCAGATGTTTAGACATACGGGTCAACTGCCTAGTTCCTATGCTTTCTACTAGACATTCACTTCCAGAGGCATTCATCGCATAAAATCCATGTTCATCAAGTCGGTCACATTCTGTAAAAGTACAAAACTTCTGCTCTAAATCAAATTTATGCCTTAGAAATTTTGGTTTATATAACTAGAAATGCTATTCGGAAACTAAATTGAATCCATCCTGTGAAATGCAACATATTATTGTTCAAATTGTGAGATTCCATTTATCTAATAGGACCAAAACTAAAGCTAATCATAATTTATTGAACAGATTTCCTTCCTAGCATTTTGTTCATGGATAAAGGAGCGACTAGGGTGCTTAGAAATTAGAATATCAGCTTGAGTGAATAAAAAATATAAAACAAAGTGAGGATTTCAAAAAAAAAGGAAGCATGTTTCTGCTGTCCAATATAATTACTGATGGACAACCTAGTCGAACCTAAAAAAAAAGGAATAAAGTATATGATTAGTTGCAGCAGAACCATCGAAACTCTGTTATTCAGAATGTCAGAAAAACAAAGAAAAGCGTGGATGGCTGATGGTGAGAGAATGGCAAAAAATTGCTGTTAAATGTAGCATTTATAAAATCTTAAAGAGATGGCTAGATGCATAAGAAAAATCGACATGTATAGAGATGCATCTGAAGCCATGCTCTCATTCGAACTAAGAATGGTATGACTGACAAATATTAGAACACTCAAGCATAAAACTTCATTTATATATTATGGGGCTGAGATTGGAAACAAGTTAACCATTAATGGAACGAAGGAGTCTGCCGATGAGGTAGCAATCCATCTGAAAGGAACGGTGACTAGAAATGCTAGTTTCTACAGAAAAATTATTTGTGATTATAGTATTCTCTTTCATCACTTCTCAAAGATGGGACAGATGAAGTTAAGTGGAGCATCATCCCCACCAAAGAGAGAAAAACTCGCATTTTCTTAGAATAGTGCTTGATTAGAAATATATAACAAGTTGAGCTCGGGAACAAAAGACATCCAGAGCAAGAATGCGCCACTTCGCACGTCTCGCCATTCAAACAATGAAAGACTTTCGTAATAGATTCCCACCCTTGCAATGGCAACCATCCATATTGCTATTGGTTGAAGAGGAAAAGTAGCAACATTGCCTCTGTTTGAATAATAATATTGAAAGAAACAACACGAATACAACCACCAAAACACAAGCAATTGTCTTCTGGCTTTCCCCAATAATTAGTTCGCAATACACAACTATTGCACTACATAACATCTAGCTAATATTAGAGGTACATAGCTGCAACAGTATCAAGAGCACCATTCTTAACAATACACATGAATTTCACAATAGATCAACCCACAAAAACCTGATGTAGGAAGCACGAATTGACCTCCGATTGTCATCTTGATAAAAATCAGACAAAACCATTTTTCCAAATTTTCTGCTCTAACTTTCTCTCTTGCTATTACCTCACGTTAATTATTCTTTGTGGCTACCACATATAATAGAGAGAAACTCTATTTATGTAGGTCAAATATAGCCTCTCACTATTTTTCCGAATTATCATATAGGCTCAAACCTTTTGACTTGCATTTCATTAGGCTTTCTCCATATGGGAGTGAACCCAGCCCAACATATTGGTGGATCTTTTTCTATTTTTTGCACCTTCGTCATCGGGCGGAACAGTGGATGCGGCAACTAAGTTAGTAGCGCAGAGAGGAACAAGCACAGAAATGAGAGATTGAGCCGAGCAAAGATTCGTCATCATCCCTATCTCCAGTTCAACCTAGAGAGAGAGAGAGAGAGAGAGAGAGAGAGAGAGAGAGATGATTGTTAAGTGAGTGGTCTAACTTGAGGCATTAATGTACGAAAAGAGGGAGAGGGGACAAAGACCTTTCGCTCCTGTACGTCTACATGAGAGAGCGAAAGAGAGAGGGAGAGGGAGAGCGAGAGCCAGAGCGATGTCTGAAAGTGAGAGACTACCCTAAGTCTTCCCCGTATTGATTTTCATCTGGAATGGAGTAAGCTTTGTTCCAATTCTTCTTGCATAAAATTTTTTTTGTACCGCTAGTTCACCTAAATAAGACTCCGTTTGTTTCGTGAAAAATAAATGTTTTGAAAAATATTTTATCGAAAACGATCGTATGTATCATTTGAATAATTAGCCAATAAAAAATATTTTCATTCTACATAATAATAATTTATGTAAATATTTTTGTGAATAATGAAAATATTTTTTGTTCATTTATTTTTGTAAGCAATACAAGCGACCGTTTTTAAAAAGTTTTTTTTTTCAAATCATTCATTTTTTCACGAAGCAACATAGCTAAAAAATCTCATTCTTTTCCTTTAAATTTGTCCCCTCTTTCATTTTGCTCTTCCAAAGATGGTAGTCTTTTAAATTGCTTTGATTTTGCTATGATCACGAGTCAGATTTGAGTTATTAGACCGTCCATCAACAGTAGAGCCCAAATTCCACGATTCTTACAAATTTCATCAGTTGATTGAGTTGTGCCAAAAAAATTTATATTCACTTTTTTGGACAAATATCTTTTTCTCTTTCTTTTTAGTTTGGTTGAAATCAATTATTGTCT
This sequence comes from Syzygium jambos, assembly GCA_031216235.1. Classification (NCBI taxonomy): domain Eukaryota; kingdom Viridiplantae; phylum Streptophyta; class Magnoliopsida; order Myrtales; family Myrtaceae; genus Syzygium; species Syzygium jambos. The sequence goes on along the minus strand of CM062225.1, from coordinate 1,165,392 downwards.
TTTTAATAATTCAGATGCACAGACGCAGTGACCTAGCTATTTGGGAGCTAACGAAACACCTTTACAAGCTTTACGAGTCATTAATTGTAGGCTTTTGATCTGTGGTCAAAGTGATTACTCATACTATAATAATACCTCAGGACTTTCAAACAATAATTGAGTTGTACGGTCGTGGAATCCGAAACAATTTGTCCCTCAGTCTGTATCCCATTCATTAATGGTTTGCTTGTACATTAGCACAGATTCGTAATGGAATATATTCGAAACAGTTTGTCTCTATCGATGTTGACAAGTGTAGCACCCACTGAAAATTGAATATATATTCGAAATAGACTCTTACTTGAACTGCTCTTAAAAGCTCATTAACTTGTCCAGAGATAACAACAATTAACTGAAAAGTAATACCAGAAGAATTATATACGTAAATCACACGTGTGGAGATGCATGTGTCGATGCACGAATTTCTTTATTTTGATTGGAAAGGATGAGGGTCCCGCTCCTCAATGATTGGGCAGAGGTTTCGGGGGCTGCCTCGTTGGGAGTTTGTAGGGGATAGTGCTCCTGCGAAGTAAGAGGACTTTTATAGTTGGATTCGTATTTTATTAATAATTTAGATTTAGGTCTCTGAATATCTACTGTTGCTTATATATATATTTATATATTATCTTTTCATTGTATAATGGATGTAGCAAATAGGTCTAAGGTGCGAATTATAGTAAAATCCTATAAAAACTTTGTATCTCGATTTCTTTTTTTTCGCTCTTACTTTATATTTACTTGTGATTGTGTGCCGAATCCTAACATTTTTTTACCTTCCTACCAAATTTACAATAAAACTCAATTTTTAAAAATTGTAAGAAGAATATATGAGAACTCACGTGGCAAATGAAAGTTTCAAGTGTTTATATATTTCTTTTTAGAAGGCAAATCGTGTGCACCACTAGATATTTGAAAAAAGTTGAACTGTTCACATGGTCATCGTTGAAAAAGGCTGAAATTTCCCAATTGTAGTATGAGTCAATGTAGTCGTTCTATGGAGCATGTTCTAGACTTGGTCGAATTTGAAGCCAAGCGACGAGGGGGTTTTCGACTTGATCGTGGCAGATACTAATCTTTGCTTTGGCCTAACATGGCCTCCGTTATCTCCGTTCCATGTTAGAAAAGCAGACACCGACAACAGAAAAACCACGGCAAGTGAACTCGAACCAAATAATGATTGGTTCGACGGATGATGTCATGCACAAGACTTGAGCAAAAAGGTCATCTTCTAGGCGTGTCTAATCAGATTAATGTCGAGTCATCGAGGGTTATTTTAATCTTGTCAAGGCACGCAGTTAAATTCACCACGCAAGTTTAGGCGAGCTTTGAAACTTCCATGTTTAACTAAGCATGTACTTCCGTCATTAACCTATTTAGTGCAATCATGTGCCTTTGTGATTATAAATCAACTCGAAGAATAAGGTAAACCAATAACCATACAATGAGAAGTCTATTTCCTCTGAGCATGGAGATAAGTTTGCCCACAACGCTAGATTGTAGAATAAATCACACTAAGAGATAAGGAGACCAATACTATGACAAACTTAATAATGTGTTCTTTAAATTTTGAAACGAAATAAATGAAAATAAACATTGAAGTTGAAAAGGTTAAAATTGAAGTCTTTTTATTTATTTATTTGAAGAGATGGTGCATATCGGGACAATTTTCAAGCCTATTTGAGACGTTTAATAATAGTTCCTGAGTAATTAGGGACGATTTTGGAAATATCCCGAGCGCATAGGTATTTACACCATCCCAGTGGAATACTCGGATGCTCCCCAAACGTCCCAAAGATGGGACGGGTGCGTGGGCTGTTAAGGAATCTATGAATTCACTTTATCATTCTTATGGAGCCCATCGACCAATGTATCTTTACAATCAAAATATCTTGAACAAAATGTCAAACGCTCTCTCTCACAATGTATTCCTCGGCAATTGATGCCTCCGCATGACATTTGTTGCGAACATCAGACCTAGAATCCCACTTAACAACACATTAAAATATAGCGTTGATTAGGATCCATGCATAAAGGATATGAAGAGACCACTAAATTGAGGGAAGGATTGCCTTTAATAGGATACATGTATCTAAATTGCACCAATGCACGAAGTTTGCTTCGTCTACTAAGTGAATTATCAGGTGAACCATGACAATGAAGAATCCGGGAGGGAAGATCTTTGCCGTGTGACTAAGAACCAAGCTTGCTTCTCAAATCGAAAAGTATGATTCGGATTCGACCATGGGCCGTGTCTCATGTAAGAAAACTTTCTTCCATGATTTAACCAATTTGAGTCGGTCATATCAGCACAGGAAGGACATGCAGTGCGTCCCTCCGTACTCCACCCAGATAAATTAGCATAAGCGGGAAAATCATTAATCGTCTAGAGAAGAGTCGCTCGCAATCTGTATATTTGCTTCGTGGAGGCATCAAACGCATCAATCCCCCTCCCACAGTAACTTCATCTCCTCTATCAACGGTCGAAGATAAGTATGAATGTCTTTTCCCTGTCCCTTTTCACCGGGAATGACTATTTTTACAAAAATTTTCTTCGAATTTCTGAGTTTTTTCAATCCTTTTCTTTCTCTTATTTTTTTTTCTTTTCTTTGCCTTTTTGCCTACGACCGATCTTGGTGATGGCCTACGACCAACATTGGCCACATGCAAGGGCCATGATCGTCGGCCACTGGTGAGGGTTGGTCTACAAGGGCCCTGATGCCCTCACCCAAATCTGGGTGAGCACGGTCTTGGTCGGCCACTAATCAAGGGCGAAAAGGAAAAAAAGAAAAGAAAGGAAGGAAAAAGGAAAAATAAGAAAAAAAATTCGGATAATTATTTTTAAAATGCAAAAAATAGTCTAGGTCATGTCAAAATTTGCCAAAAAAATTACATTGGAACATCGTTAAAATGTTTAGGATTAAATTGACCAAAGTAAAATATTTAGAACTAAATCGGTTATTGTATAATAGGTTTAAGAATTTTTGGTCAATTATCCATTGGAAAAGCTATCTCGTCAAAGTGATCGCACAAAAAGAAAATTCACGCATGTTCGAATTTGAAATTCACTATGGATGGATGGAATAATAGCCCCACACGACTTATACGAGATTAGTCGGTGTCTTTTCGATTGTTTCGCCTTCGTCGTTGGGCAGAAGAGTGGAGACAGCAGCAAAGTGAATGGCGCAGAGAAGGACGGGCGCAGAGAAGAGGTGTCGAGCCGAGAGAAGATTCAACATCATTTGAGTCTCAAGTTCAACCCAGAGAGAGAGAGAGAGAGAGAGAGAGAGATCTCACGCTCTTCAACAGGAGTCTGCCAAGGCAAAACTTGGCTAAGCGAGAGAGAGATGATTGTTAAGTGAGTGGGCTAACTTCATGCGTTTATGCTCAAAAAAGGACGGGAGAGGGGGCGTAGACTTTTTTGCGAGTAGTCTAACTTCATGCATTTATGCACAAAAAAGGACGGGAGAGGGGAAGTAGACTTTCGCTCTTGGACGTATGTATGTGAGAGCGAGCCAAAGTGACGTGTGAGAGCCAGAGAGACGACCCCAGGACCCAGGTCTTCCCCGAATGGATGATATTCATCTAAGGGTTTGTTTATTTTGGTGAAAATGTTTTCTTAGAAAGTATTTTCCGGACTTTCATCCGTTTGATTTTTCGACAATGATTTGGGTAATGGAAAATACTTTTTGATCAATACAAATATCATGTTTAATTTTAGGAAAGTGAATTCCCTAATCTAAGAATGTGAAATATTTTCCAGAATTGATAATTTTGAATTTGTTAATATTTTTTTCTTTTCTTTTTCTTTTCTTTCTAAGAAGGAAAACATTCATGTATTTTCTTTTCTTAATAAAAATAACTTTAAAATAACAAATTATTTGAAATAATTTTAAAAATGCAAAATTTTTTGATAATTTTCATCATTAGATTTTTCTCATAAAACAAATGAAAATACTTTCCAAGTTTTTTTTATGTTTTAGCCCAACACCGAAAAATGAACTCATTTTCCTAGAAAATGATTTCCTGGAAAGTATTTTACATTTTTCGCGAGACAAACGCACCCTAAAATTGAGTAAAGCCTTCTTTCCCTCTTTTCCAATGAAACTATTCTTTTCCTTTTGTTCTTCCAATGAAACTATTCTTTTCATGATCACGACCTTAGATTTTGGTTATTATACCTTCTATCAATGACGGAGTCCGAATTCCACGATTGCGAAGAAACTTCATTAGCTGATTAAGTTGTCCAGAAAATATTTAGTTTAGCTTTTTTGGACAAATCCTTTTTTTTTCATCTTTCTATTTACTTCAGTTGTAACCAATTAATATTTTTTTTCATAATCCAGGCTCTTGAACACTCGGTTTATTTAGAGCCTTGGAGGCCAATGAAAATATCCAACAAACCCTGTGAATCGATTAAATCTAGTTCTTTGTCCCCGACTCAGAATAGTTTGTAGACAATTGATGGTATCATATAAGTTTGAGTATAGACAACGAACCATTTGTCTCGGTTGAAGTGATTAAAAATAATACCATACATGTTTGAATTTGGAATCCTCTGTCGGTGGACGGCATACGAATGCCTTATGACTTTTTCGAACAATAATTGAATTGTTTTTTTCCGACAAAAATTGAATTGTCTCTAGGTCTCTATCGATGTTGACAAGTGTTTCTCCCATTCTAAAATGGAAATAGATTAGTCCAAGTCAAACTATGCAACGCACTTATGTGGCAAAGGAAAGTTTCGTGTGCTTGTAAATTTAAAAAAAAAGGTCAGATTGTTTGCGTGGATAGAGATTTGAAAAAAGGTCGAACTGTTTACATAATCAGCGTTGAAAGAGGCTGAAATTTTCCAATTGCAGTACGAGTCATGAAGTCGTCGATGGAGCATGTTCTAGATTTCATCAAATCTGGACAGGAGCGAGGCGGCTTTTGTACTTTGAACGCAGAATCAAATTCTTTGCTCTGGCTCAACATGGTCTCTTTTATCTCCATTCCATGTTAGAAGTTGTTTCACCGAAAATGAAAATGCAGGTGAAATATCCTTGAAGAGTATGGATGGCTCGATATGCCAATCTGTTAAAATTATATCTCGAGTTTGAGCTCGAAACGAAAATCGACTTTTGGAAATTAATAAAAAAAAAAAAGGAAGTCTACCGCACTGAGAAAATACATGGACATCAATTTTATCAACGTGTGTTGGAATCTTGGGCATGAAACAAGAAAGTCCACCTTGGACTCTGTTGGAAATATACAGAAATCAATTTTCGCGTGGACTCTGGCTTCTTATTTCTATGAATAAGTCCAAAAGTATTTGTTGGACTTTGACTGTGGAAAGTGGGCTTCTGTGGGTTTGCTGATTGGTCAGAGAAAAGAAAGAAATAACAAGATGAGGATTATCTTTCCTTGATGAAGTCGACAAAGAAGAAGGGGCTCCCGTTTATATGCATATAAAAATTTGGAGAGAGGAGTCCTGATACGCCGTTGTTGATGAAAGGCTCGTGCAGTCAATGAAACCTTGAAGCAACGCCTCTAAACGTGAGGTCTTTGAAGGGTCATTTTTCACGCGAGCGCTTGTTACTGGTTTCATTCGTGCAATTACATCAATAATTTAGTGTTCAAACCAAATAAATATGTGATAAGATTTGTGTCCAATTTTTTCGCGAAATTGAGAGATTATTTCGTGAAGAATTATAGGGCTCAACGCTGTGTGAGTTATTAGGTGTAATTGAGATTTGAAAAATACCGATAGTATTTAAGTGATTCAAATGTGGTTGTAATTTCCGTTGTATTACTTAATTTATAGTGGAATTCGTTGTTGCTTTCCCTGTGGATGTAGGTCACTACGACCAAACCATGTAAATTTGGTGTCTAACTTATTTTCTTATTTCGTATATTTTATTATTCGATTGTTTACTTCCGTAACACAATCAATAAAGGTTGCAAATGGTTCTTTATTGATTTTGGATAAGAAAGTACAAGAAAATTAAATCTACGAAAACTGGGGCCATTTAAATTGAGAAAAAATAAAAGATAAAGATAAATTTGTAAAGAATGTTTAATTCTGTGGCTATTTATAACTCACAATCGACGATTACGAACACTTATTGAATTTGAAAATATAAATTCCTGATCATATGTTCACAACGAATAAATTTCTAATAAGAAATTACATTATTCACCATTTTCTAATAAATAAGTTATATATTAAAAAATATTGCTACTCGGCAGTTATATCGATGACTTCATTCCAGTAAAGGTTCTCATAAATAACTTATGTTCGTTATGGATAACTTCATTGGCAAGTTGTTGATGCTCTTCAAGTTGTCAACTATTTTGTTCACCGAACTCTGTTATTATCGACTAATTTTGTCTCTTGTCTATTATAACCAAAAGTTGGTCATCTTTTGTTATCAACATGTGCCCCTTTTAAAAGAAATAAATGATTTATCGATTATTTGATTTTTTAAATTAAATAATCAAGGGTCATCATACACCCCCTTGTTATCGACAAATTTGATTTTTCCCTACCAAATTGCCTCTTGAATTGTTTTCTTGGAAACAACACAATTTGGCTACACGAGTGCTGCCACTTGCAATATTATTTGTTTACTAAATCTTCTTTACTCGTGATAATCTGTCCTTCTGTTAATTTTATTAAGCCATCTTTTAAGAGTAAATTGAAGATTTTGTTCAACTTGTTAACATCGAACAGGTAAACTGTTGTTAATGAGTAAACTTGAGTGTCTGTAACCCTAGCCATCTTTTTCTTTTTATTTTGGCAAGTTTTAAGGATTGACAAACCTTCTCCAACCTCATATTTGCCGCATTTATTTTAGTGTTTTCATTTGGGTCAGATTTACACTCCGACTCATAATTTTTCAGTAAAGCCACATTTTGTGTAAAGTTTTCAGGTGACCCTTTATCTCTGTCTTTAAAAAGTTGCTCATACTTAGATACTCTCATTGCAAATTTAAATAAATCAGCAAAGTCTTGGCTTTCAAACAATCCTCTTAGAATGAATTTCAATTCAATCCATCAAAAGCCAAATTCGCAAAATCTTTTTTTAGAGTGAAGTAAGGCATTCATTCCTATCCTTCTTAAATTGAGCAACAAATTGGTCGACCGACTCATTATTTTATTGATAGAATTTGGCTAAATCAGCAATCGATACATTAAGCATCATTCTATAAAATTGAGAATGTAATTGCTTTTCCATCTCTACTCAACTGCACACCAAATTAGATGGTAAATTAGTGTATAAAGTAAAAGCGGTTTCTGACAAAAACAAAGGAAATAACATAGTTGTTGACACCTATTTTTAACTTGCCCAAAATTAATTATGCAAAATTTAGGGATTAATTTTTTAATTCCTAAAACAAAAAAAATATTTCAATTTAAATGCATTGCATATAGAAATTAGGCACATTTCGCATTAATAGAGCCTAGTAGAGTTTTGTAAAAATAAATGAATAAATAAATAATAAAAGTAAAATAAAATTTCAAAAAAAAAAGAGAGTTATTAATTAATTAATTAAAAAAAGAAAAAAAATCGATTCGGGCCGGGTCGGGGCCAGACCGACCCGGCCCGTTCCAGTTTTTCCCCCCGCGCGGCCCAGCTTTCCCCTCCGCGCGGCCCAGCCTTCCTCTTCTCTTTTCCTTTTCTTTTTCCCCTGCCGGCCCAGCCCGCTTCTCCTTTTCTCCTCTCCCCCTCGCGCGTCTGGGCCCAGCCCGGCCCAGCCTTCTCTTCCTCTTCCTTCTTCCCCACGCGCGAGAAGAACCTCTGTCCTCGGCCGGTGAGCTCCCCCCTCGGCCGAGAAGAACCTCTGTCCTCCCCTGTTTTTGCACGGAGTCCGGCCGGGGCTCGCGCCGGCCTAATCGCGCGATTCCCGGCCCATACCGTCGTCCTCCACTGTGCATACGTCTTCACCAAAGGTAAGTGGGCCGGCCGGAGTCCACCGAGTCGCCGGAACAGGTCAGATTCGGCCATTTTTGGCCACGCCCGCCAACTGTTTGATAAAATTCCCCAGAGAAGCCGACTTTGATTTGGCTCGCCGGCCGGCGAACCGACAGCCGGACGGCGAGCCAAGCGGTCGGTGACGCTGGTGGCCGCCCCAGGGGCCGTTCCAGGGGGCAGCGACGGCCTGGGTCAGCCGGCGGACGGCCAATTTTGGCTCCGCCGGTGACTCTCTCCGCGGATCTGCGAATCGGGTCGGATTCGACCCGAATCAGCAGATCCGACCCGGGTCAACTCCCGGGTCGGATCCGTTGACTCGGGTCGATTCTGACCGACCCGAATCAGTCGACCCGACCCGGTCAACGACCGGGTCGGGTCCGTTGACTCGGGTCGGTTTCGTCCGACCCGGATCAGCCGATCCGACCAGGGTCAACGATCCGGGTCGGAACCGTTGACCCGGGTCGGTTCCGACCGACCCAGATCCGACCCGACCCGACCGGTTTTTTTATTTTTATTTTATTTTATTTTATTTAAAAAAATATTAAAAAAATTCAAAAAAATTTAAAAAAAATCAAAAAAAAATTAATTAAAAAAAGGTTTTTATTTTCCTTTTTCTTTTCCGTTTTTTAATTAAAAATAAAAAATAATATTTTCAAATAATAATAATTTTTTTTTCTTTTCAAAATTTAAAAAAATTCCGAAAAAAAAAACAAAAAAAAAAATCTTTTTTTTTCTTTTTTCTCTTTTCGTGTATGACTTATCTGAGTGTTTTAATCCTTTATAATTATGCATGTGTTGTTTTATTTAAATTCAACAAGTCTGAAATCGCGTGGTAGTATGTTGCATGTTTTATTATTACCGTCGCGTTGTTATTATGCATGTTTTTTAATACAATTGCATGAACTGCCTTGTTTTGAATGTCATCTGGCTTAGTTAGGGCTAGAACCATAGGTTGCATGACTGCTAATCATTTCAGATTATGCACTCGCTTGATCACCTCACATGTTAGGAGAAAGGTCCTAAAATCAATCCAAACTGCTTGACAAATGTTTCCAAAAAATAAACAGGGTAGAAAGGTATCGAAAGGGCATTAGTTATCCAACTAATGTAACCAAGTCCCCGAATTCAGTTAATCTCTGGTTCGTAGGAATAGGGTGATTCTCCCGTCACCTTATTTGGGTTTCTAATCGACCCACCCCAAATCGATTAGTGGCGACTCCTACATGTAAATCACCTGCATGTTAAAAACTTAAACCCCAAGTCGCGATACGGTATGGGCTTGGGAGAGCCCGAGTTAAGTCCCAAACTTAGACTTAGCGCGTACCGGGTACGACCCTGCCCGCTCGGGAGGTCGGTCGCGACAGACTGGCGACTCCGCTGGGGACTGTTGTATTCTAAAGTGGACTTAAGCCAAAATTTTTGCCCTGTTCAAAATAATTGTTGGCAGCAAGGATTCCAGGTATGAGCCTAACATTAAGGTGTTATTTGTTCTTGCAGGTTCAAATTGATTGTTTATAAATTTTTGTGCATGCTTTAATGATTTAGCACTACACTATTGCACACACAACTACGCTGCCGGACCTGGGCCGCAATAGGACATTTTAGGATGGTGTTAAGAAAGATACGACCTCGAACGCGAGTCCGCGATGTAGAGGTTGCCTTTCTTCTCCCCGAAATTCATTTCTAAAAAATCGTAAAGAAATATCTTTAGCCGCTATTCGTGTGACTATAAGATGTTCCTTTCGATTTGGCCGAGGTTAAAAGGACTTGACACCAACGCGAGACTGCGACGGTCAGGCACCCTTTTAATTTCACTTTGTTGAGCCAGTCTAGATAGAAATCAAGCCTCACTCCTCATGTGCATGTCATTGTGATTGCCATGGCTCAAGAAAATGTATATATTCTATCCCTTCTCATTTTATTATGCAGCCTACTAATTCAATTGATTTGTTATTATTAGGCCACCCGTTGATTGCATTCTATACACGATGGGAAGAACTGATGCTCAATTTGTCCCCGCTCCTAAGAAAATTTCTGGCACGGTGGGACTGACGAGACGAGGGATACGCTTATTGCGGAGCTTGTCCGTGAAAATAAGCAGCTCCGAGAAGACTGTAGCTTTCCCATCGTTTATAAAATGAGCATCCAGGAAGGGCGCCCTATTTGTTAAAAGCCCCTTTTTGTATATTTCCCTAGTAATTATGTTCAGGGGTTTTGGTTTTCTTCCTTAAATATGTTTTTGGGTTGTACTAATGTTAATATAACTCGGGCCGCTTTTTAAGCTTTAAATTAATTTTCTCGCCCCTTTGTGACACCACCGCGGCCTTCGGCCCAGTGGTATCCGGGATGTAAGCGACACGGTCCGAGGCGACTGGGGTTCGAACCCCGGGGACGCCACCTGTAATGTTGATATTAATAAAAACCCTTTTTGCTTATTTTTTCTTTGCAAATAAAGAAAATATGTAATAATATTATGCCTAGATCATAAAATGATTCTTTGTCGGACATTATACTCATTTATTTCAACGTTTTCTCAGGTCGTTACAAAAAATGGCCGAAGAAAACGCCCGCCTCAATAACATGGAAAATGAGATAAAATTGATCCTCAACGCGATCCAAAATCTCACAAAGCAGGTGGAATCCATTCAGAGCAAGCTTATGCCCACACCTACAGCAATCAAGATGATGTCACCACCATCGCCCGATCAGGAGCAGGTGACTCAATTAAATGGTTCAGAAGGAAATCCACCGTCGGGTGCCTTTCCCGACAGAACTTGGCAAGATGTCCAACTCCTACAGTGGCAGGGCAATGTACGACGATACTCGCCGTTTCCCAAATCCATGGATGTTATATTCCATATCCTTTTGCAAAAAGGACTGATCACGAGGAGGCCAAAGCACCCCACTCCTGAGTACTTCATTAACTACGATCCCTCCAGATCTTGTGACTTTCACTCGAGAGAGGTCGGACACTCGCTAGATGATTGCGATGCTCTGAAGAATAGAATTCAAGACCTACTGGATGCCAGGGCATTTACTTTTCGTGCCCCGTGGCTGTGTCATGGTGAGGATGACCTTTTGGTGGTGCCTAACCTTCGCGCCGCCGCCCCTGAGCTTTCTGATAAGGCACGTAAAGGAAAGGCTATTATGGATACCTTGGGCCAACCCAGTGGTAAATTCGACTATTACGTTGACTACCAGATGCCGTCAAGTTTTTATGAAGATCAGCAAATTAGCATTCCTAGCGGATGGAACGACTTTGAAAAGCTGACATCAGTGAAGAGAAAAGCCGATGAGCTGGATTCTTGGAATGATGATTTTGAAGATTTCTTCGTCGGTGCAATAGACGAAGGACCGGTGGAGAGAATGGGCGCAAACCCGCCTGAGTAGAATTCCTGTTCTCCTTCCTACATGAATCCCTGGAAAAGGGATTATCCTTGTGTTTTGTTTGACGTCATTTCTGTTGGAAGAAATGTCTTTTCGAACTTTCCCTCTTTTGAGGTTGTAAATTCGTGTATTGTAAATAATGTTTTGAGGGCATGAGGTGGTACACCAAACCGGCCCGTTGATGATATCCAGTCACGAAAAGGAAAGTGTTCTGAGGCCCGGGCTTCCTCATGCTTCCTCGTTTTTAAGCTTTTAAAAATAAAACGAGTGTCTTATCATTTTTCAAAAAGAAAAAAGAGAACAGTGATAGAAAAACATGCATACTCATTGCCTTGTTTGTTTTTCTAACTCGCTCACTTCATGTTTCAAAGCATACTCCTTTTTGATTTGTTATTACAAAAGGAACATTTGGAAATGATACAAACTGAAGAGCATATCAGACCCTGGTGAGGCTACCAGACCAACTCATCTGATAGGGGTAATCCGAGTGAAGATCATCCAATCTTCAAAATGAAATGTGGGGCAAATCTCAGTGTGAGATATCAACTCCAGAAAGTCAGAGGGAGTGCTGAGCATTTTTTGACACCATGATGAGCGAAACATCATTTCGTACAGAAATCGGGGACAGATCAAGAAAAGATTACCCCTTTTGAAAGAAAAAGGTATGTCTTATTCCTTAACAAATCTTGAAAATGACATTCCACCCTTTTTCTCTTACAGATAATGAAATGGGGAACATGCTAGACTCTGACGTGCTATCGAGCCAGATAGAGCACCAATGTTGCGACCTCTCAAATGAAGCATGACGGAAGAGCGCTTAATGTGGAGAGTAGACTAGGGGGCATGCAATCCCCCAGTCCATCAAAAAGGGTGTATTTCGTTCCCAAAGTTCATCCACTTTAGAATAGAAATAACACATTCTTTCCTTTCATATAGGACAAAATTGAGTAAAGAACATTCATGGTACAAGCAGCTGGAAAGGACTTTGCATATGACAAGATAGGGTCAATCCTAGTCCCACCAATCACGAAGGTCTCGATGACAGTCACGTTCACATCGGTCAAAGACCTTTAAAGTAAAGATTAGCTTTGCCGCGAAGATCCTCATGCGAGCAATTGCACACGCCCTGCACATGTTTGGAATCAGAGGATTTTCGAGAAATGCCTCAGCATGCCAGAACCGCATTGGCACAGCATGCCCCGACAATAGAATTTCCAATTGAAGGCACCCCTAATCATAGGGGATCTCATTCGAGCTTCAAGACCAAGAACATGGAGAAGCAGATTGAGACTGAGAAGGCTGGACAAAGTAAAGAGGAGAAAAGACTCTACTAGCTTTGAAGGCAAAATGGAAGAAGGGTAAACTGTATCGTTCTCAATTTACCCTCAATCATCTCACTTCTAACATAAGCTCATGTTTTTGTCAGAATAGAATCACTGACATTCGAGAAAACTCAAGGAGTTGTCAGTCAAATCTCCAATGAAGGGAATCACGAAGGGTAACGTTGTATCGTTTCCAATTCCTTCCCTTTAAAAGGCCCATTCATTAATGCGATCCTTCTTATTACCTTGCAGGTATGCCCCGTTGTCCCAGCATAGGTAAGTATCTCTTTCCCTAAAAGAAACTTTTCTCATAAGAGTAAAAAGAAACAAGAAGGAAGAAATAATTAAAGAAAATGGATACTATTTCTTCCTCAAAAGCATTACATGGAAGGGATTCTTGCATGGTAATTTTACCTGTTTAATTCACCAATCCCCTGTGAAAATTTTGACAATTCGACGAATGGTGTTCGAACTGCTCTGGTGTATTGAACAAGGTGTGTCAGAATGATGAGAGGCAACCCTGGTCTATATACATTCCCACGTATCAAACTCTTGCAAGATGAGTGAAAGATGTCTCATTTCTACAAGGTAAAGGGATTTCTCGCATAAGATACGGTAGCCAAAGTGACGAGAGGCAGTTCATTTCTCTGGCCCATACACTACCATTGATCCTTTGCTTGATCATTTTTGAGCCCACACACTCGGAGGTTCCTTTCAAATTACCCCTGTCAAGAACCACCCCACATTGGGGCAACTTGAGGTAAACCAGCCTCATAGGATGGATTCAGACTCAGAGGAAACAAGAAAAACATCCATCCCCTTTCAGTCACTGCTCCTGTGGCTTCGACCTCGTTACTTTCATGGAACCTGTGACCCTCAACAGAGTCCTCCAAGACAAGTACACCATCGACGACCAGACAGTCTAGACTAAGAGGGCTTCGTCAAGAGAGAAGCAGCAAACTAATGCTTGTCCAGAATGCCAATGATTTTATTGATAACAGTGATGTTTTCACTAAGCAAGACAAGAAGGATGAGGAGTTTGTAATATCTAAAATTTTCTATGATCATCAGCTGCAACAGCTCACACAAGGTGAAAAAGATGAATAGAAATTTTCTTGCTCTCACTTGCATTAATCTTTGAGTGTTTTTATTGCAGATGAACTCTCATGATAATTTAAGTGCCCTAGGATGACGAAGAGCGGTTCTTCTTCTATCCCATACACTTATATCCCTTGCTAGCCCAATTGAGCCGGCAATTTCATTTCGTACGAACCCAATTGGTGATCATCCCCCACACCGGGGCAAGGCAAAAGTCACCACAGTTTGAGCATCACGGTCCGAAGTACCGAATGAAGATGGAGACTCCAAGAGCCTCAAAACATGGTTCTGTTCAATCTTGTTTAGGCTAGTCCTGACAACACCAAAAGAACAGCAAAAAAATGCTGAAAAATAGGGGCATGAAAAAAGCAGTGTGCCTGGTAAAAGCAAGGCCAATGCCCATGAATAAAAAAAAAAAAAGGGAGAAGAAGAAAAACGATGAAAAAGATACTTGAGCTCTCCTTTGATACAGATTCCTACTTTAGGAACTCTGTCTTGGCAAAGATCTGCTACATGACAGATAAAATGGTGTCCAGGAAAATGCTTGACACAGAAGCTCCTTAGGGAAAAGTTGTTAAAGATGCTAAAAACACAAGATTACCCGAGGAGTCTTCCAGAATGATCCTGATGGTGGAGAAGAAGACTGGTGACGATGCCAAGAGGATCACCAATTCTCACCCTTACACACATGTTTGAGCCCAACGATCATTTCGTTCCTCAACCTATAAACCAAGCCCACGTTACATCCCTAATGAAGTATCTTCTGACTGGGGCACTTGAATTAACGTGGAATTTCAAATGTTTATAAACAACGCTCGAGGAAGTGCGAGCAAGACTACTTCTATCTCTTTTGCAGGGCTCTTGACTAGTAAACCCGGAGATAATTGCAGAATATTTTCTTTCATGGCCTTGACTTGAACAGTCACCTTTGTTAAGCCATTGACCAAGCCTACATTACGACCCTGAAGAAGACCTCTCAGATTGGCAGTGTCGTACCGCTTGCGAGAAAACTTAGACCCTTGTTGATGTGATAGCGGTCAGATTGAGAGTTTTCGACATTCCCGCATTAATGGTCGGGACAAACAACCCTTTTCAATGAGAGTGAGTGGAAAGTCCTTTCTGACTGAAAGTCCCTCGTTCATCATCTCGAGAAATTCCACCTTGTGAAAAAATTGTCTTGATTGACCCACGGTGGACTTTTGGTGATGCAAACATGGCAAAATCATCATGCATGAACTTGCAAATGCACACTTTGGAATAGCCCAACTTGTCTACCTTTGATGAATGCATGCATGTATGTGCTAATCATCTTTGACAGCTCAGAGTTTTAATCCCCATTGATGAAATACAAAATTCGGGCACTGGAGAAGCCCTCATTATCATCCCAAGGGAGATGCCCCGAAAAAGGTTGGTTATTCAGCAGATGATACATCAAACCTTCGGGAATGTACCCAGGTAAGTACAGTCTACCCTTACCCAGTCCCAAAATCATCAGATTTCGTTTCAAACTACCCAGAAAGTAAACCGGGTATTCCTTTGAAAATAAAATGCATCTTGACTAGCTGGTCAAGATATTTCGTACAACACTCGAGAATAACCTCAGTTATTTATTTCTCCAATGAATGTGTTTGTACAAAGAAAAACTTGTCTGACAGGAGACATGCCCTTAAGAGGCAGGAACATGTCCAGGTAAGTATGTTCTACCCATGCCTGGTTCCAAAAATCCATGTACCTATAATTGTTATGGTACCCTTTGAACATTGGATTGACCCCTCTATTCACCCTTTTGAGCACGGAACTGACTCCCTCTGTTCACATCAAATCCTCGGGCGAGGACCCTGAGGTGCTCATCGATGAGGTGCTCATCGTTTGAGTTTCCAAGACCTGCTGCCAGAAACCTAGCAGGCAATCAAATCCTCGGGCGAGGACCCTGAGGTGCTCATCGATGAGGTGCTCATCGATGAGGTGCTCATCGTTTGAGTTTCCAAGACCTGCTGCCAGAAACCTAGCAGGCAATCAAATCCTCGGGCGAGGACCCTGAGGTGCTCATCGATGAGGTGCTCATCGTTTGAGTTTCCAAGACCTGTTGCCAGAAACCTAGCAGGCAATCAAATCCTCGGGCGAGGACCCTGAGGTGCTCATCGATGAGGTGCTCATCGTTTGAGTTTCCAAGACCTGCTGCCAAAAATCCAGCAGGCAGACCGTCAAACCCTTGGGCGAGAACACCCAAGTACTTTGGCAAAACAAAATCCAGTCAGTCAAGGCGACCGAAGAAAGGTTCGGGTCCTCGACACACAATATCAACTATCTGGAATTACTCTACCCTTCGGCAAGGTAAGTAGCCCCAGATATGTTTTTATTTGCTTTAGCATGCATCATCTTATTGCATCATAAAAATGAGATCCACGGTCTCGCCAAAAATATCATTCATTAAACATGCATGGGCCGAATTTAGGTGCCATTTTGTCTTTGAACGTAACCTCTGCGAGCTCAAACTCTGCGAGCTCACCTTCAAAGAGGGGCAGCTGTTGACACCTATTTTTAACTTGCCCAAAATTAATTATGCAAAATTTAGGGATTAATTTTTTAATTCCTAAAACAAAAAAAATATTTCAATTTAAATGCATTGCATATAGAAATTAGGCACATTTCGCATTAATAGAGCCTAGTAGAGTTTTGTAAAAATAAATGAATAAATAAATAATAAAAGTAAAATAAAATTTCAAAAAAAAAAGAGAGTTATTAATTAATTAATTAAAAAAAGAAAAAAAATCGATTCGGGCCGGGTCGGGGCCAGACCGACCCGGCCCGTTCCAGTTTTTCCCCCCGCGCGGCCCAGCTTTCCCCTCCGCGCGGCCCAGCCTTCCTCTTCTCTTTTCCTTTTCTTTTTCCCCTGCCGGCCCAGCCCGCTTCTCCTTTTCTCCTCTCCCCCTCGCGCGTCTAGGCCCAGCCCGGCCCAGCCTTCTCTTCCTCTTCCTTCTTCCCCATGCGCGAGCAGTCCCTTTCTCTCCCCTGTCCTCCCCTGTGTCCGTCGTCACGCCGACGCACGGCGGCGCCGCCCCTCATCATCGTCGTCAGCAGCCCAGGGGAGGCTCGGACGAACACGCCAACGGGACTGGCATTAATGGCCAGTCCTGTCTCCCCCATTCCCCAGCTCCCGTGGCTCCTCCTCCTTCTCGACCCCCCTGCCCTGTTCTGTCCTGCTCTGCACCGGCCTGCCATGGCCGCGAAAGTCGCGAGGCAGGTAGGCCGGTGTAGGCCATCGTCACGCCAACACAGATGGGCAGAGAAGACGCGTCGTTGCCGCCTATAAAAGCCGAAGAGAGAGAGAGGAGCGCCGGTTGGCAATTCAGAGAGAGAAACAGAAGAGGGAAAGAGAGAAAACAGGGAGGGAATAGAGAGAGACACACACAGAGAAGAGAGAGAGAGAGAACGTGACCGAGGCGTTGCCGGAGCAAACCAGCAGCGACGTTGTCGTCGTGAAGAAGCCAGAGCCTCGGTCGGCCAGACGGAGAGAGAACACAGAGAGAGAGACAGAGAGTGAGAGAGAGCTGAGAACAGAGAGAGAAGGAGAGAGCCGAGAGTCCGCCGGAGCTAAAGACGAACCAGCAACGGTCGTCGACGCCGCCAGACCAGCCGGAAGCCGCCCAGACGCGCCGTCGACCGGTGAGCTCCCCCCTCGGCCGAGAAGAACCTCTGTCCTCCCCTGTTTTTGCACGGAGTCCGGCCGGGGCTCGCGCCGGCCTAATCGCGCAATTCCCGGCCCATACCGTCGTCCTCCACTGTGCATACGTCTTCACCAAAGGTAAGTGGGCCGGCCGGAGTCCACCGAGTCGCCGGAACAGGTCAGATTCGGCCATTTTTGGCCACGCCCGCCAACTGTTTGATAAAATTCCCCAGAGAAGCCGACTTTGATTTGGCTCGCCGGCCGGCGAACCGACAGCCGGACGGCGAGCCAAGCGGTCGGTGACGCTGGTGGCCGCCCCAGGGGCCGTTCCAGGGGGCAGCGACGGCCTGGGTCAGCCGGCGGACGGCCAATTTTGGCTCCGCCGGTGACTCTCTCCGCGGATCTGCGAATCGGGTCGGATTCGACCCGAATCAGCAGATCCGACCCGGGTCAACTCCCGGGTCGGATCCGTTGACTCGGGTCGATTCTGACCGACCCGAATCAGTCGACCCGACCCGGTCAACGACCGGGTCGGGTCCGTTGACTCGGGTCGGTTTCGTCCGACCCGGATCAGCCGATCCGACCCGGGTCAACGATCCGGGTCGGATCCGTTGACCCGGGTCGGTTCCGACCGACCCAGATCCGACCCGACCCGACCGGTTTTTTTATTTTTATTTTTATTTTTATTTTTATTTTATTTTATTTAAAAAAATATTTAAAAAATTCAAAAAAAAATTTAAAAAAAATCAAAAAAAAATTAATTAAAAAAAGGTTTTTATTTTCCTTTTTCTTTTCCGTTTTTTAATTAAAAATAAAAAATAATATTTTCAAATAATAATAATTTTTTTTTCTTTTCAAAATTTAAAAAAATTCCGAAAAAAAACAAAAAACAAAAAAAAATATATTTTTTTTTTCTCTTTTCGTGTATGACTTATCTGAGTGTTTTAATCCTTTATAATTATGCATGTGTTGTTTTATTTAAATTCAACAAGTCTGAAATCGCGTGGTAGTATGTTGCATGTTTTATTATTACCGTCGCGTTGTTATTATGCATGTTTTTTAATACAATTGCATGAACTGCCGTGTTTTGAATGTCATCTGGCTTAGTTAGGGCTAGAACCATAGGTTGCATGACTGCTAATCATTTCGGATTATGCACTCGCTTGATCACCTCACATGTTAGGAGAAAGGTCCTAAAATCAATCCAAACTGCTTGACAAATGTTTCCAAAAAATAAACAGGGTAGAAAGGTACCGAAAGGGCATTAGTTATCCAACTAATGTAACCAAGTCCCCGAATTCAGTTAATCTCTGGTTCGTAGGAATAGGGTGATTCTCCCGTCACCTTATTTGGGTTTCTAATCGACCCACCCCAAATCGATTAGTGGCGACTCCTGCATGTAAATCACCCGCATGTTAAAAACTTAAACCCCAAGTCGCGATACGGTATGGGCTTGGGAGAGCCCGAGTTAAGTCCCAAACCTAGACTTAGCGCGTACCGGGTACGACCCTGCCCGCTCGGGAGGTCGGTCGCGACAATAGTTTCAAAAACTCATTTGTGTTTGTTTCCGCACACTAGGCTAGAAATTGAACGACGTGTTGATGATCAATTATTTGTCTTCACTAGAAAAAACAGCAAATTCCTCATTCGAGATGTGATTTCCTATAAACAAGCATGATAATACTCCTATCTAATCCCAATCGTGGTCAAACCCCTTTGACAAATTGTATTGGGTTCAATTATGAATCTGGTTGGCTATTTTGCCTCTCAAGCGATGATGTTGGTCTTGCTGGATTATTTATGTAAATTGGCATGTTAAGCATACTAGGAATATTCACCTTGGGTGGTACCAATGGAGCCACTAACCTTACATTTTCAATATTTGGCAATTGACCGGCTTGTCAACCAGTATGATTTACCAAATTGTTGTTAGCAATTCGGTTATCTTGAAAAATATTAGCCTAAAAAAATGGAAAAGGATTAGGTAAATACCATGTTATCATTGGATTTGTTTGTAGTGATTGGTTGAACAACCTTGGCCTTGACATGGCATCATTCATAGTGTTGATGACGATCAACTTGATTACGTCTGACATGTGACTAACAATGTAAATGGCTATATCATTTGCTGCTCTATGAACAATCTTCTTATGGTTAATACCATGTTGGAATTTGAAACAACATCACTTAACTACTCTTCAGCATGATGCATTGGAAGATCAACTTCCTCATTTTGATTATCTTTTGCTGCTTTCCCAGCGACTAAAGTAATAGAATGCGCGGCCGTCTCATTATCAGTTTGTGGTAATGGGTTGTTGCCAGCATCATTGCCGAAATCTTGTTGATTTTTGGTTCTTGCCGTCATAGTCTCCTTAAATCAACAAAATGAATCTCACGAGGCTTTCGTGAGATTTTTGGGTTATGAAACCAAGTTATTGCGAGGGAAAAGTGCAGCTGCACGAAATGGGACCATTACAGAACACAGAGACGCCCATCAAACTAATCGAATCAATGCCGTAATGGGTTTCGTTTCCTGCGCCTAAGGAAGTGATGAGGCGAGCGGAGAGGGAGAGTACCTGGACAAGGAGCAGCCATGGCCAAGGGGCTGCCACCGGTACTTGGCGAAGGAGAGGTCGGGGCGGCCGTTCCTCAGGCAGGCGAACTCGCGCTCGATGAAGGGACAGACGGAGGAGTTGTAGAGAGGGTAGGATTGGTCCTCCAACCAGCTCCCGTAGAACACATCACACTCGGGGTCCCTGTTGCCGCTTCCTTGCGCTGCTTCCGCGCCCCAGGTCCCTCCCCATATCAGCAACGTCAAGACCAGTTTCCAATGAAAAGAATGCGAAGAAGCTCATCTGCATTGCCTCTGTACCCACCAACCCCAACCCATTTTTTCCTCACAGCAACATAGCAAACACAAAAGGCTCCTTTTGCAGAGAGAGAGAGAGAGAGAGAGAGAGAGAGAGAGAGAGAGAGAGAGAGTTTGGATTCTGGGTTAAGATTTAAGGTGGGGGTTGAGAGAAACCACAGGTTATGGTCCACTGAGATACAGGCGTTTGTTGGATTCTACTTAATGTACCTTCTTTGTTTTTTCTTTTCTGGCTAGCCACTTAATACAGGATTTGGTTTCCATTTTCGGTAGAGGGCTGGGTTAGGAATTATAGGATTTAGGAAGTCGCAGCAGATTTGGCTTTTTCGGCTTTGCTGAGCTGTTGTAGTTGTAGGAGTAGCAGCCAATCACCGCCTTTGATGTTGACACTTCAGGTTGGTAGGGCCCACCACCTGGTCGTGGGATGTCAAGTTAGTCCTCTCGGATCTCGGGGGGAGCAAACGAGCTCATTGAAATTCAACTTGTTTGATTCCCGAGAAAATGACACAAATAATTCATGAACTTTGACTCAGTATGTAATATGGTCCATAAACTTTTAATTTATTTAATGTAATACCTGAAATTTAATTCAATGTGCATTATGGTCCATGAATTTTTAATTTATTCAATATGATATTTGAACTTTTGATATATGTTCAATTTAGCTCATAAACTATATAAAAATATTCAATATAATCATTCCATTACTTCAAGATCAAGGACTACATTAAACATTTTTATATAGTTTAGGGACTACATTGAACGTATATCAAGAGTTCATGGACCATATTGAACGAATTAAAAGTTCACGGAGCACATTAAACATTGGGCCAAAGCTTAAGAACAATATTGAACAAATTAAAAATTCAGAAACCACATTACACATTGGATTAAAATTCAAGAACTATTTATGTTATTGTCCCTTGATTCTTTTGATAGAATGAAGTAATCTGCCGAGGAGGTAATAATCCATCTGGAAGAAGCAGTGACTAGACTTGCAAGTTTCTATAGATTTTTTTTTTGTTGTAAATGTAGTATTCCCTTTTATCGTTCATCAAAGATGGGATAGATGAAGTTGGCTGATCATCATCCATGCTAAAGAGAGAAACTCCATTTTCTTAAAACAATTCACAAGTAGCAACATATAACAGGTCCAGGTTGGGAACAAAACACATCCATAGCAAGAACGTGCCGCTTCGCACATCTCGCCATTCAAACATGGCAAGATTCCCACCCTTGCAGTGGCAACCATCCACATTATTAATGTGTGAAGAAGTCGTAACATCGTCTCTGTACGAATAACAATATCGAAAGAAACAGCATGAATACAACCATCAAACAACAAGCCTTCAATTGTTTGGCTTTCCCCAATAATTAGTTCACAATACACAATTATTGCACTGCATAATAGTTGTTGTTTTCTTTATAGTATCGATACCTTCAATTTCAAATGCGAACAAAAGAGAAATTCAAAGCGAAATGTAAGAGTTCCTTTCGATGGATTACCAAATAAAGCCCTAGTTCTTTGAAAAACGAATTAACTTAGAAGATAGCAAATTATTTCCTATTTTCTGTTCTGCCAGTAATCAGTATCCAGATTTATCGGATAGAGATCATTAGCAGATGTAGAAGAAGCGGTTCCAGTCCATGGCCCTTCAATGGACATGCTCTTGGTGATATTCTCAGAGACTTCCTGATCTTCGTCACCTTTGAAATGCTTCCTCATCGCCTCAATTGTCTCCTCTGTTGCGATAGCACCCTCATAGTCCAGCACTGGAACAGCAGCCTTGCCTTCGAGCATGCTAACCACAGATGACATCGGCGGCCTGAGTGCTGGAGTCGCATTAGTACACAGCAGAGCTACCTTTATCATCGCCAGCACCTCCTCTTGGTCAAATTGAGAACCCAGCCTCCGATCAACTAGATCCATCAAATTTCCTCTCTCCTTCAAAAGTCGTGCCTAGAAGCAGAAATAAAAAGGAAGATATTTCCCTCTCAAGCTTCAGGTACTGATCAGTTGCAGAATATGCTCAGAATACTAAAACAGGAAGAAAGGAAATATATTTTGCCCTCAATAATTCCATGACAAAAGCAGTTGATGAGCACCTGCGAGCTTTTCATCTTTGTTTTAAGTTATAAATGGAAGGAAAAAATCTAAAGAGTCGATCCAGATGAAACATGATTTCTTTACCAATTTTAAGTAAAAGTTACTAAACTCAAACATTAGTTGATCACTTACTAAAGGTTAACCGGTCGCAAAAAAATTACCACCACTGATTTAAAATTACCAGCTCTAATCGAGTTTTACAGGCAAGAATTATTTGTCAGTTTGTCATTACATGAAACAAACAGTAGAGTCGTCCATCAATGGTTTACACCATTCATTGCCTTTTACTCTCAATTCTAGTTTAACAAGAATTACCTGATTATGCAACTTAGGTGAAAATCAGATTTAACGGGGACTAATAATGATTGGTTTACTCAAAGCGAAATAAAACCTAACATAAGGACTCAATTATATGGATGCCATTTAAACTCAAATCCAAATGGAAAGTGTATGAATATTTGGGTCAAGACATGGTCTTGAAAACTTTTTAAATCCCACAGTAACTGTCAAGACTCGAAAGTACTCGAAGGACTCATTTGGCGCTAATGAAACTACAGGGAGTAAGAATGTCACGCATAAAACTATAAGGACTAAACCTAAACTAACCCAAATTTTAAGGAACCCAAATTTCAATGAATAGAGTTGTCTTCAATCCAAAAAAAGAATCTACACGATTCCTTCAAATCAGGCGGTAGCCTGTTGTTTCGAGTTTCAATGTGTCACTAGGTAGGTTCGATTTTCAATTTATTAGAACCAGACTAATTCGTGACCGCCCCCACCCCAAGTCGCACATCTTGAGGATGAACAGCATCGACTAGCTATCGCAAGAATTACTTTCTCCTTTCAAATTCAGTGTAGACCAACATAATAAGAAGAATTGGATTAATTTGAAATGACAGATTGCACTTAATGGCGTGAAAATTTGTTTAAAAGGTTTCAATAGCCGGTAACTGTAACTCTCCTTTGCAACCATTAAAAGTGCATATGAGGAGTTATATGCTATGTTCACGCTTCCTTAATCCATCTTTCAACCAGCACAAGCAGAGATTTAAATATGGATACTATCATAATAAGAAACTTTTGAATGCTAGAGTTAATTACCCAATCGAGAAGATAAAAGCATTTATCCTTCTTTTGGTAACTGGTGTTGGTCCGGCCACTAACAACTTCTAAGGCGACGATGCCAAAACTATAGATGTCGGCTTTGTCAGTGAGGTAACCGTGCATCGCGTACTCCGGAGCCATATATCCACTGCATAACAAGAAAAGAGCTTGTGGTAACAAGGCAAATATCTTAGATAGCACTTAATATTTTCTTCCAAACATACATTTTGCTCGTCCCTCTTATCTTCCTAAAATGCAAAATAAGGAGATATTCCTATGGTGTCACAATTCGAGGAAAAAACAAGTGCCTCCTAGAAATTTTTTAACAGGATTCCACCGACAATATTTCAAAATAAGAAAGGACATTTGTGGTTCTATATAACTTTCAGGGTACATATAGCTTCGTAGTTGGAAACAGGCCGAGACAAGGTCTGAATACATAGGCAGCAGCTGTAGGGGGATTTCTAAAGCCAAGCCCAGGGGCAAGAAAGCTTCGTAGTTTTGTTGTTGTCGTTGTTGCTGTAGCAATAGAAAAACATCCTTTCACTTTCTCACTAGCTTTCTAGCCCTTGCGATTCACATGCTTGCCTTGTAATTTTTCTTTCTTTCTTTTGTAATTCACTTGAAAGTGCATCGTCTATGTTTATGTCTTTTGAATTATATCTACAAAAAAATTGGACTTTTCATGCAAAGGAGTATATATAGATAATTTATATTGAAATCTTCAACATACAGCAGTTGTTCCTGTTCATTAAATTGTTTTACATTAAGTTGATTGTCATTGGAAAAATATAATAAAAAAATCAAATTACATGTCAATATAGGTTGTTAAAATGTATTGCACCATAATTCTATCGTAATATTTTCATAAACTTTTTGTCCGAGTGAATATATTAGGTAGGGCATGCCGAATTACCTTACAAAATGTTTTTCTTGAATTGTTCTTAATGTATTAAATGAAGCATGTAGAATATGATCAATCTTTTGAGTAAAATCTCTGGTAGGGGGATAAAAATTTCCCAGGAGTTCTATTACATCATCTTAATTTGTTGAGATAATGGAAATTAATTAATGCTATAGTTCTTTTTCGTTAAGCAATTAATTTTAGAGTTAGTAGAAGGAACTTGCAGTTCTATCTTTTCCCTAATTAATCGCATTCTTTTCATAAACGTGTTGACTTTCTACACGTCAATGCAAATGTCTGAAACATTTGAACATGCTTATTATATGTTTTTCCGCGTGTATATGACTTCTACATGCAAAAAATCGTTTCCTTATATAATAATCAACAGAAACATACGCGAATTAGCTCTATTACCTATAATATCAACTTATATTTAAAATTAACAATTACATAAGTTAATATTAATGGTAGAGTATGTGATATAATTAACATTTTTTACTACTTTACGTGAAGAGTGGTGGGAGAGGCGTGGAGCTTTGTTGTTAAGCCCCATTTGTTGAGCACCGTGCTTTGGGATGATGTGAGTCAACCACAAAGCTCTATTCAACTCACTTTTCTTAAATGAGACTACTATTCTATTATTTTATGCTGTCACTGGCTCCTAATTAGGTTAACATGAACATAAAGCAAGAAACTTACTAAGTTCCAGCGATCTTGGTGCTAATATGCGTGTTGTCCTCCTCATCAAGCTTTGCCAAACCAAAATCTGATATTTTAGGGTTGAGATCCTTATCCAATAAAACATTAGTAGCTTTGATGTCTCTATGCACAATCTTCAGCCTTGATTCTTCATGAAGATATGCCAAGCCCCTGGCAATACCCACGCATATCTTGTGTCTTGTCCGCCAATCCAACTTTAACTGAAATTCTTCAGGACCTTCAATTGTATTAGAAGACACCAAAACTGCTTTACTGTCATGTCATTAACTGAAGCCAGAGAAGCACAATGTGATATCAAATTACCGAATAAAGCGCGGGCAAGACTGTTATTTTCCATGTACTCGTAAACCAGCAAAAGTTGATTTCCTTCAATGCAGCATCCATAGAGTTTCACAAGATGCGCATGTTGAAGAGCAGAATTCATCCCAAGCTCAGTTACAAACTCACGATTTCCTTGCTTTGACTTGGACGAAAGTTGCTTCACTGCTATAGTGGTGCCATCTAACAGAAGACCCTGCAATTGAACTTTGGCATCAGATCTATGCTGTGAAGATTTAGACATTAAATGCTGCTTTCTACAGATCTTTTCTGTTGGGAATTAGGGGAAATTGGTTCACCGATTTTCTAACATACCTTGTATACAGAACCAAAACCGCCTTCTCCAATCTTATTGGCTGCATCAAAATTGTTTGTGGCAGCTTTAATCTGTCGCAAGGTAAATGAACCAATTTGCAATGCTAGAACCTTCAAATCTGCACAATGTTTTGGAACTTCTCAGAATTTGGTGGAGTCAACAGCTAAAGTATGTAATCTACTATTTGACAAAGACGTAGCAATTCCTTCACAATGTACCAGAAAACCTTATTATGACTATTTGGTCTGAGCAAGTTCAGGACAGTATATCTTAGCATCTTGAAAATTATCTTCTGGGAAGCTCTGGCTTCGGTTGGCAGTATGTACTTTGAAAGATGAAATGAGAATGTCCTCAGGGTATTTAGTAATGGGGGAAAAGAAAAATAATAGAAAAAACCCACTTTGGAAACGTAAGGCAAGGTTTGTATGTTTCGATGTCTGGTACATCCGAAGTTCCAGCATTTATTTTCGATGTCTTGAAACATAGACTTAGTATATATATGGCCGATCATGCCCCCAAGGAGACCCAATACACACACACACACACATCTAAGAAACAATCTACAGTCCTCTTCCTATACCTATCTATCACTTCATTTTTAGGATTTTTAAATAAAAATTTAGTTCGTTGAGTGTAACAAATGGATCAATGACACGTTAGCTGTATTATGGCTTAACAAGAATTTGTTTTCTTTTTGTGTCAAATCGAATTTCCAATGTAATGCACAAATGTCGTGCATCAACAGTTTTACAGGAGAACTGTGTAGCCTAGTTGCAGTGTTGATGATGCATTGTGATTCCCCATCCCCCACCAGAAAAGGAAAGAAGAAGAAGAAGAAGAGTCGCGCACCAACAGTTCGACAAGACAACTGTGTGATTTAGCTGAAATATAAATGATGCAATGTGATTACACCAACCCCCCACCAAAATAGGGAAGGGGGAAAATGTATTCAGAGTGCATAACATTCTCATATTTCTTGACAGATATATGTGAACTAACTAACAGAGACTCCAGGTAAGCAACTACCTTGTGCCGTTTCATCTTCACGTCCAAGACATCCTCTCCACCAAAGGATAACCAGGATAAGAAAAACTACAAAAACTGTAGCAGCCACAATCCCGACCACTGTACCAGCAGATATTATGGCCGACTCTCGTGGGATTTCAAAGCCTATAGTGAAGAAAGAACAACATATTTTTACCCAAAACTGTTCAAGCAAATGGGGTAGACATACATGCAGAAAAATATCTATAGCTTCTTGGTGAACACAGAAAACAATAGATGGGACAACACACAAATTGAGAATCAATAGGACATGAGAACCGCTCAGAGTACTGCACAGAAACTATTATATTAATGAGCACATGTAGATATCATCTTTGGAACATGTAATACTATATACAAAGGGAAAAAGAAGAAGAAAAAGAAAAAGAAAAAGAAGTATATTTTTCGTTCTCGAGGCTGTTCTATATAATACAGGCGCAATGGTCGTTGATCCATAGTAGAAAAGTGAACGAGGCTATCGTTTCATAATCTGAATAGAAGGATTAAAGATACACAGAGAAAACATGCTTAGATAGAAAGAAAACAAAACAAACCATAGCCAATTTTCGCCTCTTCAGAGGCAAATAATAGATCCTAGTCAGCTACTATCGGATCAACTGCAACTGATGCCCATGGACTGAATCCAACAATGGACATTTGCAATCAAACCAAGTAACTGAGGGAAAAATGCCAAAAAAGTCCTAAACCTTTTGCATTAGTGCCAATTTAGTCCTAAACTTTTTTTTGGTGCCAATTCAGTCCTAAACTTTTTGCATTGATGCCAATTTAGTCCTAAACCTTTTTTTGGTGCTAATTTAGTCCTAAACCTTTTAAATTGGTGTCAATTCAATCCTAAACCTTTTGTTTTTGTGCCAATTTAGTCCTTCCGGTCAATTTTGACCGGAATTTGCTGATGTGGACGCCTGCCGGCCGGCAGCCGATCACCGGCGCTGACGTGGCGCTGACGTGAACAACTTAAATAATATTTTAATAAATTTTGAATTTTTCTGTTTTTTTCCTTTTTTTCTACTTTTTTTATTTTTTTTTCTCCCTCTTCCTCTGGCCGGTCGCCGGACCGGCGACCGGCCAGAGGCCGGCGAGGTCGAGCTTGCCGGCCACTGGCGAGGGCAGGCTCGCTGATGCACCTAAGGGACCGGCGGACCCGTTATGCGACTAGACAAACCTGCGGGCTTGAAGTCAACGATGTCAGATTAAGCTCAAATTTGGTCTGCTAAAGCGAAACGGCGTGCTGATCAATACTCACAGCCTTTGGCTGTGATTAACGATGGATTTTCGCGATTTAAGATCGTTTAGATGGATTTTTATATTTTTTTTAGTATTTTTTTGGGGTTAATTTAATAAAGGGCAGTTTTGTAATTTTACGTTTTGATGATTACGTTTCCTAATAGGGTTAGGTTTGGGGATATATAAGCTTGTTTTAGGGTTTCCTTTGAGTAGTTTTGGATGTTTTGAAAACTTATCGATTGAGAGAACAGTTTGTTCCTCATTATTATTTCGATTCTTCTATTTAGCCTAATTTCTATCGCGCTTATGCATCAATTGGTATCAGAGCACAGGTTGCTTGAATCAATGGCTGAACAGAATCGCGGTCGTGGACGGCGGGCTCGTGGTGGCCGGGGATGTGGAGGCGTTCCTGAAGCAGACGACCAACCGCGTCTAAGAGATCTGCGAGACGTAGAAATTGAAGAACAGAGAAGACGAATCCAGGATTTGGAGCGACAACTTGCGGAGGCAAGGTTGGGCGTTCAATCTGAAGAAGGAGAGGAATCTGAGGATTCATCCGATGATGAAGAAGAAGACGTAAACCCTTTTGGAGTTCTGAACCAGGGGCGGAATCGAGGAGTACGACCTGGAAATCAGCGTTCTTCTCAAAATTTCGGAATGAAGATCGAGATTCCGGAGTTTAATGGTAAGGCTCATCCTGATGAGTTTATTGATTGGTTGCATACGGTAGAACGGATTTTTGATCTTAAAGATCTAACTGAGGGGCAAAAAGTGAAGTTAGTGGCCATTAGGCTGCGAAAACATGCTTCGATTTGGTGGGAACACGTGAAAAAGCAACGCGCTAGAGAGGAGAAGCCGAAGGTGGATCGCTGGGAGAAGATGAAAATGTTATTGCAGAAAATTTTTTTGCCTACCCATGTCGCGACCTCCCCGAACCGGCCCCGCCGCCTAAGGGGTGGCGAATGGATTACTAAGTTAAACCTAGCTCGAGCTCTCCCAAGCCCATACCAATTCGTGACTTAAATTTAAGTTATTAACATGCAAATCAATTTCATTTAGGAGTCGCCACTAATCGATTTTTGGTAGGTCGATTAGACACCTAAGTAAAGCACGGGAGAAAAGCTTCACTTCTACGAACCAGAGATTCAACAGGTACGGGGACTTGATTACACTAATCGACTAATTAGTGCCCTTTCGGTACCTAATCTTGTTCAATTCACCACCTAACATGTTCTCGCTAATTGGGAGTCTCAAAATTTCATTCCTGACTAAGCTAAGGAAAGCAATAACTAACATCTAAACCTAGACATGCATAATCAACTACATACGAGGCTAATTTAAATGCACAATTCAAAGTGTGTGAACCGAGTAATGTGCAATCAAATATGACATTAACCACACAATAGGGCAAGAAAACCCAATTCCGAGACACAAATGGAAATTCTGATTTTTTAATAATTTTTAATTTTTTTTTGGATTTTTTTTAATAAAAAAAGATTTTTTTTTTTGAAATTCTTTTTTCGGAATTTTTTTGAATTTTTTTTAAACCTAAAATCTAGTAAAATTAGGCCCAAAACTGATTTCTGAACATTTATTAATTTTCTGAATTTTTTTGGAATTTTTTGGAATTTTTTGGAATTTTTTTATTGTTTTTGAATTTTTCTGAATTTTTTAATGTTTTTGAATTTTCAAATATTTTTTATTTTTTTATTTTTAAATATTTTTATTTAATTAATCTTTTTTTTGGATTTTTTAAAACATTTTCGATTTTTTTTGAATTTTTAATTAATTTTTAAAATATTAAAATAATACAATATAAAAATAAAATAAAACAAAAAGGGAACCGGGTCCGGGTCGGATCTCCACGTCCGACCCGGACTAACCCGGGCACGCCGGCCCGGGGCCAAGACCGGATCGGGCTCATTTGTTGAGCCCGACCGGACAAATAAAAAAGAAAGGGGCCCAGCCCAAATTTTTTTAAAAGAAACGCAGGCCCAAGGCCCACTAGAAATAGAAAACCCAAAAAAACGCAATTTAGCCCAAATCCCGGATTCGGCCCGCGCGCGAAATGGCCCAAAATCTAAAAAAACCTAGTGGGCCTAAACTGAGCCCAACACCCATAAAAAAAACTACCCGGCTCGCGAGAAAACCTACCCGGTCCGCGACCCGACTTGCCGACCCGGTTCGCGGCCGCCGACCCGCCTCGCGGGAAGCCTACCCGGCGCGCCCGCGACCGACCCGACTCGCCGACCCGGTTTGCGACCCGACTCGCGGCCGCGCCGCGCCTTCGCCGCGCCTGCCGCAGCCATCCTCCCTTCGCCGGCCAGCCGGTGGCCGACGCCTCGGCGCCGTGACTGGAGCTGCCGCGGCCGGCCGGGACTCGACGGACGCTCCGCGGCAGGACCCCTGCTCCGCCGCCTCGCCGAGCCTCGGCCTTCGTGGCCGAGGTTCCCGGTTCGACGGCCGAGCCCGTGCTCGGCCGTCGAACGACGCGCCCCGACCTTGACGACAACCGACGGTGCACCGGGACCGACCGGCGCCTCCCAAAATCGCAGCCACAACAAAGACAAACAAGGAAAGGGTTCGGGCAAATCGACAAACAGTTGGTGCGCGCGACAAGAACAAAGGATTTCAGGCACAACCGAGACTCAAACTCGACCGAGATTCACACGTAACAATGTGCAGACAAGCAAACCCAAGCCGAGGGCGTCACTGGCCGGAACTCGCGCAAGCCGGACGGCCGCGAGCTCCGGCCAGTGAGCACCGGCGAACAGGGCACCAGAAAACAGAGCGCAAGGAGAAAGAAATAAAACAGGGGAGGGGGTACTTTCGCGGCGTTCCCTACCCGGCTCGGAGACGGCGAACGGCGGCGACCTCGGATCGGAGTACGTCCGGTCGCCTCGCACGCCCCCGAACCGGGATCCTCGGGAGGTTGCTCTGAATCGAACCGGAAAAGAAAACGACGGAGCTCGGCGCCGGACCTACCACAGAAATCGCCGGAGCTTCGCCGGCCGCGGTCGAGGCGTGACGATCCTCGACGGGAACCCGCTCAGCCTCCGCCCTCTCTCTCGAACGCTCTCTCCCTCACGAGCTCTCCCTCTCGCTCTGAGATCTCTCTCTCTCTGAGATCTCTCTCTCTCTCCCTTTCTTCACCCCCTTCCCTTCGGCTTTAAGGGGCCGGCCCGCGCGGCATGGCCGGCAGGCGCGCATGGCGCCTGCCACCGCCAGCCTATCGCGGCCGGTCTCGACGCGAGGAACGCGCCGGCGTCCTCTGTGTCTGCCGCTGCGCCTGCTTCGCCCCTGCTTCGTTCTCCTCTGCTTCACGCAAAGGGTGAAGCAGAGGAGAAACGGTGGGCCAGCGTTTCAACGCTGGCCCTCCCCCCTTTTTCTTTTTTTTTTTTATAATTTTTTTTCTTCTTTTCTTTCTTTTTTTTTTTATTTTTGAAAAATGAAAAATGGAAAATATGCTCTAATATGCTACATTAATGTAAATGCACCTAATAACTACGTGCCATGCAGTTTTAATGAAAATTTTTGGTTTAGGGGTTAAAAATTAAACCCTAATTTTTATGCGATAAAACCCTAAATGATTTGGGCAAAATTTAGGTGTCAACAGCTGCCCCTCTTTGAAGGGGAGCTCGGAGAGGTTCCTTTCAAAGATAAAAGACACCTAAATTTGTCAGCGAAAATTGGATTTACGCAAGAGAAAAACAAATAAAATAAAATAGAACAAAATAAGATGAGAATAACATAGAATGAATAAAGTGTGGTTTAAAGTTGGACCACAAACCTTTGATGCGCGGTTTAAGGTTGGACCACAAACCTTTGAAGCGTGGTTTAAAGTTGGACCACAAACCTTTGATGCGTGGTTTAAGGTTGGACCACAAACCTTTTGAAAAAACGTGGTTTAAGGTTGGACCACAAACCTTCGATGCGTGGTTTAAGGTTGGACCACAAACCTTTTGAAAAACGTGGTTTAAGGTTGGACCACAAACCTTTTGAAGCGTGGTTTAAGGTTGGACCACAAACCTTTGATGCGTGGTTTAAGGTTGGACCACAAACCTTTTGAAAAACGTGGTTTAAGGTTGGACCACAAACCTTTTGAAAAACGTGGTTTAAGGTTGGACCACAAACCTTTGAAAGAGTGGTTTAAGGTTGGACCACAAACCTTTGATGCGTGGTTTAAGGTTGGACCACAAACCTTTTGAAAAACGTGGTTTAAGGTTGGACCACAAACCTTTTGAAAGACGTGGTTTAAGGTTGGACCACAAACCTTTTGAAAAACGTGGTTTAAGGTTGGACCACAAACCTTTTGAAAGAGTGATTTAAGGTTGGACCACAAACCTTTGATGCGTGGTTTAAGGTTGGACCACAAACCTTTGATGCGTGGTTTAAGGTTGGACCACAAACCTTTTGAAAAACGTGGTTTAAGGTTGGACCACAAACCTTTTGAAAAACGTGGTTTAAGGTTGGACCACAAACCTTTTGAAAGAGTGGTTTAAGGTTGGACCACAAACCTTTTGAAAGAGTGCCTGGGTGTACATACCTGTAGGTCGGATTGGATTGCTCAGAGGCTCTTTGCCAGCGAGGCTTGGAAAGATTCAGCGAATGAGCACTCGGGGTTCTTGGTCCAAGAGTTTGATAGACCGCCTATTGTGTCCTTCCTAGCAGAGTCTTGAGAATTCATGAATGCTTGGATGTTTCTTAACATTTCTGAGATCAGCTTGAAGATTGGTGTCTGAGGAAACATCACCTGTCTTACAGGATTAGTAATAACAGGTACATGTATTCATCTCAGAAACAAACAACCGGCACTCTCTAAGACACATGTTTCAAGATCAGTTCCATTGGAGTTCATGTGTAACGATTTTAACATGTCCGCCTCACCAACTTTCCACTGGGGATAATTATCATTTAAGACAACTTTTACTCATAACACGAATCATCTTGAAAATGCTAAATGAGAGACTTTCAATCAGAAAGGACTTTTGTTCACTCTCATCTAAAAGGGTTATTTTATGAGCATCACTCTGTCCTACCATCATCACGTCGACAAGGGTCCGAGTATTCTCGCAAACAGTACAACCTTACCAATCTGAGAGGTCTTCATCGGGACCGTAATATAGGCTTGGTCGATGGTTTAACAAATGAGACTGTCCAAGTCGAAGCTATGAAATAAACACTTCGTGATCATCTGAGGGTTTACAAGTCGAGAACTCTGCGAGATAGGGTAGAAAATAATCTTGTTTGCACTTCTTCGAGCGACGCTTATAAACATATGAGCTCCTACGTTGACTCAAGTGCCCCAATCAAAAAAGACTTTGCAAAGGACGTAACATAGGTTAGGTTCATGGGTTGAGAAACGAAAGGATTGCAGGCTCAATGATGTGTATTGGGGTGAGAGCTGGTGATCATCATGACATTGTCACCGGCCTCCTTCTTCGCCATCGGGGATTATCCTCGGAAATGTACTGTTGATCTCAGCCATTTGGCACTCGCCTCCTGGAGACTTGAAGGACGAGTATTGCTTGACTAGGGCTGATTTTGTGATTTCAACACATATCATCTCAACATTTTGCTTCTTATTTAAGACATGGGGACCAGCCTCACTCTGACAAGCACACTGCCTTTAATGCCCCCTGATTCATCCTCTTCTCTTTTTTTTTTTTTTTTTTTTTTTTGACATTTATATTTACGGGCATTGACCTTGCTTTTACCAGGTACACTGCTTTTCGTGCCCCTAGTTTTCATTCATCATTTTTTGGATTGGCCTAGACAAATTTAAGCAATACAATGCTGTTGAACTCTCAAGTCCTCATCTTTAGTCGGCACTCTGGATCGTGATGCTCGTACAGTGGTAATTTTTGCCTTGCCCCGGTGTGGGGGATGATCACCAACTAGGTTTATGAGAAGTAAAATTGCAGGCTCAATTGGATTGTTCAATGGATATAAGTGTAGAGGATAGAGAAAGAAACGTTTTTCGTCGTCTTGAGGCACTTGAATTCACGTACCCGTTCATTTGCAACAAAGGCATTCAAAGATTGATATAAGTGAAAGCAAGAACATTTTCTACCCATTTTCCCACCTTGATATGTCGACCCACCTTCGATTCGCCTCGGTGTGGGGTGGTGCTTGACAGGGGTGGCATGAAAGAAACTTCACAAGTGTTTGAGCTCAAAAGGGTTAAGCAAATGGTAACCTATAGCGTTTGCGATGGATGAACGAAATGCCTCTCATCACTTTAGTTGCCGTACCTTTTGCGAGATAACCCTTCACTTTGCAGACATGGAATTTTTCGCTCAACTCACTAGTACATGGGACAGTGTATGGAGCATGGCTTGCCTTTCATCATTCCGACACGTCTCATTTAGCACATTCAAGCATCTCCGCACCACTCATTGAATTGTCCATTTTAATGACCCTTAGTGGAATTTGTGACTTGGACATATAAAAATCGTTACAAAGTTCACTTTCAAAATCATGGACATTTCTAACATTCACATGCACAGGAAAGTTCATAACTGCATAACGATCAAATTACCAGACATGACTTTGAGCATTCGTTCAAAGAGCTATTATCACAAGAAATGTTTCTCGTCCCTGTACTCCGGCCTCTTCGTCGTTCGTCCTTCATTTCGTTGCGGTTGGATACTTGAAACACAAACACATGTACATGTATGGAAATGTATGCATGACATGCATGATACTAAGTGATCTGGATTGCACGAGAAACGGCTTTCTAGCCTTGATTTCATTCATGGAAAATACTTCTTGACTGCGTCAGAGTTTACAGGCTTGGACAGCTCGTGGCCATCCATTTCCATTAACACTAAAGCGCCACCTGGCAGGATCTTTTTGATGACATAGGGGCCTTCATAAGTCGGAGCAAATTTTCCGTGAGGGTCGCGCACAATGGATATCACCTTCCTCAATACCAAATCGTTGACTCCGAGGTGCCGGGGACGAACTTTTCGATTGAACGACTTCGCTACTCGTTTCTGATAGCATTGGCCGTGACATATGGCTTGTAGTCTGCTCCCATCAATCATGTTCAACTGTTCGTGCCTTTGTTGTACCCATTCGGCCTCATCAAGTTTCGCCTGAGAGAGAACCCTTAAGGATGGAATTTCGACTTCCACGGGCAGGACCGCTTCCATTCCATATACTAACGAAAATGGGGTTGCTCCAGTCGAGGTGCGGATAGATGTCCGATATGCCATCAATGCATATGGAAGTCTTTCATGCCAATCGCGATAATTCTCAGCAGTCTTTGATAAGATCTTCTTTATGTTCTTGTTTGCCGCCTCAACGGCTCCGTTCATTTGAGGGCGGTATGGTGATGAATTCAGGTGCCGGACCCGAAATGTATTGAGCAATTCATCCACGATTGTGTTGTTCAGATTGGAGTCATTGTCAGTGATGATTGCTTCTGGAACTCCGTAACGAGCGATGATATCGCGGCGAATGAACTTGGCCACGTTCTTCGCGGTGACATTGGCATATGAATTGGCTTCGATCCACTTTGTAAAGTAGTCAATTGCCACTAGGATGAATCGGTGTCCGTTTGATGCCTTAGGGTTGATCGGTCCAATTATGTCTATTCCCCACATGGAAAACGGCCAAGCTTGGGACATCTGATGGAGTTCGTTTGGCGGAGCATTAATCCTATCTCCATAAATTTGGCACCGATGGCAACATCGCACATGCTGAATACAATCAGACTCCATGGCCAACCAATAGTACCCGAGTCGCATGATCTTCTTTGCCAGGAGATGGCCGTTCATGTGGGGACCACATTCCCCTTCATGTATCTCTTTCATCAAACGATTTGCCTCTTTCGCGTCGATACATCTCAGCAATACTGAGTCATAAGATCTTTTGTAAAGTGTGTCCCCGCTAATGAAGAATTTTGAGGCTAATTTCATCAGATATTTCCTGTCTGGTGCTTCGCTTCCTTGGGGAAACTCACCTTTCCGCAGATAATTCAGAATGTCATGGTACCATGGCTTTCCGTCTGGCTCTTCTTCGATTACCATACAGTAGCCCGGACGCTTAAGGATTTCGATCCTCAATGGTTCGATGTCCAAGCCTTTTGTTACTTGCAGCATTGACGATAACGTGGCTAAAGCATCGGCGAACCGATTCTGAGACCTGGGTAGGTAATCGAATGATATTTCTTGGAATTCGTTCACCAGCTCCTCCAGAAATTCATGATATGGGACTAGTTTTGGATCCCGCGTTCGCCACTTGCCTTCGGTTTGAAGGATAATGAGGGCTGAATCGCCATAGACTTGCAATTTCTGAATCCCCATGTCAACAGCAGCTTGGAGGCCAAGGATGCATGCTTCGTATTCCGCGATGTTATTCGTGCAGGGGAAAGTCAATTTAGCAGCCACGGGGTGGTGCTGACTATCTGGAGAGACGAGAACTGCCCCAGTACCGGAGCCAGATAAGTTGACCGCACCATCAAAGTACATGGTCCATTTATCATTTGACGCAAATAAGACCTGCCTATCCATGTCACCATCTTCATCGGGGTCTTCCGTTTTTTCGGGATTTTCCGCTAACATGTCCGCTATGGCTCTACCCTTTACAGACTTTTGCCCCAGGCTTCGCACGTCGAATTCTGAAATTAGAATCTGCCACTTGGCCAGCTTCCCCACCAAGGCTGGCTTCTCCAAGAGATACTTGATGGGATCATTCTCAGTCACTAGCAGAATTTGATGATGGAGGGTGTATTGGCGTAGCCTGTGCAATACCCAGACCAAGGCTACGCACGTCTTCTCAACCTCCGGATAGTTCACCTCCGAGGTAGTGAATTTCTTGCTGAGGTAATATATTGCGCGTTCCTTCCCGTCATCCGGCCTTTCTTGGGCCAGCATGGCTCCCAGTGATTCATCATGGATAGTCAGATATAAAATTAATGGAACTTTGGGCACTGGCGGGACCAAGATCGGGGAATGAGTCAGATAATACTTTATCTTTTCAAAGGCATCCTGACATTCGGCGTCCCATTCGATTTTCGCATTCTTCTTCAAGAGTTTGAAAAACGGCCTCGCCGTTTCTGACAGCTGGCAGATGAATCTTGCGACATAATTTAATCGTCCCAACAGGCTGCGGACTTCTTTGACAGTGGCCGGAGGCTGTAAGTCGCAAATGGCCTTTACTTTTGACGGGTCAATCTCAATGCCTTTGTTACTGACCATAAATCCTAACAGCTTTCCAGACTTTGCCCCAAATACGCATTTCGCGGGATTGAGGCGCAGTTTAAACTTTCGGAGGCGATCGAACAACTTTTGCAAAACTTCGACATGGTTTTCGCCTTGCCTCGACTTCGCAATCATATCGTCTACATACACCTCGATCTCCTTGTGCATCATGTCGTGAAATAACGCGACCATGGCCCTTTGATACGTTGCCCCGGCATTTTTCAGACCGAAAGGCATCACCTTGTAGCAAAAGGTCCCCCATGGGGTTATGAACGAGGTCTTGCTCCTATCCTCCTTTTTCATGCGGATTTGATTGTACCCTGAGAATCCATCCATGAAGGAAAACAATTCAAATCCTGCAGTACTGTCGACCAAGACATCTATATGTGGGAGCGGAAAGTCATCCTTTGGACTAGCTCGGTTTAAGTCGCGATAATCCACACAGACCCTGACTCGACCATCTTTCTTCATCACTGGCACAACGTTTGCTATCCAATCGGAGTAATGCGACACTTCGATGAACCCCACTTTTAACAATTTCATAACCTCTTCCTCGATTTTCTTGGACAATTCTGGCTTGGTCCTTCGGAGTCTTTGCTTCCTCGGAAGTATGTCAGGATCAGTTGGTAGAGCATGCTCTACAATTTCTGGATCCAATCCCGGCATGTCAGCGTACGTCCAAGCAAACACATCCTGATATTCTTTAAGAAGGCGAACCATTCTTTCGACCTCTGCTTTCGAAAGACTTGCCCCAATCTTTATTTCCTTGACATTCTCATCATTACCCAAGTTTATGGTGATTGTTTGCTCCACTGTTAATGGCCTCGATTCCTCGTGTCGCTTCCATTCACGCTCAATCCCCTTCGAATCATTGTCATCGCTATCGATATCCGAGAGACTTTCTTCGTGCAAATCCGAATCACATGCGTCCTTACCATGACTATGCATGATGTGATGCCTGAGATGTGATGAGATGAGTTAGGACATAAAACATGGTACATGCCAATTTGAAAATGCTTTTGAAATTTTCGGAAAAGGCTTTCAAAAGCTCATCCTCATGTCATCGGACTTCCTCGCTCATGAAGACCACAAAAACAGGGAGCACGTGGGACCCCAGCCCTCAGCGACCATCATAGGACCAGTTTGGTGTGATTCCACGTGTCCTTAATAAAACATGCACGCATTTCATTGAATTAAAAGGATAAGGCCGCATTACAACACATACCGCCCCGAACCAACGGCTTAAGATTCGGGGCTAGACAAAGTTTTTATTACAAACGAGTTTAAATTGCAACAACACTAAGCTCCCACGCAGGGGAGAGAACATAAAGCAAATAACAACACTAATGGGGACCGCCCTACTCTGCAGGGTCAGCGACACTTCCAGAAGATTCAGCTTCTTCACATGCCAGGATAGTGCATATGACATTCTCCTCGAATAGCTTAGCTATACCGTCGATGGCCGCCTCCTCCTCAAGTAGCATCTTCGGAGGCCCGGGGAACATTTCTTTCAATAGGGGGAGTAATGGGCCTTGACACCCCTTTTCCAATCCAACATGTCCGCCACGGTCCCCGTGATCTGCGCCTCGGCCTCCATGGTTGCCCCAGCCTCCGTTGCTACCTCGACCTCCAAGGCCACCTCGGCCTCCATCGATAGCTCGACCTCCATAGCCGCCTCGGCCTCCGCGATTACCTCGGCCTCCGTCATTGCCTCGACCTCCGCGATGGCCTCGGTTTCCATTATCTTGGCTTCTCTGATATCCTAAGCCTTCCCTCTTCGCGCCTTTTCCAGCTTCGATGGGTTTCTGAATCCCTTGCCCATGCAATCCAAGGCCTTCCCCGGGGTTGTACCCGCTTGCAAGCATGATTCTTCCAGCTACTAGAGCCGGCTTGGACAGTTCAGGGGTGCGCATGAGCGAGCCGACGGGAATGTGGACCATAGATACCAACTCCAGAGTTTGGAAACTGGATTCCTCTTTGCATTCAGGCTCCACGTACGGGATGGTTGTCTCGTGATAGATTTTGAAGTCCGTTTCTCCATGGACTGTAACAAGCTTGTTGTCGACCACAAACCGCACCTTTTGATGGAGGCTAGAGGGTACAGCACCCGCGGTATGAATCCATGGTCTCCCTAGTAGAAAGTTGAACGCGCTTGGGATGTCCAGTACTTGAAAAAATACCAGAAACGTCACGGGACCGATTAGGAGCTCCAACTCTATCTCTCCCATTACTTCCCTTCTAGTGCCGTCGAATGCTCGTACGGGATTTCTGGCAGTACACATCCTCCCTAGGTCGACCTTTAAGAGACGGAGGGTGGCTAACGGGCATAAATTCAAAGCGGAGCCATTATCGATCAAGGTCCTTGCGACCACCATATCATGATGCTTAACCGAGATGTACAATGCTTTATTATGATTCCGACCCTCTACCGGAAAGTCCTCGTCCGCAAAAGAGATTTGATCCTTCAACAGGATGGTCCCTACAAATTCTTCTAGCTGGGCTTCGTCGATCGTCTCCGGGACATGAACCTCATTAAGGACCTTTAATAAGGCATCCTTGTGTTTCTCAGAAGATTTGAAGAGGTCCAGGAGGGAGATTTGGGCTGGCATTTTCCGCAGCTGGTTCACCACATTGAATTCGCTCGTTTTTATCACTGCCAAAAATTGCTTTGCGTCTTCTTCAGTCACTGCTTTTTTCTCAACTCCTCCGGCAGGTGCATAGCAGCGACCTGATCGGGTGATGGCATCCACTTCATTCGTTTTGTAGTCCCACGGGACCGCCTTAGTATCGAAATCTGGAGGGGCTTCAAGGACTATGACCCCTTCTTCTTCCAGGGGCGGCAGCTCGATCACAACCCGCGTCGTATCCTCCTTTCCCACCTGGATTGCTGAGAGTTCTTTAGTTGCGAGGTCGATAATCACTGGCTCGACATCCTCCACCTCCGGCTCACTAGCATAGTCCTCATCAGAGAAATATATCACGACTGGTGTTGTCATGGCGACTAATCCCTGTCCCATATCGACATTCCCAATTACCCCCATGCTCATCGCTCTGCGAACACACTCTAATTTTTCTTCCATCGTGACGTCATTTCCTCCTTCGTGGTGTCCAGCTAGTCGAAGAACTTCGTATAGCCTCGGGATGTTCACCGTGAAGGCTTGTTTGCTCACGTTCGCTTTTCCGAACACCACATTTACGCCCTCGGCATGGTCGGGCAAAGGATTTCGCTTCACGTTGGGTTGTGCCCTCTCGAACGATAGAATCCCCTTATCTAACAAGTTCTGAATCTTGATCCTTAGTGCAAAACAGTTATCCGTGTCATGCCCCTTTTCCCCTCGGTGGTATTCGCATGTCTTGGTCATGTCAAACCCAGGGAACCTCGGAGGATTGTCCCTAGGTACTTCTTTAGCTACCATCCTCTTCTCGATGAGCACGGGTAGCAACTTGGACAAGGATTTTGGCAGCGGGGAAAATTCCCTATGAGGAAATCTCTTACTTTGATCATGCCCTTGGGGCGCATGTCTTTGTACGGTTGAGGGTTTTTGTGGGGGTGCTGAGAAAGGCTTAGACGGCTCTTGGACGAATGCAACTTCGACAGCGGCTTCCTTGTTCTTCTTTGTTGGGAATCCTCTGCTATTCCCCGCGGGTATCCTCCCATCGACAATCGCCCATTCCACCCCTTCGCCCACTTCCACCAGTTGGGAAAATGTTTGGCACCCGGAAGTTAACATTCCGTGAAAGTACTCAGGTGGCAGGGTTCTCAGAAAAAGTTGCCTCATCTCCCTCTCGGTTAGCGGGGGCTTTACTTGTGCTGCCATCGCCCTCCATCTTTGAGCGAAGGCCTTGAAAGGTTCATTCCTTCTCTTTTCTAGCCGAACCAAGTCTTCTCTGGTGGGGATGATTTCAGAGTTGAACCTGTACTGCTGAAGGAATTCTTCGGCAAGATCTTCCCATCCTGTGATTATCTCAACATCCAGCGTAATGAACCATGACAAGGCAGGGCCAATCAAGCTATCTTGGAAGGTCTGGATGAGGAGGGGTATGTTGTCGGAATAACGAGCCATTTTTCTCAAGTAATACTTGAGGTGAGTCTTAGGGCAACCGGTGCCGTCATACTTCATGCTAAATTCTGGCTCCTTGAAGGTTTCAGGGACTTTCACTTTAGCATACGGAGATAACTTGTCAACCCCTCGCATCTCGTATCCCTGAAGAACACAGAGTCGTTCCTCCATCTTGGCTAGGCGCCTTGCGCTTTCCTCATCGAGGCGGGAGATAGGCTCCTCCCTTGGAACAGGATCCAGATTTACAATGATTGGCGTGACAGAAGGAGAATCTGATGCGGTCCCTTTTTCAGGAGGGTCCGTGGCATGTGGATCAATGGCCAACGGGGGAGTATGTCTTGAGGAGGTGGGGGCGGAAGCCTCGGTGGCATGTGCAGGCGGAGGATCCCTGAGCTTCTGACTTATTTCGGCCATCATGGCGGTAAGTTGGGCCAATTGATTTTCCATGTTGGTCATGCGCGCATTGGCTTCCTCGCTCTCCATTCTGGCTTTTGCACGGGTTCGGATCGGAGATCTCCTTTTAGCCGTGTCGATTATCTCGGTGGAACGGATGCACCAGCTAAAGCCCGGTTGTGATGGCTGATGGCTACAGGAAGAAGCTCCCCACTCTCGATTTCACCCTCCGCGTGTTGAGTGGACCCAGACGATTTGCGAACACCTAAAAAATGAGTATAGGTGAGCACATGATTCAAATGGGAGGTTGGCCCATGGCAATGGCCTAGGCGTTTCGTGTCCCTCGAGAGAAAGCTTTTCATTTATTTATTTATTATATAAAAAAAACGA
The DNA here is from genome assembly GCA_031216235.1 of Syzygium jambos. Lineage (NCBI taxonomy): Eukaryota > Viridiplantae > Streptophyta > Magnoliopsida > Myrtales > Myrtaceae > Syzygium > Syzygium jambos. The sequence continues at coordinate 1,123,245 of CM062225.1, read as the reverse complement.
GATTTTGGAGTTTTTTAGACATTACAGACGATAAATGATGGTTCCTTAACACTGAAACGAGAAAATGGGATTTTTTTAGCATTGAAACAAAGGAGGTATATAACGATTCCTAAACCTGGAAATTAGAAAGAAATTGCCTAAACATTGAGACTAAGGAAGTACATGAAACTGCTGGAATAAAAGAACGAAATTCCCTAAACATTGAGACTACAAAAAAAGCAATAAAACCTCTCCTAAACAAGAGAAAGTGTCATCTCAGACTTCTCAAGGCGACTCATTTTGTATGCGATGGGGAACCCGCGGCTTTGCGGAGTCGCTTGTTCTCTCGAGTTAATTTCGAGATGCGAGTCTTATCCATTTCCACCCTCTTTTCAAGATGCTCAATTTGCGCCTTCTGGGATGACTTGTCAGTCACTTCTGGGACCAGTGGTCGTAGCATGGCCGGAATTCGGTGGTTACGGATGTAGAATGTGGAGGCATGGTGAATTTCTTCTTCCTCATTCAATTTCTTGGGCACGACAATTCTTTCAGGACGGCACTCGCTCCATGTGATCTCAATGGCACGGATCTCGTCGAAGTAATCGTAGTCCGTGCGAGTGAAGCGAGCCTGGAACATCTCCGTCTTGAGAGGTGGCGGAATCTCTTGTAGAGCTCGGTATTGGCGAGCCACCCTGTATGGGTAATAGGAGGTGGCGCCAGAGAGACCAAGCAGCGGGATCAGGTTAGCAAACTTGTGGGCAAAGCGGGCTTCCTCGACCTGGAGCCATTTAGCATGCCATAGAAATGCCTTGGGTTCGGGGTCTTTTAGGAAATTTATCCAACGGGAATATTCTTTGTCAGGGGAATGCTTTTCTAAGACCTGGAACCTCTGTATTGGGTGCCTAAACTCATCTATTTGAAACAACTGCATAAGGTGTCCAAATCCCCTTATGTGAGAGAGAAACCATATTTGCAAAATTTCGGGGGAAGCTCGCATGATTCTTTCTCCGTTTTGTTTAAAACGATTAAGGGACAAAAATGTTTCGGCTAAAATCATGTTGACAAAGTTTAAACCAGCACACATGTGTTTGACCACCCAAGCAATTGAAGGATTTATGGCATTCTTACGATGAGGAAAAATGATCAGTCCGACAAATGCTAAAATGAAAATCCTACTCCTTTGGGCTAATGGTTGATTCGAAAAACACTTGGCCAAAAATGAGAATGGACACGCGTAACAATTAGCCTTAACGACCTTCCTTACCACCTCGGCCCTAACTCTCAAAAATTGTGACAACTCGGAGATGGGGTCTATACCTATGGGTGGCTTGACAAGCTCGGTTCCAAGAGGCATTCCAATGGCAATGCTATATTCTTCCAAGGTCGGTGTTAGCTCGAACTCACCAAATATGAAAGTCGATGTTTGAGGGCACCAGAAGTGCGGTATCGCTTGCATAACCCCGGAATGGATGTTGATCTTGAGCAACGGGAGGAGATGACCAATTCTTGCCTCGACCTGTCTTTGGCCAGTTTGATCCAACTGATCCCACCACGCTATGAGCTCTTTCTTGGGAGTGGAAATGAATTGGACATCGACTCTCCCCATCGCATATAAATTGAGACTAACGATCGACCTAATTTGCCATGGACCAAACAAAGAGAAATAAATGAATTGCATAATAGGAGAGATAAAGGCTTACTCTATCGAGAACAATGGCAAACACAAAGACACACGCATGAGAAGTGAGGCTCATTCTCTATCTAAACAGCTTAACAAGGTGGAGCTAAGAGGGTGATCTGACCGTCGCAGTCTCGCGTTGGTGTCAGGCCTTCTTAACTCCGGCTTAGTCGAAAGAGATATCCTATAGTCGCGCGGTCTCGCGGACAAGGATAAACGCTTACGACACCAAGAAAGAACTTTCGGGGAGAAGAAAGGCAACCTCTACATCGCGGTCTCGCGTTCGAGGTTGTATCTTTCTTAACACCATCCTAAAGCGTCCTATCACGGCCCGGGTCCGGCAGTATGGTTGTGTGTGCAATAGTGTAGTGCTAAAGCATCTAAAGCATGCACGACAATGTATAAACAAACAATGCTTCCAACATCCAAAAAAAATAAACATTAGTTCCCTAAATCTCAAAACCTGCAAAACAAGGGGTTAATGGTGAGAACATTCACGTTAGTGATGTATATAAACAAGAAAAATGGCCTAAGTCCACAAAATTCCCCAGCGGAGTCGCCAAGCTGTCGCGACCTCCCCGAACCGGCCCCGACGCCTAAGGGGTGGCGAATGGATTACTAAGTTAAACCTAGCTCGAGCTCTCCCAAGCCCATACCAATTCGCGACTTAAATTTAAGTTATTAACATGCAAATCAATTTCATTTAGGAGTCGCCACTAATCGATTTTTGGTAGGTCGATTAGACACCTAAGTAAAGCACGGGAGAAAAGCTTCACTTCTACGAACCAGAGATTCAACAGGTACGGGGACTTGATTACACTAATCGACTAATTAGTGCCCTTTCGGTACCTAATCTTGTTCAATTCACCACCTAACATGTTCTCGCTAATTGGGAGTCTCAAAATTTCATTCCTGACTAAGCTAAGGAAAGCAATAACTAACATCTAAATCTAGACATGCATAATCAACTACATACGAGGCTAATTTAAATGCACAATTCAAAGTGTGTGAACCGAGTAACGTGCAATCAAATATGACATTAACCACACAATAGGGCAAGAAAACCCAATTCCGAGACACAAATGGAAATTCTGATTTTTTAATAATTTTTAATTTTTTTTTGGATTTTTTTTAATAAAAAAAGATTTTTTTTTTGAAATTCTTTTTTCGGAATTTTTTTGAATTTTTTTTAAACCTAAAATCTAGTAAAATTAGGCCCAAAACTGATTTCTGAACATTTATTAATTTTCTGAATTTTTTTGGAATTTTTTGGAATTTTTTGGAATTTTTTTATTGTTTTTGAATTTTTCTGAATTTTTTAATGTTTTTGAATTTTCAAATATTTTTTATTTTTTTATTTTTAAATATTTTTATTTAATTAATCTTTTTTTTGGATTTTTTAAAACATTTTCGATTTTTTTTGAATTTTTAATTAATTTTTAAAATATTAAAATAATACAATATAAAAATAAAATAAAACAAAAAGGGAACCGGGTCCGGGTCGGATCTCCACGTCTGACCCGGACTAACCCGGGCACGCCGGCCCGGGGCCAAGACCGGATCGGGCTCATTTGTTGAGCCCGACCGGACAAATAAAAAAGAAAGGGGCCCAGCCCAAATTTTTTTAAAAGAAACGCAGGCCCAAGGCCCACTAGAAATAGAAAACCCAAAAAAACGCAATTTAGCCCAAATCCCGGATTCGGCCCGCGCGCGAAATGGCCCAAAATCTAAAAAAACCTAGTGGGCCTAAACTGAGCCCAACACCCATAAAAAAAACTACCCGGCTCGCGAGAAAACCTACCCGGTCCGCGACCCGACTTGCCGACCCGGTTCGCGGCCGCCGACCCGCCTCGCGGGAAGCCTACCCGGCGCGCCCGCGACCGACCCGACTCGCCGACCCGGTTTGCGACCCGACTCGCGGCCGCGCCGCGCCTTCGCCGCGCCTGCCGCAGCCATCCTCCCTTCGCCGGCCAGCCGGTGGCCGACGCCTCGGCGCCGTGACTGGAGCTGCCGCGGCCGGCCGGGACTCGACGGACGCTCCGCGGCAGGACCCCTGCTCCGCCGCCTCGCCGAGCCTCGGCCTTCGTGGCCGAGGTTCCCGGTTCGACGGCCGAGCCCGTGCTCGGCCGTCGAACGACGCGCCCCGACCTTGACGACAACCGACGGTGCACCGGGACCGACCGGCGCCTCCCAAAATCGCAGCCACAACAAAGACAAACAAGGAAAGGGTTCGGGCAAATCGACAAACAGTTGGTGCGCGCGACAAGAACAAAGGATTTCAGGCACAACCGAGACTCAAACTCGACCGAGATTCACACGTAACAATGTGCAGACAAGCAAACCCAAGCCGAGGGCGTCACTGGCCGGAACTCGAGCAAGCCGGACGGCCGCGAGCTCCGGCCAGTGAGCACCGGCGAACAGGGCACCAGAAAACAGAGCGCAAGGAGAAAGAAATAAAACAGGGGAGGGGGTACTTTCGCGGCGTTCCCTACCCGGCTCGGAGACGGCGAACGGCGGCAACCTCGGATCGGAGTACGTCCGGTCGCCTCGCACGCCCCCGAACCGGGATCCTCGGGAGGTTGCTCTGAATCGAACCGGAAAAGAAAACGACGGAGCTCGGCGCCGGACCTACCACAGAAATCGCCGGAGCTTCGCCGGCCGCGGTCGAGGCGTGACGATCCTCGACGGGAACCCGCTCAGCCTCCGCCCTCTCTCTCGAACGCTCTCTCCCTCACGAGCTCTCCCTCTCGCTCTGAGATCTCTCTCTCTCTGAGATCTCTCTCTCTCTCCCTTTCTTCACCCCCTTCCCTTCGGCTTTAAGGGGCCGGCCCGCGCGGCATGGCCGGCAGGCGCGCATGGCGCCTGCCACCGCCAGCCTATCGCGGCCGGTCTCGACGCGAGGAACGCGCCGGCGTCCTCTGTGTCTGCCGCTGCGCCTGCTTCGCCCCTGCTTCGTTCTCCTCTGCTTCACGCAAAGGGTGAAGCAGAGGAGAAACGGTGGGCCAGCGTTTCAACGCTGGCCCTCCCCCCTTTTTCTTTTTTTTTTTTATAATTTTTTTTCTTCTTTTCTTTCTTTTTTTTTTTTTTATTTTTGAAAAATGAAAAATGGAAAATATGCTCTAATATGCTACATTAATGTAAATGCACCTAATAACTACGTGCCATGCAGTTTTAATGAAAATTTTTGGTTTAGGGGTTAAAAATTAAACCCTAATTTTTATGCGATAAAACCCTAAATGATTTGGGCAAAATTTAGGTGTCAACAACCCATTATAGGCAAGAGGCGTTTATTGAGTATCATAACGTCAAGCAAGGTGATAAAACAGTTGAAGAATTTACTGAAGAATTTGATCGTTTGCGGATGCGTTGTGATGTGGCGGAGGAAGACGAGCAGACGATTGCACGATATCTGGCAGGGCTGCGATATGAGGTCTCTGATGTTGTCCAATTGCAGCAGTATTGGACATATGAGGATGTGTGCAGACTAGCGCTAAAGGTGGAAGGGCAGTTTAAAAGAAAGAGTAGTAATTCTAAATGGTCAGGCAGCAATTCTAAGTGGTTAGATAAAGAATCCCAAGAAAAAGTGGGAACATCAGCAGTAAATTCAACACCGGTTACAATTAAGGATGTGAGATCTAAACATGCATCCAACGAGGGGCAGAGTAGTGCTAGAACTAGCAGGGGAGGAACTACAGTCAAGCGGTGTTTCAAGTGTCAGGGATTCGGGCATTTTACTGCTGATTGTCCGAACCGACAAATTGTGACGCTTGTTGATAATCCGGTCTTTGATGAAGGTCCAGTTTATGATGAATCTGAAGGCGAAGAAGAGGATGCGAATGTGGAACAGGAAGAGATTATCTATGCTGATTCTGGTGAGTCTCTAGTCGTTAGAAGAATATTAAATGTTGTTGTAGCGAATGATGAATTATGGCTTAGACATAATATTTTTCATACTAAGTGCACTAGTAAAGGAAAAGTATGCAGCGTGATAATAGATGGTGGGAGTTGCGAGAATGTGGTGTCCACGACTATGGTGGAAAAGTTGGAGTTGAAAACAGAAGATCATCCTCAACCATACAAGCTGTCGTGGTTTAGAAAAGGGAACGAGGTGAAGGTGCGCAAAAGGTGTCTTGTGCAATTTTCGATTGGAAAAAATTATATCGATGAGGTGTGGTGTGATGTAATCCCAATGGATGCTTGTCATATTTTATTAGGAAGGCCGTGGCAGTTTGACAGAAAGACACAGCATGATGGTTTCAGAAATACTTATAACTTCAAGAAGGATGGTCGAACCATTACCCTATGTCCTTCAGATTTGAGAAAGGAAGTGAAGAATAATTTGTTGTCCAAGCCAGAATTTCTAGAAGAGACAGTGAACGCGCCTGAGCTTTTTGCCATTGTGGTGATGGAGCGGAATTCTAACAGTCCCAAAATTCCTAACCAAGTTTTGCCCTTGCTTGAGGAGTTTGCTGATGTCGTACCGGAAGAGTTACCACCTGGATTGCCGGGTGAGCACAATGTTTCTAGAATTTTTAGTGTAGCAGATTTGTCACCTTACTACACTGAAGAGGAAGAAGACCCTGAAGAGATTGATGACAATGAAGATGAAGCAGATTCGAGGACGAATCTTTCTCTAGCAGGGGAGGATGATGCACCTAAGGGACCGGCGGACCCGTTATGCGACTAGACAAACCTGCGGGCTTGAAGTCAACGATGTCAGATTAAGCTCAAATTTGGTCTGCTGAAGCGAAACGGCGTGCTGATCAATACTCACAGCCTTTAGCTGTGATTAACGATGGATTTTCGCGATTTGAGATCGTTTAGATGGATTTTTCTATTTTTTTTAGTATTTTTTTGGGGTTAATTTAATAAAAGGCAGTTTTGTAATTTTACGTTTTGATGATTACGTTTCCTAATAGGGTTAGGTTTGGGGATATATAAGCTTGTTTTAGGGTTTCCTTTGAGTAGTTTTGGATGTTTTGAAAACTTATCGATTGTTAATCGATTGAGAGAACAGTTTGTTCCTCATTATTATTTCGATTCTTCTGTTTAGCCTAATTTCTATCGCGCTTATGCATCACTCGCCCTCGCCGCAGCCTTCGGCGAGGGTTCGAGCCTCGCCATGGTCGGGCGAGGCTCGCCCTCGCCGCGGCCTCCGATGAGGGTTCGAGCCTCGCCCGACCAAGGCGAGGCTCGCCCTCACCGGGCGAGGCCGCCCTTGCCGATGGCCGGCGAGGGCGAGCCTGCCCTCGCCAGTGGCCGGCGAGCTCGACCTCGCTGGCCAGAGGAAGAGGGAGAAAAAAAAAAGAAAAAAGGAAAAAAAAACATAAAAATTCAAAATTTATTAAAATATTATTTAAGTTGTCCACGTTAGCGCCACATCAGCGCCGGTGACCGGCCGCCGGCCGGCAGGCGTCCACGTCAGCAAATTCCGATCAAAATTGGCCGGAAGAACTAAATTGGTACAAAAACAAAAGGTTTAGGACTAAATTGACACCAATTTAAAAGGTTTAGGATTAAATTGGCACCAAAAAAAGGTTTAGGACTAAATTGGCACCAATGCAAAAGGTTTAGGATTGAATTGGCACCAAAAAAAGGTTTAGGACTAAATTGGCACTAATGCAAAAGGTTTAGGACTTTTTTGGCACTTTTCCCAAGTAACTGAATAACCTATTGATAACTTCTGGTGCAAGACTAAAATGGGTATTTTTTTGTACAATAAGAATACGAGTAACTTTCTCAATAGAGAAGCAACAATTGAAACATGGAAGTGTCTATCTGTATACCTGGATAGACGGAGATAGCAGATATAAGAGGACCATAGACTCCGTCGGTAGGTATAGCATTGGTTCCTTTCCCAGCCCAATAGAAGCGTATCTCCAGAGTGCCCTTGGTCACATTGGCAGTAAAATTTCTTATGACCTCTTTTCCAACTCCACCTGCTTCAATCTCAATATTGAAATCTTCCCACACCAATTTCCCCTAAAATAATATTTAATCTGATTTAAATTGAGTGTCTCCACACCAAACAAGGTGAAACTTTCAGTCTCAATAAAATGTAGAATTTGTGATTAGATCATGATTTGCAAATACGAGATATTTAGATAAAATAACCCAACCATAACATATTGAGCGCTTTATATGCTTTACATATTAGAAGTAGCACTCCATGATGCCCAAAATTTACCTGTATATAAATATTAAAAGCTCGCCTTCCAAGGCTTGTGTAACTTTCGTTGCCAGTGAACATTATCTCTGCAAAATGAAGGCTTACATGGTAGGTCCCATTCATCAGACAAAAACCATAATAAGTTAGAGAGATAGGAGAAAGCCGTGCTTTCGTGTAAAGTTGGGCGTTATCCATGGACAGTACGGATTTATTGTCAACTATATATTGATCTGAATCTTTATTGTCATCAAGGAAGTGACCAGTGCTACTGTAGGCCCAGTTATCTCCACTCATGCCCATGTAGTTTGAAGCCGTAGGCGGCATTGAGTCATCGGCGTATGCGATGTCACCTACTGTTACTTCATTCCCACCACAATTTATGAGGAGTTTATTCCGACCTGGATGGAGTAAAGAAACAGCCACAAAGAGAAAAATCAAGTTTTTTTTTTCTTTTTCTTAATACGGAGTGGACTTTCCAGACACATTAGATTAACTTGCATTCCCTTATTGAAAAATCACATAGAGACTCCCAAGTTTACGAGCAAATTATTATTTCATAGAGGCGCCTTTTGAAATTTCTAGAGTAATTATGCACTAACCATCAAAGATTGACGCAATAGCCAAGAGGAGAGTTGACATGGAGATAAATTTGATGAGAAAATACACAGAGTACGATAACATCAGGATCTGATGATAATGATAGGATATACAGCAGATCAACTTACCTTCCTGACAATGCTGACTTTTCAAACACAAGACAAGTCCACTTGTGGCAGGATATGAGGTTCTGAGCAAGTCAGTAAAATTTCTAAAGTTACAATCCTCATAGTTTTGAAGGGAAAATTCTAATTAAGGATCTCAAGTGGAGTCAAATTCTCAAAAAAGGCCTAAAATGAATATTGTGTTAAATAAAGGTCTGAAGTACTCAATCAGTTTCAAATAAGGACCCAAAGTATCTAAAAAGTCTCAAATAAGGACCTGGGTCCCCGGCCGATCAAAATACCTGCCGGCCGACGAAAAAGTTATTGTTCCGGCATCGGAACAGTAACTTTTTCATTTTTTATTTTTTTTGTATTTTCCTTTTTGTTTTTTTTCCTTTTTTCTTTTCTTCCTCCGCCAGCCATAGCCGGGGCCGACGGAGGTCGCCGACCTTAGGCGAGGCTGCCCTTACCGGCGTCGGGCGAGGTCGCCCTCGCCAGTTGCAGGCGAGGTCGAGCCTCGCCAGATCTGGCGAGGGCTCGACCTCGTCGGCGTCGAGCGGCCCTCGCCCGACGCCGGCGAGGCCGGCCCTCGCCCGACGCCGGCGAGGCCGGCCCTCGCCCGACGCCGGCGAGGCCGGCCCTCGCCCGATGCCGGCGAGGACGGCGACCTCCGCCAGCCCTGGCTATGGCCGGCGGAGGAAGAAAAGAAAAGAAAAATAAAAAAAAACAGAAAAGGAAAAACAAAAAAAAATTAAAAAAATGAAAAAGTTATTGTTCCGGTGCCGAAACAGTAACTTTTCGCCGGCCAGCAGGTATTTTGGCCAACCGGGGACCCAGGTCCTTATTTGAGACTTTTTGAGCATTTCGGGTCCTTATTTAAGACTGATTGAGCACTTCAAGCCCTTATTTGACATAATATTCACTTTGGGCCCTTTTTTGATAATTTGACCCCACTTGAGGTCCTTAAATGGAATTTTCCCTCATTTTGAATGAAGTTCCATGCTAAGTACATAAACAATTAAAATTCAAGTCCTTGGAAATCCAAGTCTCTTGGTGAAAAAGTAATCTCAAACGTACGCATTGTCAACCGCCGAGCTTGCGAATAAGTTGCTGTAGAGAAAAGACAAGATCAACATTCAGTAGAGAAATGGAAATCTTGTACACATGCAGGGTTATAAGTTACTCATAACCGCACATTTGAGGGGAGCCCTGGACTCAGACGGAAGGAAGTAGTACATACACATTTCGTACTTGACATTCTGGGTCTCCAGCAGTGAAGTTGTTGTATGATAGATCACTACACAGAGAAATAGTCAACCGTTTCCAAAGTATCATCAATTTAAAGAATACACTGAAAGTCATTCCATCAAATGATTATTATGTACAAAAAGGGAGATCAGTTGCAAAATATGGACAGGTAAGGCAAAGTTGAACGGCGAAAACATCACAAGGTGATGAAAGTAATATTTAATCTTTATTCAAGATATCTTATATTAATTAATTGAAAGGAGAAAGACTAATTGGAGTCAACGGAGACTCTAGAACTAGCTGGAGTGCATAAATACATTTTTACCCAGTAACAGTATAACAGACATGATGTATAAGGCAAAAAAGCAAAAATAGAACCGTGATTCCAACACCTACCAAGTCAAATTATCTAATTAGAAAATATCCAGACCATTCAAATGTCTAAACTACCTCAGAAGAGCTTCAATCTTACGCCCATAAGATAATATCAACTTACTTTTAGGTACACTCATTTTGGTTGTAGAATTTCTCAAATAGACAAAACTATAAACATGCCCAAGCTACTAATCATATTGTGCGGGTGATGCGTTAGACAAACTTTCAAAGAGGATTTATAGGAAGCAAAAATTTTCCAAATGTTATTTTTGTCATTCCAAAAGGTTTGAAAAAGATCTGGAGCTGGGAAGGGCTTTCTGTATAGGGGAAAGTGGGGGCTAACTTGGCACTTCCAAGAAAATCCACTTTATATTCTTTCATGCATACCATACAATTCAGCCTCGCCTTACATATAACTTTCCAAAAAACAGATGCCAACAGGGAGAAAGGTACTTATGATGTTTCCATTTAACTCCGTAAGCTACAAACCATAAAGATGCAAGATGGGAATCCATAATTGCTTACTACAGTGCAAGATTAGCAAGATAGAGCTAGAAGCAAATTCGTGATTAAACAAGATGGGCAGCAAAGCTTACACATTTTCTGCTTTCTCCAGGATCCAAGGAGGGACTACTCCAGTCAATTGGTTTCCAGTTAGATAGCTAAAGAAGATTATTTGATTGAGTCAGTTCCTCGTGTACTTTACGCACTCAAACCGAAAAATTATAGAGTTCTACCTCAAAAACCCATTATTTAGCAGATTAAAATCATTTAATTATTAGAGGTCTACAAAAAAATCAGTTAACTCATGATATCAATATAGAGCTTTCAACTGGAGATGAAAGTTAAAGGAAATCAATGACAGATGAAAAACCTGATCCTTGCAAAACTTGGAGCGCATGGGTTGCCATAACACTAGTACACAAAGCTGAACGCAACGAAGGATACTATCATACTAGCTTATTAACTATTTCCTCGCGATAATGTTCTTGTCCTTCTAAGACATAAAATAAATAACGAGGGAAGATGAGCCAATGTCAAACAGTCAATCGTTAAGCAGAAAGATGAAAACATGTGCCACTGTTAAACAGTCCAAGAAGCTTAGGACTTCAGTTTCTCATCATTTGCAAGACCAGGGACAAGACATCAAGGTCGTATCTGCAGTCCTTCTAGATAGCACGTAAGAACTGCACTCACCAAACAATCTAGGGCCATTGTTGTGGATGGAAAGAACCAAATAGAGAGCTTTGCCATGTTTAATCTCCTATACATCATTAAACAGGCGCACACAAGATGCATTAAGTACATACACATATAGCTGTCAAATACCTAAGTATCACTGATCCATTTAACTTTTACAGCGTAAACAAGTAACTCTATTGAACCTTGTGAATCATCCTCTTTAAGCAACAGAATGTCATCGATCTATGTCTGCTCCAAGAGTAGAGTACCCCCAAAAAAATTAGTTGGCAATAATCATAAACTCATAGCCCAAATCATTGAAAATTTGGATGGTGAAATAATAAGCATTCAAGACACGAGGACTTTAGGGGTTATAAACTGGACATGTTATCGTGGTCCAAGTTCTATCAATAGCTCAACTACTTTATAGTAAGAGTTGCCTATAGCTTGGCCACTAGAACAACTTAGAGATTTTAGATTCTTATACAAAATATGAAAAAGAAGCCTAAGTTCAGCATCAAAGTACTTACATATAAGCTACTTTGTCCAGGCTGCTGAAGGAGCTAGGGATTTCACCACTCAGTTTGTTGAAGCTGAGGTCTCTGCAAAACAATTGAATGGAAAGGAGACGAATATAATGAGAAGATATAGTTTTAACTGACTCCCACCGGACACTCTTTAAGTATACTTTGGAGGATTGCACAAACAGAAACAACATCAATGAACCTACAAGTCCAGTTTAGATGTTTAGACATACAGGTCAACTGCCCGGTGCCTATGGTTTCCACCAGACATTCATATCCAGAGGCATTCATCGCATAAAATTCATGTTCATTAAGTTGGTCACACGTTGTAAATATACAAGAATTCTGCGGTAAATTAAATTTACAACTTGGAAATATCAATTTATATAACTAGAAATGCTATGCGGGCACTAAATTGAATGCATCCCTTGGCATGCAACATATTATAGTTCAAATTGGGAGATTCCATTTATCTAATAGGACCAAAACTAAAGCTAACCATAATTTATTGAACAGATCTCCTTCAGAAGACTTTATTCATGAATATAGGGTGCTTAGAAAGTAGAATATTAGATTGAGTGAATAAAAAATCAAAATAAAGTGAGGATTTCAAAAAAACAGATAGTGCAGTCCAATATATTGTTGTTGGAGAAATTACAACCTAGTTGAACCTAAAGAAAAGGAAATGGAGTATATGATAAGCCGCAGCAAAACCACAGAAATTAGGTAATTCAAGATGTCAGAAAATCAAAGAATAAGCGTTAATGGCGGATGATGACAGAATAGCAAAACATTGCTGCTAAATGTAGCATTTATAAAATCTTAGGCAAAAGTACACCGCAAGTGCCATAACTTGTGTACGGCGATCACTTTGGTGCCATAACTTTTTTTGGATCACTTTGGTGCCAAAATCGGAAAAAAAAGATCACTTTAGTGCCAATTTGGCCGGAAATCCGACGTGACATTTTTTATTAATTTTTGACGCCGACGTGGCTCGCCGGAGGCTGAGTCAACGTGTACAGTCAGCATTTTTTATTTTAAATAATTTTTTCAACGTATACAGTCAGCATTTTTAATTTTAAATATTTTTTTCTTTATTTTTTCCTTTGTCTTTTCTTTTCTTTTCTTTTCTTTTCTTTTCTTTTTTTTTCTCCCTCGCCGGCCGGTTGCCGGTGGCCGGCCGGCCACCGGCGAAGCCCGACAAGGGCTGGGCGAGGGCGGCCTTGCCCATGGCCGGCGAGGGGCGGCCGACCCTCGCCGGCGACGGGCGAGGCCGGCCCTCGCCGGCCCAGGCGAGGGTCGCCCTCGCCAGATCCGGCGAGGGCGACCCTCGCCGGCGTTGGGCGAGGCCGGCCCTCGCCGGCCCAGGCGAGGGTCGCCCTCGCCAGATCCGGCTCGGGCGACCCTCGCCGGCGTCGGGCGAGGGTCGCCTGCGCCCGACTCAGGCGAGGGCGACCCTCGCCGGCCCAGGCGAGGGCTGCCCTCGCTCGACGCCGGCGAGGGTCGCCCGAGCCGGATCTGGCGAGGGCGACCCTCGCCGGCGTCGAGCGAGGGCAGCCCTCGCCTGGGCCGGCGAGGGTCGCCCGAGCCTGAGTCGGGCGCGGGCGACCCTCGCCCGACGCCGGCGAGGGTCGCCCGAGCCGGATCTGGCGAGGGCGACCCTCGCCGGCGTCGAGCGAGGGCAGCCCTCGCCTGAGTCGGGCGCAGGCGACCCTCGCCCGACGCCGGCGAGGGTCGCCCTCGCCTGGGCCGGCGAGGGCGACCCTCGCCTGGGCCGGCGAGGGCCGGCCTCGCCCGTCGCCGGCGAGGGCCGGCCTCGCCCCTCGCCGGCCATGGGCAAGGCCGCCCTCGCCCAGCCCTTGTCGGGCTTCGCCGGTGGCCGGCCGGCCACCGGCAACCGGCCGGCGAGGGAGAAAAAAAAAAGAAAAGAAAAGAAAAAGGGAAAAATAAATAAAAAAATATTTAAAATTAAAAATGCTGATTGTACACGTTGAAAAAAATTATTTAAAATAAAAAATGCTGACTGTACACGTTGACTCAGCCTCCGGCGAGCCACGTCGGCGTCAAAAATTAATAAAAAATGCCACGTCGGATTTCCGGCCAAATTGGCACTAAAGTGATCTTTTTTTTCCGATTTTGGCACCAAAGTGATCAAAAAAAAGTTATGGCACCAAAGTGATCGCCGTACACAAGTTATGGCACTTGCGGTGTACTTTTGCCTAAAACCTAAAATCTTACATAGATGACCAGATGAATAAGAAGAATTGACTTGTATAGAGATGCACTTGAAGCCATGCTTTCATTCGAACTAAGAGCGTCATGGCTGACAAATATACGAAAGTCAAGCATAAACTCCAGTTAGATCTTGTGGGGCTGAGATTCGAGAATGTAAACCGCTAGAAGGAAAGTTTTCAGATAATCAACCACTAGAAGTCTCCATTTTGCCTTAATGCTCTTAAGAAGTTAAGATAACAAATCAAAGCAAAAGTAAATTAGACGAAATGGACACCACAGCCAAGGTCAGAATTCTTGTGGTTTCTATTCCTGGAAAAGTGAAAACAAAGAGAGGGAAGGTCCATATACTGTATATTCTGCAGCAAAGCCCACAATCACCAGAAACTTACAATGCCACATCACAATCCACAATTCAGCAATATCAACAGAAAAGATTAAAACACCAATGAAGTCAGTAAGGGACCTTCAAGCTATCTTAAGTGGGTTCTTTAACGGTAACAGATAGTCAATCATAAACTAGTAGAAATTTCACTCATTAAGGGAAAAATTATCTATTCTGCTTGGAACAGGAAAAGGCGAAAGCCGTTTTCCACTCACAATATTTGTAGGTTCGTCATTTTTGCTAGATAATCAGGTAGCTTTCCCATGAGATTGCAGCTCCTCAGTATCCTATAAGAAAAAGCCCTGATATTGTCACATTGGTAAAGACGATTTGGCTCTTTTGCATAAACTAGACTATCAGTGAAGGAGCATCGGTCTCACAGTATCTTAATATTTGTATTGCTAAGTTGTGGAACTTGGGACTCGGGTCCATCGAGGTCAGTTATTCTCCTGCATATCAAAATCAAATAGGGAACTTTTTGAGATTGATACCATTTTAAGGAAAGGAGAGATAAGATCGAAATACCAAAATTCCATACTGACAGGTCAGACAATTTCTCCAAAAGTGAGATCCTGGGGGGAATTGGCCCTTTCAATCCACTTGCTTGAATAATCCTGATCAA
Source organism: Syzygium jambos (assembly GCA_031216235.1). Classification (NCBI taxonomy): domain Eukaryota; kingdom Viridiplantae; phylum Streptophyta; class Magnoliopsida; order Myrtales; family Myrtaceae; genus Syzygium; species Syzygium jambos. Next base: position 1,108,150 of record CM062225.1, on the reverse strand, counting down.
ACAATTCTTAGATTGAATTATCTTAGGGGTATATCTATATAGACCGACTTAAAAGGTGAAGAAGCATTAAGCCTTACAGTTGGTCGAGATTTTTCAAGTTCTGAATAAAATCAGGTATCTTTCCCGTGAACTGATTATCACTGAGTCGCCTACAGTGCATTAAACAACAAGATTCATATGAAGAAAAAAGAATAGACGTGTCTAAGTATTAGCAGAGTTTATGGAAACTCGAAACTAACATCTCCTTCAATGTCATCAATTTAGTAAATGTTTGAGGCAGCTCCTCAGTGAAATTATTTGACGTAAGGTGCCTAGAACAAGAAAATACCAATGATAACACATTAGTTAATTGAACATGAATGCTGATCTCTCAACAAGATCACTCCAATGGATAAAATTCCCTCGCCAAATACAAAATCATCAGCAAATAATAACTCGATGCCGAACACAGAAATTTACATCAAGAGACTCACAATATACGTAGCTGGGGCAAGTTCCCCAGCTCTGGAGGAAGAGGTCCAGAAAGCTGATTGATCTCGACAACTCTGAGCATAAGAGAGTTAATATCTTCAACATCAACCAAATTTAACAAAGCGAAGAGGCCAAACGCGAGCGGCGGGATGAGTGATCACTTACAATTTCTCCAGGGTGGATACGTTCCCCAGCTCCTTCGGGATTGGACCAGTCAGTCGGTTTCCGAGTAGAGAACTGCACTAATATCATCGCGTTTCTCCAATCAATAGAAGATACACTCGTGTGTGTGTGTGTGTGTGTGTGTGTGTGTGAGAGAGAGAGAGAGAGAGAGAGAGAGAGCACATACATGTTGACCAACTTCGTAAAGCCCCATTCTTTAGGAATAGTTCCGTTCAAATAGTTGCGGGTGACATCACTGTTTACAGAGAGAGATGACAACGACAACGACGACGACGACGATGCTTTTGAAGAGGAAGGAGGAGGAGGAGGAGGAGGAGGAGGAGGATGGATGGATGATAATGGAGGCTTACAAGTTTCGGAGGGAAGGCAATCGAAACAGTCGAGGCGGAAGAGACCCGGGAAGAGACTGATTCTTGAGAACTCTGTTTTCACATGATAATTCTTGAGATTAACTCCCACATAGATCACTAATATATGATTTATTATATCATATATTTATTTGTATTTAATTACTCATTCATGATTATAATTAAATATTCAGTGATTAGTGTAATACCTCTCATATATTATCAAGATATTACGATGACATACAGTTAGGATTTGTATTTAATAAAAAATATGTTATTCTTTATTAAAAGTAATTGATGACATAAATAATAGTATGATTGAAATAATAATTATATAACAATTCGAGCATTAATTCACATAATTAGCAATAGACATCATTATTGATGAACGATACAAAATTAAATTATGACAATTTAGATAACCGTACCTAATAGTAAGCAACTATTATTACTGTATTAATGAATTTAATACAATAAATGATTATTTACTGTCAACATAATATTTTCCTATTATTTAATACCTTAATACGAAACTTGAGCGGTGATGGACTCGCTTGCAAATACCACTAATTTAAATTGGAACGTTATGGCTTTACCAAAAACTTTAAAGATCTCCTTCCTGATCAATTTTGAGAAAAGCACCTTTAGCCAATTACCCTAGTAAAACTACCCCTATTTCTTTTAAAGGTATATCATTGTCGAATTGAAAGTTTGACAAGAAGTGGATCATATAACTACGACATGATAGAAATTACAAGGGACGACATCTCTTGTATTCTTTTTCTTCCTAGTTCATCTTTATGGTATCGAATTTTCAAAACGAAAATTCTATTCGCAAGTGTGGCTTATTTTCACGGGTAAGTTTCAATCGCAATCCTCGAATTCAGTGGATTTTGCAATCGAACAGTCGAACTTTGATTTCAGTGCCCTAGTCCAATGAAATTCCACATTCTTTTTTGTACTCAACACATTTTTGACCCAAAAATATGTTAATCGTTTTGGTGAAATGTTAACATGGTGTCCAAATAGATTCGGTGTTCACCACATCAGCCAGCTGACTTTATAACAAGATAAAAAGATTGGTGCGCAATCACGTGATTGATATCAAAGTTTTAGCTATAGGAATCTATGATTGTAAAATTCACAAAATTGAAATTTTTCTAGCCAATTTATTTGGAGAGAGAGAGAGAGAGAGAGAGATGCTGACGACATGGGAAACGGTGTTATTGTCGGCGTCGGTCGAATTTTGGCAGGTGACGGCGTTGGAAGTTTCATCACTCGCTTTGTCGCGCCCCCATCCACCCTCTTCCCCGCATGGATCTGCGGTGAAATCCCAGTCGTTTTTTCCCAACGTCGCTGCTATTTCTCTCAACGCGTCCACTGCAAAGCATAAAGAGCCGACAAGTCAAAAGAGAGCGACATCTCATGCAAAACAAGCACACACTTTGTCAGATTCGCGTGTGCTTGTGGTTGAATATATGTATAACGCCTTTCTTTACCTTATGAAAGAAAGCACAAACAAATACAACTCGGTGTACGTGCGAGCCCAAAACAGGAGGAGGGGGAAAAGGAACAGTACGGTGAAAGCGGTACAAGATTGGTGGGTTTCTTTATTTTCTTCTCACCTTCGTCGTCGGGCAGAAGAGTGGAGGCAGCAGCAAAGTGAATAGCGCAGAGAAGGACGAAAACAGAGAAGAGAGATCGAGCCGAGAAGAGAATCATCATCATTTCAGTCTCGAGCTCAACCCAGAGAGAGAGAGAGAGAGCGAGAGAGATGATTGTTAAGTGAGTGGTCTTAGCCGAGAAGAGAATCATCATCATTTCAGTCTCGAGCTCAACCCAGAGAGAGAGAGAGAGAGAGAGATATGATTGTTAAGTGAGTGGTCTTAGCTTCATGCACGTATGTACAAAAAGAGGGAGGGGGGACAACGCTCTTGTACGTCTGCATGTGAGGGCGAGAGCGATGTCCGAAGGTGAGAGAGACGACGACCCCCAAGTCTTCCTCGAATGGATGGGTGTTCCATCTAGAAGAATGCAGTAGCAAACCTTTTTGTCCAACCTTCTTATGTAAATTACTTTTTTTTTAGAAATGTTTAAATGACAGTTTTTAATTTATTTTGAGAATAACAATCTAGATCAAAAAAAAAATTTATAAGTTGTTGTGGGATTTACTTATTCAAGAATTTGTGACTCACAACATGTTTTTACTCTTACAGTGACTAAAAAATTATTATGCTAGCAAAGCTCATTTTTTCATGCCGCTGATTTACCTAATAAAAGTCTCTTCGTTTCTTAAACCCTCTTTTCATTTTGTTCTTCCAATGACAAAAATCTTTCCATTGCTCTGATTTTGCAATTACCACGTCTCAAATTTATAGGTAATTATATAGTCTGTTGATGCCGGAGTCCAAATTCCACGATTCTCATAAACTTCATTTGTTTATTAAGTTGTATGGAAAATAATTAGATTCACTCTTTTTTGGACTAATCCTTTTTCTCCTCTTTCTTTTTACTTCAGTTGTAACAATTGATATACTTTTTTTAAAAAATAATCCAGGGTGTGGCAGCGGAGACCCATCTATGTGGAGGCCAATAAAACACTCCACAAACCCTATAAATTGGTTAAATCCATTTCTATGGCTCCCGACCTAAAATAGTTTGCACACAATTTGTCGTATTTTATATGTTGAATATAATTCATGGAAAAAGTTGTCTTGTCAAAGTGGTTCAAAACAAAAATAAAAATCATATATATGACGTAATAATACTTCAGGATTTTTTAGGACAATAATTGAGTTGTGCGGTTGTGGAGTCCAAATACCTTTAGTCTACATCTCATTCACTAATGGTTGCTTGTTCATTAGCATGTATAAGTCTCTATGGATGTTGACAAGTGTTTCAACCCATTCAAAATGGAATCATTCAAGATAGATTAATCCAATTGGGGAGATGCATGTGTCCGTTCACAACTTTCTTTGTTTTGGCATCTAGAAAGGTCAAATGATTATTTTGACCTTTCCCACCAAATTTAAAATAAAACTCAAATATTTGAAAAATTTATATAAAAAAAGATTATGTGAGAAGTATTGTGGCAAAAGAGAGTTTCAAGTGCTTATAAATTAAAAAAAATCAGATTATGTGGGTAGCTATCACTTAGAGATTCGAAGAATAGTCATCGTTGAAAAAGGCTGAAATTTTCCAATCACAGTACGAGTCATGGAATCATCGACGGAGCCAATGCTCTAGATTTGATCGAATTTGGAACCGGAGCGAGGGGGGTTTTGTACGTTGACTTGCTTTGGCCTAACATGGCCTCTTTTATCTCCGTTCCATGTTGTAAGACACCAGCCGCAGAAAAACCACGGCACGTGAACCTAAGTTTAGACTTAGACGAAATAATAATGGTTCCACGGACGACATCATGCACAAGACTTAAGCAAAACGTCATGGTCTAGGCATGTCTTAATCAGCTTAATGTCGAGTCGTTGGATGAGTTGTTTTAATATTGTCAACAAATGCAATTACATTCAACAAGCCAGTTTAGGGGAGCTTTGAAGATTCCGAGTTTAACTTTAAATGATGAATTCTAAGCATGTAATCTTGTCGCTTACCTTGAAGTCTTTCTTGACTACGAGAAACCATGTAGATTGGGACAATTTTTGAGTGTGTTTGAGACATCTTACGATCGTCTACGAGTAACTAGGGTCAATTCGTTAAATGTGCCAAGCACGTCGGGGTTTACACTATCCCGGTAATCCTCTGGGATGCTCCTCATCAAATGCTCCGAAGATGGGACATGTGCACGCGACGTTCAAAATATATGAAATTATCGTGTCATTCCTATGGGGTTGGTCGACTAATGTATCTTCATGATCAATATGTCTTGAGCAAACGGTCAAACACTCTCACAATGTAACCCTTGTCCCTCCGCATGATATTTGTTGTGAACATTGGACTTGAACCCAATTAATAACCTCTAACATATAGCTTTGATTAGTATCAATGTATAAAAGATATGAAGATACTATTAAATTGAGAGAAGGATTATTTTTCAATAGGGTACATGCATATAAATTGCACCGGTCCATCGAGTTTGCTTCATCTGCGAAGTGAACGATCAGATGAACCATAATGGTGAAGAATCCGGGAGGAATTTTTTTACATATGACTAAGAACCAAGCTTACGTCTCAAATCAGAAAGGATGATTCGGATTCAACCATCGCTTGTGTCTCATATGTTATACAAGTCGGAATAAAATAAATTATCCGAATTTATAGTTTATCTTATTGAAATAGTGTCGGTTTAGAATGCAACGTTTTCAAAGAAAGGTTGCACCTGTTCAGAAAACACCGATATATGTTCAACGTTTCTATCTCAATATTTTTAACTTCTCAATGTTCTTTTCTGAAAATACAACCATTGTTTTTAATTGTTTCCCTTTTGAGAGTTCATAGAGAAATACCAGAATTGCTATCTAATATTCGCATTCGAGCCTTTGTTGTATTCTTGAGGACTTTTACCAGTAAGTATTAGCAACACTGCGGAGCAAATAATTCTGTAAAAACAGTGTATTCACGCTTTAAAGTCTGATTCCATTCTTCCAGATTGATTTTTCCCAACAGAATTAAGAGCACAATGAAGGATAATTTCGTGAAGCACGCACAATTTCGATAAAGAGCACTACAAAAAAACATCTTTTTTCCGACGAAATTTCCAACGAAAAATTTGGAAATTTCCAACGAATTTTCCAACGAAAAAAAATTCGTTGGTAATTCGTCGTCGCAAATTTTTCCAACGAAAAATTTCAATTTTTGTTGGAAATTTGCGACGAATTTTTTTTCGTTGAAAAATTCGTTGGAAAACTCATGGCTAAATTAGTTGGAAAAACTACAAAAAAAAAAATTTTTGATCAAAAAATCGTGGAAATTTTTTTTCCAATGAAAAAAAAAAATTTTTTGGTCGAAAAATTGCCCTCGTCGCCGGCGAGGGCCGAGCTCGCCATGGCGGGCGAGCTCGAGCTCGCCCAGATCTGGGCGAGTTCTGGGCGACCTCGAGCTCGCCGGCCATGGCGAGCTCGGCCCTCGCCATGGCCGGCGAGGGCCAGCCTCGTCGCCGGCGAGCTCGAGGTCGCCCAGAACTCGCCCAGATCTGGGCGAGCTCGAGCTCGCCCGACGCTCGCCCAGATCTGGGCGAGTTCTGGGCGACCTCGAGCTCGCCGGCCATGGCGAGCTCGGCCCTCGCCATAGCCGGCGAGGAACGCCTCCCTGAGATTTTTCGCGGTGTGGAATGCCTCCCTGAGATGGAGGAGAGAACCGGGAACTCGACGGCGGCGAGCCCGAAGTCCACGCAGGAGCTAGCCATTGAAGGCCAGAAGCATCTCGAGGACACCATCGAATCCGCCTTCCACATCCTCTCCTCCATGAACGACGAGCTCTGCAACCCCTCCCTCTGGTCCGCCCCTGCCCCCGCCTCCTCCTCCGTCTCCGCCTCCGCCTCCAACGGGCCCCTCCTCCTCAACGGCGACTCCTCCTCCGATTCCTCTCACCACCTGGACTTCATCGGCTCCGGCGGCGGTGGCGGCGCCGCCTTCGACGAGGCTCGCCTCTGCTACAAGAGCTCCGTCGCTTCCCTCCACACCATTCTCGCTGCCATCCCCACCTCTCACAAGGTTCCCTCACCTTCTTTTCCCCTTTTTCCTTTGTCCCCCTCTTTACGCATCTTCTAGGGGACTGGTTCCCGGCGACATTGTTTGGATCGCGGACTTTTCCAAAGCATTTGGGTTTGTCGAAAGTCGCCGACTTGTTCATCTGGAGAGGGATCGGTCTGTCGGGAGAACGAAAGAAAAACCAACGAATTTCAATTTTTCGGGATATTATTTAAGTTTGTACAATTTTCGTTGCAAAATTCGTTGGAAATTTCCAACGAATTTTCCCACGAATTTAAAAAATGCCGAACAATACCGGGTTTTTTTTAATTCGTCGCAAAATTCGTTGGAAATTAGCAACGAAAAATTTTTCGTCGCAAAATTCGTTGGAAATTTCCAACGAATTTTGCAACGAATTTCAATTTTCCGGGCAATTATTTAAGTTTGTACAATTTTCGTTGCAAAATTCATTGAAAATTTCCAACGAATTTTTCCACGAATTTAAAAAATGCCGAACAATACAGGGTTTTTTTTTAATTCGTCGCAAAATTTGTTGGAAATTAGTGTCGAAAAATTTTTCGTCGCAAAATTCGTTGGAAATTTCCAACGAATTTTGCTACAAATTTCAATTTTCCGGGAAATTATTTAAGTTTGTACAATTTTCCCACAAATTTAAAAAATGCCGAACAATACCGGGTTTTTTTTGAATTCGTCGCAAAATTCGTTGGAAATTAGCGACGAAAAATTTTTCGTCGCAAAATTCGTTGGAAATTTCCAACGAAAAATTTTTCATTGGAAATTTCCAACGAATTTTGCCACGAATTTCAATTTTCCGGGCAATTATTTAAGTTTGTACAATTTTCGTTGCAAAATTCGTTGGAAATTTCCAACGAATTTTCCCACGAATTTAAAAAATGCCGAACAATACCGGGTTTTTTTTTAATTCGTCGCAAAATTCGTTGGAAATTAGCGACAAAAAATTTTTCGTCGCAAAATTCGTTGGAAATTTCCAACGAAACATTTTTTGTTGGAAATTTCCAACGAATTTTGCCACGAATTTCAATTTTCCGGGAAATTATTTAAGTTTGTACAATTTTCGTTGTAAAATTCGTTGGAAATTTCCAACAAATTTTCCCACGAATTTAAAAAATGCCGAACAATACTAGGTTTTTTTTGAATTCGTCGCAAAATTCGTTGGAAATTAGCGACGAAAAATTTTTCGTTGGAAATTTCCAACGAATTTTGCGACGAAAAATTTTTCGTCGCTAATTTCCAACGAATTTTAGTTTTCGTTGGAAAATTTGTCGCAAATTTGCGACGAAAATTTTGTCGTCGCAAATTTTCGTGGCAAAAATCCAGTTTTTTTGTAGTGGAGGTTCATCACAAGCTCTCAACAAGTTACCATGAAGATTCATGTCTTCAAGAGTCATGTGGCTCTTCATCACAATCACCACTATTGTCAACAATTTGGTAGTTTTTCCGCTTCATAAGATATTAATAGTTTATCAACAATTTGATCAAGAAAAATAATGTATTTACTGAACTAAAGTCGTTTTTAGTGTCTTTATAGATGTTGAAAAGATGGAGTATATTGATTGAAAAAAGCATATAAAAGGATGGATTTCAAAGGCACGCCATACATGTTTTCCAAATTCCCATTCTTATTGAATTTTTTGGTTTTTCAAATTAAACCTGTATTCAAGAAAAGAAAAGGTCGAAAATGAAAATTGAAAACTATTCAATACATTTGATAATAGCAGTAGATATATACTTTCATATTGTATTAGACCATAAAAAATTAAATTGATTTAATTAATATTGGCTTAGTAGAGGTATGAAATGAAAGATAATTCATTATAAATAAAGTTAAATTTTAAAAAAATACTTGCATAGAAGGAATTTCTTATGAATCCATTAAAAATGAACTAATTCTGTACAAGGAAAATGATAGTTTTCCTGCTTCATAACGAAATTAATAGTTTATCAACAATCTAATTAAGAAAAAATAATGTTTTTAACGGGGTTAATCTCATTTTACAACACAATTGAAAATTGATTATATTTTGAATTTCACTGAAATGAAGGATGTGTTTGTTTGAGTAAAAGAAATTCCAGCAAATTAGTTTTATGGACTTCTATGTGTTCTGTTAGCCGAAAATGATTAGTTGACCGAAAACCATTCATGGTAAAAAAAAATAAATATCCATACTTAAAATAAAAGGAAAATGAATTCCTTAATCTGAAAAGGGAAAAAACTTTTTTTTCGAAAATGATTTTTATGAAAAGCATTTTGCTCTATTACGAAATATTTCTCGAAATAAACACGTCCGAAAATTGAAAAAGTTTTCACGAACCAAATTGGCTTGGAGGTTGAGTCTGTGAGAGTATCTCGCATGAGAATCGCATAGGACCTTGTGCCCTCGTTAACATCATGCAGGAGGCACGACGTGAGAAAAACGTCGTCGTACGATAAGATCCACGGACATCTAAACGAAGAAAAAATCAAACTCAGCAAAAAAAAAGAAGAAAATCAAACTCGTTGGAAGTAGGACCTAGTCGCCCAACAAGGAAAAAGGCTAGCTAACGTTACTGGCAGACTGCACTACAACGGTCAAACGCCTTTTCCCTTTTTGTCTTTATTATTTTTGTTTAATTTCGACGAAAAACTGGAACCCTAGCTCCATGATTTGGCAATTTGCTTTTGCTTTCACCCTTTAGGAGGAGAAATTTATGCTGATTAGCTTCTTTTTTTTTTTTTTAACTTTTCATGTCCCCTTTTTTCTTGTGATCGGAAATTTCCCCGTGGATGGAAATGTTTTATCGTGTTCAAAAAAGATGTCGGATTTTCACACATGAACGGTACTTTTATAAATGTCCTTTCACATTCTAATCACGAATATATTATTACATGCATTAATGCGGTTGAGAGTTGATTCGAATGCCAATGAAAATATGTGTGGACTGGATAGAGGATCTTCATCTAATTGTCGAATGATTAAGATAGGGGGAAAATTATCATATTAGGCAAGAAAGATATGATTCTTAGCATATGAATATGAAACGAAGAGTCTAATGCCCTATCTTAAACTTTGAAAATAATATTTATTCTTCGGGCTAACAATAACCACACGTATGTAAATTCTCTATTCCTTTATAATATCCCAATTCAATTTACATGTTTCTGATCTCGATAATTTCTAACTTTAATTTGGTCTTAAATGCACATGTCATCATCCAATGAGAGGAACACGGATTAAAAGACAATGTGAATAGATGAGGTGGAGAAAAACCATATCTATGCTTTGTGAATTTCTCGACATCAACTCCTTTCCAATTTTTAAACCTTCGTATGTCCTAATAAGAAAAGTGGGAAAAGTGCCAAAAAGTCCTAAACCTTTTGCATTAGTGCCAATTTAGTCCTAAACCTTTTTTTGGTGCCAATTCAGTCCTAAACCTTTTACATTGGTGCCAATTTAATCCTAAACCTTTTTTTGGTGCCAATTTAGTCCTAAACCTTTTAAATTGGTGTCAATTTAGTCCTAAACCTTTTGTTTTTGTGCTAATTTAGTCCTTCCGGCCAATTTTGACCGGAATTTGCTGACGTGGACGCCTGCCGGCCGACGGCCGGTCACCGGCGCTGACGTGGACAACTTAAATAATATTTTAATAAATTTTGAATTTTTCTGTTTTTCCTTTTTTTCTTTTTTTTTCCATTTTTTTTCTTTTTTTTTCTCCCTCTTTGATGCCGAAGCGCGATAGAAAATTTGACTGAACAAGAAAGTTCGAAAGAAGAACAATTCGTCCTCCAAATATGATTATCAAATAAAAAATATTCAAAGTCTGCTCAAGGAAACCCTAAAACAAGCTTATAAAGACCCAAACCTAACCCTATTAGGAAACGTAATCATCAAAACGTAAAATTACAAAACTGCCCTTTATTAAATTAACCCCAAAAAAATACTAAAAAAATAGAAAAATCCATCTAAACGATCTCGAATCGCGAAAATCCATCGTTAATCACAGCCAAAGGCTGTGTGTATTGATCAGCACGCCGTTTCGCTTCAAACCACCAAATTTGAGCTTAATCCGACATCGTTGACTTCAAGCCCGCAGGTTCGTCTAGTCGCATAACAGTTCTACCGGTCCCCTAGGTGCATCATCCTCCCCTGCTAGAGAAAGATTCGTCCTCGAATCTGCTTCGTCTTCATTGTTATCAATTTCTTTAGGGTCTTCTTCCTCTTCAGTGTAGTAAAGTGACAAATCTGCTACATTAAAAGTTCTAGAAACATTATGCTCACCCGGCAATCCAGGTGGTAACTCTTCCGGTACAACATCAGCAAATTCCTCAAGCAAGGGTAGAACTTGGGTAGGAATTTCGGGACTGTCAGAATTCCGCTCTATCACCACAATGGCAAAAAGCTCAGGCGTGTTTACTGCCTCTTCTAGAAATTCTGACCTGGACAGCAGATTATTCTTCACTTCTTTTCTCAAATCTGAAGGACCTAGGGTAATGGTTCGGCTATCCTTCTTAAAGGTATAAGTATTTTTGAAACCATCATGCTGTGTCTTTCTGTCAAACTGCCACGGCCTCCCTAATAAAATATGGCAAGCATCCATTGCGACTACATCACACCACACTTCATCGATATAATTTTTTCCAATTGAAAATTGCACAAGACACCTTTTGCTCACTTTTACCTCGTTCCCCTTTCTAAACCACGACAGCTTGTATGGTTGAGGATGATTTTCTGTTTTTAACCCCAACTTTTCCACCATAGTCGTGGACACCACATTCTCACAACTACCACCATCTATTATCATGCTGCATACTTTTCCTCCACTAGTGCACTTAGTATGAAAAATATTATGTCTAAGCCATGATTCATCATCCGCTACAGCAACATTTAATATTCTTCTAACGACTAGAGACTCACCAGAATCAGCATAGATAATCCCTTCCTGTTCCACATCCGCATCCTCTTCTTCACCTTCAGATTCATCATAAACTGGACCTTCATCAAAGACCAGATTATCAACAAGCGTCACAATTTGTCGGTTCGGACAATCAAGAGCAAAATGCCCGAATCCCTGACACTTGAAACACCGCTTGGCTGCAGTTCCTCCCCTGCTAGTTCTAGCACTACTCTGTCTCTCGTTGGATGCAGATTTAGAATTCACATCTTTAACTATGGCCGATGTCGAATTTACTGCAGATGTTCCCGCTTTTCCTTGGGATTCTTTATCTGACCACTTGGAACTGCTGCCTAACCACTTAGAATTACTACTCTTTATTTTAAACTGCCCCTCCACCTTTAGGGCTAGTCTGCATACATCCTCATACGTCCAATAGTGCTGTAATTGGACAACATCAGAGATCTCATACCGCAGCCCTGCCAGATATCGTGCAATTGTCTGCTCGTCTTCCTCCGCCACATCACAACGCATCCGCAAACGATCAAATTCTTCAGTAAATTCTTCAACTGTTTTATCACCTTGCTTGACGTTATGATACTCAATAAACGCCTCTTGCCTATAATGGGTAGGCAAAAAATTTTTTTGCAATAACTTTTTCATCTTCTCCCAGCGATCCACCTTCGGCTTCCCCTCTCTAGCGCGTTGCTTTTTCACGTGTTCCCACCAAATCGAAGCATGTTTTCGCAGCCTAATAGCCACTAACTTCACTTTTTGCCCCTCAGTTAAATCTTTAAGATCAAAAATTCGTTCTACCGTATGCAACCAATCAATAAACTCATCAGGATGAGCCTTACCATTAAACTCGGGAATCTCGATCTTCATTCCGAAATTTTGAAAAGAACGCTGATTTCCAGGTCGTACTCCTCGATTCCGCCCCTGGTTCAGAACCCCAAAAGGGTTTACGTCTTCTTCTTCATCATCGGATGAATCCTCAGATTCCGCTCTTTCTTCGGATTGAACGTCCAACCTCGCCTCCGCAAGTTGTCGCTCCAAATCCTGGATTCGTCTTCTCTGTTCTTCAATTTCTACGTCTCGCAGATCTCTTAGACGCGGTTGGTCGTCTGCTTCAGGAACGCCTCCACGCCCCCGACCACCACGAGCCCGCCGTCCACGACCGCGATTCTGTTCAGCCATTGATTCAAGCAACCTGTGCTCTGATACCAATTGATGCCGAAGCGCGATAGAAAATTTGACTGAACAAGAAAGTTCGAAAGAAGAACAATTCGTCCTCCAAATATGATTATCAAATCAAAAATATTCAAAGTCTGCTCAAGGAAACCCTAAAACAAGCTTATAAAGACCCAAACCTAACCCTATTAGGAAACGTAATCATCAAAACGTAAAATTACAAAACTGCCATTTATTAAATTAACCCAAAAAAAATACTAAAAAAAAAAGAAAAATCCATCTAAACGATCTCGAATCGCGAAAATCCATCGTTAATCACAGCCAAAGGCTGTGAGTATTGATCAGCACGCCGTTTCGCTTCAAACCACCAAATTTGAGCTTAATCCGACATCATTGACTTCAAGCCCGCAGGTTCGTCTAGTCGCATAACAGTTCTACCGGTCCCCTAGGTGCATCACTCTTCCTCTGGCCGGTCGTCGGACCGGCGACCGGCCAGAGGCCAGAGGCCGGCGAGGTCGAGCTCACCGGCCACTGGCGAGTCTCGCCTTGGTCGGGCGAGGCCCGACCTCGCCAGATTCGGCGAGGTCGAGCCTCGCCATGGTCGGGCGAGGCCCGACCTCGCCAGATCCAGCGAGGTCGAGCCTCGCCTTGGTCGGGCGAGGCTCGAACCCTCGCCGAAGGCCGCGGCGAGGGCGAGCCTCGCCCGACCAAGGCGAGGCTCGCCCTCGCCGGTGGCCGACGAGGGCGAGCCTGCCCTCGCCGGTGGCCGACGAGGGCGAGCCTGCCCTCGCCGGTGGCCGACGAGGGCGAGCCTGCCCTCGCCAGTGGCCGGCGAGCTTGACCTCGCCGGCCTCTGGACTCTGGCCTGTCGCCGGTCCGGCGACCGGCCAGAGGAAGAGGGAGAAAAAAAAATAAAAAAAGTAGAAAAAAAAGGAAAAAAACAGAAAAATTCAAAATTTATTAAAATATTATTTAAGTTGTCCACGTCAGCGCTGGTGACCGGCCGCCGGCCGGCAAGCGTCCACGTCAGCAAATTCCGGTCAAAATTGATCGGAAAGACTAAATTGGCACAAAAACAAAAGGTTTAGGACTGAATTGGCACCAATTTAAAAGGTTTAGGACTAAATTGGCACAAAATAAAGGTTTAGGATTAAATTGGCACCAATGCAAAAGATTTAGGACTGAATTGGCACCAAAAAAAGGTTTAGAACTAAATTGGCACTAATACAAAAGGTTTAGGACTTTTTTAGCACTTTTCCCTAAGAAAAGTCTAAACCATTCAATGCTTTTCCATAGCCAAGATGGTCGTTGGTATTCATTTGAAAAGCTGCCCCTTCCATGAGCCAGGGAAAAAGTATCTCGCCTATTTAATATATAGTGTGCTACCCAATTTTAATTTAAACTAAAATTTGAATTCATTTCTTTTCGTAGTGATATGCAATCATCAAATTGAGGATAATTATTAGATTGACAGAAAAAGAGCCCACCCAAATATAACTAGTTAAATAAAATTTCACTAATGATTGCATTCATCGTCATAAATTGAAGCTAAACCTAAGAGATTGACAAACTATAGATATATGGGAAAAATAAGTCATCTTACCGTATGGTGATTGGCCATTGCACCGTGCCGACAATATCGGCATCACGAATAAAGCTCTATCCAACGTGATGGGCTCCAACTCCAAGAGGATGCGATGGACCGCTCATTAAACGCAGTCCAGCTTGCATTCTCTGACCCACCCAAGTTGCACAGTTGAAACAAAAAACCAACGGTCAACGTCACCTCCGCGGCGGAATTGACTTCACTTAGTTCCCAAAATTTAATGCTTTGCACAATTTAAAATTTTTTTTTTGTGGTATTAACCCTTGTTCTTTTTTGGTTGATTACTAGAACACGGGATTTGGCTTCCACTTTCGGTAGAGGGTGGGGCTAGGAATTAGGATTTACGAAGGTGCAACAGACTTGCTTTTTGCTTTGCTGAGTTGTAGTTGTAGGAATAGCAGCAGATCACCACCTTTGATCTGGACACTTCAATTGGTGGAATGACTATCCATGATCCCATTGATATTTCAACTTGTTTGATTCTTTTGACATTAACCTAAGATCGTTTTCAGCAGTGACTCGTAATACATAACCATTGATGGAACGTAGTAATCTACTGATGAGGTAGTAATCTATATGAAAGGAACGATGACTAGAAATGCAAGTTTCTATGGATGAATTATTTGTGGGTATAGTATTCTCTTTCATAACTTCTCAAGATGGGATAGATAAAGTTAGGCAGAGCATCATCCCCACCAAAGAGAGAAAAACTCGCGTTTTCTTAGAATAGTGCTTGATTAGCAATATATAACGGGGTCGAGCTAGGGAACAAAACACATCCAGAGCAAGAATGCACCACTTCACACATCTCGCCATTCAAACAATGAAAACTTTCGTAATAGATTCCCACCCTTGCAGTGGCAACCGTCCACATCACTATTGATTGAAGAGGAAAAGTAGCAACATCGCCTCTGTTCGAATAACAATATCGAAAGAAACATCATGAATACAACCCACCAAAACACAAGCAATTATCTTCTGGCTTTCTCCAATAATTAGTTCGCAATACACAACTAATGCACTGCATAACATCTAGCTAATATTAGAGGTATATAGCTGCAATAGTATCAAGAGCACCATTATTAAAAATACGCATGAATTTCACAATAGATCAACCCACAAAAACCTGATGTAGGAAGCACGAATCGACCTTCGATCGTCGGCTTGATGAAAATCGAACAGCACCATTTTTCTCGAATTTTCTGCCCTCACTTTCTCTCTTGCTATTACCTCACGTTAATATGGCCTCTCATTATTTTTCCGAATAATCATATAAGCTCAAGTCTTTTGACTTGCGTTTCATTGGGCTTTCTCTATATGGGAGTAAACCTAGCCCAACAGATTGGTGGATCTTTTTTTTATTTTTTTCACATTCATCATTGGGCGGAAGAGTGGATGCAGCAGCTAAGTTAGTAGTGCAGAGAAGAACGAGCATAGAAATGAGAGATCAAGCCGAGCAGAGATTCGTCATCATCCCTATCTCCAATTCAACAGAGAGAGAGAGAGAGAGAGAGAGAGAGAGAGAGAGAGATCCTGTTCTTTAACCGAACTCTTGAAAGCAAAACTTGGCTAAGGTAGAGAGAGAGATGATTGTTAAGTGAGCGGTCTAACTTCATGCATTAATGTACGAAAAAAGGGAGAGGGGACAGGTACCTTTCGCTCCTGTACATCTACAAGTGAGGGGGAGAGCGAAAGCGATGTCCGAAAGTGAGAGACGACCCTAAGTCTTCCCCGTATTGATATTCATAAGGAATGGAGTAAGCTTTGCTCCTATTCTTCTTGCGTAATAACTTTTTTGTTTGGCGAGTACACCTAACAAGACTCCATTTGTTTCGAAAAAAATTAATAATTTGAAAAATATTTTATTGAAAATAATCGCTTGTATCATTTGAAATAATCAGCCAATAGAAAATGTTTTCATTCTACATAATAATTATAATTTAAGTAAGCATTTTTGTAGATAAAAAAAATATTTTTGTTCATTCATTTTTGGAAGTAATACAAGTGATTATTTTTAGGAAAATGTTTTACGAATCATTCATTTTTTCACTAAACAAATGGAACAAAAAAATCTCGTTCTTTTCCTTTAAAATATTCGCTACTTTCATTTTGTTCTTCCAATGACGGTAGTTTTTTCAATTGCTGATTTTGCCATGATCACGAGTCAGATTTGAGTTATTAGACCGTCCATCAACGGTGGAGTCCAAATTCCACGATACTTACAAATTTCATCAGTTGATTGAGTTGTGCCAAAGAAAATTATATTTATTTTAAAAGCAAACGGTGATATTTGGAATCAACTATTTTTTCCATAACAAGTTTAGAAAAGCCTCTATTTATAGGCTAGAGGGTACATGAATAATATAGGTACATTGTGCATATGTGTTCATGTATACTATTAATGGCGGAGGTGATCATGTGCATTGAATAAAAGGGAATGTATAAAACTATTCATGGAATAATGAAAAGTGATACATCCACATCATACAATGTATTGATAACACTCTTCCTTGGATGTTCACCTTTTATTATACATTGTTTAGACTGCCTCATTAAAAAAAAACTTTGCCAAGAAAAACCCAGTGGGACAAAAACTTGGCGAAGGGAAAAAAAAAAGAGAGTACAGTGCGTTTAATACTCCCCCTCATTTTAATAGTCATTGCACGTAGGCTACCTCATTAAAAACCTTTGACAAGTAAAAACCCTGTGGGAAAAAAAACTTGGTAAAGGAAAATAGTACAGCCATAAACCTTCTAGGTTCCATCTTTCAGGGATGGTTAATTCACTCCCCTTGATTGAAGTGGTCGTCCGAGCCGACGCATTCCTATTCCACATACAAGTTTTTCAAATGTGGAAGTAGGTATGGATTTAGTGAACAAATCTGCAAGATTGTCACTAGAGCGAATTTGATGGATATCTATTTCACCTTTTTCTTGGAGTTCATGCTAAGGAAAATAATTTAGGTGAAATATGTTTAGTTCTGTCACTTTTGACAAATCCATCACATATTTGTGCAATGCAAGCCGCATTATCCTCAAAAAGTATAGTGGAGGCATCATGAATTGAGGATAAGCCACATGAATCTTGAATGTGATGTATCAAAGTTCTTAACCAAACACATTCCTTGGCAATTTCAAATAGTGCAATAATCTCATAATGATTTGAGGAAGTAGCAACCATACTTTGTTTTACTGACTTTCATGAAACTGTCGTGCCTCCACAGAGGAACACATAACCATAACCAATCTGTGACTTGGCATTATGAGGATCATACATATATCCAGCATCTTAATATCCCACCAATGTTAAATCTCTATTTCTTTGGTAAAATAAATCAAGCTCAATAGTTCCTTAGAGGTAACGTAGGATATGTTTAATGCCATTCCAATGTCTTCAAGTTGAATTGGCACTGTGTCTAGCTAGAACATTTACTGCAAATGCAATATCTAGCCTGGTACAATTTGCAAGATATAACAGTGCTCCCATGGAGCTAAGATAAGGAACTTCATGTCCTAACCTATTCTCGTTTTCCTCACTACAAAAAAACAAGGGTTTTGCCACGAATTTTGTCACGAAAAATTTGGCAAAATTCGTGGCAAAACGAATTTCCAACGAAATTAGTGACGAAAAAAATTCGTCGCTAATTTGGTGTCGCAAATTTTTGCGACAAAAAATTTCAATTTTTGTTGGTAATTTGAGACGAAAAAAAATTCATGGCTAAATTTCGTGGCTAAATTCGTGAGAAAATTCGGTGCAAAATTCGTCGATAATTATTCGTGGTAAAATTTGTTGCAAAACGAATTTTCGACGAAATTAGTGACGAAAAAAAATTCGTCGCTAATTCGGCGTCGGAAATTTTTGCGACAAAAAATTGTAATTTTCATTGGTAATTTGCGACGAAAAAAAATTCGTGGCAAAATTCGTGGCTAAATTTTGTGGCTAAATTCGTTGCAAAATTCGTCACTAATTATTCATTGCAAAAATCGTGGCAAAATTCGTCGGTAATTATTCGTGGTAAAATTCGTGGCAAAACGAATTTCCGACGAAATTAGCGACGAAAAATTTTTTTGGCTAATTTGGCGTTGGAAATTTTTGCGACAAAAAATTGTAATTTTCATTGGTAATTTGCGACGAAAAAAAATTCGTGGCTAAATTCGTTCGCTAACGAATTTAACCACAGAAAAATAAAAAACAATATTTTTTTTCAAAAAAAGTATATAAAAAAAATTCTTGGCAAAATTCGTCGCAAATTAGCCACACAAACATAAAAAATATTTTTTTTGAAAAACATTATATAAAAAATATTTTTTTTGAAAAAAATTATATAAAAAAAATTTCGTGGCAAAATTCGTCACAAATTCGCCAAAAAAAATATATATATATATTTTTTTTTTGAAAAAAATTATATAATAAAAAATCCATAACAAAATTCGTCACTAATTTGCCACAAAAAGTAAAAAGAATAAGGTTTTTTTTATCACGTTTTTTGCAACGAACTTATTTGTGGCAAAATTCGTCGCTAATTTGCCACGAAAAAATTTTACTTTTGCAACGAATATTGTTTCGGAACGAATTTACCAACGAATATTGTTTAGGGACAATTTCGATTTTAATTTCTAGAATTTATATTTAACATTGATTAAGCAGTTAATAACATCAAAATATTATAATGATACGTAAATGAAATACATTCATCAACATTTGCCACACGAATGATAAAGTTCAAAGTAATTCACCTCCTTCATCGATGTCTAGATGATAATTTAGAAGCAACTATCAATGTTTCCCTCTCGCCTACTCCCGCTGTGTTCAACATAACGTATCAAGACTGATTGAAAACTCAATAGCTTAGAGTAGATCGCATATTCCGAAGAGAGTGTGTTTGAAGGACTGCCACACATTGACGTTATTAAGTACTTCAAGCAATCTTCTTGGATCTTAACAGCCATCACGAAAGTATTCAGCGACCGCAATATTGGAGGACCCGCATTGCACTAATGTTTTTAGCTCAGACCATGGTGATTTAGGCGAGTTATACAAAAAGAATGACTTCTTTATTCAAGAAATTCCATATATAAGCACTAAAAGCAAAGGCAAAGCACGCACAGTCAGGAACAGCCCAAGTGGATAGGAAGTCAGAATTTCAATCAAGACCCAGAAATTAAACCTCAAACCAATAGAAGATACAGCATGCTTACCATGTAGAAGAAAAGCTCACAACAGACCCAATGGATAACTAAACATGCGAATCCGAAACTAGAATTTATGCGAATCCGAAACTAGAATTTGTTTACTGATCAAATAAAGTAAACTGTCTAAACTTAGGCATACAGAAAACAAATATGGTGCCATTATCGAGTATACAGTGCAAGAGCTAACCCTTTTGGAAATTTGAACAATGCAAAAGCTAACCCTTTTGCTCGACATGTTCTTTTCAGATAAAATGGTGAAGAATTTGTTGGTTGTCAGGTTTAATTTCTGATGAAAAACAGTGCAAAAGCTAACCATTTTGTTTCAAAGAGCAAGAGCTAAACTTGACAAAATGAAACTAACTTGCTATTGCCTCTGCCACCTATTACATGATTTTACAGTGTGAACCCAATGTCATCACAAGTTCTCACCAAAATGACAATCGAGAATGCAGCAGCAAAGTGTTAAACTAGAGTTGCTATTTCTGTGTAAAACTCACTGAAAACCTGTTTACCACCAAAAGAGCTTACATACATCATCATGGACTCAGCACCAATTTAAAAGGTCAAACACAATCGGCACAGTAAAATATACCTGGTACATCTTTAATCCTATTTTGTTATTTGAAGCAGGGTTGGCACTTCCAGGCTCCAATAAATCATCTTCCCCATAGGCAGCAAAAATCCCACTACCGGTGATTTCTTTCAACTTGTAGGCAGAACAAGACTTCCTAGAAGATTACAAAAGCACTATTCTATGAAGAAGAAGACAAGGAAAAAGCCACAATAAGCGGAGTCCAAGTGCAAAGGCATTATGAAAGCTTATGTAACTCTCTTGACAAGGAGGATATAAGAAGGTCACGTGTGTATGAGAGCGTGCCCACAACCAAACATGCATGCTTGTGCGCCTTTGCGTGGGTGCATGTGCATTTGTGCCAAATATTCATCCCCATTCTATATGTGTACGAAAAAAGATAGATAGATAGCCAAGTAACTGGCTTTTTAGATGGACATGTTTGTGCGTGCATGTATTTGTAATTGTATATGTAATGACTTTTCTGTATGTACATGTTATCCATGGATTGAACCTTTTCCTAATCTAGCAACAAACAATTGTTTCTATTGCAGCACTTTTTAGAAGGATGTTGACGATGCACTATTTGTGACTTACCAATCCTCAGCAAAATGCCATCTCCTTTCCATGAATGGACTAAGAACAACCTACTCTTACATGGACTAGAGCTTTCACATGTCAATAACATATTTCACATACGCAAATTGAAAAGACATCAAAAATAAGTTCACATCAGCTAAGCACCTATTACAATTGTATCTAGATCAGAGTTCGGTAGATTGTCAATGGGATGATCAAATCGGCATTTTCATGACTGCAGAAGTTCAGCAGACATTGAAGGAGCCCCATATGATAGTCGCCAAAGAAATGTTTACTTCTCGAATCTGGACATCTAAGGAACTTACGCTGTCCATCTAATTACTATTAATTGAAGAGCAATTGAATGGAAGGGGAATGACTGGACTATCTCAATTAGACATGAGGGCTTGCAATAGAATCAAGCTCAAGAGGCCAACCAGACTTCTAAGGCCAAGGAAGATGAGCAAGCTCGACCTACCAAGGCATCTGAAGTTCTAAGATCCACCCAATTGACTAAGATTACTCCATCAACAGCCACCCCAAAAAAATTTCCCTTCTTTTGTAATTTAAATGAAGGTGGTAAAAGATTATCATGTTGGATTCAAAGTTTCTGCCCTCATTCCCCGCAGATCGATCACTACACATCCACATTGAACCTATATTACACAATCCAACCATAATTTCTAAAGAAAGAAAATCCAAAGCTATCACGCCCCGAACCCCACGGCGCGCCACATTCCTCGCAAAGCTCGATTCGACTGCGACGTCCCAGGACGCGTCGCCGACCCAACGCCCAACACAGAGATTTAAAGCACATGCGGAAGCAAATCAAAATCACCCGTACAATAATATACACATAACCAAGGATAGCCACGGAAACAAATAACAATGACTACGGAATAAACGCTTGCACTACTACTGGGAACCATCTACAATATCCATATACAACCCGATCATCAAAAAAATCAAAAGCGGGTACGTGGCTCGGCGGTCGAGCACTATGTCTAGCCGGGGCTCCTCCCACAACGTTTCGGTACGCCTGTCATCCTCCAGGCTGGGGGTCTGAAAAATCGGTTTTCAACAACCGTGAGAATAAATCTCAGCGAGTAATTCCCTAAACCTAAACTAGGCTAACGTGCACCTCCTGACGAGTACTAATCAACACACCAAGCAAATCATAATTGACTTAGGCCCTCGGGCCCAATCCAAAACTCACCTTGCCCTGCAGGTTAGGCACTTACAGTTCAAGAATAAAACATAGGACCCAGTCGCAGCACACGTACACATCATGTGGTCATAATGCATGTCATGCTTATGCTCGTGCTCATACGCGTGCTCACGCCTCATCAATGCATTTTCGCATGCTTGCACTCTAGCACACTTGCCATTTATCAATTTCTCCTCCGACCCACGTTAAACGCATCAGGTTCGACCCGCGTAAAACGCATCAGGTCTATCACTTCGAGATCGATCTCTGGCCCGCGTAAAACGCATCAGGCTCATGACACATTACCCGCGTAAAACGCATCAGGTTGGTCATCTTCCGGTAAACCGGGCATCGTCCCGCGTAACACGCCTCAGGACGGGTTCATTACCCCGCGTAAAACGCATCAGGGCTTTATGTGATCACACATTCACAATCACCAATTATTATATGAAACCCGCATAAAACGCATCAGGGCATTTTAGGTGATCACATGCTCATCTCATTCGTGCACACTCATATATGCACATGCCATGCCAATGTTTGAGATGCACACCCATGGCCATGAAATTCACGCTTGGGCACTCACAAATTTCACAATGAGCAATCAATTGCGCAACGCCACATATTCAATTTACCACGCAATAAGCTCAATCCACATTTCAATATGCCCAACCAATATACCAGCATGACCATGAAAGCAATTTAAGGCATTCTTGCACGGCACACAAATCACACATATAATTCGCACAATTTGATCGACATGAATTCACGCACCCGAGGCCCGCCAAGCTCCTCCGTTCTTAGCCATACTAAACATGTCACGACATTACCGAATCACTTCCGATCGAGGACAATTTAGTCTAACTCGATCTTTCCAACAATTCCGCCAATTACACCACTAAACCTCAAATCAATCGCGCCTCGCCCAACACGAATCGAGCCATGGACAGCCACTAGTCCACTAATTCTAGGCCATCAATTATCCTCAAAATATTCCATTAGCCTCTCCAAAACTTCATTCTAATTAGCCACCACAAAGCTAAATAAGACGCGCACTTAAGTCCGCATTCAAACCCGAACTTTCCCGAACTTGGGCCATTCCGATCCAAATTTTTCTAGCCAATGTACGGCGCCTCTCGGCGCACTAAACCTCCATTAATTTATCATACTAATCCATCAAATCAGCCACAAAAATTCACCACGAGAATAGCCCCCACTCGATCTTTAATTTACATCCGTCAAATTCACATTTTCACCCAATTTAAGGCGCCCATGCACAGCCACCTTATAGCACTATACGGGTCAATATACCTCAATTAAATTATCACGCTAAGCCCGTAAAATAGCCACAAGGACAGCCACCATACGACCTATCAGTCTCACCGGCTAAGTCCGCAATTTCGCCCAAATCACTACACTTATGCCTCGCCACATCACAGCACTCTATAATCCCCTAAACCTCGAACAAGTCATCACTTTTAGTCACCAAAAGCGCCACAAAATCAGCCCCTAACATCATCCACCATTTAACCCCTAAAATACCTTAATTAACCCCTAAAATCCGTCTAGAAACGCAAATTATCCTAATTAGGGTTTAGGGTCAAACTCACCGGGTGTCCTAAGCTTCAAACCGAGCCGAACACGCGGCGATGGCGGCTGGGCAGCGGCGATCCCTCGCCGGAACAGTAACGGCGGCGGCGACGGTTCCGGCGAACGGCGAGCCTAGGCGGAGGGCGGCTGGTCGCGATGGTCGGGAGGGAGAGAGAGAGGAGTGGGACGGCTGGGTGGTGCTAGGCGGGGCAGTGGTGGCGGAGGAACAGCATCGGCGGCGGCAGAGCTCCTCCGGCGAGCGGCGGCGGTGGCGTGAGGGAGAGAGAGCCATCGGGAGAGAGAGAAAGGGGGAGGAAAGGGGCTGCCGGCGGCTTGGGGGAGAGACAAGGCGGCGACCGGCGGCACCGGAGGCGGCGATCGGCGGCACCGGAGGCGGCGACGGCGACGCGGGGCCAGTCGGCGAGCTGGCGAGCTGCACCGGCGAGCGGCGGGCACGTCGCGAGCTCGCTGGCCGAAGCGACGGTCACGATGGCTCGGCTGGGCTGAGTGACGGCGACCCGCGGCAGCAGCGGCGAGCTGGCGACGGAGCGGGGCAAGGCGCCCGGGGCTCGCCGGACGCGGCGGCGAGCGGCAACGAGCCAAGCTCGTGCGCTCGGTAGGGAAGGAAGCAGCGTCGGGCGCGGCGGCCGGCGGACGGCGCGACACGCGGCGTCGGGCGAAGGCGTGAGGGCGGTCGAGCGGCGGTCGGTGAGCTAGGCAGAGGTGGAGCAGAACCAGTCGGGACGGAGAGGGAGAAGAAGAAGAAGAAGAAGAAAGGGAAAAAAAGAAAGAAAATAGGAGAGAGGAGAGAGGGTGTGTCAGGTGGGGGGTGTCTGCATGGGCTGAGGGGACGCATGCAGGAGGGAGAAAGCGTGTGGTCAGAGGGGAAAAAGAGAGAAAAAGAAAGAGAGAGGGAAAGAAAGAGAGAGGGAAAGGGGGGAGAGAGAGAGAAGCGTGCGTGAGGGGACGTCGCGGAGAGAGAGACGTGTGCGGTCAGAAGGGGGAAACGTGCGCGCGTAGAGAGAGAGAATGATAAAAAAAAACAATCATTCAAATATTAAATGCGACCCGATGGCCCAAATTCAAAACCGAAAATTACCTACGGATCCAAAATAGGCCTCGCATATAAAAAGGGACAAAAGTCAAATTAATTAAACCAAAATTTAACGAGGGAGGTCTACTAGCTCAAATTCGCACCTGGTCAAAAACTCCAATTTTCCCAATATTCCTGACAATCTCGATACTGGCCACATTAATATTGACACCGTCCAATTTATTTCGTCCCAAAACTCCCGAAAATCGACTGTCAAGTTCGGGGTCTAAATAACGGCCAAATTTGATCGAGTGCGATTCTAGCGAAATCTCTAATTTAAAATGATAATCGGGAGTGATCAGTTCCCGGGTGAGATTTTACTATAAGCACACTGACAAATTACACGTTTTATAAATCCCAAAAATGGGCCGAAATTCAGAATGTCACAACTCTTCCCCCCTTACAAAAATTTCGTCCTCGAAATTTACAATCCAACCCGACTACTCAAACAAGTGGGGGTATTGGTGTCACATCACTTCCTCGCTTTCCCATGTGGCGCCTTCTGTCCCGTGATATTCCCAAATAACCTTAACCAACGGAATCGTCTTGTTTCTCAACACTTGTTCCTTTCTGTCCTCGATTCGCACTGGCTTTTCCACGTACGACACTCTGTCGTCCACGTCTATTACCTCATGATTCAGCACGTGGGTTGGATCTGGTTTGTATTTCCTCAACATCGACACGTGGAAGACGTTATGAACTTGTAATAAATTCGGCAGCAAGCTAGACGATAGGCTAACGTTCTAATTCTTTCCAAAATCTCAAACGGGCCTATGTACCTTGGACTCAGTTTTCCTTTCTTGCCAAACCGAGACAGTCCTCTGATTGGCGAGATCTTAAGAAATACATTATCGCCAACTTGAAACTCCAACGGTCTACGCCTTCGGTCCGCGTAACTTTTCTGACGACTCTGGGCTGTTCTCAACCTTTCCCGGATAATTTTCACCGTTTCCACCGACTGCTGAACCAACTCTGGGCCCATTATACTTCTTTCTCCTACCTCATCCCAACACAACGGTGTTCTGCAAGCCCTGCCATATAATGCTTCAAATGGTGCCATTCTGATGCTCTACTGAAAAATGTTATTGTAGGCAAATTCCACCAAATGCAACTGTTCTTCCCACTTGCCCTGAAAATCTAGCACGCACGCTCTCAACATATCTTCCAAAGTCTGAATAGTCCTCTCAGACTGGCCATCCGTATATGGATGATAGGCCGTACTGAATTGTAACTTAGTTTCCATGGTGGATTGCAGACTTTTCCAAAAATTTGCAGTAAACCGGGGATCACGGTCCGATGTGATTGATACCGGTACACCGTGAAGACGAACTATCTGGCGCACATATAATTCTGTCAACCTTTCTAGTTCGAAGTCCTTTCGCATCGCCAGGAAGTGTGCTGATTTGGTCAGTCTATCCACTATCACCCAAATAGAGTCGTGTCCCCTCTGACTCTTTGGCAATCCCGTTACAAAGTCCATTGTGATGTGCTCCAATTTCCATTTTGGGATTTCCAACGGCTGTAACATTCCACCAGGCTTGCAATGCTGTGCCTTCACCTGTTGGCACGTCAAACACTTGGCCACATGCCTGGCCACGTCCACTTTCATTCCACTCCACCAATAGTGCTGACGAAGGTTCTGGTACATCTTAGTGCTGCCCGGATGGATACTGTAATTGCTCCTATGAGCTTCCGACAAAATCTCTTCCTTAAACCCCAAATCATCGGGTACTCACAGTCGTCCTCGAAACTTAAGAATTTCATCTTCGGACACTTGAAAGTCCGGTTTTCTTTTAGTGTCATCCATACTCAAAATTTTCTGAATCTCAAGGTCCGTAGACTGCAATGCCTTGATCTTGGCTTGCACTTCTGGTTCAATCCTTAATGTCGTCATCAGACTGGAGAGGTGTCCTACCTCAAACTTAAATTCTGAGTCCCGCGCTCCTTCCAATAAAATCCACTCTTTAACTAACAATTGCGCGATGCTCGATTTCCTGCTCAATGCATCCGCTATCCGGTTAGCCTTCCCGGGGTGATATAATATATCGCAGTCATAGTCCTTCAATAATTCTATCCAACGCATCTGCCTCATATTCAGTTCCTTCTGCGAAAACAAGTGCTTGAGGCTCTGATGGTCCGTGTAGATCTGGAACCTTTCTCCACCTAAATAATGCCTCCAAATTTTAAGCGCGAAAATAATTGCTGCCAGTTCCAAGTCGTGGGTTGGGTAGTTCATCTCACGGGGCCTTAACTGTCTCGATGCATAAGCAACCACCCTTTCATATTGCATTAGCACGCATCCCAATCCTTTGAGCGGAGCATCACTATAAATCTCATACCCGCCCGGTCATGAAGGAATTGTCAACACTGGGTCGTGTTAATCTCTGCTTCAGCTCCTGAAAACTTTCTTCGCACTTTTCAGTCCATTCAAACTTAGTCTCCTTCTTAAGCAATCTCGTCAATGGAGTGGCTATCACTAAGAATCTTTCCACAAACCTCCGATACTAACCTGCCAGTTCTAGGAAACTTCGAACCTCAGTAACTGTCGTCGGTCTCGGCCAGTCCATTACTGCTTCAATCTTCGCCGGATCCATGGAGATTCCTTCTCCGGAAATTATATGCCCAAGAAACGCCACTCGGTTCAGCCAAAACTCGCACCTGCTAAACTTAGCATACAATGCGTGCTCCCTTAACGTCTGTAGGACCTTTTTCAAGTGTTCCTCATGTTTCTTGAAACACCTCGAATACACCAAGATACCATATATGAAGACTATGACGAACTGATTTAAAAACTCCTTGAATACTCGATTCATTAAGTCCATGAAAGCAGCAGGGGCATTAGTCAGCCCAAATGGTATCATCGTAAACTCATAGTACACATATCTCGTCCTAAATGCCATCTTCGGCACATCCTCCTTAATCCTCAATTGATGATAGTCAGTCTTTAGGTCGATCTTTGAAAATATCGATGCCCCTTGTAACTGGTCCAACAGATCATCAATCCTTAGCAACGGATACTTATTCTTAATGGTCAACCGATTCAACTGTCTGTAGTCAATGTGTAACTTTAACAATTCCGTCCTTTTTCCTCACGAATAAGACAGGCACTCCCCATGGAGACACACTCGGGCGAATGAAGCATTTATCCAATACTCCTGCATTTAGACCTTCAATTCCTTCAATTTCGACAGTGCCATCCTGTAGGGCGCTTTAGATATCGGCTCTGTTCTAGGGTCAACTCAATCACAAAATAATTATCTTTCCATCACTTAAAGACGAAGCCCAATCCATCAATTTTCAATCCCACGGTCTCCCAAAGCAAGTCACCCCGGTTCTTTACAAAATTCGAAATTTTCAAGCGATAACTCGTTCATCCAAATCTTGTCAAAGGATGTCATCAGTAATTCTAAAATCCATAAACTAATTGCGTCTATTCACCATGAGCAATTATATGTCTCACCTGATCATTCAGATCTATAACTTAAAAAATCACTTCTAATACATCAAACATCATTACACATTGCATTTAGAACCTTAAGACAACCTTTTCGCTTCTGTCCTAGTCATAGCGCATACCCTTCCTTATGCCTACAGTCGGTCCTGGTTATTCTGGGGGCAACTTCCGCTTGATATCCTACTCGTGATTGCTGTTGTTGCGTTGGCGGCCTAGCTTGTCAATTCGAGCAGTTTCTTACTTGGTGACCATGTTGGTCATCTCCAAAACACACTCCAAGTCCACTTGGGCGAGGGCCATTCCCGTGCCTCTTTCCACAAGACTGACATGCAGCTCTATAATAGTAGTCCGACTTTTCAATTTTCTTTCTTACAGGAGAAATAAACTGCTTATTCCCAGTCATAGGCTTCTTACCAAAATTGCGATTATCCCTGGCCGGCACGTACCATGATCCAGAGGCGGTAGTCCTCTCATTCATATCCTGCTCAACCATCTGAGCCCTCTCATATGATTCGTTGAAATCCTTTAGGTTCAATAGCATCAGCTGATTGCGGAGTTCCAGCTTTAGTCCATCGTGAAACCTCCTCTCCTTATCCACCGGGTCCTCGACCATCCTTAGTGCGTACTTAGACAACCTTGAGAACTGAACCTTATACTAACCCACAGTTATATGATTCTAACTTCTGCAAGTGCCTTTAAAATCCCATCCCCTATGGGATCCTCCACAATTCTAGTTCGCGAACCTATACGATCTCGACCTCGACCTCTTCTTTGGCTACTCATCTTCTCAAACTCGCACGCCCGCCTACTTGCTATAATCCCATTAAGGAATTAGAGACTTAAGCCAAACTAAACCGGTCTAAGGTCCTAGGTAAGGGACTCAATAAAATAGCAGTCAGTCACTCAGCATGCGATTAAGCATAAATAGCATGAGACTTCAATCACAAGAATACGTGCACTAACCTCGAGTCCTGCCGCACCTGCACTTCACGGGTCAAATAATGTAGCCAATCAATCAAGACACAGACAGTCAGGAGGTACACTTAGCACACGAGGTCAACCTATTGGCTTCCCAAGGTCATCGCTCCTTATCACTCCAAGCTTCGACCTAATTGGATCGAGCTGTCCTTGCTCTGATACCAAATCAAACGGGGATGTCACGCCCCGAACCCCACGGCGCGCCACATCCCTCGCAAAGGTCGATTCGACTGCGACATTCCAGGACGCATCGCCGACCCAACGCCCAACACAGAGATTTAAAGCACATGCTGAAGCAAATCAAAATCACCCGTACAATAATATACACATAACCAAGGATAGCCACGGAAACAAATAACAAAGACTACGGAATAAACGCTTGCACTACTACTGGGAACCATCTACAATATCCATATACAGCCCGATCATCAAAAAAATCAAAAGCGGGTACGTGGCTCGGCGGTCGAGCACCATGTCTAGCCGGGGCTTCTCCCACAACGTTTCGGTACGCCTGTCATCCTCCAGGCTGGGGGTCTGAAAAATCGATTTTCAACAACCGTGAGAATAAATCTCAGCGAGTAATTCCCTAAACCTAAACTAGGCTAACGTGCACCTCCTGACGAGTACTAATCAACACACCAAGCAAATCATAATTGACTTAGGCCCTCGGGCCCAATCCAAAACTCACCTTGCCCTGCAGGTTAGGCACTTACAGTTCAAGAATAAAACATAGGACCCAGTCGCAGCACACGTACACATCATGTGGTCATAATGCATGTCATGCTTATGCTCGTGCTCATACGCGTGCTCACGCCTCATCAATGCATTTTCGCATGCTTGCACTCTAGCACACTTGCCATTTATCAATTTCTCCTCCGACCCACGTTAAACGCATCAGGTCCGACCTGCGTAAAACGCATAAGGTCTATCACTTCGAGATCGATCTCTGGCCCGCGTAAAACGCATCAGGCTCATGACACATTACCCGCGTAAAACGCATCAAGTTGGTCATCTTCCGGTAAACCGGGCATCGTCCCGCGTAACACGCCTCAGGACGGGTTCATTACCCCGCGTAAAAACGCATCAGGGCTTTATGTGATCACACATTCACAATCACCAATTATTATCTGAACCCCGCGTAAAACGCATCAGGGCATTTTAGGTGATCACATGCTCATCTCATTCGTGCACACTCATATATGCACATGCCATGCCAATGTTTGAGATGCACACCCATGGCCATGAAATTCACGCTTGGGCACTCACAAATTTCACAATGAGCAATCAATTGCGCAACGCCACATATTCAATTTACCACGCAATAAGCTCAATCCACATTTCAATATGCCCAACTAATATACCAGAATGACCATGAAAGCAATTCAAGGCATTCTTGCACGGCACATAAATCACACATATAATTCGCACAATTTGATCGACATGAATTCACGCACCCGAGGCCCGCCAAGCTCCTCCGTTCTTAGCCATACTAAACATGTCACGACATTACCGAATCACTTCCGATCGAGGACAATTTAGTCACTAACTCGATCTTTCCAACAATTCCGCCAATTACACCACTAAACCTCAAATCAATCGCGCCTCGCCCAACACGAATCTAGCCATGGATAGCCACTAATCCACTAATTCTAGGCCATCAATTATCCTCAAAATATTCCATTAGCCTCTCCAAAACGTCATTCTAATTAGCCACCACAAAGCTAAATAAGACGTGCACTTAAGTCCGCATTCAAACCCGAACTTTCCCGAACTTGGGCCATTCCGATCCAAATTTTTCTAGCCAATGTACGGCACCTCTCGGCGCACTAAACCTCCATTAATTCATCATACTAATCCATCAAATCAGCCATAAAAATTCACCACGAGAATAGCCCCCACTCGATCTTTAATTTACATCCGTCAAATTCACATTTTCACCCAATTTAAGGCGCCCATGCACAGCCACCTTATAGCACTATACGGGTCAATATACCTCAATTAAATTATCACGCTAAGCCGTAAAATAGCCACAAGGACAGCCACCATACGACCTATCAGTCTCACCGGCTAAGTCCGCAATTTCGCCCAAATCACTACACTTATGCCTCGCCACATCACAGCACTCTATAATCCCCTAAACCTCGAACAAGTCATCACTTTTAGTCACCAAAAGCGCCACAAAATCAGCCCCTAACATCATCCACCATTTAACCCCTAAAATACCTTAATTAACCCTTAAAATCCGTCTAGAAACGCAAATTATCCTAATTAGGGTTTAGGGTCAAACTCACCGGGTGTCCTAAGCTTCAAACCGAGCCGAACACGCGGCGATGGCGGCTGGGCAGCGGCGATCCCTCGCCGGAACAGTAACGGCGGCGGCGACGGTTCCGGCGAACGGCGAGCCTAGGCGGAGGGCGGCTGGTCGCGATGGTCGGGAGGGAGAGAGAGAGGAGTGGGACGGCTGGGTGGTGCTAGGCGGGGCAGTGGTGACGGAGGAACAGCATCGGCGGCGGCAGAGCTCCTCCGGCGAGCGGCGGCGGTGGCGTGAGGGAGAGAGAGCCATCGGGAGAGAGAGAAAGGGGGAGGAAAGGGGCTGCCGGCGGCTTGGGGGAGAGACAAGGCGGCGACCGGCGACACTGGAGGTGGCGACGGCGACGCGGGGCCAGCCGGCGAGCTGGCGAGCTGCACCGGCGAGCGGCGGGCACGTCGCAAGCTGCACCGGCGAGTGGCGGGCACGTCGCGAGCTCGCTGGCCGGAGCGACGGTCACGATGGCTCGGCTGGACTGAGTGACGGCGACCCGCGGCAGCAGCGGCGAGCTGGCGATAGAGCGGGGCAAGGCGGCCGGGGCTCGCCGGACGCGGCGGCGAGCGGCAACGAGCCAAGCTCGTGCGCTCGGGAGGGAAGGAAGCAGCGTCGGGCGCGGCGGCCGGCGGACGGCGCGGCACGCGGCGTCGGGCGAAGGCGTGAGGGCGGTCGAGCGGTGGTCGGTGAGCTAGGCAGAGGCGGAGCAGAACCAGTCGGGACGGAGAGGGAGAAGAAGAAGAAGAAGAAGAAGAAGAAGAAGAAGAAGAAAGGGAAAAAAAGAAAGAAAATAGGAGAGAGGAGAGAGGGTGTGTCAGGTGGGGGGTGTCTGCATGGGCTGAGGGGACGCATGCAGGAGGGAGAAAGCGTGTGGTCAGAGGGGAAAAAGAGAGAAAAAGAAAGAGAGAGGGAAATGGGGGGAGAGAGAGAAGCGTGCGTGAGGGGACGTCGCGGAGAGAGAGACGTGCGCGGTCAGAAGGGGGAAACGTGCGTGCGTGGAGAGAGAGAATGATTAAAAAAAACAATCATTCAAATATTAAATGCGACCCGATGGCCCAAATTCAAAACCGAAAATTACCTACGGATCCAAAATAGGCATCGCATATAAAAAGGGACAAAGGTCAAATTAATTAAACCAAAATTTAACGAGGGAGGTCTACTAGCCCAAATTCGCACCTGGTCAAAAACTCCCATTTTCCCAATATCCCTGACAATCTCGATACTGGCCACATTAATATTGACACCGTCCAATTTATTTCGTCCCAAAACTCCCGAAAATCGACTGCCAAGTTCGGGGTCTAAATAACGGCCAAATTTGATCTAGTGCGATTCTAGCGAAATCTCTAATTTAAAATGATAACCGGGAGTGATCAGTTCCCGGGCGAGATTTTACTATAAGCACACTGACAAATTACGCGTTTTATAAATCCCAAAAATGGGCCGAAATTCAAAATGTCACAAAAGCATTGGAGAACATGGAGAGAATGCGGACAAATAGGTAAAACGGTGGTGACTCATTCCACCAAATGAAACATTGCATTTAAGGGGAAGAAACACAAAACGTCGTCAAAAAACAGGGAGAGGGGAAAAAAACCAAGAAGAGCATATCTAACCTTTTGTTCAAATTCTCAGATTTCTCTGCAGTCACTTGACCTCC
This sequence comes from Syzygium jambos, assembly GCA_031216235.1. NCBI lineage: Eukaryota > Viridiplantae > Streptophyta > Magnoliopsida > Myrtales > Myrtaceae > Syzygium > Syzygium jambos. The sequence continues at coordinate 1,075,173 of CM062225.1, read as the reverse complement.
AAACACCACCTTGCTGATCCCATTCGAACGCTAACAGCATCATCCCCCAGAACAACTCGTTAAAAAAGGAAAGCCCAAGAAGATAAAAAAAAAAAAAGGCAGAAGGTGATAGCGAACGCCGCACCTGGTGAGAGCGAGCATTGGAGCGAGAGGAAGCCGAACCGGGCGCGACCGAATCGTGGGTAGGCGGAGTCTCCGACCACGTGAGCAGATCTGAAGTCGAAGTGTGAGGCTTCCTCACCGGCGTGCTCCTCTCCATTTTCTTCCTTTTCCCCAGAAAAAAAAAAAAGGAAGAACACCCAAGAAAGAACTCATGCCGATTCGAGCGTCGCCATGCTCTCGCTCTCCGCGAACGCGGCCCCAAAGAACGGGTTCCGCGCGGCGATGCAGAGCCCGCCGATCCCGCCCCCGACCACCACGCAATCAACCAGTCCCCCGCCGGCGGCCCTCGACAACGAAGCACCGGATCGCGGCCTCGCCCATGGCCACCGCTCGCCATCGTCGTAGCCCAGATCTGGGCGACGGCGAGGTCGAGCAGCCATGGAAGAGGTCGAGCGGCGGCCATGGACGAGACCGCTCGACCTCGCCCAGATCTAGGGCGAAGGAGGGCTGGTGGGCGCAGAACGGGCGTATGGCGACAGAGGAGGAGGCGACGGCGATGGCGGTGAGGGTGGCCATCATGGCTGGCGGAGGGGAGGGGGGAGCGACGGAGGGCTGTTTGGCGGAGGGGGGATCTGAGGAATAGGAGAGAGAGACAGAGAAAAAAAACTAGGGTGAGGGCGGGCAGATTTGAGAGATGGCGGGAAGCAAAATCAGCAGGCGAACATTATCTTTCGTGGCTAATTAGCGACGAAAAAAAATTCGTGGCTAAATTTAGTGACGAATTTGACCTCATAAATTTTAAAAAATTAAAAAAATTTGCAACGAATTATTTTTCGTGACTAACTCCATCGCAAATTAGCCACGAAAAATAATTCGTCACAAAATTCTTTCATTTTTTTACATTGATAATGTCGAGTTCATGGCTAAATCCGTCGCTAATTAGCCACGGATTTTTTTCGTGGCTAAATTCGCCGCAAATTAGCCATGGAAAAAAATTTGTCGCAAAATTTTTTATTTTTTAAATTGGTAATGTCGAATTCGTGGCTAAATCCGTTGCAAATTAGCCACGAATAATTTTTCGTCGCTAATTAGCCACAAATTTTTTTTCCGTGGCAAATTCTGTCGCAAATTAGCGACGAATATTTTTTCGTCGCTAATTTTCGTGGCGAAATACTTGTTTTTTTGTAGTGAAACAGTGAAGGCAGTTTTATATCTATCCTTTTCATTGATTTGTATTTGTCAAAATCCTGATTTCATATCAAATTTATAAAATAATTTTGAATCGTGTAATCTATTCAATAAGTCTTTTTTTATTAGGAATTGGATATCTTATCCATTTCAGAGCTGTATTTAAAGGTTTATAGTTGATTACCGATATTAGAACTCCTCTTTCTAATTTAGCATTTTTGCTTACATAGAAAACAGAGTAACTCTAAGGTAATTGGCCCTTTCTAATGAGATTTTTATCAAGAAGTTCTTGGATTTCATTTTGACAAAAATTCATGACTTCCTGATTCATTTAGGAAGGTCTTGCCTTGGTCGGGATTTCTTTGTCAAAAAATTAAGATTCATAAGGTAAATCAACTATATGATATTTTTTAGACCAAAAAGCATTAGGAAGTGTCGAACATATAGAACTTTTTATGCAAATTTCAAGATTAGCAATTATTTTCTTAATAGTAGAATCAGAAAAATTTTGCTCAATTCTTTTATGTTCAAGGTCTTCTTTTAAATATTGAAGGTGGTTTTCTTATTTTGGATAATACAATTTATTTTAGAAATGGATTGTTCCTGAAGTGTACTTAAGTTCTTGGTTTGTGGTTTGCTTATAATATTAAAAATTATTTTCCTTTTTTAAAAATTTGGTCTCGATACCATCATTAGTAATTTTAAAAGGTTGTATAAGTCCTATAAAAGGAGTCCCTATAAGTCCCTAAAATGATAATTTTAAAAGGTTGTATAAGTCCTATAAAAGGAATGAAGTTTTATAAGAAGTATTATCTTTTATTATTTCGGCTTCTGGAATCTTATAATTAATATGTAATTTTGCGACGAACTGTTTTGTTCGTCGCTAATTAGCCACGGAAAATAATTCATCGCAAAATTATTTTTTTCTAAAATGTTAATGTCAAATTTGTCGCTAAATCCGTCGCTAATTAGCCACGGAAAATAATTCGTAGCAAAATTTTTTTATTTTCTAAATTGTTAATGTCAAATTTGTTGCTAAATCCGTTGCTAATTAGCCATGGATTTTTTTTCATCACAAATTTTCTAAATTGGTAATGTCAAATTCATCGATAAATCCGTCGCTAATTACCACGAAAAATAATTCGTCGCAAATTTTTTTTATTTTCTAAATTGGTAATATCGAATTCGTGGCTAAATCCTTCGCAAATTTGCCACCAATAATTTTTCATCACAAATTAGCCACGAAAAAAACATTCGTCGCAAACTTTTTTTATTTTTTAAATTGGTAATTGTTTGCCAGCTTTTTTTAAAAAATTTGTGGCAAATTTGCCATGAATTTCAAAAAAAAGGTATTTATTCTAGTACTATTTTTCTGGCAAATTTGCCACGAATTTTGCCACAAATTTCAAAAAAAGGCATTTATTCTACTATGTTTGATTTTTGTGGCAAAATTTGTGACAAATTTGCCACGAATTTTGCCATGAAAATCAAGTTTCTTGCATCCCCGGCTTAATTTGATTTTTCGTCACAAAATTCGTTGGCAAATTTGCCACGAATTTTGCAACAAATTTCGAACATATTAGAATAAATGTCTTTTTTTGAAATTCGTGGCAAATTTGCCACGAAAATCAAACATAGTAGAATACATGCCTTTTTGAAATTCGTTGCAAAATTCGTGGCAAATTTGCCATGAATTTTGCCACGAAAATCAAGTTTCTGGCATCCCGGGCTTAATTTGATTTTTCGTGGCAAAATTCGTGGTAAAGTTGCCACGAATTTTGCAACGAATTTCGAACATATTAGAATAAATGCTTTTTTGGAAATTCATGGCAAAATTCGTGGCAAATTTGCCACGAATTTCGAACTATTAGAATAAATGCTTTTTTTTAAAATTTGTGGCAAATTTGCCACGAATTTTGCAACGAATTTCGACCATATTAGAATAAATGCCTTTTTTGAAATTCGTGGCAAATTTGCCACAAATTTTGCCATGAAAATCAAGTTTCCGGCATCCCCGGCTTAATTTGATTTTTCGTGGCAAAATTCGTGGCAAATTTGCCACGAATTTTGCAACAAATTTTGAACATATTAGAATAAATGCTTTTTTGGAAAATTCGTGGAAAATTTGTCACGAATTTCGAACATATTAGAATAAATGCTTTTTTTGAAATTCGTGGCAAAATTCGTGGCAAATTTGTCACAAATTTTGCAACGAATTTCGAACATATTAGAATAAATGCCTTTTTTGAAATTCGTGGCAAATTTGCCACGAATTTTCCCACGAAAATCAAACATAGTAGAATACATGCCTTTTTTGAAATTCGTTGCAAAATTCGTGGCAAATTTGTCACGAATTTTGCCACGAAAATCAAGTTTCCGGCATCCCCGTCTTAATTTTATTTTTCGTGGCAAAATTCGTGGCAAATTTGCCACGAATTTCGAACATATTAGAATAAATGCCTTTTTTGAAATTCGTGGCAAATTTGCCACAAATTTTGCCACGAAAATCAAACATAGTAGAATACATGCCTTTTTTGAAATTCGTTGCAAAATTCGTGGCAAATTTGTCACGAATTTTGCCACGAAAATCAAGTTTCCGGCATCCCCGTCTTAATTTTATTTTTTGTGGCAAAATTCGTGGCAAATTTGCCACGAATTTCGAACATATTAGAATAAATGCCTTTTTTGAAATTCGTGGCAAATTTGCCACGAAAAATCAAATTAAGCCGGGGATGCCGGAAACTTGATTTTCGTGGCAAAATTCATGGCAAATTTGCCATGAATTTTGCAACGAATTTCGAACATATTAGAACAAATGCTTTTTTGAAATTTGCCACAAATTTTTCCACGAATTTCGAACATATTAGAATAAATGCTTTTTTTGAAATTCGTGGCAAATTCTCCACGAATTTTGCCACGAATTTCCAACATATTAGAATAAATTCCTTTTTTTGAAATTCGTGGCAAATTTGCCACGAATTTTGCCCCAAAATCAAACATAGTAGAATAAAGGCCATTTTTTGAAATTCATGGCAAAATTCGTGGCAAATTTGCCATGAATTTTGCGACGAATTTCGAACATATTAGAATAAATGCTTTTTTTGAAATTCGTGGCAAAATTCATGGCAAATTTATCACGAATAATTTTTCGTGGCAAATTTGCCACGAATAATTTTTTCGTCGTAAATTTTGTCGCAAATTTGCCGCGAGTAATTTTTCGTGGTAAATTTCGTCGCAAATTTGCCGCGAAAAATTTTTCTTTGCTATTTGCGACGAATTTAATTTTCGTGGTAAAATTCGTCGTAAATTTGTGACGAAAATTTTTCGTGGCTAATTTTCGTGGCAAAATCCTTGTTTTTTTTAGTGCCTCTTTAGGTCTAAATGGGTCTTTGTCCACTTCAAGTGAAAGGACCACCATTAGTGTGCTGAGAGGATGAGATTTATCCATATAAAATGTCTCCAATATCCTTTTTGTATAATTAGGCTAGTTCAATGAAACTCCTTCTGGGAGGTGCTTGATCTGCAGGCCGAGACAATACGTGGTTTGACCCAAGTCTTTCATTTAAAATTCCTTCTTTAGGCAAGAACGAGCTTCTTCCAACCTTTTTGGAGTTCAAGTTATATTCAGGTCATCAACATATACGGATATGATGACAAAGCCATTTGGTGACCATTTTATGAATACACAAGGACATATTATATTGTTTACATATCCCCGCTTCAGGAGGTAATCACTTAACCGGTTGTACCACATGTGACCAGATTGTTTAAGACCATATAATGATCTTTGCAATTTACTATTGTAAATGTTGTGATTTTCATTCTTTCCCATCTGGGGAATTGGAAATCCTTCAGGGACTTTCATATATATATATATATATATATATATATATATATATATATATCAGTGTCAAGTGACTCATACAAATATGAAGTCACAACATCCATTAATTGCATATCTAGATTCATACTTACTGCCATACTGATCAAATAATGAAACGTAGTGTTGTCCATTACGGGAGAATAAGTGACATCAAAGTCTATACCGAGTCTCTGTGAAAACCCTTAGGCAACTAGTCTCGCTTTATATCTTGCCACCTCATTCTTTTCATTGTATTTTCTTACAAACACCAATTTATATCCAACAAGGATAACATCTTTGGGTGTTCAGACAGCAGGTCTAAAACACAACATTTAGTAAGCGAGTCTAGTTTTGCCTTAATTGCCTCCTTCCATTTATTCCAATTTGAATGCTTCTGGCCTTCAAGAATGGATTTTGGTTCTGGATTTAAATTATCTTTTAAGATAGTGAGCGCTACTGAGGAGGCAAAGGAGTCGTCGATGATAGTTGTTATTCTATCATATCTCACTCCTGTATTCATATAATTTATCGCAACTTCTATGTTAACATCAACCAAATCCTCTTCGTTTCCCAGATCAATAGGATTTGGCCGTTCAGTATTCTCAGGATTGTTATTTGGGGTAGTTGCACTAATTTCACTGGGATTGCATTCCTCTGCAGAAGGTGCGTTGGGTGACTGAATGTTTTTTCTTTTCCGCGGATATATATCTTTAACCTCTGTGGGTCGTCCATGCTTCCGACTTTGACTAGGCTCATACGACATTTTTGGTCCCAAAGGGATCTCTACTCTAGGTGGTGCACTTTCTGTAGGAATATGAGACTTAGTCACTCCTTTATGATCAGTAAATGCATATGGCAGTTTACTTGCTAAATTTTGCAAGTTAATAATCTTCTTAACTTCAAGTTCAGTTGTGCCTGTACGTGGATCAAGGTAATTCAATTGATCTTCCTTTTAGGAAATTTCACGGCATTCTCTAAGCTTCAGGCTTTCTCCCCCTAATGCCGGGAAATGTACCTCATCAAATATACAATCAGCGAACCGGGTAGTAAACAAGTCGCTCGTCTAGGGCTCCAAGTATTTTGTAATAGATGGAGACTCATATCCCACATAAATGCTAAGTCGATGTTGAGGTCCCATTTTGGAACGCTGTGGAGGTGGTATAAGAACATATACGGCACAACCAAATATTCGCAGATGGGAAACATAAGGTTCACATCCACGTACAAGTTGAATCAAGGAGTATTCATGATATGCAGTAGGTCGAATTCTAATCAGTGCCGTAGCGTGCATTATCGCATGTCCCTATAAACTAAAGGGTAATTTAGCCCTCAATAGCAGAGGTCTAGCAATCATTTTCGGGTGTTTAATTAAAGATTTCGCTAGGCCACTCTATGTGTGAGTATGTGGCACAGGATGCTCCACGTCTATCTTAATGGCCATACAATAGTCATCAAAAGCCTTAGACGTAAACTCATCAGCATTATCTAACCGGATCTTCTGGATCAGGTAATCAGGGAATTGTGCACGTAATTTAATTAGCTGAGTGAGTAATTTTGAGAAGGCCATATTGCGTGTTGACAACAGGTCAACGTATGTCCATCACGTTGAAGCATCAATCAGGACCATGAAGTACCTGAAAGGTCCACATGCAGGGTTGATAGGCCCACATATATCTCCTTGAATTCTATGAAAAAATATAGGAGATTCCACCCTTACTTTAGTATGAGACGGCCATACAATTAATTTACCCTTAGCGCACGCATCGCATACATAATCAATTGGTGAAGGGAGCCCACAATTTTTTAATGATTGCCCAATTGAATGTATTAATATTCGGCGCATCATATTCGACCCTGGGTAACCTAAACGGTCATGCCATAATTGAAAACCTTCTGGGGAACTTCACATTCACCGCAACATGTTTATTACTCACATATATGTAAGTATAGTATAACCCGAAGGCGAATGGTGGTAACTTTTCAATAATTTGTTTTCTGTATCCATTCATCTGGGTTAGATATAAGTATTCTTTACCACCTTCGGTCTCGGTTTCAATGTGAAACCCATTGGAATGAATATCTTTAAAGCTAAGTAGGTTCCTTTTAGACCGCGGGCAAAATAAAGCATCATTAATGAAAATTTCTATGCCCATTGGTAGTATTACATAAGCTCTTCCGGAGCCTGTAATTATATTACTATTGTCTGAAATAGTGGTAATATTCCCTTCACATTTTTTTAATGTCTCAAAGAACTTCCTCTTCTGGAGGATAGTATGTGTAGTACCACTGTCTACAAGACAAAGAATACCATTGTTCTCCTCGAGGTAATTGCTTAGTATCATTGATTACTAACATAAAAAGAATAAGAAATGAAATTATAATATTAAACATGAATATTATTCAAAACTAAGAGAATAAATGTGAATAAACATCAACTTATATATATATTTCTTAATCTAAATCACCAAAATGATCAATATCAAGAGATGCATTGTCAAGAGATGATTCTTTATTCTCTATTGAGGGCTTGGTTGCAACATTGGCTTCCCTTTTTCTCTCATCTTGTTCTCTATGATAGAGGTCAACCTGGTGCTTTGGGGTGTGACAAGTGCGAGACCAATGGCCTGCAGAATCACATCTAAGACAAACATTGGCACCAACCTGGTTAGGTACTTCTGGACCCTCTTTTTCTTTGTGGACCACGTTTAGGTCCTTGTGAACCTCTATCTCGGTTCTTATAAGGCTGATTTTTCAAGTTACGCCCTTTGCCCTTCCAACGCCCATGGCTCTTGTTATTATGACATGTGATATGTGCTTCAAGCATGGGTGCAAATCTAGTGGGACGAGAATTATGGTTTTGTATCAACAACTGGTTGTGCTTTTCAGCTACAAGTAGTGCAGAAATTAACTTTGAATGCTTGGAGTAATTCTTTGCCCTATACTGCTACTAGAGCACAAGGTTATTGGCATGAAAGGTGGATAATGTTTTTTCCAACATTTCAGTCTTTATGATCTATTGGCCATAGAGTCTCAGTTGCGATGCAATTCGGTGAATAGTAGAATTATATTCTGCTACGAACTTAAAATCCTGCAAGCATAAGTTGATCCATTCAAACCTGGCACGAGGAAGGACCACTTCTTGTTGACGATCAAAGCGATCCTTCAGAGATTGCCATACAACTGCAGGGTCCTCCTCAGTCAGATACTCAGCCTTTAAATCTTCATGTAAATGGTGGCGGATGAAGATAAGAGCCTTAGCCTTTTGGGCTGGAGTACAATTTGATTCTGGGAGAATAGATTGACTGAGATCGAATGATGTTAAGTGTATCTTGACATCAAAAGCCCATGTTAGATAATTACTTCCGGTAATATCTAACGTTGCAAACTCTCTCTTGGTAATGTTTGACATACTTAAAAATAATTGTAGAGATATTAGATAATGGAGAGGTAAAGGTATGTTACCTTGAGTGATATCCAAGATTCTAACTGGCTCGTGCTGATAACGTATTTTAAAAGTAAACGGTGATCTTTAGAATCAATTATTTTTTCCATAACAAGTTTATAAAAGCCTCTATTTATAGGCTAGAGGGTACATGAATAATATAGGTACAGTGTACGTATGTGTTCATGTATACTATTAATGGCGGAGGTGATCATGTACACTGAAAAAAAGGGAATGTATAAAACTATTCATGGAATTGGTGAAAAGTGATACATCCACGTCATACAATATATTTATAACAATATTCACTTTTTCAGACAAATATTTTTTTCTCTTTCTTTTCAGTTTTTTTTTTGGTCGAACTCTTTCTTTTCAGTTCGGTTGAACTAAGTATTGTCTTTTTAATAATCCAAATGCACAGACGGGCAAACCTGGCTATTTGGAAGCTAATGAAACACTCTATAAGCTTTATGAACCATTAATTTTAGGTTTTTATTTGTCGGTCAAAGTGATTACTCATACTATAATAATACATCTGGACTTTCAAACGATAATTGAGTTGTGCGGTTGAGGAATCCGAAACAGTTTGCCCCTCAGTCTATGTCCCCATTCATTAATGGTTTGCTTGTACATTAGCACACATTCGAAATGGAGTATATTCGAAAAGTTTGTCTCGATCAATGTTGACAAGTGTAGCACCCACTGAAAATTGAATATAAATTCGTAATAGACTTTTACGTGGGCTGCTCTTAAAAGCTCTCTAACTTGTCATAACAACAATTAACTGAAAAGTAATACCAGAATAATTGTATACATAGATCAGACACGTGTGGAGATGCATGTGTCCATGCACGAATTTCTTTGTTTTGGCTTCTAAAACTTCAAATAACTTTATTGTTAGGGTGTGATTTATTATCTCATTGACTGAAAAGGACGAGGGTCCCACTCCCCAGTGAGTGGGCAAGGGTTTCGGGGGCTGCCTTGGTGGGGGTTCATAAGGGATGGTGCTCCCAAGAAGTCAGAGGATTTTTATAGTTTGAACTCGTATTTTATTGACAGTTTAGACTTTGACCCCTAAATATCTATTGTTGCCTACATATATTAAGCTTCTCTCATATAAGGGATGTGACGGAGAAGTGCGGGGTACGAATTATAGTAAAATCCTCTGCTGGACGTAACCAAAGTTAAAAGGTCAACCGGGATAAATATTGTATCTTGATTTCTTTTTTTCACTTTTACTTTCTATTACCTTGTGATTATATGCCGAATCCTAACATTTTTTACCTTCCCACCAAATTTAAAATAAAACTCAAGTTTCGAAAAATTGTAAGAAGAATATATGAGAACTTATGTGTTAAATGAAAGTTTCAAGTGTTTATAAATTTTTTTTAAAAAAAGTCAAATCGTGTGCATCACTAGAGATTTGAAAAAAAGTTGAACTGTTCACATACTCATCGTTGAAAAAAGCTGAAATTTCCCAATTACAGTATGAGTCAATGTAGTCGTTCGATGGAACATGTTCTAGATTTGGTCGAATTTGAGAGCGAGGGGGTTTTCTACTTGGCCGTGGTGGCAAATACTAATCTTTGCTTTGGCCTAACATGGCCTCTTTTAGCTCCGTTCTATGTTAGAAAAGCAGACACCAGCAACAGAAATACCACGGCAAGTGAGCTCGAACCAAATAATGATTGGTTCGACGGACGATGTCATGCACAAGACTTAAGCAAAAAGATCATCTTCTAGGTATGTCTAATCGGATTAATGTCGAGTCATCGAGGGTTATTTTAATCTTGTCAAGGCATGCTGTTAAATTCTCCACGCAAGTTTCGGCGAGCTTTGAAACTTCCATGTTTAACTTTAACGATGAATTCTAAGCATGTACTTCCATCATTAACCTATTAAGTGAAATCACGTGCCTTTGTGGTTATAAATCGACTTGAAGAATAAGGTACATTAATAACCATACAATGAGAAGTCTCTTTCCTCTGAGCATGGAGATAAGTTTGCCCACAGTGCTAGATTATAGAATAAATCACACTAAGAGATAAGGAGACCAATACTACGACAAATTTAATAATGTGTTCTTTAAATTTTGAAACGAAATAAATGAAAGTAAACATTGAAGTTGAAAAGGTTAAAATTGAAGTCATTTTTTATTTATTTGAAGAGATGGTGCATATCGGGACAATTTTCAAGCCTATTCGAGACGTTTAATAATAGTTCCTGAGTAATTAGGGACGATTTTGGAAATATCCCGAGCGCATAGGTATTTACACCATCCCAGTGGAATACTCGGACGCTCCCCAGACGTCCCAAAGATGGGACGGGTGCGTGAGGCGTCAAGGAATTTGTGAATTCACTTTATCATTCTTATGAGCCCATCGACCAATGTATCTTTACAATCAAAATATCTTGAACAAAATGTCAAACGGCTCTCTCTCACAATGTATTCCTCGGCAATTGATCCCTCCGCATGACATTTGTTGCGAACATCAGACCTAGAATCCCACTTAACAACACATTAAAATATAGCATTGATTAGGATCCATGCATAAAGGATATGAAGAGACCACTAAATTGAGGGAAGGATTGCCTTTAATAGGATACATATATCTAAATTGCACCAGTGCACGAAGCTTGCTTCGTCTACTAAGTGAATTATCAGGTGAACCATGACAATGAAGAATCCGGGAGGGAAGATCTTTGCCGTGTGACTAAGAACCAAGCTTGCTTTTCAAATTGGAAAGTATGATTCGGATTCGACCATGGGCTGTGTCTCATGTAAGAAAACTTTCTTCCATGATTTAACCAATTTGAGTCGGTCATATCAGCACAGGAAGGACATGCAGTGCGTCCCTCCGTACTCCACCCGGATAAATTAGCATAAGCGGCAAAATCATTAATCGTCTAGAGAAGAGTCGCTCGCAATCTGTATATTTGCTGTTTAACTTTTTTAACTTTTTCAACTTTTGAACTTTTGGTTTGATGTTTTATTGGCTGGGAAGTGGCGGATTTGAAGTTGGAAAAACGTTTCTGGAAGTTGTCACGGATTCCAGATCGGACCTTTATGAACGTTCCCGGCTTTCTATTTTTATACCGCCTTGTGTGGACTGAATCTCACGAAGTGTTCTTCATAAAAGTTGTTCAAAAGATCTTGATGTATATCATACTTATGTTTCATATTTTTCTGAGTTCAAATGGATTTTACGAAGGCCCAATTCCTTATCGGGTCAGAACTATTTTTACCGTGGAAGCCGCGATTTCTATACATTCTCGAATTTTTATAAAAATATCCACTTCGAATTTGATCACACTTTCTTCACAAAATTTGTTCATAGTCCCATTTTGTACAACATGTAAAAATTTCAAGGTGTTTAGACATAATTTGATATATGAAAAGAGCATTCTTTGTAACTTGGTGTCACCGTTTCAACGGACTAGTTCTAGTCTATTTTCGTGCCCTCAAAAGTTCCCCTTCCAGGAGGAATTTGGGATTGTATTCTCCAATTTGTCTGTCAAAATGGAGCCGATGACACAACTTTTGCGTCTTAAGAATCAGAACGAATTTGTATGGAGAGAGAAACAGCAAAAGGCATTTGATTTGATCAAAGCCTATCTAATGAATCCTCTTGTATTAGTGCCGCCAAAAGCAGGCAAACCACTGAAATTGTACTTATCAGCTACCGATATAACTATCGGGAGTATGTTGGTACAAGAGAATGAAAGTGGAAAAGAACAAGCGATATATTATTTGAGCAGAATACTAACTGATATTGAAAAAAGATATACCGCAATTGAAAAATTATGTCTATCTTTATACTTTGCTTATATGAAGTTAAGATATTACTTATTGCCAACTAAAGTGCATGTGATCGGCAAGACTGATATAATAAAATACATGTTATCCCGACCTGTGATAAAAGGGTGTATAGCCAAGTGGGCATTTATCTTGTCTAAATTTGATTTAACATATGTGCCGATCAAGGCAATAAAAGGTCAAGCCATTGCCGATTTTCTTACCGAATACCCATATTTACAAATGGAAGAAAATGAGCAGAGCTTCAGTCAAGTGCTACCATGGACTATGTACTTCGATGGATCGCGTGTTAAGAGTATGGCTGGAGTAGGATTGATAATAATTTCTCCCGATGGAAAACTTACAAGGTGCGTCTGTAAGTTAGACTTTGAATGTTTAAATAATCAAGCTGAATATGAAGCACTGATTATTGGCTTGGGGATATTGATTGAGCTGAAAGTACAATTTATCAAAGTATTTGGTGATTCACAATTAGTGGTGAAACAGTTAAAGGGAGAATACCATTGCTCAAATGAAAATTTGATTGGTTATTACTATCTGGCCAAGAGGCAGTTAGAATAATTCAGAGAGTACGACATAGTTCATGTAAGAAGAGATACGAATTTTGAGGTTGAATTTCGAGGCTAACTAGTTGGCTCAAGTAGCTTCTGGATACCGAATATCAAAAGAAGTGGCAGACATCGTGACTACTATAACGCTGTCGGTACCTTCTATTGAACATAGAAAGATACCGATAGCAGTTAGCAAAGTGGTTCGAGAAGAGGATTGGAGACAAACCATCATTGAATATTTGAAGAATCCAGATTCGAGAGATCGAAAGCTGAGAATGCAAGCTTAGAAATATGTTATATTATGAGAAGAATTATACCGAAAATTCTCAAATGGATTACTCTTACGCTGTCTTGATGAAGATAATACAAAATTGGTGATGGCAGAAGCACATGAAAGTATATGTGGAGCTCATCAAGCAAGAATCAAGATGAGATGGCTATTAAAAAGGTATGGATACTTTTGGCCAACAATAACGCAGGATTGTATCAACTATGCCAAAACATGTCTCTCGTGTCAAAAGCATGAACCGTTGCAACATGTACCTGCTATGGAACTCCATTCTATCATAAAGCCATGGCTATTTAGGGGATGTGCAATGAACATAATAGGTAAGATCTATCCACCCTCTTCTCATAAGCATAGTTATATTTTATTGGCTATGGATTACTTCACAAAGTGGGTGGATGCCATTCTATATAAGAGTATTACATAAAAGACTGTGGTTAAGTTTATTGAAGAAAACATAATTCATTGGTTTGGCTTACCTGAGTCGATTACTGCGGACCAAGGAACAGTATTCATTGAAAATAAAGTGATAGAATTTGCATGATCAAGAGGAATCAAAATGGTCTATTCCACACCATATTATCCCCAAGCGAATGGACAAGCTGAAGCAACTAATAAAGTTGTTATTGGACTGATCAAGAAACACATAGAAGAAATTCCAAGAGAATTTGCCGGACGCCGCCACCGCCGCCGGTAGCCGCCTCGGCCGTCGGCGGCTGCCTCCAATCGCCGCCACCCGCCAGTCGCCGGCCGCCGTCGGTCGTCGCCGATCGCCGCCGCCGGCGAAAAATATTTTTTGAAACTTTTTCATATTGGTCGCCAAACACCGTAAAATTATGTTCCGGGAAAACATTTTCCAGGAAAATGACTTCCGGGAAAACATTTTTCAAAAACACAATATTTTCCACCAAACGAACGGAGCCTAAGTATGAATGTCTTTTCCCTGTCCCTTTTCACCGGGAATGACTACTTTTACAAAAATTTTCTTCGAATTTCTGATTTTTTTCAATCCTTTTCTTTCTTTTATTTTTTTTTCCTTTTCTTTTCCTTTTTGCCTACGACCGATCTAGGTGATGGCCAACAACCGACATTGGCCACAGGCAAGGGCCATGATCGCCGGCCACTGGCGAGGGTTGGTCTACAAGGGCCCTGATGCCCTCGCCCAAATCTGGGTGAGCACGGTCTTGGTCAGCCACTAATCATAGGCGAAAAGGAAAAAAAGAAAAGAAAGGAAGGAAAAGGAAAAAGAAGAAAAAAATTCAGATAATTATTTTTAAAATGCAAAAAATCGTCCAGGTCATGTCAGAATTTGTCAAAAAAATTATATTGGAAAATCGTCAAAATATTTATGATTAAATTGATCAAAGTAAAATATTTAAAACTAAATTGGTCACTGTATGATAGGTTTAAGAATTTTTGGTCAATTGTCCATTGGAAAAACTGTCTCGTCAAAGTGGTCACACAAAAAGAAAATTCATACATGTTCGAATTTGAAATTCACTGTGGATGGACGGAATAATAGCCCCACACGACTTATACGAGATTAGTGGGTGTCTTTTCGATTGTTTCACCTTCGTCATTGGGCAGAAGAGTGGAGATAGCAGCAAAGTGAACGGCGTAGAGAAGGACGGGCGCACAGAAGAGAGGTCGAGCCGAGAAAAGATTCAACATCATTTCAATCTCAAGTTCAACCTAGAGAGAGAGAGAGAGAGAGAGAGATCTCACGCTTTTCAACCGGAGTCTACCAAGGCAAAACTTGGCTAAGCGAGAGAGAGATGATTGTTAAGCGAGTGGGCTAACTTCATGCATTTATGCACAAAAAAGGACGGGAGAGGGGATGTAGACTTTCGCTCTTGGACGTATGTACGTGAGAGCGAGCCAGAGTGACGTGTGAGAGCGAGAGAGAACCTCAGGTCTTCCCCGAATTGATGATATTCATCTAAGGTGTGTTTATTTTGGTGAAAATATTTTCTTGGAAAGTGTTTTCCGGACTTTCATCCGTTTGGTTTTTCGAAAATGATTTGGTTAATGGAAAATACTTTTCGGTCAACACAAATATCATGCTTAATTTTAGGAAAGTGAATTCCCTAATCTAAGAATGTGAAAATATTTTCCGGAATTGATAATTTTGAATTTGTTAATATTTTTTCTTTTCTTTTCTTTCTTTTTTTTTCTTTTCTTTCTAAGAAGGAAAACATTCATGTATTTTATTTTCTTAATAAAAATAATTTAAAATAAAAAATTATTTGAAATAATTTTAAAAATGCAAATCTTTTTGATAATTTTCATCATTAGATTTTCCTCATAAAACCACTGAAAATACTTTTCAAGTTCTTTTTAGATTTTAGCCCAATACAGAAAAATGAACTCATTTTTCCAGAAAATGATTTCCTGGAAAGTATTTTACTTTTTTCGCGAAATAAACGCACCCTAAAAATGAGTAAAGCCTTCTTTCCCTCTTCTTTTCATTTTTTTCTTCCAATGAAAATATTCTTTTCATGATCACGACCTCAGATTTTGGTTATTATACCTTCTATCAATGACGGAGTCCGAATTCCACGATTGCGAAGAAACGTCATTAGCTGATTAAGTTGTCCAGAAAATATTTAGTTTCGCTTTTTTGGACAAATCTTTTTTTTTCCTCTTTCTATTTACTTCCGTCGTAACCAATTGATATTTTTTTTTTCATAATCCAGGCGCTTGAACACTCGGTTTATTTAGAGCCTTGGAGGCCAATGAAAATATCCAAAAACCCTGTGAATTGATTAAATCTAGTTCTTCGTCCCCCGACTCAGAATAGTTTGTAGACAACTGATGGTATTATATAAGTTTGAATATAGACAATGAACCATTTGTCTCGGATGAAGTGATTAAAAATAATACCATATATGTTTGAATTTGGAATCCACTGTCGGTGGACGGCATAAGAATGCCTTATGACTTTTTCGAACAATAATTGAACTGTTTTTTTCCGACAATAATTGAATTGTCTCTAAGGCTCCGTTCGTTTGCCGGAAAATATTTTCCTTTTGGAAAATCATTTTCAAAAAGGAAATCATTTTCCTCAAAACAATGAAGGATTTGGGGGTGGGGAAGGAAAATGTTTTTCCACGGAAAGCATTTTCCGCTCCCGATAACCGGAAAACGCAGAAAATGTTTTCCGGAAAAATATTTTTCCGGAAACGAACGGAGCCTAAGTCTCTATCGACGTTGACAAGTGTTTCTCCCATTCTAAAATGGAAATAGATTAGTCCAAGTCAAACTATGCAACGCACTTATGTGGCAAAGGAAAGTTTCGTGTGCTTGTAAATTTTAAAAAAAAAGGTCAGATTGTTTGCGTGGATAGAGATTTGAAAAAAGGTCGAACTGTTTACATGATCAGCGTTATGAAAGAGGCTGAAATTTTCCAATCGCAGTACGAGTCATGAAGTCGTCGATGGAGCATGTTCTAGATTTCATCAAATCTGGACAGGAGCGAGGCGGCTTTTGTACTTTGACCGCAGAATCAAATTCTTTGCTCTGGCTTAACATGGTCTCTTTTATCTCCATTCCATGTTAGAAGTTGTTTCACCGAAAATGAAAATGCGGATGAAATATCCTTGAAGAATATGGATGGATCGATATGCCAATCTGTTAAAATTATATCTCAAGTTTGAGCTCGAAACGAAAATTGACTTTTGGAAATTAATGAAAAAAAAAAGGAAGTCTACCGCACTGAGAAAATACATGGACATCAATTTTATCAACGTGTGTTGGAATCTTGGGCATGAAACAAGAAAGTCCACCTTGGACTCTGTTGGAAATATACAGAAATCAATTTCCGCGTGGACTCTGGCTTCTTATTTCTATGAATAAGTCCAAAAGTATTTGTTGGACTTTGACTGTGGAAAGTGGGCTTCTGTGGGTTTGCTGATTGGTCAGAGAAAAGAAAGAAATAACAAGATGAGGATTATCTTTCCTTGATGAAGTCGACAAAGAAGAAGGGGCTCCCGTTAATATGCATATAAAAATTTGGATAGAGGAGTCCTGATACGCCGTTGTTGATGAAAGGCTCGTGCAGTCAATGAAACCTTGAAGCAACGCCTCTAAACGTGAGGTCTCTGAAGGGTCATTTTTCACGCGAGCGCTTGTTATGCAATTACATCAATAATTTAGTGTTCAAACCAAATAAATATATGGTAAGATTTGTGTCCAATTCTTTCACGAAATTGAGAGATTATTTCATGAAAAATTATAGGGCTCAATGCTGCGTAAGTTATTGGGTGTAATTGAGATTTAAAAAATACCGATAGTATTTAAGTGATTCGAATGTAGTTTGTAATTTCCGTTGTATCACTTAATTTATAGTGGAATTCGATGTTGTTCTCCCTGTGGATGTAGGTCACTACGACCAAACCATGTAAATTTAGTGTCCAACTTATTTTCTTATTTCGTATATTTTATTATTCGATTGTTTACTTCCGTAACACAATCAATAAAGGTTGCAAATGGTTCTTTATTGATTTTGGATAAGAAAGTATAAGAAAATTAAATCTACGAAAACTGGGGCCATTTAAATTGAGAAAAAATAAAAGATAAAGATAAATTTGTAAAGAATGTTTAATTCTGTGGCTATTTATAACTCACAATCGACGATTACGAACACTTATTGAATTTGAAAATATAAATTCCTGATCATATGTTCACAACGAATAAATTTCTAATAAGAAATTACATTATTCACCATTTTCTAATAAATAAGTTATATATTAAAAAATATCGCTACTCGGCAGTTATATCGATGACTTCATTCCAGTAAAGGTTCTCATAAATAACTTATGTTCGTTATGGATAACTTCATTGGCAAGTTGTTGATGCTCTTCAAGTTGTCAACTATTTTGTTCACCGAACTCTGTTATTATCGACTAATTTTGTCTCTTGTCTATTATAACCAAAAGTTGGTCATCTTTTGTTATCAACATGTGCCCCTTTTAAAAGAAATAAATGATTTATCGATTATTTGATTTTTTAAATTAAATAATCAAGGGTCATCATACACCCCCTTGTTATCGACAAATTTGATTTTTCCCTACCAAATTGCCTCTTGAATTGTTTTCTTGGAAACAACACAATTTGGCTACACGAGTGCTGCCACTTGCAATATTATTTGTTTACTAAATCTTCTTTACTCGTGATAATCTGTCCTTCTGTTAATTTTATTAAGCCATCTTTTAAGAGTAAATTGAAGATTTTGTTCAACTTGTTAACATCGAACAGGTAAACTGTTGTTAATGAGTAAACTTGAGTGTCTGTAACCCTAGCCATCTTTTTCTTTTTATTTTGGCAAGTTTTAAGAATTGACAAACCTTCTCCAACCTCATATTTGCCGCATTTATTTTAGTGTTTTCATTTGGGTCAGATTTACACTCCGACTCATAATTTTTCAGTAAAGCCACATTTTGTGTAAAGTTTTGAGGTGACCCTTTATCTCTGTCTTTAAAAAGTTGCTCATACTTAGATACTCTCATTGCAAATTTAAATAAATCAGCAAAGTCTTGGCTTTCAAACAATCCTCTTAGAATGAATTTCAATTCAATCCATCAAAAGCCAAATTCGCGAAATCTTTTTTTAGAGTGAAGTAAGGCATTCATTCCTATCCTTCTTGAATTGAGCAACAAATTGGTCGACCGACTCATTATTGTATTGATAGAATTTGGCTAAATCAGCAATCGATACATTAAGCATCATTCTATAAAATTGAGAATGTAGTTGCTTTTCCATCTCTACTCAACTGCACACCAAATTAGATGGTAAATTAGTGTATAAAGTAAAAGCGGTTTTTGACAAAAACAAAGGAAATAACATAGTTTCAAAAACTCATTTGTGTTTGTTTCCGCACACTAGGCTAGAAATTGAACGACGTATTGATGATCAATTATTCGTCTTCACTAGAAAAAACAGCAAATTCCTCATTCGAGATGTGATTTCCTATAAACAAGCATGATAATACTCCTATCTAATCCCAATCGTGGTCAAACCCCTTTGACAAATTGTATTGGGTTCAATTATGAATTTGGTTGGCTATTTTGCCTCTCAAACGATGATGTTGGTCTTGCTGGATTATTTATGTAAATCGGCATGTTAAGCCTACTAGGAATATTCACCTTGGGTGGTACCAATGGAGCCACTAACCTTACATTTTCAATATTTGGCAATTGACCGGCTTGTCAACCAGTATGATTTACCAAATTGTTGTTAGCAATTCGGTTATCTTGACCAATATTAGCCTAAAAAAATGGAAAAGGATTAGGTAAATACCATGTTATCATTGGATTTGTTTGTAGTGATTGGTTGAACAACCTTGGCCTTGACATGGCATCATTCATAGTGTTGATGACGATCAACTTGATTACGTCTGACATGTGACTAACAATGTAAATGGCTATATCATTTGCTGCTCTATGAACAATCTTCTTATGGTTAATACCATGTTGGAATTTGAAACAACATCACTTAACTACTCTTCAGCGTGATGCATTGGAAGATCAACTTCCTCATTTTGATTATCTTTTGCTGCTTTCCCAGCGACTAAAGTATTAGAATGCGCGGCCGTCTCATTATCAGTTTGTGGTAATGGGTTGCTGCCAGCATCATTGCCGAACTCTTGTTGATTCTTGCCATCATAGTCTCCTTAAATCAACAAAATGAATCTCACGAGGCTTTCGTGAGATTTTTGGGTTATGAAACCAAGTTATTGCGAGGGAAAAGTGCAGCTGCACGAAATGGGACCATTACAGAACACAGAGACGCCATCAAACTAATCGAATCAATGCCGTAATGGGTTTCGTTTTCTGCACCTAAGGAAGTGATGAGGCGAGCGGAGAGGGAGAGTACCTGGACAAGGAGCAGCCATGGCCAAGGGGCTGCCACCGGTACTTGGCGAAGGAGAGGTCGGGGCGGCCGTTCCTCAGGCAGGCGAACTCGCGCTCGATGAAGTGACAGACGGAGGAGTTGTAGAGAGGGTAGGATTGGTCCTCCAACCAGCTCCCGTAGAACACATCACACTCGGGGTCCCTGTTGCCGCTTCCTTGCGCTGCTTCCTCGCCCCAGGTCCCTCCCCATATCAGCAACGTCAAGACCAGTTTCCAATGAAAAGAATGCGAAGAAGCTCATCTGCATTGCCTCTGTACCCACCAACCCCAACCCATTTTTTCCTCACAGCAACATAGCAAATACAAAAGGCTCCTTTTGCAGAGAGAGAGAGAGAGAGAGAGAGAGAGTTTGGATTCTGGGTTAAGATTTAAGGTGGGGGTTGAGAGAAACCACAGGTTATGGTCCACTGAGATACAGGCGTTTGTTGGATTCTACTTAATGTACCTTCTTTGTTTTTTCTTTTCTGGCTAGCCACTTAATACAGGATTTGGTTTCCATTTTCGGTAGAGGGCTGGGTTAGGAATTATAGGATTTAGGAAGTCGCAGCAGATTTGGCTTTTTCGGCTTTGCTGAGCTGTTGTAGTTGTAGGAGTAGCAGCCAATCACCGCCTTTGATGTTGACACTTCAGGTTGGTAGGGCCCACCACCTGGTCGTGGGATGTCAAGTTAGTCCTCTCGGATCTCGGGGGGAGCAAACGAGCTCATTGAAATTCAACTTGTTTGATTCCCGAGAAAATGACGCAAATAATTCATGAACTTTGACTCAATATGTAATATGGTCCATAAAATTTTAATTTATTTAATGTAATACCTGAAATTTAATTCAATGTGCAATATGGTCCATGAATTTTTAATTTATTCAATATGATATTTGAACTTTTGATATATGTTCAATTTAGCTCATAAACTATATAAAAATATTCAATATAATCATTCCATTACTTCAAGATCAAGGACTACATTAAACATTTTTATATAGTTTAGGGACTACATTGAACGTATATCAAGAGTTCATGGACCATATTGAACGAATTAAAAGTTCACGGAGCACATTAAACATTGGGCCAAAGCTTAAGAACAATATTGAACAAATTAAAAATTCAGAAACCACATTACACATTGGATTAAAATTCAAGAACTATTTATGTTATTGTCCCTTGATTCTTTTGATAGAAAGAAGTAATCTGCCGAGGAGGTAATAATCCATCTGGAAGAAGCAGTGACTAGACTTGCAAGTTTCTATAGATTTTTTTTTTGTTGTAAATGTAGTATTCCCTTTTATCGTTCATCAAAGATGGGATAGATGAAGTTGGCTGATCATCATCCATGCTAAAGTGAGAATCTCCATTTTCTTAAAACAATTCACAAGTAGCAACATATAACAGGTCCAGGTTGGGAACAAAACACATCCATAGCAAGAACGTGCCGCTTCGCACATCTCGCCATTCAAACATGGCAAGATTCCCACCCTTGTAGTGGCAACCATCCACATCATTAATGTGTGAAGAAGTCGTAACATCGTCTCTGTACGAATAACAATATCGAAAGAAACAGCATGAATACAACCATCAAACAACAAGCCTTCAATCTTTTGGCTTTCCCCAATAATTAGTTCACAATACACAATTATTGCACTCCATAATAGTCGTTGTTTTCTTTATAGTATCGATACCTTCAATTTCACTTGCGAACAAAAGAGAAATTCAAAGCAAAATGTAAGAGTTCCTTTCGATGGATTACCAAATAAAGCCCTAGTTCTTTGAAAAACGATTTAACTTAGAAGATAGCAAATTGTTTCCTATTTTCTGTTCTGCCAGTAATCAGTATCCAGATTTATCGGATAGAGATCATTAGCAGATGTAGAAGAAGCGGTTCCAGTCCATGGCCCTTCAATGGACATGCTCTTGGTGATATTCTCAGAGACTTCCTGATCTTCGTCACCTTTGAAATGCTTCCTCATCGCCTCAATTGTCTCCTCTGTTGCGATAGCACCCTCATAGTCCAGCACTGGAACAGCAGCCTTGCCTTCGAGCATGCTAACCACAGATGACATCGGCGGCCTGAGTGCTGGAGTCGCATTAGTACACAGCAGAGCTACCTTTATCATCGCCAGCACCTCCTCTTGGTCAAATTGAGAACCCAGCCTCCGATCAACTAGATCCATCAAATTTCCTCTCTCCTTCAAAAGCCGTGCCTAGAAGCAGAAATAAAAAGGAAGATATTTCCCTCTCAAGCTTCAGGTACTGATCAGTTGCAGAATATGCTCAGAATACTAAAACAGGAAGAAAGGAAATATATTTTGCCCTCAATAATTCCATGACAAAAGCAGTTGATGAGCACCTGCTAGCTTTTCATCTTCGTTTTAAGTTATAAATGGAAGGAAAAAATCTAAAGAGTCGATCCAGATGAAACATGATTTCTTTACCAATTTTAAGTAAAAGTTACTAAACTCAAACATTAGTTGATCACTTACTAAAGGTTAACCGGTCGCAAAAAAATTACCACCACTGATTTAAAATTACCAGCTCTAATGGAGTTTTACAGGCAGGAATTATTTGTCAGTTTGTCATTACATGAAACAAACAGTAGAGTCGTCCATCAATGGCTTACACCATTCATTGCCTTTTACTCTCAATTCTAGTTTAACAAGAATTACCTGATTATGCAGCTTAGGTGAAAATCAGATTTAACGGGGACTAATAATGATTGGTTTACTCAAAGCGAAATAAAACCTAACGTAAGGACTCAATTATATGGATGCCATTTAAACTCAAATCCAAATGGAAAGTGTATGAATATTTGGGTCAAGACATGGTCTTGAAAACTTTTTAAATCCCATAGTAACTGTCAAAACTCGAAAGTACTCGAAGAACTCGTTTGGCGCTAATGAAACTACAAGGAGTAAGAATGTCACGCATAAAACTATAAGGACTAAAACTAAACTAACCCAAATTTTAAGGAACCCAAACTTCAATGAATAGAATTGTCTTCAATCCAAAAAAAGAATTTACACGATTCCTTCAAATCAGGCGGTAGCCCGTTGTTTCGAGTTTCAATGTGTCACTAGGTAGGTTCCAGTTTCAATTGCTTAGAACCAGACTAATCGGTGACCGCCCCCACCCCAAGTTGCACATCTTAAGCGTGAACACCATGGACTAGCTACTGCAAGGATTACTTTCTCCTTTCAAATTCAGTGTAGACCAACATAATAAGAAGAACTGGATTAATTTGAAATGACAGATTGCACTTAATGGCATGAAAATTCGTTTAAAAAGGTTTCAATAGCCGGTAACTGTAACTCTCCTTTGCAACCATTAAAAGTGCATATGAGGAGTTATATGCTATGTTCACGCTTCCTTAATCCATCTTTCAACCAGCACAAGCAGAGATTTAAATATGGATACTATCATAATAAGAAACTTTTGAATGCTAGAGTTAATTACCCAATCGAGAAGATAAAAGCATTTCTCCTTCTTTTGGTAACTGGTGTTGGTTCGGCCACTAACAACTTCTAAGGCAACGATGCCAAAACTATAGATGTCGGCTTTGTCAGTGAGGTAACCATGCATCGCGTACTCCGGAGCCATATATCCACTGCATAACAAGAAAAGAGCTTGTGTTTGTAACAAGGCAAATGTCTTAGATAGCACTTAATATTTTCTTCCAAACATACATTTTGCTCGTCCCTCTTATCTTCCTAAAATGCAAAATAAGGAGATATTCCTAATTGTGACACCATGGTCTCAAGAGTCGAGGAAAAAACAAGTGCCTCCTAGAAATTTTTTAACAGGATTCCGCCGACAATATTTCAAAATAAGAAAGGACATTTGTGGTTCTATATAACTTTCAGGGTACACATAGCTTCGTAGTTGGAAACAGGCCGAGACAAGGTCTGAATACATAGGCAGCAGCTGTAGGGGGATTTCTAAAGCCAAGCCCAGGGGCAAGAAAGCTTCGTAGTTTTGTTGTTGTCGTTGTCGCTATAGCAATAGAAAAACAGCCTCTCACTTTCTCACTAGCTTTCTAGCCCTTGCGATTCACATGCTTGCCTTGTAATTTTGCTTTCGTTCTTTTGTAATTCACTTGAAAGTGCATCGTCTATGTTTATGTCTTTTGAATTATATCTACAAAAAAATTGCACTTTTCATGCAAAGGAGTATTTTTTTTTTGTCAAAATGCAAAGGAGTATATATATATAGATAATTTATATTGAAATCTTTAACATATAGTAGTTGTTCTTGTTCATTAAATTGTTTTACATTAAGTTGATTGTCATTGGAAAAGCATAATAAAAAACATCAAATTTACATGTCAATATAGGTTGTTAAAATGTATTGCATGATAATCCTATCGTAATATTTTCATAAGCTTTTTGTTTGAGTGAATATATTAGGTAGGGCATACTGAATTACCTTACGAAATGTTTTTCTTGAATTGTGCTTAATGTATTAAATGAAGCATGTAGAATATGATCAATCTTTTGAGTAAAATCTCTGGTAGGCGGATAAAAATTTCCCAGGAGTTCTATTACATCATCTTAATTAGTTGAGATAATGGAAATTAATTAATGTTATAGTTCTTTTTTGTTAAGCAATTAATGTTAGGGTTAGTAGAAGGAACTTGCAGTTCTATCTTTTCCCTAATTAATCACATTCTTTTCATAAACAGGTTGACTTTTTACACATGTCAATGCAAACGCCTGCAACATTTGAACATGCTTATTATATGTTTTTCCGCGTGTATATGACTTCTACATGCGAAAAATAGTTTCCTTACATAATAATCAACAGAAACATACGCGAATTAGCTCTATTGCCTATAATATCAACTTATATTTAAAATTAACAATTACATAAGTTAATATTAATGGTAGAGTATGTGATATAATTAACATCTTTTACTACTTTACGTGAAGAGTGGTGGGAGAGGCGTGGAGCTTTGTTTTTAAGCCCCGTTTGTTGAGCACCGTGCTTTGGGATGATGTGAGTCAACCACAAAGCTCTATTCAACTCACTTTTCTTAAATGAGACTGCTATTCTATCCTTTTATGCTGTCACTGGCTCCTAATTAGGTAAACAGGAACACAAAGCAAGAAACTTACTAAGTTCCAGCAATCTTGGTGCTAATATGTGTGTTGTCCTCCTCATCAAGCTTTGCTAAACCAAAATCTGATATTTTAGGGTTGAGATCTTTATCCAATAAAACATTAGTAGCTTTGATGTCTCTATGCACAATCTTCAGCCTTGATTCTTCATGAAGATATGCCAACCCCCTGGCAATACCCACGCATATCTTGTGTCTTGTCCGCCAATCCAACTTTAACTGAAATTCTTCAGGACCTTCAATTGTATCAGAAGACATCAAAACTGCTTTACTGCCATGTCATTAACTGAAGTCAGTGAAGCATAATGTGATATCAAATTACCAAATAAAGCGCGAGCAAGACTGTTGTTTTCCATGTACTCGTAAACCAACAAAAGTTGATTTCCTTCAATGCAGCATCCATAGAGTTTCACAAGATGCGGATGCTGAAGAGCAGAAATCATCCCAAGCTCAGTCACAAACTCACGATTTCCTTGCTTTGATTTTGATGAAAGCTGCTTCACTGCTATAGTGGTGCCATCTGACAGAAGACCCTGCAATTGAACTTTGGCATCAGATCTATGCTGTGAAGATTTAGACATTGAATGCTGCTTTCTACAGATATTTTTTGTTGGGAATTGGGGGGAAGTTGGTTCACCGATTTTCTAACATACCTTGTATACAGAACCAAAACCACCTTCTCCAATCTTATTGGCAGCATCAAAATTGTTTGTGGCAACTTTAATCTGTCGCAAGGTAAATGAACCAATTTGCAACGCTAGAACCTTCAAATCTGCACAATGTTTTGGAACTTCTCAGAATTTGGAGGAGTCAACAGCTAAAGTATGTAATCTACTATTTGACAATGACGTAGCAACTCCTTCACAATGTACCAGAAAACCTTATTATGACTATTTGGTCTGAGCAAGTTCAGGACAGTATATCTTAGCATCTTGAAAATTATTTTCTAGGAAGCTCTGGCTTCGGTTGGCAGTATGTACTTTGAAAGATGAAATGAGAATGTCCTCAGGGTATTTAGTAGTGGGGGAAAAGAAAAATCATAGAAAAAACCCACTTTGGAAACGTAAGGCAAGGTTTGTATGTTTTGATGTCTGGTATATTCGAAGTTCCAGCATTTATTTTCGATGTCTTGAAACATAGACTTAGTATATATATGGTCGATCATGCCCCCAAGGAGACCCAATACACACACACACATCTAAGAAAAATCTACAGTCCTCTTCCCATAACTATTTATCACTTCATTTTTAGGATTTTTAAATAAAAACTTAGTACATTGAGTGTAACAAATGGATAGATGAAACTTTAGCTGTATTATGGCTTACCAATAATTTCTTTTCTTTTTGTGTCAAATCGAATTTCCAATGTAATGCACAAATGCTGTGCATCAACAGTTAGGAGAACTGTGTAATCCAGTTGCAGTATTGATGATGCATTGTGATTACCCCATCCCCCACCAGAAAAGGTAAGAAGAAGGAGAAGAAGAAGAGTCACGCACCAAGAGTTTGACAGGACAACTGTGTGAAATATAAATGATGAAAGGGAGAAGGTATTCAGAATGCATAACATTCTATTTCTTGACAGATATATGTGAACAAAATAACAGAGATAATTCCAGGTAAGCAACTACCTTGTGCCATTTCATCTTCACGTCCAAGACATCCTCTCCACCAAAGGATAACCAGGATAACGAAAACTACAAAAACTACAGCAGCCACAATCCCGACCATTGTGCCAGCAGATATGCTGGTCGACTCTGCTGGGCTGGTCGGCTCTGGTGGGGGTTCAAAGTCTGATGAAGAAAGAACACAAATATTTCGGATAAATGGGGTAGACATAAATGCGGAAAAATATCTGTAGCTTCTTGGTGAACACAGAAAGCAATAGATGGGACAGCACACTAACTGAGAATAAAAAAACATGAAAACCGCTCAGAGTACTCTACAGAAACTATCAGATAAATGAGCACAGGAAGAAATCATCTTTGGAACATGTAATACTAAATACAAAGGGAAAAAGAAAAGGAAACAAGATATGCTCTTCATTCTCCAGGCTGTACTGTATAATACAGGCGCAATGGTCAATGATCCATAGCAGAAAAGTGAACGAGGCTATCATTTCACAGTCTAAATAGAAGGATTAATACAGAGAAAACATGCTCAGCTAGAAAGAAAACAAAGCAAAACTATAACCAATTTTCACCCTCTTAAGAGAAGAATAATGGATCTATGTCAGCTACTATGAAAATTGATTCGATCAACTGTAACGTATGCCAATGGCCTGAATCCAACAATGAACATTTGCAACCAAACCAAGTAACTGAATAGCCTATCGATGACTTCTGGGGCAAGACAAAATAGTATTTTTTTCCAATATGAACACGAGTAACTTTCTCAATGGAGAAGCACCAAGTGAAATGTGGAAGCGTCTATCTGCATACCAGGATTGACGGAGATAGCAGATATAAGAGGACCATAGACTCCTTTGGTAGGTATAATATTGGTTCCTTTCCCAGCCCAATAGAAGCGTATCTCCAGAGTGCCCTTGGTCACATTGGCAGTAAAATTTTTTACGACCTCCTTTCCAACTCCACCTGCTTCACTCTCAATGTTGAAATCTTCCAAGACTAATTTCCCCTGAAATAATGTTTAATCTGATTCAGGTTGAGTGTCTCCACATTGAACATGTTGAAACTTTCAGTCTCAGTAGAATGTAGAAATTGTGATCAGATCATGATTTGCAAATACGAGATATTTAGATAAAACAACCCAACCATCACATATTGAGCGCTTATATGCTTTACATATTAGAACCAGCATTGCATGATGCCCAAAATTTACCTGTATATAAACATTAAAAGCTCGCCTTCCAAGGCTTGTGTAACTTTCGTTGCCTGTGAACGTTATCTCCGCAAAATGAAGGCTTACATTGTAGACCTCATTCATCAGACAAAAACCATAATAAGTTAGAGAGATAGCAGAACGCCGTGCTGTCATGTAAAGCTGGGGATTTTCCATGGACAGTACGGATACATTGGCAGCTACATATCTATCCGGATCGACACCGTCATCAAGGAAGTGACCAGTGTTACTGTAGCCCCAGTAATTTCCACTCGAGAAGGAACTTGAAGCAGCTGTAAGCAAAGTCCATGTATCATCGTTGTATGTGTTGTCCCCTATTTTTATTTCGCTCCCACCGCAATTTATGAAGAGATTATACCGATCTGGATGGAGTAAAGAAATAGCCACAAAGAGAAAAATGGAGTTTTCTTCTTTTTGTTAATATGGAGCGGACTTTCCAAACACACTAAATGAACCGGCATTCACTTATATGAAAATCACATAGAAACACCCAAGTTTATGAGCAACATGTTTTTTCATGGACGTGGCTTTCAAAATTTCCAGACTAATTAGCATTAACCATCAAAGATTGACACAATAGCCAAGAGGAGAGTTGACAAGGAGATACACAGAGAGTATGATACAATATCAGAATCTGATGGTAATGATAGGATGTACAGCAGATTAACTTACCTTTTGTGCAAGGTTGATTGTTCAAACATGAGACAAGTCCACTTGTGGCATGATATGAGGTTCTGAGCAAGTCAATAAAGATTTTAATGTTACAATCATCATCATTCTGAATGAAGTTCAATGCTACGTACATAAAAATTTAAAATGCAAGTCCTTGGAAATCCAAGTCTCTTGGTGAAAAATTTAATCTCAAACATACACATTGTCAACCGCCGAGCTTGCGAACAAGTTGCTGTAGAGAAAATACAAAATCAACATTCAGTAGAGAAATGGAAATCTTGTACACAGGATTATAAGTTACTCATAACCGCACATTTGTGGGGAGCCCTGGATTTAGAATGAAGGAAGTAATACATACACAGATCGTTCTTGACATCTTCGGCCTCTATCATTGAAGTTGTTGTACGATAGATCACTACACAGAGAGATAGTCAACTATTTCCAAAATCTCATCAATTTGAAGAATACACTGACAGTCATTCCATCAAATGATTATTAAGTACAAAAAGGGAGACCAGTTGCAAAATAGGGACAGGTAAGGCAAGTTGAAAGGCAAAAACATCATAAGGTGATGAAAGTTATAATATGTTATCTTTATTCAAGATATCTTATCTTAAAATATTAAAAGGACAAAGACAAATTGGAGTGAACGGAGACTTTAGAACTAGTTGGAGTACATTAATACATTTTTACCTAGTAACAGTACAACAAACATGATGCACAAGGCAAAGAGGAAAAAATAGAACTATGATTCCAACGACTCCTAAGTCGGATATTCTTATCAGAAAATATCCAGACCACCATTTAATTGTTAAAACCAGCTCATAAAAGCTTCATTGTTATGCCCATTAGATAATATCAACTTTCTCCTAGGTACACTCATTTTGGTTGTGTAGTTTCTCAAATACACAAAACCATAAACATGCCCAAGCAACTAATCATATTGTGCGGGTGATGCGTTAGACAAACTTTCAAAGAGGATTTATAGGAAGCAAAAAATTTCTTAATGTTGTTTTTATCATTCCAAGAGGTTTGAAAAAGATCTACAGCTGGCGAGGGCTGTCTGTATAGGGGAAAGTGGGGGCCCACTTGGCACGTCCAAGAAAATCCACTGTATATTCTTTCGTGCATACCAATTCAGCCTCGTCTTACATGTAACTTTCCAAAAAACAGATGCCAACAAGGAGAAAGGTTCTTATGATGTTTCCATTTAACTCCGTAAGCTACAAACCATAGAGATGCAAGATGGGAATGCATAATTGCTAAGCAAATTCGTGATTAAACAATATGGGCAGCAAAGCTTACGCATATTTTACTTCCTCCAGGATCCAATCAGGGACTTCTCCGGTCAATTGGTTTCCAGTCAGATAGCTAAACAAGATTGTTTGATTGAGTCAGTTTCTCGTGATTATAGAGTTATACCTCAAAAACGCATTATTTAGCGTATTAAAAGCATTTAATCATTAGAGGTGTAGAAAAAAATCAGTTAACTCATGATATCAATATAGAGCTTTCAGCTGGAGATGAAAGATAAAGAAAATCAATGTGTCACGCCCCGTACCCCACGAAGCATGATCATCCGCGTAGGTCGAAATTAAATGTGACACTCCCAGGATTGCGTCACCGACCCGAAACCCAAATTAGAGTAAATACACGACACATGCGGAAACACGTATATATTATATATACACCCAGACATGTAAACATAACCATGAATAGTCAAAGACAATAATATACTAATAAACACTAACATAAATACACCCTTTTTAAAATACTTATACAATCTATTTATTTACAACCAAAAAGGATACATAAAAAGGCCACTAAACAAAAAGGATCGGTGGCCTAGGGTGACGACTAACTATCTAGGGAGAGTTACATCAAAAAGAGGGGTAAATCTAAACTCCTATCATGCCGTTCTATTCTAAGGATCCCGACCTGGGTTGGATGATGCTGCGGACTCCTCAGATGAGTCTTCATCCGTCAGTATTTCCATATCTGATCCAACTTCGGCCACTTCCCCAATTGGTTCACCATTCTCGCCTACTATTTCCAGATTCTGCTCCTCTTCTTCTTCCTCCACAATGTCGTCAGCTATAACTTGCTCCTCACCCTGCACCTCGTCCTCGGGTATAGGTCCATCCACCGTATCGCCCACGCTGCTTCCACTAAGGGAGGCGGGAGGATCAGAGACTTCTCCACTCACCATTTGGGGAATCATGACGCCATTAACATCTACTGGCACGTCAAAAGTCCTCATCGGGGGTCCTAATAAGCCGTCTGTACCCCTATGGCACCAAGCCACATACTCCTGAGTATGATGGAAGTCTTCTCCCACGTCTACTAACACTGCCGACTGAAATCTAACGTAAGCTGTTCCATCCCCACACGGGTGTACACTATTCGATCTCTGAATACGGTACGGGTATCCAAAAAGAGGACCGTTCCTCGGCATCCTATGGACGGGGATCTGAAATTCGGTTTTACCACAACCGTGAGATAAACTCAGCAAGTAAAATTTCTAATCCGAAACTAGGCTAACGTGCACCTCCAGAAATAAATAAAACACACAATTCACTGAACCAGTAAATAAATCCTCATAAGTTCACATGGGCCCACGGCCCGATTCCAATACTTCAGCCCTGCAGGTTAGGCTCTCGATATCAATATAATTCATAAACAATTAAATCGACCCGAAGGCCATGACCCAATGGTCATCACAATTTAACTCGACCCGAAGGCCATGACCCAATGGTCATCAATCACTCGACCCGAAGGCCCGACCCGTCGGTCACAGTTATAAATCGACCCGTAGGCCTGACCCGTCGGTCACAATTGTATATCGACCCGAAGGCCTGACCCGTCGGTCACAGTTATATATCGACCCGAAGGCCTGACCCGTCGGTCACAATCACACTCGACCCGTAGGCCTGACCCGTCGGTCACAGTTATATATCGACCCGTAGGCCTGACCCGTCGGTCACAATCACACTCGACCCGTAGGCCTGACCCGTCGGTCACAGTTATATATCGACCCGTAGGCCTGACCCGTCGGTCACAATCACACTCGACCCGTAGGCCTGACCCGTCGGTCACAGTTATATATCGACCCGTAGGCCTGACCCGTCGGTCACAATCAAAGGCCCATTCAATTTCTAATGGGCTTCTAGCAATTTAATTCAATTCATCTCAAGGCCCATTCCACTTCCAATTGGGCTTCAAACAATTTAATTGAATCCACCTCAAGGCCCATTTAATTTCTCATTTTCTCCAATGGGCCTCAAACAAGCCCCACTCAATTTCTCACTCAAGGGCCCATTTAAAATTATCCAACTTGGGCCCATTTAAAATTATCCAACTTGGGCCCATTTAAAATTATCCAACTTGGGCCCATTTAAAATTATCCAACTTGGGCCCATTTAAAATTATCCAACTTGGGCCCAATTAACACAAAATTCGGAGCCCATGAGGCCCATCCCAATTCAGCCCACAAATCCTCTCCTAATTACCACTAAACCAATGTAATTAGTCCTAATTAAGTCCACTAACCATCCATTACACAAAACACACTTAATTAGGCCCTAATTAACATAATTTAATCCCTAATCAAGCACAATTAGACTAATTTAGCGATTAGTAATTTTACTCGCCTAATGACGACGCGAGACGACGGGAGCGAGCGGCCGATGACCGGCAAGCGGTACTATCGGCGGCGGCGTTCCAAAGCAAGCCGGCGGCTCACGGCGGTCCGGCGAAGCCCACGGCCAAGTCTCGGCCAAAACAGGGGAAGCTTCGGTGGGGGCTGGCTGAGACTGACTGAAAGGGGGACGGTGAGGTGAGGCTGGACGGCTGGGGTGGCGCACGGCGGCGCGGCCAGGCGGACGAGCCCAGCGACGGCGACGGCGTCCTTGCACGCCCGGCGGGAGCAGCTGCGAACGGGCGGTCACGGGCGGCGGGAGAGGGAGGCAGGGTTGCGACTGGGCTGGGGACGGCACCAGGGGTCGGCACTCGGCGGTCGGCGACCAGCAGCTCCGGCGAAACGTGCTGTTCCGGCGTGAACAGTGGACTGGCGGTGCTGATCGGCTGGAGAGGAGCAGCTGCCGAAGGGAATTCGGGAGGAGAGAGAGACGCGGGAAGAGAGAGAGTGAGCTGAGGAGAGAGAGAGGGTCAAAGTGGTCAACCTTATCCTTGGGGTGGATGCCACATGTCAACAATCTAGCCCATCATGCCCAAAATGCCCTTGATCCAAGGGTTCACATCCATTCTCATCCAATAATGCAAGGGTATTATGGTCATTTGCCCCTAACCATGGTTAATCAACTCTAGTTAACCTTAACCAACCTTGGTTAATCTCCAAAATTAATTCAAAATTCGAAATAAATCAAAAATGGCCTAGGGGCAATTTCGTCATTTTTCCGCCCGGAACCGAAATTCCAATTTTCGCACATACGGGTTCTAAATATTCATGTGATACCTAATCCAGAGTCGGAATCGCGAAATTCACTTTCTAAGCCCTCGAAAATCCTCTGTGAAGTTTCCGGGAATAAAATAATATTATTTTTCAATTTTTGTCGAAAATCCACTTTTTGTCCAGAATCACTCCAAACACACCCGGATACCCCAAAATGACGTTGGCCGCGAAAAATGACCTCAAACGGCCTCCGAATTCGGCCTCGGCGTTCTCAGGGGCAAAATGGTCTTTTTTCTCACTTTCTGTCAAATCTTCCGTTTTCAACTGTTTTAATCCCAAACATGAATGGCCATTACCAATTGACGTCCGTCTTGCAAAATAGTCGTAATTACCCTTGAGATTTTGATATCGAAACTCGGGTCCAATATTGTAATCTCAATATGCTCGTTTCACAGTTTTAGGGTCTCTCACTAACGAGCGGCAGTTTAGGCGTTACGCGTATCGACCTAAGATTGTCCGAATCGTGATGGTCTAAATTTCGAGAGAACGAGAGGAATTATCACTAGTACCAGGGTCGCGATCGTTTGGATTACAATCAAGTTTCATTCGTCAGATGTACTTTCGGTCGTGCGAAATCACTCGCGATCCGATCGTACGTTACTGACAAAATCAACCAGTCATTTTCCTAAGATCGGCCTGTATTGGCTCAAAATATTTCCTCAACGTTCTTCAAAATCAGCGGTCAGTCGCGATTGGGTTCTCGGTCCACGTACCTGATCCTATTTAGCCTTTCTCATATGGTTAGTATCCCGAGACTGATCAGGTCCAGGCGAGACTTACTAAAATTACACGAGAATGAATATACACTTTATTGGTCCCGATAACGGGTCAAAATTCAGGATGTTACAACTCTTCCCCCCTTACAAAAATTTCGTCCTCGAAATTTGAATTTCAACCCTGTTCTTCGAACAACTGGGGGTGTTGACGTCGCATAGTTTCCTCGCTTTCCCAAGTAGCGCCCTCTGTCCCGTGGTGCTCCCAAACTACCTTCACCATCGGGATTGTCTTGTTCCGCAATACTCGATCCTTCCGATCTTCAATCCTGACTGGCCTCTCCACGTACGACACCCTGTCGTCCACGTCTATTTCTTCGTATCTTAGAACGTGTGTCGGATCTGGTTCATACTTTCTTAACATTGACACGTGGAAGACATTGTGTATCTGGGATAAATTCGGTGGCAAGGCTAGTCTGTACGCCATATCGCCAATCTTTTCCAAAATTTCAAACGGCCCAACAAATCTCGGACTCAACTTTCCTTTCTTGCCAAATCGGGATAATCCCTTCATAGGCGACACCTTGAGAAACACATGATCCCCAACTTGAAATTCCAGATGTCGTCGTCTCCGATCGGCATAACTCTTCTGTCGACTCTGTGCTGTTTTTAACCTTTCTCTAATGATCTCAACAGCTTCCACTGTTTGCTGTACCAACTCTGGGCCTGTAATGCTCCGTTCTCCCACTTCATCCCAGCACACGGGAGTCCTACACGCTCTGCCATACAAAGCTTCAAATGGGGCCATCTGGATACTCTGCTGATAACTGTTATTATATGCAAACTCCACCAGATGCAGCTGTTCTTCCCATTTGCCCTGAAAATCCACCACACAAGCTCTCAACATATCCTCAAGGGTCTGAATTGTTCTTTCTGATTGTCCATCAGTCTGCGGATGATAAGCTGTACTGAACTGCACCTTTGTCCCCAAAGCTGTCTGCAAGCTTTTCCAGAAATTCGCTGTAAACCTCGGATCACGATCTGAAGTAATCGTCACTGGCACACCATGCAGTCTCACGATCTGTCTTACATACAGCTCCGCATACTTTTCTAACTCTAAATCCTTGCGCACTGCCAGAAAATGCGCTGACTTAGTCAACCTATCCACTATCACCCAAATTGAATCGTGCCCTCTCTGACTCCTCGGTAATCCCGTTACGAAGTCCATGGTTATGTGTTCCCATTTCCACTCGGGAATTTCCAACGGTCGCAGCAGTCCTCCAGGTTTACAGTGTTGTGCCTTGACCTGTTGACACGTCAAACACTTAGCCACATACTTGGCTACATCCGCTTTCAATCCATTCCACCAATAATGTTGCCTTAAATTCTGATACATTTTCGTACTGCCAGGGTGGATACTGTAATTGCTGCGATGAGCTTCTCTCAATATTTCTTCCTTAAGTTCCATATCATCCGGCACACACCATCGTCCCCTATACTTTAGGACTCCATCCTCTGATATCTGAAAATCTGGCTTCCTTGCCGAGGCATCCATTCCCACAATTTTCTGAATTTCCTGATCCGTGGGTTGTAGAGCCTTAATCTTAATTTGAATCTCCGGCTCGATCCTCAAAGTAGCCAGCAGATTCGACACATGGCTTAATTCCAATTTAAATTCTGAGTCTCGGATCTTTTCCAATAACGCCCACTCCTTGATCATCATGTGTGCCATGCTAGACTTGCGACTCAATGCATCTGCAACTCGATTTGCCTTCCCGGGATGATACATGATGTCGCAGTCATAATCCTTTAGAAGCTCCATCCATCTACGCTGTCTCATATTCAACTCTTTTTGTGAGAACAGGTATTTGAGACTCTGATGATCCGTATAAATCTGAAACTTTTCCCCACACAGATAATGCCTCCAAATCTTGAGTGCAAAGACGATGGCAGCCAACTCTAAGTCATGCGTCGGATAGTTCACTTCATGAGGTCTCAACTGACGCGACGCATACGCAACTACTTTTCCATGTTGCATTAACACACAGCCAAGTCCTTTGAACGAAGCATCACTGTATACTTCAAATCCACCCGGTCCAGAGGGGATAGTCAAGACTGGAGCTGTCGTCAGTCTATGCTTAAGCTCCTGAAAACTTCGTTCGCACTTATCGTCCCATTCAAACTTACTTTCCTTTTTCAGTAATCGCGTCAATGGCATGGCTATCGACGAGAATCCTTCCACGAAGCGTCGATAATAGCCAGCCAATCCTAAGAAACTTCTGATCTCTGTCACTGACGTCGGCCTGGGCCACTTAAGTATCGCTTCAATCTTAGTCGGATCCACTGATATTCCTTCTCCCGACACAATATGTCCAAGAAAGGCTACCTTACTAAGCCAGAATTCACATTTGCTGAACTTCGCATAAAGCGCATGTTCCCTCAACGTCCGTAGAACTTCCGTCAAATGCACTTCATGCTCCTCTGAACTCTTCGAATATACTAGAATATCGTCAATGAACACTATGACGAACTGATCCAGGAATTCCTTAAAAACTCTATTCATTAGATCCATAAAAGCTGCAGGGGCATTCGTTAAACCAAAGGGCATGACTGTAAACTCATAATGCCCGTACCTCGTCCTGAATGCAGTCTTGGGTATATCCTCTTTCCGAATTCTTAACTGATGATACCCTGTCCGTAGATCAATCTTGGAAAATACTGACGCCCCTTGCAACTGATCGAACAAGTCATCGATCCTTGGCAGTGGATACTTATTCTTTATAGTCACCTGATTCAACTGCCGATAATCTATGCATAACCTCAACGTCCCGTCCTTTTTCTTCACAAACAGGACTGGCGCTCCCCATGGAGACGCACTAGGGCGTATAAATCCCTTGTCTAGTAATTCTTGCATCTGAACTTTCAATTCTTTCAATTCTGACAACGACATCCGATACGGGGCCTTAGAAATTGGCTCAGTTCCTGGGGCCAACTCTATTACAAATTCCACTCCCCGCTCTGGTGGCAAACCCGGCAACTCTTGAGGGAAAACCTCGGGGAAATTACATACTACAGAGATTTCTTCCAACTTAGGCTCCTCCAATGTCGGATCCTTAACAGTAACCAAGTACCCCTCACAACCTTCCTCAAGCATCTCTGTTGCTTCCACTGAGGAAATCCAAGGGATCGAGGTTCCTCCTCGGTTTCCCTGAAATTCAAACTTAGGACGACCAATCGGATTAAATTGGATCGTCCTGCTGCCGCAATCCATAACGGCTTTCTGTTTAGTCAGCCAATCCATACCAATAATCACATCAAAGTCATACATGGCTAACACAGCTAAATCGATCCTTTCCTCAACATTTCCAATCACAATTTTACAGTCCAAGCACCCCAATGATACTAACACCCTATCATGCAGTGGGGTCGTCACACACAACATAATCTCAAGTAGAATAGGCTCCAGACCAACCAATCTAACAAACTGCTCAGAAATAAACGAATGGGTTGCCCCGGGATCAAATAACGCATATGCTGAATGATTGCAAAGAGAAATGGTACCTGTGACCACACCCGGCGCGTCCTCAGCATCTTTTCGCGCTAACGCATATACTCGTCCTTGCGCAGGTGGTCTGCCCTGAATAGCCGGTGGGGGGTTTCCGGCCTGATTTCCAATTCTGAGCGGCTGCTGCGGTTGTCCTGGTGGTCCCGAAAGTCGTTGCTGGGGGCAATTCTTTATCTGGTGCCCCATACTCCCACAACGAAAGCAAGGTCCGATCCTATGTGGCGTCTGACCGGGCTTCCCGATACTCCTTCTCGGGGGCGGAACAAACCGTCTATTACTCGCCATTGGCCTCCTTACAAAGCGACGATTGTCCCGATTGGGAATAAACCTCGAACCCGATGCTGATGCCCTTTCAATCTGATCCCGTTCCATAGTCTGGGCTCGCTCATATAACTCTCTATAATCTCGAATATTCAACAAAAGCATCTGAGTACGAAGTTCCGGTTTCAGTCCATCCCGGAACCTTCGAGCCTTGTCCAGGGGATTCTCAACCATTCTCGGGGCAAACTTGGATAATCTAATAAACTCTGCCTCGTACTGTACCACTGTCATTGACCCCTGACGAAGTCTCATGAATTCTGCCATTTTCTTCTCCTGGGCACTCTCAGAGAAAAACTGCCCATAGAAATGCTCGACGAATATCGCCCAGGTCGGTTCCATAAACTCTGGAAACACTCTATCCTTAACCGCCTTCCACCAGTCATGGGCATTGTCCTGCAGTTGATACGATGCCAATAAGATCTTCTCCCTCTCAGTACATTCTAACAGCTCAAATGCCTTTTCCAATTCCTCCACCCAACGCGGGGCGGCTTCGGGGTCACCTCTACCCGTGAACTTAGGCGGTTTCAACTTAAGAAAATGCTCTACCAATTGGTGCATTGGTCTCGGTGCCACCATTGGTTGAGCCTGCACTGGCTGAGCTTGAGCTTGATTCTCATGGACGGCAGCAACGGCTGCGGCCTCAGCAGCCTGAGCAGTCGCCTCAGCAGCCTGAGCAGTCGCATTCTCTCTTTCCTGCGCCTGCCTATCCATCACATTACCAATTCGGTCTAACGCTCGGAGAACTCCTTCCATGCGCGGATCCTCCGCCTGTCTAACATCAGCTCTGGGGTCTGCTGCAGCCCCAACACCCACTCTAGGGTTCCCTTCCTCTCTAGCACCCGCAACTATATTCTCTATCGCTCTGGCTCTACCACGACCTCTACCACGAGCTTCTCTGCCTGCGCCCCTCCTTGGGGGTCCTCTCACTCTACCTCTTTCACTGCTCATCTTTCTATCCTGAGTGCTCGACTACCTGCTATAATTCCATCCGGGAATTAGAGACCTAAACCAACTAACCGGTCTAAGTCCTAGGCAGGTATAAACACAAAAGCAATTAGGCACTCAGCATGCGGCTAACACAACAGCACATGAATTTCACCCAAGGACTTACAAACTTACCTTGGGTCCTGCCGCACCTGCACAATACTGGTTCAACCAATCACCACAACAGTCAAACACAACATTCTGGAGGTACACTTAGCACACTAAGTCACCCTATAGCTACCCATGGTCATTTCTCCTTATCACTCCAAGGCTCAACTAGGTCAAACAGAGCTGTCCTTGCTCTGATACCAATTCGAACGGGGATGTCACGCCCCGTACGCCACGAAGCATGATCATCCGCGTAGGTCGAAATTAAATGTGACACTCCCAGGATTGCGTCACCGACCCGAAACCCAAATTAGAGTAAATACACGACACATGCGGAAACACGTATATATTATATATACACCCAGACATGTAAACATAACCATGAATAGTCAAAGACAATAATATACTAATAAACACTAACATAAATACACCCTTTTTAAAATACTTATACAATCTATTTATTTACAACCAAAAAGGATACATAAAAAGGCCACTAAACAAAAAGGATCGGTGGCCTAGGGTGACGACTAACTATCTAGGGAGAGTTACATCAAAAAGAGGGGTAAATCTAAACTCCTATCATGCCGTTCTATTCTAAGGATCCCGACCTGGGTTGGATGATGCTGCGGACTCCTCAGATGAGTCTTCATCCGTCAGTATTTCCATATCTGATCCAACTTCGGCCACTTCCCCAATTGGTTCACCATTCTCGCCTACTATTTCCAGATTCTGCTCCTCTTCTTCTTCCTCCACAATGTCGTCAGCTATAACTTGCTCCTCACCCTGCACCTCGTCCTCGGGTATAGGTCCATCCACCGTATCGCCCACGCTGCTTCCACTAAGGGAGGCGGGAGGATCAGAGACTTCTCCACTCACCATTTGGGGAATCATGACGCCATTAACATCTACTGGCACGTCAAAAGTCCTCATCGGGGGTCCTAATAAGCCGTCTGTACCCCTATGGCACCAAGCCACATACTCCTGAGTATGATGGAAGTCTTCTCCCACGTCTACTAACACTGCCGACTGAAATCTAACGTAAGCTGTTCCATCCCCACACGGGTGTACACTATTCGATCTCTGAATACGGTACGGGTATCCAAAAAGAGGACCGTTCCTCGGCATCCTATGGACGGGGATCTGAAATTCGGTTTTACCACAACCGTGAGATAAACTCAGCAAGTAAAATTTCTAATCCGAAACTAGGCTAACGTGCACCTCCAGAAATAAATAAAACACACAATTCACTGAACCAGTAAATAAATCCTCATAAGTTCACATGGGCCCACGGCCCGATTCCAATACTTCAGCCCTGCAGGTTAGGCTCTCGATATCAATATAATTCATAAACAATTAAATCGACCCGAAGGCCATGACCCAATGGTCATCACAATTTAACTCGACCCGAAGGCCATGACCCAATGGTCATCAATCACTCGACCCGAAGGCCCGACCCGTCGGTCACAGTTATAAATCGACCCGTAGGCCTGACCCGTCGGTCACAATTGTATATCGACCCGAAGGCCTGACCCGTCGGTCACAGTTATATATCGACCCGAAGGTCTGACCCGTCGGTCACAATCACACTCGACCCGTAGGCCTGACCCGTCGGTCACAGTTATATATCGACCCGTAGGCCTGACCCGTCGGTCACAATCACACTCGACCCGTAGGCCTGACCCGTCGGTCACAGTTATATATCGACCCGTAGGCCTGACCCGTCGGTCACAATCACACTCGACCCGTAGGCCTGACCCGTCGGTCACAGTTATATATCGACCCGTAGGCCTGACCCGTCGGTCACAATCAAAGGCCCATTCAATTTCTAATGGGCTTCTAGCAATTTAATTCAATTCATCTCAAGGCCCATTCCACTTCCAATTGGGCTTCAAACAATTTAATTGAATCCACCT
Source organism: Syzygium jambos (assembly GCA_031216235.1). Classification (NCBI taxonomy): domain Eukaryota; kingdom Viridiplantae; phylum Streptophyta; class Magnoliopsida; order Myrtales; family Myrtaceae; genus Syzygium; species Syzygium jambos. The sequence continues at coordinate 1,034,302 of CM062225.1, read as the reverse complement.
CAAGGCCCATTTAATTTCTCATTTTCTCCAATGGGCCTCAAACAAGCCCAACTCAATTTCTCACTCAAGGGCCCATTTAAAATTATCCAACTTGGGCCCATTTAAAATTATCCAACTTGGGCCCATTTAAAATTATCCAACTTGGGCCCATTTAAAATTATCCAACTTGGGCCCAATTAACACAAAATTCGGAGCCCATGAGGCCCATCCCAATTCAGCCCACAAATCCTCTCCTAATTACCACTAAACCAATGTAATTAGTCCTAATTAAGTCCACTAACCATCCATTACACAAAACACACTTAATTAGGCCCTAATTAACATAATTTAATCCCTAATCAAGCACAATTAGACTAATTTAGCGATTAGTAATTTTACTCGCCTAATGACGACGCGAGACGACGGGAGCGAGCGGCCGATGACCGGCAAGCGGTACTATCGGCGGCGGCGTTCCAAAGCAAGCCGGCGGCTCACGGCGGTCCGGCGAAGCCCACGGCCAAGTCTCGGCCAAAACAGGGGAAGCTTCGGTGGGGGCTGGCTGAGACTGACTGAAAGGGGGACGGTGAGGTGAGGCTGGACGGCTGGGGTGGCGCACGGCGGCGCGGCCAGGCGGACGAGCCCAGCGACGGCGACGGCGTCCTTGCACGCCCGGCGGGAGCAGCTGCGAACGGGCGGTCACGGGCGGCGGGAGAGGGAGGCAGGGTTGCGACTGGGCTGGGGACGGCACCAGGGGTCGGCACTCGGCGGTCGGCGACCAGCAGCTCCGGCGAAACGTGCTGTTCCGGCGTGAACAGTGGACTGGCGGTGCTGATCGGCTGGAGAGGAGCAGCTGCCGAAGGGAATTCGGGAGGAGAGAGAGACGCGGGAAGAGAGAGAGTGAGCTGAGGAGAGAGAGAGGGTCAAAGTGGTCAACCTTATCCTTGGGGTGGATGCCACATGTCAACAATCTAGCCCATCATGCCCAAAATGCCCTTGATCCAAGGGTTCACATCCATTCTCATCCAATAATGCAAGGGTATTATGGTCATTTGCCCCTAACCATGGTTAATCAACTCTAGTTAACCTTAACCAACCTTGGTTAATCTCCAAAATTAATTCGAAATTCGAAATAAATCAAAAATGGCCTAGGGGCAATTTCGTCATTTTTCCGCCCGGAACCGAAATTCCAATTTTCGCACATACGGGTTCTAAATATTCATGTGATACCTAATCCAGAGTCGGAATCGCGAAATTCACTTTCTAAGCCCTCGAAAATCCTCTGTGAAGTTTCCGGGAATAAAATAATATTATTTTTCAATTTTTGTCGAAAATCCACTTTTTGTCCAGAATCACTCCAAACACACCCGGATACCCCAAAATGACGTTGGCCGCGAAAAATGACCTCAAACGGCCTCCGAATTCGGCCTCGGCGTTCTCAGGGGCAAAATGGTCTTTTTCTCACTTTCTGTCAAATCTTCCGTTTTCAACTGTTTTAATCCCAAACATGAATGGCCATTACCAATTGACGTCCGTCTTGCAAAATAGTCATAATTACCCTTGAGATTTTGATATCGAAACTCGGGTCCAATATTGTAATCTCAATATGCTCGTTTCACAGTTTTAGGGTCTCTCACTAACGAGCGGCAGTTTAGGCGTTACGCGTATCGACCTAAGATTGTCCGAATCGTGATGGTCTAAATTTCGAGAGAACGAGAGGAATTATCACTAGTACCAGGGTCGCGATCGTTTGGATTACAATCAAGTTTCATTCGTCAGATGTACTTTCGGTCGTGCGAAATCACTCGCGATCCGATCGTACGTTACTGACAAAATCAACCAGTCATTTTCCTAAGATCGGCCTGTATTGGCTCAAAATATTTCCTCAACGTTCTTCAAAATCAGCGGTCAGTCGCGATTGGGTTCTCGGTCCACGTACCTGATCCTATTTAGCCTTTCTCATATGGTTAGTATCCCGAGACTGATCAGGTCCAGGCGAGACTTACTAAAATTACACGAGAATGAATATACACTTTATTGGTCCCGATAACGGGTCAAAATTCAGGATGTTACACAATGACAGAGGAAAACCTTGATCCTTGCAAAACTTGCAGAGCCTGGGTTGCCATAACTCTAGTACACAAAGGGCGCGCATGATAACCATTCTGTTTCTGTCTATAATTAATTTTTTGTTCCCGGAAACAGATTTGGAGCAAGAATCCACTTGGTAACACAATTCCATTTTTCTATTTCTGAAGCAAAAATCAGAACAAAAAAAGTAGGTTTTCTGTTTCTAGACGAAAAATGAAAACCATTTCTAAAAGAATATTTCTTCTCTTTTCAAACCACATTTTTTCCTAAATTTGGCCCCGGTTTGACCTGGTTAGACCAGTCCGAATCGGTTCGGTTCGGTTCATTCCCGAAGGGAAAATAAAAAAAATATATAAAAAAATCAGAAAAACCGTAAAAAAAAATAGAGAAATAAAAAAATAAAAAAATTCAGAAAATTCATTAAAAAAATTAGAAAATCCGGAAAATTCCTAAAAATCTCAATTTTTTTAGAAAATCCGTAAAAATTGAAAAATTCCAGAAAAATTCATAAAAATTTCCAGAAAATAAAAAAATTCAGATTTCGGGAAAATAGGAAATTTGGTGAATTTTTTCAAAAAAAAATTTCAAAAATTCAAAAATTCAAAACTTCACAGAATGGCTTAGAATATTTGTGGCCACTCACTTTGAGTGAAATTTTAATTTTTTTGATGTGCCCAAATGGTATTTTTGAAGACTCCTTAGTTTAGGGATTTAAAAGGGGTTTTAACCCCTAAAAAACGATAAAAGTGGTTTAACCCCAAAAAGGGGTTCTAAAAAAATGGATTTCTGTTCCGGGAAATAAAAATTTGTGTTGTTATCAAACGGGTTTCTGTTCTAGGAAATAGAAATTTTATGCTATTATCAAATGGGTTTCTGTTTCGGAAATAGAAGTTTTTTGTTATTATCAAATGGGTTTCTTTCCTCAGAAACTCGTTCTGGGATATGTTTCAAGAATTATTTTTGGAACAGAATGGTTGTCATTTATGCCCAAAGCTAAACATAATGAAGGATACTATAATACTAGCTTATTAACTATTTCCTCGCAAAAATGTTCTCGTCCTTCCAAGACATAAAATAAATAATGAGGGAAGATGTGCCGATATCAAACAGTCAACTGTTGAGCATAAAGATGAAAGATGAGCCACTGTTAAACAGTCCAAGAAGCTTAGGACTGCAGGTTTTCATCATTAGGGAAAAGACATCAAGGTCCTATCTGCAGACCTTCTAGACCCCGCAAGAACTACATTCACCAAACAATCTAGGGCCATTGTTGTGTAAGAACCAAATAGAGAGCCTAAGGACTTTTGCTATGTTTAACCTCCTATACATCATAAAACAGGCGCACCGGACATGCATTAAGCACATGGACATACGACTGTCAAATACTTAAGCAACACTGATCCATTTAACTCTACCAGCGTAAATTTATAACTCTATTAAACTTGGTGAATCATGCTGTTTAAGCAACATAATATCATCGTTCTATGTCTGCTCCAAGACTATAGTCCCACCAAGATAATTTGTTGACAATAACCATATATTCATAACCCAAATCATTGTAAAATAAGGATGGTGAAACAATAAGCATTCAAGACACAAGGCCTTTAAGGGTTATTAACTGGACGTGTTATATCGCGGTCTAAGTTCTATTGATAGCTCAACTACTTTATAGTAAGCGTTGCCTATAGCTTCGCCAGTGCAACAACTTGAGATTTTGGATCCTTATACAAAATATGAAAAAGAAGCCTACGTTCAGCATCAAAGTACTTACATATAATCTACTACTTTCAGGCTATTGAAGGAGAGAGGGATTATGCCACTCAGTTTGTTGAAGCTGAGATCTCTGCAAAACAATTAAATGGAAAGGAGACGAATATAATGAGAAGATTGTTTTAACTGACTCCCACCAGACACTGTTTGAGTATACTTTGAAGGATTGTACAAACACAGGCAGCATCAATGAACCTACAAGTCCAGTTCAGATGTTTAGACATACAGGTGAACTGCCTAGTACCTATGGTTTCTAGCAGACATTCATTTCCAGAGGCATTCATCGCATAAAATCGGTGTTCACCAAGTTGGTCACACGCTGTAAACATACAAGAATTCTGCGGTAAATCAAATTTACAACTTGGAAATATCAATTTATATAACTAGAAATGCTACACGGGCACTAAATTGAATGCATCCCTTGGCATGCAACATATTATAGTTCAAATTGGGAGATTCCATTTATCTAATAGGACCAAAACAAAAGCTAACCATAATTTGTTGAATAGATCTCCTTCATAACATTCTATTCATGAATAAAGGGATGGCTTCTAAATACTAGGGTGCTTAGAAAGTAGAATATCAGATTGAGTGAATAAAAAATCAAAATAAAGTGAGGATTTCAAAAAACAGGAAAGCATGATAGTGCAGTCCAATATAATTGTTGTTGGAGAAATTACAACCTAGTCGAACCTAAAGAAAAGGAAATGGAGTATATGATAAGCTGCAGCAGAACCGCAGAAATTCGGTAATTCAAGATGTCAGAAAGTCAAAGAATAAGCGTTGATGGCTGATGATGACAGAATGGCAAAAAATTACCGCTAAAAGTAACATTTATAAAATCTTACAGAGATGACCAGATGAATAAGAAGAATTGACTTGTACAGACATGCACTTGAAGCCATGCTCTTGTTCGAACTAAGAACGTCATGGCGGACAATATACGACAGTCAAGCATAAACTCCAGTTAGATCTTGTGGGGCTGAGTTCAAGAATGTAAACCACTCAAAGGAAAGTTTCCAGACAATCAACCACTAGCAGTCTCCATTTTGGCTTAGTGCTCTTGAGAAGTAAAGATAATAGATCAAAGTAAAAGTAAATTAGACGAAATGGGCACCACAACAAAGGTAAGAATTCTCGTGGTTTCTATTCCTGGAAAAGTGAAAACAAAGAGAGAAAAAGGTCCATGTACTTTTGCACGAAACTGTATATTCTACAGCAGAGGCCACAATCACCAGAAACTTACGGCGCGCATGGAAATCTATTTTGGAGTAGAAATTTTGCTTCAGAATGCATTCCGAAACAAAAAATGCGTTTGTTAAAAATTTTCAGAATGCATTCTGGAGCAATTTTTTCATTCTGGAATAAAAATGCGTTTGTTAAAAATATTTGATTCCAGAATGCATTTTTTATTTCAGAATGCATTTTTTATTCCAGAATGAGTTTTGGGCAAGAAAAAGAGAAGTTATTTTTTGTAGCTTCTCTCTTCCAGAATGCATTCTCCCTATTTTCTCTCCTTTTTCACTAATTTTTTTTAGAAAATGAATAAAAAATGAAAAAATCCAGAAAAATTCATAAAATTTCCAGAAAATAAAAAAAATCAGATTTCGGGAAAATAGAAAATTTGGTGAATTTTTTTCAAAATATATAAAAAAATAAAAAATTTCAAAACTTCACAGAATTGTTTAGAATACCTTTGGGCACACACTTTGAGGAAAATTTAATTTTTTTGAGGTACCCAAAAAAATAAAAAAATTGAAAATTTCAAAACTTCACAAAATGGCTTAGAATACCTTTGGGCACCCACTTTGAGTGAAATTTAATTTTTTTGAGGTGCCCAAAAAATAAAAAAACTCAAAAGTTTCAAAACTTCATAGAATGATTTAGAATATCTTTGGGCACCCACTTTGAGTAAAATTTATTTTTTTTAGGTGCCCAAAAAAATAAAAAAATAAAAATAGATTTCTGTTCCAGAAATCAATTTTTGGAGCAGAATTAGTCATGTTTTATCAAACAGATTTCTCCTTCAAAAATTAATTTCTGGCAAGAATTTGATTTCTGGAGCAAAATGGTTACCATTCGCGCCCTTAGGGCACGCATGGAATACATTCCGGAAAAAAAAAATTCTGTTTCGGAATGCATTTCGGAACAAAATGACGTTTGTTAAAAAAATTTCGGAATGCATTCTGGAGCGATTTTTGCATTTTGAAATAAAAATGCATTTGTGAAAAATACTTGATTCCAGAATGCATTCTTGATTCTAGAATGAGTTTTTGGCAAGAAAAAGAGAAGCTACTTTTTGTAGCTTCTTGAATCAGGAATGCATACTCCTTATTTTCTTACAAATTTTTTTTTCAGAAAATGCATAAAAATTGAAAAATTCTAGAAAAATTCATAAAAATTTCCAGAAAATAAAAAAAGTTAGATTTCGAGAAAATATGAAATTTTTTGAAATTTTTTTAAAAAAATAAAAAAATCAAAAATTTCAAAATTTCACAGAATGGCTTAAAACACATGTGGCCACCCACTTTGAGTGAAATTTAAATTTTTGAGGTGCAAAAAAAAAACCAAAAATTTCAAAACTTCACAAAATGGCTTAAAATACCTGTGGCCACCCACTTTGAGTGAAATTTAAATTTTTTGATGTGTCCAAAAAAAGAAAAATAATAAAAAAAATTTCAAAACTTCACAAAATGGCTTAAAATACCTGTGGCCACCCACTTTGAGTGAAATTTAAATTTTTTGAGGTGCCCAAAAAAATAAAAATAAAAATAAAAAATTTCAAAACTTCACAAAATGGCTTAGAATACCTATAACCACTCACTTTGAGTAAAATTTAAATTTTTTGAGGTGCCCAAAAAAATAAATAAATAAATAAATAAAATTTAAAATTTCACAAAATGGCTTAGAATACCTGTAGCCACCCACTTTGAGTGAAATTTAAATTTTTTTATGTGCCCAAAAAAAATAAAAAACTTCAAAACTTCACAGAATGTCTTATAATACCTGTGACCACCCACTTTGAGTAAAATTTAAATTTTTTTAGGTGCAAAAAAAATCAACAAATCAAAACAGATTTCTGTTCCAAAAATCAATTTCTGGAGCAGAATTAATCATGTTTTACCAAAAAAATTTCTCCTCCAGAAATCAATTTCTGGCAAGAATTTGATTTCTGCAGCAGAATGATTACCGTTCGCACCCTTAAATGCCACATCACAGTCCACAATTCAGCAATATCAACATAAAAGATTAAAACACCAATGAAGTCAGTAAGGGACCTTCAAGCCATCTTAAATAGGTTTTTAACGGCAACATATAGTAAGGGGAAAGCCTTTTTACTCACAATATTTTTAGCTTCGTCATTTTTGCTAGATAATCAGGTAGCTCTCCAGAGAGATTGCAGCTCCTCAGCATCCTATAAGAGAACAAGCACTGATATTGTCACTTTGCTAAGACGATTTGGCTCTTTTGTATTAAGTAAACTATTTGTGAAGGAGCATCAGTCTCACAATCTCTCAATATCTGTACAGTTAAGCTGTGGAACTTGGGACTCGGGTCCATCGAGGTCAGTTATTCTCCTGCATATCAAAATCAAATAGCGAACTTTATGAGATTGATACCCTTTTAAAGAAAGGAGAGATCAGATCGAAATGCCAAAATTCCACACTGACAAGTCGGTCAATTTCTCCAAAAGTGAGATCCCGGAGGGAATTGGCCCTTTCAATCGACTTGCTTGAATAATCCTAATCAAACAATTCAGAGATTGAATTATCTTGGGGGTATATCTACATAGACCAACTTAAAAGGTGAAGAAGCATTAAGCCTTACAGTTCTTCAAGATTTGTCAAGTTCTGAATAAAATCGGGTATCTTTCCTGTGAATTGATTATCACTGAGTCGCCTACAGTGAATTAAACAACAAGATTCATGTGAAGAAGAAAGAGTAGAAGTATCTAAATATTAGTAGAGTTTTGTGGAAACTAGAAACTAACAGCTGCCGCAATTTCGTCAAATTAACAAATGTTTGAGGCAGCTCCTCGGTGAAATTATTTGAGGTAAGGTGCCTGGAACAAGAAAATACCAATGGGATCACATTGGTTAATTGAAGATGAATGCTAATCTCTCGACAAATCCCTCCAATGGATAAAATTCCCTCGCCAGATACAACATCATCAGCAAATAAAAGCTCGATGCCTAATGCATAAATTTGCATCAAGAGACTCACAATATAAGTAACTGGGACAAGTTCCCCAGCTCTAGAGGGAGAGGTCCAGAAAGTTGATTGCTCTCGACGACTCTGAGTCAGAAGAGAGTTAACATCTTCAAACATGAACCAAATTTAACAAAGTGAAGAGGCCAAACGGGAGCGGCGGGATGAGTGATCACTTACAATTTCTCCAATGTGGATATGTTCCCCAGCTCCTTCGGGATTGGACCGGTTAATCGGTTTCCGAGTATAGAACTGCACCAACATCATTGCGTTTCCCCCAATCAATAGAAGATACACACTCTATGCCGTAGTGTGTGCGCGCGTGCGTGTCACAGAGAGAGACAGAGTACATACATGTTGACCAACTTTGTAGAGCCCCATTCTGTAGGAATAGTGCCGTTCAGGTAGTTGCGGGTGACATCACTGTTTACAGAGAGATGAAGACAATGATTATGTAGATGATGATGCCTGTGAAGAAGAAGAAGAAGAAGGATGGATGGATGGATGGATGGATGGATGGATGGATGATAATGGAGGCTTACAAGTTTTGGAGGTGAGGCAATCTGAACAGTCGAGGCGGAAGAGAGCCAGGAAGAGACTGATTCTTGAGAACTCTATTTTCAAATGATAATTCTTGAGATTTAACTCCCACATAGATCACTAATATATGATTTATTATACCATATATTTATTTGTATTTTAGTAACTCATTCATGATTTTAATTAATGTTAATGCACATAACACACGATTATACCAAATAAATATTATTATCATAGTAATAATAACTTAAATATATTCAATGATTAGTGTAATACCTCACATATATTATCGTGATATTACGATTTAGTAGTAGACATTTTCATTTTTTTAAAAAGTTGATTTTACAGTTATGATTTGTATTTAATTAAAAACTGTGTTATTCTATTATCAAAAGTAATTTATGACAAATATCAGTATGATCGAAATAATAATTATATAACAATTCGAGCATGAATTCATATAATTAGCAATAAACATCATTATGTGATGTACAATACAAAATTAAATTATGACAATTTAGACAATCGTCCCTAATAGTAAGCAACTATTATTACTGTATGAATAAATTTAATACGATAAATGATTATCTGCTGTCAAGATAATATTTACCTATCATTTAATATTTTGACACGAAACTCGAGTGGCCATGGATGCGCTTGCAAATACCACTAATTTAAATTGGAACGTTATCTTGACCAAAAAAAAAAATGAAACGTTATCGCTTCACCGAAACTTTAAAGATCTCCTTCCTGTTCAATGTTCAGAAAGCACCTTTGGTCAATTACCCTAGTAAAACTACCACTATTTCTTTTAAAGGTATATCATCGTCGAATTGAAAGTTTGACCAGAAGTTAATCATATAAGTACGACGCGATAGAAAATTACAAGTGACGACATCTTTTTTATTCTTTTTCTTCCCATTCCATCTTTACGGTTTCGAATTTCAAAACGAAAATACTATTTGCAAGTGCGGCTTATTTTCACGGGTAAGTTTCAACCGCGATCCTTGAATTCAGTGGATTTTGCAATCCAACTTCCGGATTTTGATTTCAATGCCCTAATCCAATGAAATTCCACACTCTTTTTTGTGCTCAACATAGTTTTGACCAAAATATAGATCGATCATTTCAGTGAAATGCTAACATGGTGTCCAGATCGGTTTGGTGTTCACCACTTCAGCGAGCTGACTTTATAACGAGATAAAAAGATTGATACGCAATCACGTGATTGATATCAAAGTTTAAGCTATTGGAATCTATGATTCTAGAATTCAAGAAATTGAAATTTTTCTAGCTAATTTATTTGGAGAGAGAGAGAGAGACATGCTGACGACATGGGAAACGGTGTTATTGTCGGCGTCGGAGAAATTTTGGCAGGTGACGGCGTTGGTAGTTTTATCAATCACTTTGTTGTCACCCCATCCACCCTCTACACCGCATGGATCTGCGTTGAAATCCCAGTCCTTTTTCCCCAAAGTCGCTGCTATTTCTCTCAACGCATCCACTGCAAGAGCCGACAAGTCAAAAGAGACAGTGACATCTCATGCAAAGCAAGCACAAACGTTGTCAGATTCGCGTGTGCTTGTGGTTGAATATATGTATAACGTCTTTCTTTACCTTATGAAAGAAAGCACAAACAAATAGAGCTCGGTGTACGTGCGAGCCCAAAACAGGAGGAGGAAAAGGAACAGTACGGTGAAAGCGGTACAAGATTGGTGGGTTTCTTTATTTTCTTCTCACCTTCGTCGGGGGGCAGAAGAGTGGAGGCAGCAGCAAAGCGAATGGCGCAAAGAAGGACGAAAACAGAGAAGAGAGATCGAGCCGAGAAGAGAATCATCATCATTTCAGTCTCGAGCTCAACCCAGAGAGAGAGAGAGAGAGAGAGAGAGAGATATGATAGTTAAGTGAGTGGTCTTCGCTTCGGGCATTTATGTACGAAAAGAGGGAGGGGGGACAACGCTCCTGTACCTTGTACGTCTGCATGCGAGGGCGAGAGCGATGTCCGAAGGTGAGAGAGACGACGACCCCCAAGTATTCCTCGAATGGATGGGTATTCCATCAAGAAGAATGAATGCAGAAGTAAAGCTTTTTGTCCGACCTTCTCGCGTAAATTACTTATTTTTTTAAAAAAATTGATTAGATGACAGTTTTTAATTTATTTTGAGAATAACGGTCTAGATCACAAAAAAATTTTAAAAAAAATAATTATAAGTTGTTGTGGGGTTTACTCTTTTAATAATTTGTGACTCACAACATTTTATTTCTCTTACAGTGGCTCAAAAATTATTACGCTAACAAAGCTCACTTTGTCATACCGCCGGTTTACCTAATAAATGTCTCTTCATTTCTTAAACACTCTTTTCATTTTGTTCTTCCAATGACAAAAATCTTTCCTTTGCTCTGATTTTGCAATTACATAGTCTCAGATTTATAGGTAATTATATAGTCTATCGATGACGGAGTCCAAATTCCACGATTCTTAGAAACTATATTTGTTTATTAAGTTGTGTAGAAAATAATTAGATTCACTCTTCTTTGGACAAATCCTTTTTCTTCTCTTTCTTTTTACTTCAGCTGTAACAGTTAATATACTTTTTTTTAAAATAGTCCAGGGGAATGGTGGCGAAGACCCAGTTATGTGGAGGCCAATGAAACACCCCACAAACCCTATAAACCTGTTAAATCTGATTCTTTGGCTCCCGATCTAAAATAGTTTGCACACAATTTATCGTATTTTATATGTTAAAAATAATCAATGGAAAAAGTTGTCTTGACAAAGTGGTTCAAAAAAAAATCATATATATGAAGTAATAATACTTCAGGATTTTGTAGGACAATAATTGAGTTGTACGGTTGTGGAGTCCAAATACCTTGCACCTTAGTCTATATCTCATTCAGTAATGGTTGCTTGTACATTAGTATGTATAAGTATCTATGAATGTTGAGAAGTAAGGATGAGTGTAATTTGGGCGGGCAGTTTTTGTCCTAGAATTGGGAATCCCCCGCTAAGGGCCTATTTCACAATATGGGAATTCGGAACCGCTCACTAGTTTCTAAACCCATCTAGAAACTGGACCGGCGGTCCGATTCCCGAGTGGTCCACGGAACCGGAAAGGGTAGGAAGCGACGGAGGAAGGGTGGCACGGGTCATTGAGTGGGGTGGAGCAAAGGTTAGAGAGGGCGAGAGGAGGAGTGAGATGAGTACGGTGATGGGGGTGGAGGGTGGGGAGAGGGAGGGGGGGAGCGAGAGTCGGGTTTTACGAAATGGCAATGGGTCGAGGTGATTCGCTCCAACGAGGCTGTGAAAGATAATGGACGTAAATGGTGAGGTATATTCAGATATCAAGAACGGAGAAATTGTTTTCTTTGAAGGTTCTTGGAACCCAACTCAGCGAGAATGAAGAAATCGCCATGGACGGAGCCCTGTTTAGAGAGAGAGAGAGGAGAGACCTTGCTAGAGAGAGGTGCTATTAAATTGAAGGGAGAGAGGGATGCAGGAGTTTGAAGGGAGAGAGAAAAGTGGTGAGAGAGATGGACACAGAAGAAAGAGGAGAGAGAGTGTCACATTAAATGAAGAGAGAGGAAAGTGGAGACAGATGATGGATGATCGTGCAAGACACAGGAGAGAGAGAGAGAGAGAGTGTGTTGTATTTAATCGGAGAGATAGAGTCTAATTCTTGAAAGCTTAAATTTAAATATACATATACACGTGTACTGATTCGATCCGAAAGGATGGCCGATCGATTTTACGTTTTGGTATCAGAAATCGGATCGATTTTACGTTCGGAGCACAACGAACGACTTAACTTCAACAGGGGCAAAGCTCGACGTGAGATTTGATAGGATCTCTATCTCCTTAGTACTCCCTTTCATTACACGTTTGCCACTGATCCCTGTCGGTGCGCTCCGTTAATGGCCGAAAAAGTCGAAACCCCACCCCCCTCAACCCCACCGCCTCGAAGACGACAAAGCATCGCGCACCGCAACGGAGCGCGACCCCGAAACACCGCCGAGGAGCGTCGGATCCCCTCCGTCCGCGTCAACGTGTCGGCATCCGAAGGCCCCCGGGGGGATCAACCCTCGTGGAAGCAAAGCGAGCGAGCGAGGCGGAGCATTCGGGCTCGCTCCTAAAACCAAGAAAGCTTCGTGCTTTCTTGAATTGATTATATACTTTAAAACCATTTCGCCAGTTCGTTTTCTTGACTTCTGCCCGCCCGAAACACGATCTGCCACGGACCCTTCACACAGCCAAGACACCCAGCTCACACCCACTTAAACAAAGAGAGAGGTGCGGTGCTTTGTCGTCTTCGAGATGGCCCCTTCGGGGTCGCGCTCCGTCGCGGTGCGCGATGCTTTATCGTCTTCGAGGCGGTGGGGTTTCGACTTTTTGGCCACCGACAGCGTGCCGACAGGGGCCAGTGGCAAACGTGTTATTAAAGCGAACACTAAGGAGACAGAGATCCTATCAAATCTCTGTACTCAGGAATAGAAAAAAATCGGAAGTGAAAACTGAAAACTATTCAATACATTTGATAATAGCAGTACATATTTACTTTCATATTGCATCGAGCAATGACAGAGTAAGTTGATTTAAGTACACGTTGGTTAAATAAAAACATAAAATGAAAGATGAATCGTTACAAATACAGTTAATATACTTACATAGAAGGAATTTCTTATGAATCCCTTGCAAAATGAACTAATTTTGCAAAAAGAAAATGATAGTTTTCCCGCTTCATAACGAAATTAATAGTTTATCAACAATCCGATCAAGAAAAAAATAATGTCTTTAATGTGTTAATCTCATTTTACAACAAAATCGAAATCTGATTTTATTTTGAATTTCACCAAAATGAAGAGTGTGTTCGTTTGAGTAAAAGAAATTCTCGCGAGTTAGTTTTTCCGGACTTTCATGTATTTGATTTACCGAGAATGATTAATCAACGGAAAATCATTCACGGTCAAAGAAAAATATCCATGCTTAAAATAAAGCGAAAATGAATCTCCTTATCTGAAAAGGAAAAAATTTTTTTTCTCAAAAGCAATTTTTTATGAAAAGTATTTTTCTCTACCACGAAATTATTTTCGAAACAAACACACCCAAAAATCGAAAAATGTTCTCACGAGCCAAAAGGGCCCGGAGGTTGAGTACGTGAGAGTATCTTCGCGTGAGGATCGCACGGAACCATGTGTCCCCCCGTTAACGTCATGTAGAGAGGCACAACATTTTAAACGAAGAAAAATCAAACTCGTGGAAAGTAGGACCTAGTTAAGATCTGTGTGCTTGTTTCGTCCACGCAAAGCCCCCAAAACTTTTTTATTTTTCAAAAAGGTTGTCCTTTTCGTACCCCAAAAAATATAAAGAATTTAATAAAGGGAACCGTCATTTTCTTCTTTTTCATTTTTTTTTATCTCTGCTTTTTTCTATTCTTTTTTTCCAATTTCCATTTGCACGATTGGCTCTTATCTTGGCTTTATCTACCCCCGACTCTACCATCGACTCCGTTACCACGCGTCTCTAGAAGGTTTCTCGGAGGGGCCTAAAAGAGTAACTTCCCACTTCGTGGAGTCGTCGGGCGGTTCAACGAGACTGTGGTCCAGACCGAATATTTTTGTCACGAATCGAAAGCGGAAAAATCGTTGTTCTATTCTTGTTAAAAACTGTTATAAAACGTTCGTCAAATACTTGATTAAAGAAATTTTATAATTTTCAATGCGTTATCTATTTCGTGTATTTGAAAATGAAAATATCTCTCTAATGAGCATGATTAACGAGTGTATCAAAACACTAGTTAACAAGATCTAATCATTTTTCGCTTCCTCTTTCGTTTTATATGGCTCAACAGGAAATTGCACATGTTCATGAAACTTGTATAGCCGCCTGACAAAGAAAAAGGCTAGCTAACGTTATTAGCAGACTACATTACGACAGTCAAACGCCTTTTTCTTCCTTTTTCTTTATAATTTTTATTTGCTTTTGCTCTCACACTTTAGAAGGAGAAATTGCCCCATGGCTGGAAATGTCTCATCGTGTTCAAAAAATTGTCGATTTTTCACGCCTAAAGGGTATTCTCATGAATATCCTTTCACATTTCAACTGCAAATATATTACTGCATACATTAACGTGGTCGACAGTTGATTTGAACGCCAATGAAAATACGTGTGTACTAGATAGAGAATTTTCATCTAATTGCCAAATGATTAAGATGCGGAGAAAATTATCATATCAGGCAGGAAAGATATGATTTTCAGCATATGAATATGAGACGAAGAGTTTAATACCCTATCTTAAACTTTGAAACCCATATTTTTCCTTTGGGCTAACAATAAGCGCACGTATGTAAATTCTCTATTCCTTTATAATATCCCAATTCGATTTACATGTTTCCAATCTCTATAATTTCCAACTTTATTTTGGTCTAAAATGCACATGTCATCATCCAACGAGAGGAACGCAGATTAAAAGACAATGTGAATAGATGAGGTCAAAAACCATATCCATGCTTTGTGAATTTCTCGACATCAACTCCTTTCCAATTTTTAAACTTTCGTATGCCCTAGTAAGAATAGTCTAAACCATTTAATGCTTTGCCATTAGCAAGATGGTCGTTGGTCTTCATTTGAAAACCTGCCGCATCCATGAGCAATGGAAAAAGTATCTCGCCTATCGAATATATAGCGTGCCACCCAATTTTAACTTAAACTAAAATTTGAGTCCATTTCTTTTCGTAGTGATACGCAATCATCAAATTGAGGATAATTATTAGACTGACAAAAAAAGAGCCCACCCGAATATCACTGTTTAAATAAAATTTCACTAATGATTGCATTCATCGTCAGAAATTGAGCCTAAACCAAAGTGATTGACGAACCACAGACAGATGGGAAAAGAAGTCATCCTGCCTTTTATAGTGATTGGCCATTGCACCGTGCCAATAATATCAGAGTCACGAATAAATCTCCATCCGACGTGATGGGCTCCAACTCCAAGTCGATGCGATGGCCCGCTCATTGAACGCAATCCAGCTTGCATTCTCTGACCCGCCCAAGTTGCACAGGTAAAACCAAGAACCAACGGTCAACGTCACCTCCGCGGCGGAATTGACTTCACTTAGATCCCAAAATTTAATGCTTTGCATTGCATGGAATCGAACCTATTTTTGCTAAATTTTTTAATGCAGAGTTAAAAAAAAAGAGAAGTAAGGAATTGTTTGACATTGAATTGTAGGTTCTATATATTAATTCGATAAGAAAGTAAAAAAAATATCTCCTACAGGTCATGATTCACTGAGATATACGTGTTTATTGGATTCTTCTTTATATACCTTCCTTTTTGTTCTTTTTTGGTTAGTTACTGGAATACAGGATTTGGTTTCCACTTTCAGTATAGGACGGGGCTAGGAATTAGGAATTACGAAGGTGCAGCAGACTTGCTTTCTGCTTTGCTGAGTTGTAGTTATAGGAATAGTAGTGACGCGCCGCCTTTGATTGTGGACACTTCAATTGGTGGAATGACTAGTTATGATCCCATTGATATTTTCAACTTGTTTGATTCTTTTGACATTAATCTAAGATCGTTTTTGGCAGTGACTCATAATACAGAACCATTGATGGAATGAAGTAGTCTACTGATGAGGTAGTAATCCATTTGAAAGGAACAGTCACTAGAAATGCAAGTTTCTACAGATAAATTATTTGTGAGTATAGTATTCTCTTTCATCACTTCTCAAAGATGGGACATATAAAGTTAGGCGGAGCATCATCCCCACCAAAGAGAGAAAAACTCGCATTTTCTTAGAATAGCGCTTGATTAGCAATATATAACAGGTCGAGCTTGGGAACAAAACACATCCAGAGCAAGAATGCGCCACTTCGCACATCTCACCGTTCAAAGAATGACAAAATTTTGTAATAGATTCCCACCCCTGCAGTGGCAACCATCCACATCGCTATTGATCGAAGAGGAAAAGTAGCAACATCGCCTCTGTTCAAATAAAACAATATCGAAAGAAATAGCATGAATACAACCACCAAAACACAAGCAATTGTCTTCTGGCTTTCCCCAATAATTAGTTTGCAATACATGACAACTGCACCGCATAACATCTAGCTAATATTAGAGGTACATAGCTTCAACAGTATTAAAAGCACCATTCTTAACAATACACATGAATTTCACAATAGATGAACCCACCAAAACCTGATGTAGGAAGTACGTCGACCTTCGATCGTTAGCTTAATGAAAATCGGACAGCACCATTTTTCCCAAATTTTCAGCTCTCACTTTCTCTCTTGCTATTACCTCACGTTAATTACTCTTTGTGGCTACCATATAAAATAGAGAGAAACCCTATTTATGTAGGTCAAATATAACCTCCCATTTTTTTTCCGGATTATCATACAAGCTCAAGTCTTTTGACTTGCGTTTTATTGGGCTTTCTCCATATGGGAGTGAAACTAGCCCAATAGATTGGTGGATCTTTTTTATTTTTTTCACCTTCATCATCGGGCGGAAGAGTGGATGCATTTGCTAAGTTAAGTAGCGTAGAGAAGAACGAGCACAAAAATGAGAGATCGAGCCGAGCAGAGATTCATCATCATCCCTATCTCCAGTTCAACCCAGAGAGAGAGAGAGAGAGAGAGAGAGAGAGAGAGAGAGAGAGAGAGAGAGAGAGAGAGAGAGAGAGAGAGAGATCTCCCTTTCTTTAACCGAAGTTTGGAAAAGCAAAACTTGGCTAAGTGAGAGAGAGATGATCGTTAAGTGAGTGGTCCAACTTCATGCATTAATGTACGAAAAAAGGGAGAGGGACAGAGACCTTTCGCTCCTGTACATCTACATGTGAGAGTGAGAACGAGAGGGGAGAGCAAGAGCGATGTCTGAAAGCGAGAGATGACCCTAAGTCTTCCTTGTATTGATATTCATCTGGAATGGAGTAAGCTTTGTTCCAATTCTTCTTGCGTAAAAACTTTTTTGTACTGCCAATTCACCAAATAAGACTCCGTTTATTTCGTGAAAAATGAATGATTTGAAAAATATTTTATCGAAAATGATCACTTGTATCATTTGAAATAATTAGCCAATAGAAAATATTTTCGGTCTACATAATAATAATTTATGTAAATATTTTTGTGGACAATGAAAATATTTTTTTTCATTGATTTTTATAAGCGATACAAACAATCGTTTTTAGGAAAATATTTTCCGAATCATTTATTTTTTTACGAAATAAATGGAGCAAAAAAATCTCATTCTTTTCCTTTACATTTTTCCCCTCTTTCATTTTGTTCTTCCAGAGACAGTGGTCTTTCAATTGCTTTGATTTTGGTATGATCACAACTCAAATTTGAGTTATTAGACCGTCCATCAACGGTAGAGTCCAAATTCCACGATTCTTACAAATTTCAGCAGTTGGTTAAGTTGTGCCAAAAAAAATTATATTCACTTTTTTGGACAAATATTTTTTTTTCTCTTTCTTTTCAGTTCGGTTGAAACCAATTAGTCTTTTTAATAATCCAGATGCACAGACGCGGAGACCTGACTATTTAGAAGCTAATGAAATCCCTTACTAGTTTTATGAACCATTAATTCTATGTTTTTGATTTGTTGGTCAAAGTGATTAGTCATACTGTAATAATACCTCAGGACTTTCAAACAATAATTGAGTTGTACGATCGTGGAATCCGAAACAGTTTGTCCCTCAGTCTATATCCCATTCATTAATGGTTTGCTTGTACATACGGAATATATTCGAAACGGTTTGTTGCTATCGATGTTGACAAGTGTAGCGCCCACTGAAAATTGAATATATATTCGAAATAGACTCTTACTTGAGCTGCTCTCAAAAGCTCTTTAACTTGTCCAGAGATAACAACAACTAACTAAAAAGTAATGGGAAAAGTGCTGAATAAGTCTTAAATTTTTTGGGGTGATATCAATTTAGTCCTAAATCTACTTTTGGTGTCAATTGAATCCTAAAATTTTTTATATATTGCCAATTCAGTCCTTTTGGCTGGATTTTGCCGACGTGAATGTTGGCTGGCCGGCAACCGGTCATCGGCACTAACGTGGATAAAATTTAATTATATTTTAATATTTTTTTGAATTTTTTTCTTCTCCCTCTTCCTTCAGCCGCTTGCTGGAGTGACGACTGGCCGGAGGCTAGAGGCCGGCGAGGTCGACCTCGGGTGAGCCACGCCAACCACTAGCGAGGCTCACCCTCGTCGGCAATGGTAAAGGCGAGCCTCGCCATGGCTGGGTGAGGTTCACCTTCGCCGTCGTCGGCGAGGGCGAGCCTCGCGTTGGGCTGGCGAGGCTCGCCTGGCCCTCGCCATGGCCGGGCGAGGGTTGACCTCGCCAGATCCGGTGAGGTCGTGCCTCGCCCAGCTGTTGGCGAGGCTCGCCCCGCCCTCATCCAGCCCTTGCCAGAGGTCGCGAGGATTGGGCGAGCCTCGCCGGAGGCTGGGCGAGGTTGACCCTCGCCGGATCTGGCGAGGTTGACCCTCGCCCCACCATGGCGAGGGCGGGGCGAGCCTTGCCAGCCCAGCGTGAGGCTCGCCCTTGCCGGATCTGGCAAGGTCCAGCCTTGCCCAGTCGCCAGCGAGGCTCGACCTCGCCAGATCCGGCAAGGTCGACCTCGCCGTCCTCTGGCCTCCGGCCAGTCGCCGCTTCAACGAGTGACTGAAGGAAGAGGGAGAAGGAAAAAAAAATTCAAAGAAATATTAAAATATTATTAAATTTTGTCCATGTCAGCATTGGTGACCGGTCGCCAGCATTAGTGACTGGTCGCCAGCCTGCCGACGTCCACGTTAGCAAAATCCGCCAAAAGGACTGAATTGGCACTATATCAAAAGATATAGGACTCAATTGGCACCAAAAATAGATTTATGACTAAATTGACACCACCTCAAAATGTTTAGGACTTATTCAACACTTTTCTCAAAAAGTAATACCAGAAGAATTATATACGTAGATCAGACACGTGGAGATGCATGTGTCCCATGCACGAATTTCTTTGTTTTGGCTTCTAAAACTTCAAATAACTTTTTTTTTTGGGTGTGGATCATTATCCCATCTACCGGAAAGGACAAGGATCCCGCTCCTCGGTGAGCAAGCAGGGGTTTTGGGGGCTGCCCCGGTGGGGGTTTGTAACTGGTAGTGCTCTCGCGAAGCCATATGACTTTTATAGTTTGGACTCGTATTTTATTGATAGTTTAGATTTGGGGCCCATAAATATCTACTGTTGCCTATATACATATTATCTTTCTCTTTTATAAGGGATGTAATAGAGAGGTGCGATTTGCGAATTATAGTAAAATCCTCTGCTAGACGTAGCCCAGGTTAAAAGGTGAATCGGGGATAAAAACCTTGTGTTTTGATTTCTTTTTTTCGCTTTTGCTTTCTATTTCCTTATAATTGTGTGCCGAATCCTAACATTTTTTTACCTTCCCAACAAATTTAAAATAAAACTCAAGTTTCCAAAAATCGTACAAAAAATATATGAGAACTTATGTGGCAAATATATGAATCCTATTGATTGAAGAGGAAAAGTAGCAACATCTTTGGTCGAATAACAATATTGAAAGAAACGGCACGAGTACAACCACCAAACCACAAGCAATTGTCTTCTGCCTTTCCCCAATAATTAGTTCACAATACATAATTACTGCACTGCATAACAGTCGCTGTTTTCTTATTATTATCTGCACCTTCAGTTTCAGATGTGAGTGAAAGAGAAACTTCAAAGCGAAATTTAAGAGTTCCGTTGAAAGGACCAAATATCGCCTAGTTCTTTCAAGAACTAATTTACTTAGAACACAGCAAACTGTTTCTTATTCTCTGTTTTGCTAGAAATCAGTATCCAGAAGTATTGGACAGATATCATTACCAGATGCAGACGAAGCGGTTCCAGTCCATTGTCCTTCAGTGGACATACTCTTGGTGATATTCTCACCAACCGCCTGATGTTCGCCACCTCTAAAATGCTTCCTCATGGCCTCAATTTTCTCCTCAGTCATGATAGCGCCCTCAGAGTCCAGCACTGGAACAACAACCTTGCCTTCAAGCATGCTAACCACAGATGACATCGGCGGCCTGAGTGCTGGAATCGCATTAGTACACATCAGAGCTACCTTTATCAATGCCAACACCTCCTCTTTGTCAAAGTGAGAACCGAGCCTCCAATCAACTAAATCTATCAAATTTCCTCTCTCCTT
Organism: Syzygium jambos; assembly: GCA_031216235.1. Lineage (NCBI taxonomy): Eukaryota > Viridiplantae > Streptophyta > Magnoliopsida > Myrtales > Myrtaceae > Syzygium > Syzygium jambos. The sequence goes on along the minus strand of CM062225.1, from coordinate 1,013,502 downwards.
CAAAACTCGTGCCTAGAAACAGAAACGGAAAGTGAAGATATTTCCCTTTCAAGCTTCAGGTACTGATCAGTTGCAAAATATGCTCTAAATACTAAAGCAGGAAGAAGGAAATATATTATATCCCTCGATAATTTCGTGACAAAGGCAGCTGATAAGCGCCTGCTAGTTTTTCATCTTCGTTAGAGGGTATAAATGGATAAAAAGAATCGAATGAGTCAATACAGATCAAACATGATTTTTTTACCCATTGTAAATAAAAGTTAGTAAACTCCAACATCACTAACCAGTTGCCAAAAAATTACAAACACTGCTTTAAAATCACCAACTCTTATTGAGTTTTACCAGCACGAATTATTTGTCAGTTTCATGAGATGAAATAGTAGACTCGTCCTTGAATGGTTTACACCATTCATTGCCTTTTACTTTCAATTTTAGTTGCGGAAGCCAAGCGATCGAACAATAAATTTGATAGAATAAGAAAATAAATCAGACACCAGATTTACGTGGTTCGGTCGTAGTGACCTACATCCACGGGGAGAGCAGCACGGAATTCCACTATAGATCAAGCGATACAACGGAGATTACAAACACACTCGAGTCACTTAAACACTCTCAGTGTTTCCCAAGCCCCAATTACACCCAATAACTCACGCAGTGTTTAGCCCCACAATTCCTCACGAAATAATCTCTCAATCTCGCAAAAGAATTGTACACAAATCTTATCACAAAATTTACGCTTGAACACTAATTCTTCTTGGATATAATTCACGAACGAGAATCCACGGAAATACCCACCGCCAAGCACTCACGAACGTCTTCATGTCAACCGCGGCGCTTCAAGACTTCTTTATCAACAATAGCTCTCTACCTTGTAAACCAACGTATAAGCTATAAATATAATATACGTCCACCGCCTCGGAAGAAGTCCAGTTCGGTCAGCACATATTGGTCAGGAAGGAAATCAAAGTTGACTGAATATTGTCCCACGTTGGACTTTCCAATTTCAGTCCAAGATCCCAACATAATATAGGAAAGAATATTTTCTTCTTTCCTCTTCTCTTGACCGTAACTTCAAGAAACAAGAAAGTGAATCTTTTATATTTCCTTTTTTTTTCTTTGCTTGATTTCATATGTTCGCAAAATATTCATTCGAAATATTCAGATTTTCACTTCGGGCTTAAACTCGAGACATATATTCAACAATCTCCACCTTGGCTCGATGTTTGAGCCAAGTTACAATCGCTTTGATAGAATCCGAATTCCGCTACTACTCTCCCACAGCCCCCGATGGGCTCAACCGCCACAGATGTCTTTCAAGTCCAAGCCGTGCTTGAACTTCGCCATAGCCGTGGACCTCATCAGAATACTAACTCCACATGCACCTTTAACTGCTCCACAAGGATTTTCTGACACAACCTTCTCAATCGCAGATAAAGCAAAACCATTGTTGCATCCATATCTATCGGAAGATTGAATACGCACCTTGTCAATATCAGCAGTTACAGCAACCGTTGGCTCAATAGGCTCCACCTCGCTACAAGCACCATCCGTGTCGATTATTTTGCTAACACCCGCTACCTCAGGAGTTTCTGGTTGCAACTCCACCTCAAGCTGAACACCGTCCAGATCCATATGAACACTGCTATTAACACTCCTAGCTAGAAGTACTGGAGACTCGTCAAATATAACTTCTCTGCTGACAACAGGTGAATTTAACTCCGGGCACCACAACTTATAGCCCCGTTCATCTTGTGCATAACCTAGGAACATGCACTTTATTGTCCTTCCATCGAGCTTACCATCACTAACTCGAACATAACATGGACAACCAAATATTCTAAGAACAGAATAATCAGCAACGTTACCTGACCACACTTCTTCGGGAGTCCGATATTCAATCGTAGTCGATGGGGATCTATTCTTCAGGTAGCTCGCCGTACTTAGCGCATCCGCTAGAAATCTTCTATACCAACACTAGAGAGCATTTTATGGGCCGTCTCTAGTAATGTTCTGCTCATCAATTCTGCAACCTGTTGTGGTTCATTGGCACTAGTGCGATGTCTCACTATGCCTTCTTTCATGCAGAATTCGTTTAACAGCTTCGAGCAAAACTCCATACTATTGTCAGTCTGCACCTGCTTAATCGATTTACCAGTCTCCTTTTCAATCAAAGCTTTTAACCGCTTGATCCTGACAACAGCATCAAACTTGTGCCTTAGCACAAACACCCACGTCTTCCTCGAGTAGTCATCAACAACTGTTAGTATAAATCTGGCACTCTTCCTCGAAGGAAACCGCGACAACCTGCGAACATCCAAGTGAATTAATTCTGCAATATCCGTGGTTTCTCTGACAATCGTACTAAACTGCACTTTCCGCCGTTGATCTAAATCACAGCACCTGCATACATTCAATTCGTTAGCCACATAACCACATAGCAAATTTCTTTCACTTAAAACCTTCAGGCTTCTCTCGCTAATGTGCCCCAAACGTATATGCCACAATTCAGACTTTCGAACTGATGCATCCGACGTCTCCGCAGCGAATTCCATCACTGTCTCACCTTGAAGCTCATACAGGCCACTATGCTTGATTCCTTTCATTATCACCAAGGCACCTCGAACAACTTTCAAAACTCCACATTCTGAAGAATACCGACACCCAGCTAAATCTAGGGCACTTAAGGAAATCAGATTTTTCTTCAACTCTGGAACATGCTTCACTCCAGTCAATGTCCACACGATACCATCATGCATTCTAATTCTAACATCACCAACACCAATAACATCGCATTCAGAATTGTTCCCCAATTGCACTTTACTACTATCCGTGCACTGATAAGTAGTAAACCAGTTCCTGTTTGGTGTAGCGTGAAAAGAACAACCAGAATCCATAATCCATCCATCAAACGATGAATCATCAGTGACAGACAAGACATAATCAGCATTATCCGAATTACCATCAGCTATAACTGCAACATCATCCGTATGATCAACTCTAATTCCCTTACCTTTGTCGTTCTTCAGCTTAAGGCAATCCCTTCTAAGATGCCCCTTCTTGCCACAGCTCCAACAGACAACACCACCAGTTCTAGACTGACTTCGTCTATTCGAGTTCATACTACTTCTGCTAACACGTGTACCATTTCTTCCTCTATTTTCACCTACTAAAGCAGCAGATACATGTTCGCCAGATTCTCTTCTACGGATGTCTTCACTCAGAATTAAATCTCGAACACCATCAAACGTCAAACTTGTTGACCCAGAGGAATTACTAACAGCAGTAACAGTAGTATTCCAACTATCAGGCAATGAGGATAACAGAATCAAAGCATGTACCTCATCTTCAAAGTCAATCTCAACCGAACTCAATTGACTAACGATCACATTGAATTCATTAATATGGTCAGCAACCGACGCACCTTCGCTCATTTTCAAATTAAACAAACGTCGCATCAAATAGACTTTGTTGATCGCAGAGGGCTTCTCGTACGTGTCCGACAGGGCTTTCATCAAACCCGCAGTGGTCTTCTCATTCACGATGTTAAACGCGACGTTACGAGCCAACGTCAGCCGAATAACACCCAAAGCTCGTCTATCCAGCAATTTCAGCTTGCTTCATCGTTTCTGGCTTCTCCCCAGACAAGGGCACGTGCAGTTTCATCTGATATAATTGATCCTCAATCTGTATCTTCCAGAAACCAAAATCCTTCCCATCAAATCTGTCGATTCTCACTTTTCCTTCTTCTATCGCCATCGATTCGCTTCAACTCAGCCAAGCCAAGCTCTGATACCAATTGTTGCGGAAGCCAAGCGATCGAACAATAAATTTGATAGAATAAGAAAATAAATCAGACACCAGATTTACGTGGTTCGGTCGTAGTGACCTACATCCACGGGGAGAGCAGCACGGAATTCCACTATAGATCAAGCGATACAACGGAGATTACAAACACACTCGAGTCACTCAAACACTCTCAGTGTTTCCCAAGCCCCAATTACACTCAATAACTCACGCAGTGTTTAGCCCCACAATTCCTCACGAAATAATCTCTCAATCTCGCAAAAGAATTGTACACAAATCTTATCACAAAATTTACGCTTGAACACTAATTCTTCTTGGATATAATTCACGAACGAGAATCCACGGAAATACCCACCGCCAAGCACTCACGAACGTCTTCACGTCAACCGCGGCGCTTCAAGACTTCTTTATCAACAATAGCTCTCTACCTTGTAAACCAACGTATAAGCTATAAATATAATATACGTCCACCGCCTCGGAAGAAGTCCAGTTCGGTCAGCACATATTGGTCAGGAAGGAAATCAAAGTTGACTGAATATTGTCCCACGTTGGACTTTCCAATTTCAGTCCAAGAGCCCAACATAATATAGGAAAGAATATTTTCTTCTTTCCTCTTCTCTTGACCGTAACTTCAAGAAACAAGAAAGTGAATCTTTTATATTTCCTTTTTTTTTCTTTGCTTGATTTCATATGTTTGCAAAATATTCATTCGAAATATTCAGATTTTCACTTCGAGCTTAAACTCGAGACATATATTCAACACAAGAAATACCCGATTATGCAACTCAGGTGATAACTAGATTTAACGGGGACTAATAATGATTGTTTTTGCTAATGATTGGCATACTCAAAGAAAAACGAAATCTAACTTAAGGAATCAATTATATGAATGTGAAAAAAGTTATCCTCAATCGAAAGTTCATGGATATTTGGGTCAAGACATGGTCTTGAAACTTTTTAATTTGACAGTAATTGCCAGAATTCAATAGTAGTTGAAGGACTTGTTTGGCGCAAATGAAAGTACGGGGAGTATGAATGTCAAGCATAAAAACATGAATGTCTCTCTTATTTCTCTCAACGCATCCACTGCAAAGGATAAAGAGCCAACAAGTCAAAGAGACAGCAATATCTCATGCAAAACAAGCACAAACGAGGTCAATATGGCGTTACACGTTCGAGCCAAAGCCAGAAGAAGGAAAAGGAACAGTGAGAAAGCAATACGAGATTAGTGGGGTTCTTTTCGATTGTTTCACCTTCATCATCGGGCAGAAGAGTGGAGACAGCAACAAAGTGAATGGTGCAGAGAAGGACGAGCGCAGAGAAGAGAGGTCGAGCCGAGAAGAGATTCAACATCAATTCAGTCTCAAGTTCAACCCAGACAGAGAGAGAGAGAGAGATCGATCTCACGCTCTTCAACCGGAGTCTGCCATGGCAAAACTTGGCTAAGCGAGAGAGAGAGAGAGAGATGATTGTTAGGTTAGTGGTCTAACTTCATGCATTTATGCACTTTCGCTCTTGGACGTCCGTATGTGAGAGCGAGCGAGAGTGAGGTGTGAAAGTGAGAGAGACGACCCCAAGTCTTCCTCGAATTGATATTCCATCTAGAATTGAGTAAAGCCTTGCCCTTTTGCCCTCTTTTCCTTGTGTTCTTCCAATGACAACATTCTTTTCACGATCACGATCTCGGATTTTGGTAATTATATCCTCTATCAATGACGGTGTCAGAATGCCAGGATCGTTAGAAACTTCATCAGCTGATTAAGCTGTCCATAAAATATTTACGCTTTTTTGGACAAATCTTTTTTTTCTCTCTTTCCGTTTACTTCAGTTGTTACCAGCTACTATTTTTTTTTAATACTCCAAGCGCCCGCACTCGGAAACTCAGTTTATTTAGAGCCTTGGAGGCCAATGAAAATAACCACTAAGCCCTATAAATCGGTTAAATCTAGTTTCTTTGTCCCCTGACTCAATATAATTTGCATGTAATTCATGGTATCATATAAATTTGAATATAGACAATAAAAAATTTGTCTTAGTTGAAGTGATTACACGAAAAAAAAATCATATATGTTGAATTTGGAATTCATTGTCGGTGGACGGCATAATAATGCCTTAGGCAACAATACTGAACAAGCTTGTCATTCATTAAAGAGAATACAAAAGATTAGTTTTCTTGGCATTCTGGTTCAAATAAATATAACTAAAATGAGAAGTCATTGTGTGAATCGATACTAAGGGTGAGTTGTTTCATGTTTCGTATAGGTTCCACTCATGATAATAGGTTTATCATTTTTTGGAACTTGAAACCTATCCTATCACAGGTTCGAAGGTTGGTTCCAGAGTCTATTCAGGTTCCACCTGTATTATTAATTGAACAATTGCGGTGAATCATCACCTTTAATAATCATCACTTACTGCTATGATCCACTAACCACAACTTATATTTAGATACACGAAGAATATGAAACATTAATAAGTCATAAAATGAAAACTTAGACTAGTGGTTCCATATCATATACTTATTATCTAATGCCATGAAACATCGTAGGATCACGAGAAGACAGGTTCAGGTTCTAGGTTCTAGGTTCTAGGTTCTAGGTTACACCTACCTAGAACCTGGAACTTACCCGTTGAATAGGTTCTCCAATTTTTGAAACCTAGAATCCACCATACATACCTTAGAACCTAGAACCTACATGTTCCCATTGGTTAGGTTCTTAGGTTCCAAGGTAGAACCTAGAACCATGTTCACCCCTACTCTCTCTCAGACAGATTTTGAATATGTGCATGCATTAGGGGTGAGCATGGTTCTAGGGTAGAACCTGAAACCTGAGAATCTGACCGGTGGAAACTTATAGGTTCCAAATTTCAAAATATGAAGGGTAGGTTCCAGGTTTTAAAAATTGGGGAACTTGTTTCGATGGGTAAGTTCCAGACCCAGGTTCTAGGTAGGTGGAACCTGGAACCTAGAACCTAAAACTTAAATAATTTTTTTATATTTTTTCTTAGTCTATGTCTTCATGTGATCCTACAGTGTTTCGTGGTGTGAGATGATAAGTGTATAATCTGAAACCACTAATCTGAACTTTCATTTAATGACTTTTTAATTTTTCATATTTTTCATGTGTCTAAATATAAGTTATGGTCAGTGGATCATAGTAGCAAATGGTGGTTATTAAAGATGATGATTCACTGCAATTATCAATTAATAATACATGCGAAACCTGGGTAGACCTTGAAACCTATGATAGGGTAAGTTTCAAGTGCAAAAAATGAAGAACTTATTTTCATGGGTAGGTTTTAGGTTCTAAGTGAAACCTGTAGGAACATGACCCCGAGTATCGATTCATGCAATGACTTCTTATTTTGATTGTGTTTATTTGAACCATAATGCCAGAAAAACTATTTTTTTTTTGGTAAGGTAAGAGGATTTTATACTTTTCAATTCACAAGATATAACAGAGAAGCCGGACACAAAAACCTCATACCTAACGCAACACAGGTGTTGCGATAGGTGCAAAAATAGCGACTGACTAAAGCTAGTGAGCGCTACAAGCAGCATGGGCCCGAATGTTAAGAAGAACGAGATGAACCTCTAACAAGAGGACTAAAGAGCCACAAAGGAACAAGCAACTACAGAACATTAAGAAAAATAGATGTCGGGATGACCCAGCTAGCCTGGATTCTTCTATTGTGCGGAGTATCTGCAACAAGCTTGAGAGAAAGAGCCTTGTCTCGAACAGCTTTGGCAAGATGGTTCTACATCGCAAGCAAGAAAATGGTCCCATTTCTAAAGAGGAAGTTGGTACGCTCTATCCAAATGAGGTGGCACAGAGCTCCAAGTGCAAACCGAGCAAGGCGGTGATGGAAGCTGTTACCGGCAATGGATGCGGATGCCTAGCGGAGAAGATGTTGCCAAGACCCATTGTGCCAGGAGAGATTAAATTTGGCGGCCCAAAAAGATGCCAAAGAACCCGTATAAGTGCAACCAAAAAACAAGTGTTAACGGAGTCTGGCTTACCTTGGCAGTAAGCACAAAGTCCTTCAGAGATTTTGTGATGGGAAAGGAGGAGGACCTGAGTCGGAAGCCTGTTAAGGGTCATCAGTCACAGCAAAAAGCTATGTCGCGGGGCAAAACTGCAGTCCCAAATGAATGAATCCCAGAAAACTAGGTGTCCCTTTTTCCGAGTTAATTCCCAAGCCGAGGAAATAGAGAACACTTCGGAAGGATGACCTTACCAAACAAGTTGGTCCGGCGACTCCATCACCAGCTGGGGGGTATGTTCAGTCCAGGAATTGAAGGATTGCATCACTTTAGACAGGTGCCGTTCAGAGGACAGGAAATCCCTAACCAAGGCTGTTCTTGCAATGCCAGAACAGAATATGTCTCTATTAGAGAACAATTTATAGAGCGGGCCTTTATCATGCCAGAAGTTGAACCAGAAAGAAGTAGAAAATCCATTGCCAATTCTCCATTTGAACTGCTGCTGAAATTCCAAACAGAGATCGAAGATTTTCTTCTAGGCCCAAGAGCACACAGTAGGTTTAGGGGCGACCCAAAAGTTATTCGTTTTGAGAAAATTGGAATGAATCCATTTGCACCATAAAGATTCCTTATCCTTGAAAAGGACCTAGATGTGCTTAAGCATAGCTGCACGGTTACAGTCGATAAGTCTACGAATACCGAGTCCACCTTCGGACTTAGGTAGGCAAACATCAGTCCAAGAGACTTTGGCACCCCCCATCCCCAGGTCTAGGCCCTTCCAAAGGAACTATTTAAGTATCAATTCGATTGTTGCAAGGACAAAACGTGGAAGACAGAAAATAGAAGCCCAGTAGACTTGAACAGAATGGAGAACAGATCTTATAAGTTGAAGACGTCCTGCAGATAAAAGGAATCTCTGGGTCCAAGAGCGAGCTCTAGCCGTGATAGCATTGACTAATGAGTTACAGTCATTCTTACCCAATCTAGAGGTAGAAATAGGGACTCCAAGGTAACGGAATAGAAGCGTACCTTCAATGAAGCCAAATGAGTGTAAAATATGATCCCTGAGAGAAGTACAGCCACCCGAGAAGAATATCTCGCTTTTGTTGACATTTGGCTTAAGTCTCAACCACCGGGAGAAAAGATCCAGGCCACTCTTAAGGAGGGCAGTTGAAGTGTCGTTTGCCTTCGAGAATAATAGAACATTATCAGCAAAAAACAAATGGGTGAGAGAGGTGGACTTACACCGCCAGAAAAACTTGAATCCCGGGAGACAAGATTGAGTAACAAGAATTCCGGTGAAAACTTCCATGACCAAAATAAAGAGGTAGAGAGACATCGGGTTCCCTTGGCGTAATCCTCTGCCGCTAGGAAAGAAACCGTGGAGAGCTCCATTAATTGCAACTGAGATTTTCGGGGTCGTCACACATTGCATAATAAGCTCGATAGTCATTCGAGGAAACCCAAAGGCTTGCAAGGTCCGTTTGAGGAAAACCCAGTCAACGGTGTCATATGCCTTTTGAAAATCAACTTTAATGGCGCATTTTGGCAGGTACGGGTCATGATGAAATCTCGCAAAAAGTTCTTGGGCAAGAAGAATGTTGTCCCCAATTCGCCGTTTCTTGACAAAAGCATTCTGAGTGGGACTGATAATGGCAAGCAGCACTGCATCAATTCTATTGGCCAATATCTTGGTAATACACTTGTAAACCGTGTTACAACAAGCAATCGGCCGGAATTCATTCTTGGATGAGGCGTTAGGGACCTTGGGCACCAAGGTGAGAATGGTAGCGTTGGTCTCCTTAAGCAAGGAGCCGGATTGGAAAAAGTCCTTAATAGCCAAAGTGACTATAGGTCTAACAATATCCTATGACGATAAAAAGAAGTCCACATTAAAGCCATCAGGTCCGGGGGCTTTACCTTTCGAAAGGGAGAAGAAAGCATCCCGGATTTCAAGGTCAATCACCTGGTGGGACAAAAGTTGGGTATGAATCTCGCTGAGGGGGTGTTGAATCACCGCTTGAATGTCCCGACTTGTAGGCCTAGGAGCAGAAGTGTCAGAGGCCAGCAAGTTCTCATAGTGTGTGATAATATGGTCATGGACTAGAGTCGGGTTAGAAAGGATAGATCCAGAGCCATCGGAAATCAAGATTATTCGATTGCGGAGATGCCTTCGATTGACAAAATGATGAAAATACTTAGTATTACGGTCCCCTTCCTTCAACCATCTGATTCTAGATTTCTGCTTGAAGAACAATTCCTCCTGAATACGGAATTCAGAGAAGACTCGGAGATGGTCCTTCTTCAGGTTAGCCAATGACTAGTTCAGAGGGTCACTAGCAAGGGCATCTAGAGTAGAAGTTAATTCTGCTCTCGCTTGGGCAGTGCGGGTAGAGATGTCAGAGAAGGATTCCCTATTAAGAAGTTTGAGGCGACCTTTAAGGAGCTTCAACTTTTGACATAAAATGAACATGGGAGTGCCAGAAACGTGAGAGTCCCAAGTTTCTGCCACAATACTCAAAAAGGAGGGGTGCAGCATCCAGCAGTTAAAGAATTTGAAAGGCTTTCTGAGGACCGGGGGAGATTCAATTCTTATAACCATTGAAGAGTGATCAAAAACTCCTGGGGCTAAGAAGGTAGCCTTCGAGAAAGAAAACGCTCTGGTCCAGTGTTCATTAATGAGCATCGTATCTATCTTCCTCTGTTTTCGCCGAGTACCTGAGGAAGTTGACCACGTGAATCTATGGCCAACATATCAAAGGTCATCAAGACCAGCTTGATCTAGGTAATTAGCGAGCTCATCGAATGTAGGAATCCAAGAGTTGGAGCTGCCATTTCTATTTGAGTAGTCTCTGATGGCATTAAAATCTCCAGCAATCACCCCAAGGCACTTCAGCAAATTGGGGGCTCAACCGGATGAGATCTGCCCAAATAGTCCGACGAGTAATAAAAGTATGTTTGCCTTAAATCACCGACAGGTGACAAGTCTTGCACGAAGCCAAAAGATTAACACGGCCATGGATAGCCTGCTCGGATACAGCGAGAACAACAAAATCAACATCTTGGAGGTTCTAGCCTACCCATATTCCGCCTTAGGGAGAGTGGCTATAATTAGAGGACCATAACCATCCCGGCAATAAACCAGCAGAAATATTGTCAAAAAGAGTCGAGCTGACCTTAGTCTCCAGTATACCAACACACGAGAGATTGTTAGATCTAACAAAGGATCTAATCTCAGCCTGCTTGAAGGGGTGCATAAGTCCTTTAATATTCCATATGCCAAAAAACATCAAAAAAGGAGTGGAACACTTTACCTTCTTTTCACACCCCTCCTCTTTCTGGATTTCGGGGGAGGCTTCCTAGCCATTCCTGAGGTGATAACTGGAGAAGGTAGGGGCTGCACTGGAGCAGGATGGGGAGGGTCAGGGCTCTTGGCAGGAGACACATCACCAGAAATAGTCTCGGGTCTCGACCTCAAGGACGGTGGAGCAGGAGAGGGGGGGGGGAATCACCATCACTGCCAATGTCGCTAGCTTTGCCAACTGGAGAGTCATTCGAGTCAGAAAAATCTGCAGACGAAGTAGGAGAAGCCAATTCAGGGACAGGGGCGGTTTGTCTGGACGAAGAGGCTAACATAAGTTTAAGGGTAGGAGGAGGCGGCTTTAGGACTGGGGAGTTTACTAGAGCAGGGCCTGAAGAGTGAGACATAACACGTTTCCTGGTCACCTTCTCCCAAATACCATCCTCTGAGGGGGGGTACGTCAGGATTAGCAGCTGCTGGAGGGGGATGCTGCACCGCCACAGCCGTAGCAGCTGCAGGAGGGGAGCATTTGTGGCCAAAAGTACCACAGATTGGGCACGAAATAGGACGCCACTCATACTCAACCTTAATGGGCCAGAGTTCTTCATTCAGCAAAACATCCACTAAATCAGGCAATGTTTGGGTGGCCTTAACTTCAATACAGACTCTAGCAAACGAGATCATTCTCATCCGCATTGTTTGAACGTCGACATAGAGGGGTTTGTCGATCGCACTTGCCACCGCACTGATACCTGTAGCAAACCACAGAGCATACGAAATGTTTAGCTTAGCCCAAACCGGAAGTGACTTATGTTGATCCTTCAAAAGCTTCAATTCTAGATATCATTATTATAGAAACATTGGTACTCTAAGAATGGTAATAGGGCCGCCATCCAGAATCTTCCTTCGAAAGGAATCATCGGGTATGTGGAAAAAGAGGAACCCATCAACATTGGCAAGGACATGCACCACCTGTGTCCCCCAGATATTCTTGACTGCATTTTCAGTCATCTTGAAGGGAAGTTTTTTACCGACGATCCCACCAAACATTCCTTCCAAATCGGGTTTGTATCCCTTAAGATCTCATCCGAGATTCTCACCACCAATTTACCATCTACAAATGATGGCGGGATATAAGAGAGATTGTAACCCTTCTCTGCTGATTTGGTCACTGAAGCCCAAGAACGCTGGTAATGCTGAGGAACCGAGACCTAGCCTGGTGGGTTCGAAGGGGCAACCCCTTTACTACGGCCGCGATCATTTGCCTAGGCTTTTTCCTTCGGGGGAGACCTTACCCTAGTAGCACCAAAACGAGGCAATGTGGACGGTTGCCTTCTACGACTGCGACCACGATTCTGAAGGCGAAGAGGTCGCACAGCTGGGGTAGCAGAGGAAGTATCCACTCCGGCTTCTTCAGAAGGAGTAGTCGGTAAAATAGAGGGAATCGAAGGAGAATGGTTAGCCTCAACCACCGTTCCCATTTAGACAGTCGAATGAGGGAGAAACTCCTTTGAACCCAGAATTCCAGTCATGGCTGGGTTTTTAGCCGATCTCCCATCAAGCATAAAGGGGAACAAACCAGTCAAAGAAGAATCAATTATCAAGTAAACTAGGTGGAGGCGACCACAATAACTGAAGCACAGCCCAAACCAACCAGATAACTCCCAGCACAGACCAGACCGGAGAAATCAAATGCAAAACCCAGAAAACCCAGATCTGCTACCCAGCAATGCATAAAGTAGGGATGAAGGATCCCAACAGGTGAAAGGGAGGAACCAACCTGGTGACCTCAGTCTTCAAAAAGCAGGAAAATCCGATGGCCAAATCTCCGGGGAGCCGAGGAACCCAAACAGGAGCTACAATGCTGCGGGATTCCACAAAATAGAGAGAAACTGAACAGTGCCCGCATGTACAGTGTCAGGGGCGGGTGAAGAATGAAAAGTCTGGAAAACTAATTTTTTGTATTCTCTTTGGTGAATGATAAGCTTGTTAAGTATTATTACGTTTATTTTCGTTTAGTTTAACTAAAAATAAAAAAAAAAGAACCTGTTAAACCCTGAAACTTGTAAGAGAGTAGGTTCTAGGTTCTAGGTTCCGACAGATAGGTTTTAGGTTCTAAAAAATGATGAACCTGTACCCAAGAATAAGTTTTAAGTTCTAAGTAAAATATGTAAAGTATCTGAAATCGCTCACCCCTAGCATGCATGGGGTGCGTACAATCAGAATGTTAAAGAATGAAGAGTAAACGTCTTGCGGTACGCACTAATCAGTTTGAGTCGATACCTTCTTTTGAAAACGAAACCGAGATGTGAGGTGAATATCAAAGCTTTATATACATCTGAAAGTTTAACGTGACCCCATATGATCTTATCGCTTGTCCAATTAAAATTCTGTGATGTTGACATTACACAGTATTTTAGATATTTTTCTATATTGAATTCATTCTGTCAGACCAGTGGCCTTGTGGGGGGTAGCAATAATTGAGATTGATGGGCCTTCCCGAATATTTCCACCAGTTCACATGAAGACGACCTGCAATTCGCAGCACCGATCTTGATATGTACGGAAAAATTCCTGCTCTTTTTAAAAGGGAAAGAAAAGGTACCATCACATAATTATGTGAGAAGCAATATAATTATCACGAAATAAAATTTCCCTCTATCAGCAGCCAGCTAGTACCAACCAGCAATAAGATGGCTGAGTAAATGGCATTCATTTCATGGGTGCGAAACTGCACTCTGGATTGCAATGTGAATGGACCAATTGGTTTTTTGACCCCCCTGATTTGGTCTAACTTGAGAAGATAGCTGACTAGTCCTCCCTCACCTAGCATATATATACAACAGGCTGCGTTTGATCGTCTGGATTTTTAAACAGGATAGGACTGGATAGGATAAGATAAGAAATTCTCGGATTTCTTCATATCCTGTCCACTGTTTGGTGAATTACGGATTTAAAGTCAGATAGAATAATTTTTATTTATTTTTTTTGCTATTCATGGGTCTGGAGGAGTAAGTGAAGGAAAAAAAGCCGAGAAATTTTTTTGGTGAAAGCGCACAAGGTGTGGTGATGAAGATGACGACGAGTGAAGCGTAGAGTTTTTGGAAAAATAGGCATTAGAAATCCTATCCAGGTATATCCTACCCCCCGGATTTTTTTATCCAGACTATATCCGGTCTATATCTGACCTTATCTTATCCTGGACCACTACCAAACACAGGATAGGATAAAACATATCCTATCTTGGCTTTTATACAGTCGACCAAACGCAGCACAATGTCATGCTTTTTACGTTTCCCACATCAAGTGTAGATTAAATGTCCTGCTGGTCAACCCTCTGTTTGTGACTTTTCTTATGCCATACTAAAATGGAAGGTGGCATTGACATTGTATTTTGATGACAACGAAATGACTCTTGATCACTGATAACTACTTATCTTGCAAGCTCATCTTCCCATAAATGCAGCTTGTATAAGCACTTAGTTTTTAATTGAATCAAGTACATATGATGCACTGTCCGGACTCTACTCATTGCTCTACAATCCCGAGATTGAATAAGCCTTTCTTACCTGAGGACGAGCCGATCTTAATCATCTTAACCGAGGGGCGTTACCTTCCCTGGCTCCAAATCATTCTGTGCTTATCCACAAAACATGCCACGTAAAATAAGTACTTAGAAGAGCTTGTTTGCCTGGAGTCTAGTATTACCAGGGTCAAATTCAATTCAAATGGACATTTGAAACTTCAAACAATGGAAAACTTAAACTGACTCACATATAGCTGCTAGTGTACTTGTTCATTTGTTCCTTCTTAATCTCTTTTATATCTCCATCAATGGATACTATTAACTGATTTTCAACTTCTGGTTTGTGCTTGCAGTTCATACACTAAACACAATCGGCATTAAAATGCAAAACCCATACTGCCATGTGTAACTGAAACAATATGCAGTGAGGGTATAGGTCTAAACGTAACGATCTTGCCTTTCAGAATAATAAGCAGCGTGACTTGCAACTGTTCCTTCATCAACGGCACAGTTTGCCATGTTACGAGGATATAAGTATGAACTGGCAGTTTTTTTTTTTGTTTCTCTCGGTATCCTTCTTTCACATGCATCAATTGCAATTCACCTATTCTTCTTCGTTTTGCAGCCAGCTGCAGGGACTCAATTTGACAGGGATTTTTCCTGATGAATTCGGTAACCTCACTTACCTAACAGAAATGTGAGTTAGACTTGACTGCATGAGATCTTCCCATCTGGAAGATAATTAGGCCAAAGAACTTGAATGCGTATGATGGGCCATGGCTCTTTATTTTCGTGGGGAAATCACAGAAAAGCAGGCTATGAGTTGGGCGAAGACTATTCTGGTTACACCTTATCTTATTATTGACCATGTTTTCCATAATTCTTCATTGATCTTTCTTAAGCACCAGGTTATCAATCAAGCATGTATTTGTCTGAGAAATGTAGCAATCGTGTAAATCTAAACCAACCAATTTGTCGGAAGTTTGGCAAACTATTGCTTGAGAATTGTAAAAGTTCTAAAGCATGCGTTCTTTGCAAGCAGAGACCTCCCTCGTAACCGCATCAGTGGACTGCTCCCCCCAACTCTTACTCAGATACCACTTACCATTCTGTAAGTTAATCTTATCATACATCACATATCATTGTTACAATTTAATTAGGAGTTCTTAAAAAAGAAGCATAATTTTGTTTTCAGTTTGGTACTTCAGGTCAGCACTTGGAAATCGCTTAAGTGGTATTCCCAAGGAAATTGGCAACATTAGCACACTGGAAGAGCTGTAAGACTTGCTATAAATTAGATGCTTTTGTATTGAGGATTTGTTTGACCTGATAGTGATAATTTTATGCCTATGATAGTGTACTAGAGGACAATATGCTTGAAGGCGCTCTTGAGCCAAACATTGGAAACTTGAGCCCCTTAAAGAGACTGTAAGTAAATTGGAGTGCATTAATTGACACACTTTTGCCTGGACAACACATTTCAGAAGTTCTTGCTTAATGTTCGTGAGCTCTCCTGATTGTAAGATTATGAAATAAAAGATTTGACTTTAATCTTCCTGCTTAAATTGGAAAGAAGATTCTCTTTGTTTGGGGTTTTAAAAATGAACTTTGTTCTATGTTCTATGCACTTATACATTGAGACTTGATCCTTCATTGTTCCTTATTCCTGGATTGTTTTTTTTTCCTTTGCAGCCTTCTGTCTGCTAATAATTTCACGGGAACGATACCCGAATCCTTTGGCAATATGAAGAACTTAGAAGATTTGTAAGTGGCATCATATCACCTTTTTTTTAATTTCTCAACATACTGAATTTCCTTCGAGGGATTTTGATTTATAGACCACTTGCAGTTGTATAGATGGAAGCACATTATCAGGAAAGATACTTGATTTTATCGGGAATTGGACCAAAATTACAAGATATTGCGTCTCCCAATCCTTCTCAATTAGGGCCAAAAAGATTTATTTATATGATTTATGAGATACTCGAAAGTTGTTCTTATATTACAGCAATAAATTTTTAGGGACATGCAAGGCACATCTATGGAGGGACCTATTCCTTCAAGCATATCTTTGTTGACAAATTTGAAGGAGTTGTGAGCATTCGATCCTGACCAATTATTCTTTGTCTCTTATAATCTTGTAAGCTTGTGTTTTATCACAAAAGGGTACAACTGCGTTTGGTCGATCGGATAAAAGCCAGGATAGGATATATTTTATCCTATCCTGTGTTTGGTGGTAGTCCAGGATAGGATAAGTTTGGATATAGATCAAATATAGCCCGGATAAAAAAAATCCGAGGGGGATGGGATAGACCTGGATAGGATTTCTAATGCCTATTTTTCCATAAACCCTACGATCCACTCGCCGTCATCTTCATCCCCAACCTTGTGCGCTTTTACCAAAAAAATTTCTTGGCTTTTTTCCTTCACCGACTCCTCCGGACCCGTGAATAGCAAAAAAAAAAAATTATCCTATCCGACTTGAAATCCGTAGTCCACCAAACAATAGATAAGATATGAAGAAATCCCAGGATTTCTTATCCTATCCTATTCAGTCCTATCCTGTTTAGAAATCTGGACAACCAAACGCAGTGCGATGGACTGGTTTTATATGCTTCCAGGAGAATATCTGATTTCAAAGGTGCAAGTTCAAATTTTCCTAATTTGAATGGGCACGAACATGGAAATATTGTGAGCTCCATATCATGAATAATTGATTTGTTTCTTTTGTCTCTTTTTTATAGCTAAATTACCACTAACTATTGTTTTTCACATATCAGGATTCTGAGAAATTGCTTGCTTACTGGCTCAATTCCATATTACATTGGGGAATGGAAAAGTTTGAAAATATTGTAAGTTGCTATAATGAGGTGATATTTCATTTGATATCAACATATTCGCGTGCTATATCTTCTTTTCTTTGAAAAGTCCAGTGGAACGGTTATTAAGCACCGACAGATTTTGGACTGATCCCAGCAGATTATTGCATATTTTGAGAAGAGACTTGTTTCTCGAATGAGGAAGGCCTCAATCTGAAGATCAAATTACATGAACTTCTGCATTTTCTCGAGAAGTGATTTGTCTCCTTTGTTTTACCTTTGAGTGGAGACCTGAGCTTTAACAGATCGACCGGTCAAGTTCCCGACACGATGGGAGATTCTCTAGATTACATGTAATTACAAATTTTCTTAACTTCTTATAATGTCTCAGCAACTATGTAGTTGACTTTCCTTCCTCATTAGTATCATATTCACCTCATATAGTTGGATTCCGAACAATTCTATGGACAAGTTACATAACTTTTATTTGTGAACGTAGGTTCCTGACAAACAACTCCCTTACTGGAGCAGTACCCAATTGGGTAACAAGCAGCAATCGTTATCTGTTAGTCTCCTATGAACACATCCTATTTTTTGTTCTTAGTTTTCCATATGATCGTCATAGATGGTAGGATTCGACTCATAATTCTTAGTGTGAGAATCGTGGGTCCACATATGATATATCACTCTTCAATGTTGTACTACAATTATTTGCGGGGGTGAATATGCGCACTAACTAGGTCAAGCTATGAACTGCAGCGACTTATCCTACGACAATTTCACCAGTTCTTCTACAACCAGTTGTCAGCAATCCCTAGTGTGAGTCAATGCACATTCTCTCTTTAGGCAGAAATTTTCTAGTTTTGTCTCGTTCCCACATTTCTGGAGTTATTATCTTACTCATTGTGTCGCTTTCCAGTAATTTGGTTTCCAGCTATTCATCCAACGGAAACAACTTGTAAGTTTCTTTGACTAAGACCTATACCAATTGTTGATAATTGCATGTGAACATTATTATCGACAATCTTTCTGGTTTATCCCATTAGGCTCTGGTGCTTGGAGAAGGATCTACCCTGCAGCGGGAAAGCACAATGTGAGTTTTACTACGTTTGAATTGTTGTTGAGCATGAACTGTTGAGCTACTTTTGTCCCCTATCATGTCTTATGCAATATCATCCAACGACACATGCAGACAATTCCTTGTTTATCAATTGTGGAGGAACCGAAATTACTAATGACGGGAATCAATATGAAGCGGACGCTAGTCCGTACGGGCCATCATTTTTCTCTTTTTCTTCTTCAAAAAAGTGGGCTTACAGCACCACAGGGGTTTATATGGGAAATCATGCCGCTGAGTACATAGCGAATTACCCACATATTTTGAATGTGAACAGCTCAGGAGTTTACCAAACGGCTCGCATTTCTACTTGGTCGATCAGCTACTATGGCCTTTGCTTGATGAAAGGAAGTTACAAAGTGCAGCTCCATTTTGCTGAATTTCAATATTCTGATGACGAAACATTTAGCATCCTCGGGAGACGTATATTCGATATATCAATACAAGTAAGTGAAGTGAAATTTGGCACCTGATTATAATTTTAGTTTCATCTATTTTGCTGAGTTATCGTCTTTTGTTGAGGAATTTGACTTGGGAAATTGTTATTATGACTTGGTGTGTGACAGGGCTGTGTTGGAGTTGGCGAATACTTCGGGGACCCTTGTTTCTCACATCGGGTACGCCCACGTGAGCTTAGGGAAACTGAAGTGTTGTCCGACGACATGTGACCCATGCGTGCGGAATGCGGGGGTTCGGGGGCAGCGCCCCCGACACGGGTGCCCCGCTGCCCGGTCAGCGGGCGGGGGTTCGGGGGCAGCGCCCCCCGACGGGGGTTCCGCTGCCCGGTCAGCGGACGGCTGTCCCGCTCGCCGGTGAGCAGGCGGGGGCTCGGGGGCAGCGCCCCCGAAACCTCAACGGGTTTGGGTTGGCCCGTATGGTGCGAAATTAAGAGATTTCATATAGGTTTAGGTTTTGGGCCCGTTTAGGGCATATATATATTTTGCTCGTTTTTCTGATCATTGTAATGAGTTGAGTGGCTGTAAACCAAAATATAGTGAAATCTCTTTGCAGGACGTAGCCCTATTCGAGGGTGAACCTGGGTAAATTCGTGCATCGTCTATTTTCTCTATTTTCTGCGTGATCGTTCTGTTTCGGTTCTCGATACATCCCTTCAGGCTGCACACAACAATCCCACAAGAGCACGATCTTTTCTTATCGAAATTCTTGTTAATTCTGCAGGGCAATCAAGTGTTGAAGGATTTTAATATTGCAAAGGAAGCGATAGGTGTTGGCAAGAGCATAATCATGGACTTCAATAATATTTATGTTAGTGGCAGTACTTTGGAGGTTCATTTATATTGGTTAAGGAAGGGAACCACAGCCATTCCTTATGGAGGTACCTATGGACCACTTATTTCTGCTATTGCAGTGACACGAAGTAAGTCAACGCTGATGTAGAGATCTCTCTTATTCTTTCCTCATGTGGTCATAGAAGCATTCACGTATAAATCTGTCATTTTTTTCCTGCTCGTAGACGCTGATGCTGGAAGCGCTAGACTATCAGCTGGAGCAATCACTGGAATCGCAGTAGCTTCAGTGGTTCTCCTTGTATTGATATTACTAGTCCTTTGGCTAACAGGATTATTAGGTGGCAGAGAAGTTGGAGATCCAGGTGAGACTATCATACTAATATGTCTACTCACGCAGGAATCTTTCACTCTTTGATTCATCGTACAAGTATGATGCTTAAATCAAGGCTATATTTATCTACTTTCTTTGTACTTTTTGTGGAATTCTTATGAATAAACCGTGACACCAAAAGTTGGCCTCTTTCTATTAACTAGGATTGCTTGTCTATGAGGCATGACCATATAGGTGAATCCTCCTCAAATTGAGTGTTTGTTGTAGAATTGTGCTTTTCCTTCGGTTATTATTATTGCGTTCCTGATGTGTAGACCTTGTGTTTTTTTTTTTTTTCAGAATTACATGGGCTAGATCTCCAAACTGGCCATTTCACTTCAAGGCAAATCAAAGCTGGTAGGGGCAACTTCGACTCTATGAATAAGATAGGTGAGGGAGGGTTTGGACCAGTTTATAAGGTAATGCACAATATGTTCATAACTTCATCCTTCATTCAATGTGAAGGAAGTGTTTGATAAATTCAATGTGTCTTTGTTTTAGACTTACCAACCCAGATCTTGTCAAGCTGACCATTTTTTTGTAATGAAATAACATGTGATCAGTTATGAGTCTTAAATTCATATGATTAATCTCAGGGAACACTGTTAGATGGAATTATAATTGTTGTGAAGCAGCTCTCTTCTAAATCAAAGCAAGGCAATTGTGAATTTGTCAACGAGATAAGCATGGTATCTGCTCTCCAGCGCCCAAATCTCATAAAGCTTTACGGCTGCTGCATTGAAGGAAATCAGTTGTTGCTAGTTTATGAATATCTAGAGAACAATAGTCTTGCCCGCGCACTTTTTGGTAAAGGATGCTTTCCCTAAGCTGACTAATATGCTATTAATGAGCATTTAACTGAAAACTCTCTCTCTCTCTCTCTCTCTCTTCCCGGGACGAGATGAGCAGCAGATCGAGTTGGACTGGGCCACGAGAAAGAAAATATGTTTGGGAATAGCCAGGGGATTGGCTTACCTTCACGAGGAATCTAGGTTGAAAATTGTTCATAGGGACATAAAAGCGGCAAATGTGCTGCTTGATAAGGAACTAAATGCCAAAATCTCAGATTTTGGTTTGGCCAAACTCGATGAAGAAGAGAATACGCATATCAGCACGAGGATAGCTGGAACAATGTAAGTCTTCTGTTATTCTGGTTAATTCTCTTCCTTTAATTTGCTTTATCTAATGAACTTTTGATTGCTAAATATCTATAATGTTGTCCCGGAATGTCCTCCTTCTATTGCCATATTCAACATTACTATTTTGGCTTGCCTCAGAGGTTATATGGCTCCTGAATATGCGATGAGGGGCCACTTGACAGACAAAGCCAACGTCTACAGCTTTGGAGTCGTCGCTTTGGAAATTGTCAGCGGAAAGAGCAACACAAATTCTAGGTCGAAGGAAGAATTTGTTTATCTCCTTGACTGGGTAACGTATAGCGTCTTTAAGTTCTATAGAAATTATGCAGCCAAGCTTTTACTGGACTTGAAGCTCTCTTTCTCTACTTTCTGCGGGTTTGTTTTGGGGGCTTGCAAGTAGAATGATGGCATGTGACTTCATAATTAAATGATGGAACAAGCTATTAGGGACAAATTCGATCAGAGTAAATAAATAAATGAAGGAGTAATTTCTTTAAAGGACTTCTCCCTAAAAAGAAAATGAAAAAAGAAAAAGAAAAGATGGGTTAGAAGCTTAGAATATTGATATGTATGCATGAGCATGCTTAGCGGTGGAGAATATGAATGAATGCATGAACATGATGAGATTCCATCTTAATTGTTCCTAAAACTGTTTTCTAAAAGCAAGATAACCCACTAATCTTCTATTTCTATTTGTACATGATGAAAGGCCCATGAGTTACAAGAGCAAGGGAACATTCTTGAATTTCTCCAACTGTCACTTCCTAGCGAACACCCTTAACACTTCCAGTCATTGAAGAGTGATAAATACTTCTGCAACGGATGAATCAGAAGCTTCCCAGAATGGTTGTTTTGCTGCTCCTTGCAGATTTGAGCCAAAGATTCAAACTTCATCTCACTTGATTAAGTGAGATAATGAAGGATTGGAATTATAAGAAATTTGCAGTGGATGGGGCTGACAAGATAATGAAGGATTGGAATTATCAGAAATTCAGCTCATCTGATGAGGTCCACCGAGATATTTCCAGGGAAAATGGTGAAGTTCAACCCTTTAATTCTGGTGTGAATGGTCGCGAGCAAGCAATGGAAAATGCAGCTTCGAGGGCAAAGGATGAAGCAGGCTTCACTATAAATGCAAATGCCGAGGCACAAGTTAAACCATATCAAAGGAGAGATTTAAATCAAACAAATGGAAGAACGACCAAATATAAGTGGCGCACTCAAGTGTCAGATACAGAGGATGCTTGATCAGTAAGTAAAGATGAATTGCACTATAACACGATAATTTTCTTGGCAGTTCTGATCATTAAGTTTGCCGCATTGCAAATGAGATTCATGACTAGATTCTTGGCGTTTCCAATCTGGTTTTCATATGACTCCCTTCACGTTTTTGCTTTTTCCACTTCAAACGCTGGATCACATCGAGGCAACTCTCAAGAAAAAAGAACTGAAGATTTGCGAAGTAACAATAGCAGGAGTCACATTTCAGATATCAAAGTGGCTGAGCGACAGTAAAAGAAACCTGCATTTGGTGTTGAGATTTTGTTGGGCCCTATGCTGCTCAATCTACGTTTTCCTCATGCTTCTCGGATTACTAATCTTAGGGTTTGTAATGGGTGGATTTGCACTGAAACACTTGGTGATCAAACCAATTCAGACAACAGAGACCCTGAAATTTGATTACACTAAACCTAACCCGGTAGCCTTGTGCCGTTTACGCTGTTTTTGTGCATCGATAGCTCTTCCAATGAACACGCTGTTCATCATTTGGAAGTGACCATTACAAAAAGCAATAATGGCATTCCTCATAACCAAGAACTGAAGGTCACAGTTTCACTCAATATGCCGGAGTCTGAACACAACCGAAAGCTTGGCTTCTTTGAGCTATTAAATATTGTTGAGAGTAAGCATGTCTATAAATGATCTTTCTTTCGCATTCTGTTTCATTATCCGAGGAACAATGATAGGCAGGATGAGTCGTAGATAACTTGGGTTTTGGAGATATATCTTTAGAGTGCTAGAATTTCTATTGAACTACTTTGAAGGTGAGACTGGAATTTCTTTCTGCAAATGGAGTCACAGCAAGTTCGAGCTACCCGACCATGCTGCGCTTCAAAAGTCAACCCACTTGCTTGGCGGAGACCTTTCTCAATTGTGCTCCTCGCATAGTTGGTCTCCAATTAGAGTCACAAGTGCTCAACATACACATGACCGAACACATCAATGCGCCGGAGCCAACTTCCTGCCTGAAGGTGATCGTGGAAGCAAGAGCCGACAACCAGCCTGGTGGTGGCATACCAGAGATATACTCTGCGTCACTTGAGCTCAAATCTCATCTCTCTTGCTTAAAGAGGATTGTTTCGAATTGGCAAAAGACGGTCTTCATTTGGGTCGGTATGGTGTCATATTCCGTGGAGTTGGTCTTAGTTCTTCTCTTCTGTAGAGGAGTAATTATTCCCAAAGGAGGGCGTAGACCATGGCAAAAAGGCACCACATGAACATCACATCCCCGCACAAGAGCAGATGAAGAAATGACTTGAAGCTGAAGCAAGCGCTCAGCGTTCGGCACATCTTTCTTCTTACTTGGAGTAATTTGGGAAGGTACTTAGCTTCCATGACCGACTGCTACTGCTGATTTTGAATAATTCAGGGAGATGGATATTTTGAGTTGCTCGAAAGCAATTCAAACGAACCACATTTGTATCAGCTCAAACGAGAGATCTTTTTCTCACCTGACTGACAGTATTAGTGTGGAATGATTATTTACAATCGAATCAACGGCACTTTTCATGGTTTAGGCCTTCAACGTTTGTTACACTCTAGTATTTCCTAGTGTCATTCCATGAATTTATTCAGGCTCAGCTACTACTCTTAAACAAACATGATTCCTCTGCAAACAAGATTAGTGAAGAGACAGGCCCTACATGCTTCAATTCTTGGCACGCTTTTAACTTAAACATTAGGTATCGTATGTTCTTAGCGTTAACAAAATGATAATCTATGACCCCTCGATGATAAAGACAGAGCCATTACGTTTTCATGGCTTGAAATATAGAACCCACCATGTCAAACTTTGTGCCAAAGAAACAGAGTGACGCATGGAGCTAAAAGGGCTTCCTCTAAAATTCAGGAAAAGAATTGGGATCAATTTGGTAATCTGCTTCTGAAATCAACTTTAATTCTCCTAAAAGTGCAAAGAGATGTAAAATGCGGACAAATAAAAACTCATCCATTGCCTCAAAAGTGGGGAAGTATTCACATGGTATCCTGTGCTAAACATACGTAACACTATATACACTTCCAACTGCAAATTAAGGGTGTGATGCAGTCAAAACTCAACACCGCTGCTTATCTGAACGGAGAAAGAAGGTCTACCGACAGTGGAGAGCGGCGCATCCACTCTGACAGCTACTCCTGAGCTTCCCACATTCCCATTCCACTTAGATCTCCCAATCTGCGTAAGACCCAGGGAGGGATTAACACGCAAGGACTCAAAAGAGGCCACGACGCCCCTGGCCCAGAGGCTAGGGTTGGCCTGCAACCTCGCCAGCCTAAGATAAGGGAAATATATATAATTAAAAAATTAAAAATTTTGTCTATATTAGTAATTTCCGATCAAAATTTACCGGAATGATTAAATTGGCAAATTGTCAAAAGGTTTGAGGACTAACTTGGTACAATTGAAAGATTTAAAACTAAATTGTCGCAAATGTAACAAGTTTATGACTAAATTGGCCAAATTGAAAAGTTTATGACTATATTAATACAAATGCAATAGGTTTAAGACAGGTGCTCCTTTGGGAACTCGAGAGAAGCATCCCTAGTAGCTTGGACAGGGAACTTGACTTGGCAATCCTGATTTTTGACCTAGGGACGGCTAGAAAACGTCCTAGACTTATATAGAGAGGAGTACGGTTCTCACACGACAAACGCACAAAACTTTGAACCCATTGGTATCAAACCAATATCGATTCATATAAGATAAATTTTCTAATCGATAATTAGGCCAAAGAAAGAACTTTAATTTAATTAGTTTTTTTATCAAAATGTTTTATCTTATCCAAAAAATCACCAGAGTTTTTTTACATTGTTGCCAAACATTGGATTTTTACGAATACCATTTCTCTTTCTCCAATTGAGACGGTAGAATTCTTAATTCTCTATGTCCTTTACTTGATAAAACTTTTTCGGGAACAAACAACAAATCATAGTGATTTTTGTATCTATTTTCAGCCATTTTTTAATGTCTTGCAATGGATTTATCCAAATTAATCTTAGCAGCATAGCTTTTTTCTCGGTATCTGTGATTAATTTAGGGCTTACTCTTATGAACCAAATTAATATTTAGACTTTGGTACATACTAAATTGTCCTAAGTCATTCTTTATACCCCGTTAACACCACGCAAGTGCCCTGGGGGGACACGACAAAATCATCCCCGATAGCTTTGTACAGAAAACTTGTGGGGCGTCGTCTGATCAAAGGCATCCCAGCTTTTGACTTAAAGATGTCTGGAAACGTCCCAATGGCTTGAATAGAAAACTTGCGAGAAGCTTCCTCAGCGCCGTCCCAATTTGCAAAATTCAGGGACGTCTAGGAAAACGTTTTTTGGGGCTTGTTTGGGCTATCGTCCCCATGCAGAAGGCATGACGTGAAAAAGACATCCTCGTGCTACAAGATCTCAGGACATATCAAGAAAGGCGTCCCAAGTGTGGGACGTGATTATGATGACGCCCTAATAATTGACAAGCAAGGACTCTTTACTTAGTTTAGTTGTCCCATTAAAACATGTCCCAACTTATAATGTTTATTGCAGTGCTTTCTTTACTCTATCTATATATATATTGAGAAAAAAAAAACTTCAATCCTAATTTTCATATGCTGCTTTCCAAAAGTTAAAGTATTTAATATTAACTAAAAATCAAATTGAAAATCTACAATTGGCTAATAGGCACTGCCCGTCGAATAAAATTCAAGATATCAGAATCTGCGCGGCATCTTTTTTTTTCTCTCTTATTCCCCGATCTCTTTGTGGCCAATTAATTAGCTTTTATTTTCTCAGGCATTTTCTATGGATGATCCTACCGATTTTTCTCTTCTTCTTTTTCTCTTTTTGGCTATTTTTTCCCCCATAAACATTTTAAGCTCCGTTCCTGCAGCATGGAAGAAGCCCCATGAACTCTCAAGTAGAGACAAAACAAGAAAACAGCCAAATCTCAATCACCTCTCCTATTGCGAGAAAATATTAGGTGTTTCCAGCACTCCTAGTTGGTGTGGCCCGGACCACTCATGAAGCGCCACGTGTCCACGTGGCGCCGTCGAAGTTTTTGCCATAAAAAATAAAACTCTTTCTCTCTCTCTCATTAGCCTGCACGCTAGGCTAGCCCTGCACCGCCCCCCCCCTCTCTCTCTCTCTCTCTCTCTCTCTCTCTCTCTCTCTCTCTCTCTCTCTCTCTCTCCCCGCATGTATCTCTTCTCTCTCTCTTCTTCTACGTTCTTTCCTTTGAAGAAGAAAACCCAACGCCCTTCCCTCTCTCGCTCTCAAATTTCGCTCGGTGTTCCTAGTTGCTCCGCTCCGTCGCCATGTTGCTGCTTCAGGTTTCCTTGCTCCCCGCCGTCACCGACGAAGCACACCGCCTCGCTCCGATGAAGCAAAGCCCTCGTCCTCCACTCTCTCCCTCCGGCGCTCGCTCTATGCTCGGGCGCAGCTTTCCTTCGCTGGGTGGCCGAGATCCGGGGATCCCATTTTGACTTCATTCAGGTAGGGATGATGAAACTCGCATTACTCTATTTGTTTTCTTGAATCTACATCTCTGCCATGCTTAATCAAACGCTGAGATATGTTTGGAGTCTTGACTTCTTTTACCCTTTTTCTAATACTTTTAAGATGGAAAATTTTAATTTTGAGTTGATTGAATATGAACATGTTATGGTATCCCTTGATGAGCCATGTTTGTATGTCGGGTGACCACAAGGATTTCTGCTGTTTAGGCGTGTTCTGCCAGTGATTATGCTGGTTGGTAGGGTTATGGCATGACCGAGTCAACTGCAGTTGGAACCCGAGGCTTCAGTACTGAGGAGTGTCGAAAAATTTCTTCCATTGGACTTTTGGCTCCAAATATGCAAGCCAAGGTGTTGGGCTGCAAGACTGGATTCTTCTTGCCTCCAGGCAGTAGTGGCGAGCTTTTGTTACGAGGACTTTCAAATCCGAAAGGTAAAATTTTCTGTTTTTCTTTTTTTTTTGAATTTCTCATTGGACTTTCAAGCAGGTAGTGAGAAGTTTGTTTTGCTAGATTTGTTTTAACTTCTGGAGATGAACCACGTGCATACTGATGTGCTTGAATTACTTTCCAACTGCAGTACTGTGTCTGTTTATTAACTGCATAAATCTGTTTTATAGGTTGCATATGACCTCCATGCTTAGAGTACTCTTCTAGTGTTTCTTTACTTCTTTCTGGCTTCTGGGGATTCCATAATTGTGCAAGCAGTCAACGACCATAAGCTTACCAGTACCCCTCCAACTCCCAGTAGTTCTGGCTGGGCATTTTGGGACGAACGTGCAGGGATGAGCTCAACTATAGTTCCTGACCAGCATCATCAGTCCAGCTTCCGATCTAGCCTTGGTTCTGATGGGGCTGCATCTCCTTATGCAGGAAGAGAAGCTAGCCATTTTCATAGAGCAAGAGAGGATTTGCAATCAATGGTCAAAAGCCATTTGAAATGCCTTTCAAGAGAAATTGGTTTAGGTATGCGAGTTATATATATGCTCTAGTAGATTTTTGGTCCTATTATTATGCATTTTATGATCTAGAATCCCATGCTTGTTCTCTTTATGACGCTTTCTTTCAAGTGCTTATTGCATTTGATTTTTCCTGGATGGGCAAGGTGCATTGCATGTGGTGAACTTATTGATATAATCGTCGATGCAGGTCATGGTGAGTTTAAGGAAATAGCGAGGTGTTCTGCTCGCTGTCTTGGCTGCTTGCAGACATGAGCAAAGGAGGAGCAAGCTCTAGATGATCCCTCCGCCATCCATTTGTTCCCACAGGGACAAAATGGCAACTAGACAGACAAGTCCGATGAGAGGAGTTTTGCTCAAACATGTTTCGATGTTTTCATCAAAGGTGTAACCCAAAACATAAGGTACACAAGACTACCACCACGTTGGCTAAGTTTAGGTCTTTACGAATTGACAAACATGGGCTTCCACTTTTTGCACGGCCATCCTTTCTTGGGGGATTTAGATGAGAAGTAGGGGGATTTTTGTCCATACTAATACTAGATTTATTGTTCCCAAGAGGATCCATTTTTCTGTGATTACATTGATGACATTTATTTTTTGGCTGAAGGGTTCCTACTTTTGGAAAGAGGTGGGTTGATCAATCTCAATAGTACTCTTTTTTCTTCCCAGGTGGTTCTCTCACTTGCCCATCTAATTCAATTGAATAGGAGTGGTTAATTCACTTTTCAGAGAGTAAATTCGGACATTTTCAACTAGTCAAAAGTTTAAATGTGGCATGGAATGTTCTTGTTCCTATGCGCTATGATTTGGTCTTATTTTGGTCATTGGAAACACAGGAAGATGTCATCAAGCGAGACTAGCATTGACTGACGATATTTTTTCACTTGAATGAATATAAGAATGCCTGAATGCAATGCCAAGAACCGTGAAAATCCTACCTCCACTCCATTCCTAACACTTCCAAGTTCTAACTATGGAAAAATTTGGCTATTCTTACTCGATATTCCTTGCTTTTTTGACAGTGCTTGTATGAATTTATGGATAATACATGGAACATAGACGTAAAGAAAAAGTTCTTCAATATCGTTACCTAAGCATCACATAGGAGCTCTGCACGTCGAAGCACGTCATTCCCATTTAAACTTAACAATGATAAACAACAAAAAAGGATGATACAGCATTTTTCCTAAGGCCGAAACCAAAGTCGACAAGCAATGAATTACATTTTATCTTATAAACCTTATTCCCTTGCTTCCTATTTTAATACATCAATAGACAACACATTCACCTTGGACCAACCATAAAGATTGTAGGGCGAATTCTTGGTCAAGTAAGCTCCAGACCACCCGCCATTCTGCTCCTACTTGTAAATTATCATGACAGTGGACCATAATAGCTCAGACACAATTCACATTTGTTTTCCCTCCCTCTCTTCACGATCCTTGTCCAACAAAGGCAATGCTTGACTGCAGCTGGCACCAACAAAAGGCACATATTAGAAACAAGAACACCACTCTCACATGACAAGTGATAAATCGTTCAACAAAAATGTTGAGATTGTTCCGCTAAGGCCTTTAACAGCAGAACAAATTCACCACAGAATTCAGCCTATCTCTTAACAGTAGGAAGAAATTGAAACATTGATTCTTTGCTTGTCATCAACACAAAAGATGTAGCTGAGAAAAAAATCCCGCAACAATACTCACCCCGTCCAACATGGCCATCAAAATGCTCGCTCCAACCAGGAAAATTCTAGCATTTTTCTTCCAGGTTTGTTCAAATTGGGGCAGCTCATCTAGATAGTCATGGTGTTACATATATGAGCTATATGAATAAACCTTTTTCAGAATCCGGCATCCAACAAACAAGAAAATTCAATACCTTCATTTAGGTTGGGCAGAGTCTGCATGGTTTCCACCTTAGCATCAGAATTAACCTTCCTAGAAATAACATGGCCCTGCAGCAAGTATTGCTGTGGGTGTTGGTCATCTCTCGAATATGCCTTTTACATAGACCATTCCATTCTCACTGAGCTGAAGCTCCTTCCTCATCTGCTCTACTTGCTGATCATCCCCCGAACAACAATCTCTGATAGCGTCCCTTCTTCCGCCACATCTTTACCTTAATTTGCTCCTTCCTCGATGCCCTCTTCTAATAGATCCACCGCAAAATATCATATCAAGGGTTCAGAATATTCACATGTGATTTCCGCTCTTCAGAAATGAGGAACACTAGAACTCGGACTCTTCAAGGAAAGCTCAATGCAATGATCCAAAACTAGTTGTTACCCGGAATAGTTATTGTAACAACTAGGCCAACGCTAGCAAGGCTAATGCAGGAGCAGAATGTCAGCAATGCCGCTTGCCCTTGGCTCGGACTCATCATCCCTTCAAACCTTCAAAAAAGAACACAAACACAGAGCAAATTAATTAGCAGCCCTTTTAGAATAGAGCATCATGCTTGGGTTTGTTTTCATTTGCCGTAACAATGGTGGCAAAAAATCATAAGGGGACTCCCTCTTCCCCCACCCCCCATTTTGTACCGAACCCACCACCACCAAAGAGAAAAGAGAAAGAAAAGACCAGTGTTCGTGGATCAAAGCATGTAAGGCGTAGTGAATTGGTTAATGCAGATAAGGGAAAATAAAAGAACGACTTTGTAGGAAGAGCGACGAAGAGAGAGAGTGGGCTTCGTGCGGCTTTATGGAGAAGAACAGAGGCGGGCGACCGATCGAGCGATGGAGCGAGCGCCGGAGCAGGGAGCGAGTTTTGGCTCCAAACATATCTCAGTGTTTGATTGGGCATGGCAGAGATGTCGATTCAAGAAAACAAATAGAGTAATGCAAGTTTCGTCATCCATACCTGAATGAAGTCAAAATGGGATCCCCAGATCTCGGCTACCTAGCGAAGGAAAGCTGTGGCGGCACAGAGACAGAGCAAACGATCTAGCGTAGAGTGAGCGCCGGAGGGAGAGAGTCAAGGACGAGGGCTTTGGTTCGTCGGAGCTGGCGGTGTGCTTCGTCAGCAACGGCCGGGGGAAAGGAAAGCTGAAGCAACAACATGGCGATGGAAAGTGCGCCGGAGCAACTAAGGGCCGTTTGGCAAGTTACCAAATAGTAAAAATTTCTGTTTTTTTTTTGTTTTCAGAATTAGTTTGAAAACGGAAATTCATTTGTTAAATTTTTTATGCTCGAGCACAATTTTGCGAAAAATTATTCCCATAATCAGTTTTGGAACAGAATTAAGAAGCAAAAAAAACTAGTTTCTTGATTCTTGAACAATATTTCCATTTTCTAATTCTTCTTGATTTTCTTCTCTTTTTTTTTTGGTTTGTTGCGCTTCTTCTTCCCGGCTGGCCACAGGCCACCAGCCGCCGGCGAGGGTACCCCTCACTACCTGGGTGAGGGCAGCTTGCGGCCGCGACTGCGAGGCCTCGCCCAACTGAGGTCAACGGCGAGGGCCACGACGCCCTTGTCGGCTCTGGCCATGGCTAAGAAAGAGAAGGAAAAGAAAAAAAATAGAAAAAATATTAAAATATTTAAAATATTATTAATAAAATGAAATTTCGTGTAATTACCAAACGCATTTATGTTCTTTTTCTATTCTAAAAATAGAAATTTTGGGCAGGTACTAACGCTTTCAAATGCTGAGAAATTATTTTCAGGCACGAAATAAAAAAATATTATTTCTAAGCAGAATTAATTTTTGAGCATAAAATCGTTGTCATGCGTACTCTAAGAACACCGAGCGAAATCACGGATTCAAAATAATTTGAGAGCGAGAGGGAAGGGAGTTGGGTTTTCATCTTCAAAGGAAAGAACGTAGAAGAAGAGAGAGAGAAGAGATACATGCGAAGAGAGAGAGAGGGAGAAAGACCTAGCGTGCAGGGCTAATGACAGAGAAAGAGCATTATTTTGTGGCAAAAATATCGCGGGCCCCACGGCGCCACATGGATCCGCGTGGCGCTTCATAAGTGATCCGAGACCGCGGTGAAGCGCCGGGACCCATCTAATATTTTCTCCGACTGATCAGTCTACCGATGCAACGAGTGGATGGTATTTGACTAATAATGATTTTCTACGTCTGGAAACCATGCATGTATGCATCGACGACAGCTCGTCTAGAGTCGGCGGGACTTATCCGGAGACTATTCTTTGCTACTGGCGACATTGGGAACCACAGTCAAACGCCTTTTTCTTCTTTCTTTTGGTTGCTTTCGATAGAAAAAGGGAGCCCCAGCCCCACGGTTCGGCAATTTGCCTTTGCTTTCACACCTTAGGCGGAGAAATTTATGCTGATTAGCTTTATTTTAATTGAACTTTCCACGTCCCCTTTCCCTTCTTGTGATCGGAAACTTTCACATGGATGGAATGTTTCGTCCTATTAAAAAAAAGTATTGGTCTTTCACACCCGCACGGTTGTTCCATAAATGTCCTTTCACGTTCGAATCGCGAATATATTACTACATGCATTGATGTGGTTGAGAGTTGATTCGGCCACTACTAAGAACACGTGCGAGCCAAGTAGAGGATCTTCATCCAACTACCGAATGCTTCACATGCAGGCAAAATTATCATATTTGCTAGGTAAGATAGTATTAATACGAAACGAAGAGTTTAGTGTCCTATTTTAAATTTCAAAAACCATATTTTTTTTCTTCGACCTAACCATTAAAAAACCCATGACCCGCGCGTATGTATGTTCTTTATTCCTTCGTCATTTTTTAATTCGATTTATATATATCCGTTCTCGACATTTCCTAGCTTTATTATTATTTTTTTGTTATATGCACGCCTTATCTTCCAATGTGAGGACCACGGATTAAAAGAGAATGTGAAGAGATGATTTCCTTTCCCATTACATCAAAGCAAACCTTCCTACGTCCTATAAAAAAATAGTCCAAACCATTCAATGCTTTTTCATTGCCAAAAGTGGTCGTTGGTATTCATTTGAACACCTGCCCCCCTCTACGAGCCATGGAGAAAGTATCTCACTTATCAATTATATAGCATGCCACCCTTTTATCTAAAATCGAAAAATTGGAGTTCATTTCTTTCGTAATGACACGCAATCATTTAAACTGATAATAACTATTGAATTGCACAAAATAATAACAGGCCCTACCGGGATATGGCTATTTGAATAATATTTTATAAAAGATCACATTTATGGTATTAAATTATCTAACTTCAAATTAAACCTAAACCTAAGTGATCTAAGAAACATAGATAGAGGCAAAAATAAGTCATTTCACCCTATTAGCGATTGGCCATTGCATTGGGTCAATAATATCCAACGCGATGGGCTCGAACTCCAAGTAGATGCGATGGCCAGCTCATTGAATGCAGTCCAAGCTGCATTCTCTGACCCACCAAATTGCATAGCTAAAACCAAAACCAAAGCGTGAGGATTTTGAACACTTCCAAAGAGGGGAAGATATTTACGGAATATTATATTCCTGATATTCGTTAGCGAAGAAGTAAAATAGTGCAGATGTCATTCATAAGACGAACTTGTCACTGAAAATGACAACGAGGAAACTGTTGGCTCCTTTTTGTCGATAAATCTGTCTTTCCCTCCAACGGCGACCGTGCCGCTCTCTCTCTCGGACAAACACAGAGCGCTCGAGAAACCTCGTCTCACGTCCTCTACCGAAAACCACTCCTTTCCCGTGTCTCTTTGCCCTGTTTTGGCCGTGGTCGAGGCAGCATTTCCGCGTCGGTTTGCACTCGCAAACGGTTTTTCTTCAAGGGGATCGAGGTCGGAGTTTGGGTCGGTGTCGCGCGCGCGCTCGCTCCGGGGGAAGCAGTGGAAGTTAACGATGGGGGTGCCTCTGGGTTCAGTTTCCAGAGCGGTTGTCTGCGTTGTTCTTGTCGTGATCTGCTCTGCGGTCTTCGAGTGTGATGCTCAACGCTTGCCACAGGATGAAGGTACGCGAGAATGACTAAAACCTTTTGCTTTAATGGCAGTTAAGTAGTTCTTCTTTTTGGCCCTCTGTTTTTTTGGGATGATTGCTCTGCGAACTCTGGTCCTGAATCTCTCTCTCTCTGGCTCTTCTCTGTTGAGGTCTGCAAATTGAACTACAAAGTTTAGAGCTTCTATCACATTTGTCAGCCCTTTTTTCTTTACAATCTTGTTTCTGGTCCAAGAATTTGTTTTTGGAAATTTCTGGGGGTTGCGGGAGATACTTCTTGTGCAATTTCATTTCCTTGTTTGAAAACTCTCCCTAGCTTCTCCCTAGCAGAAAAAGCAGGGACCGCCGTCCCCTGCCGCTCTAAAAGTTATATTTTTATGAGAAAATTTAAGCATAATTTTCATCCCCCATCTCTCAACCTAAAAATCCTACCTCCATAATTAGATTATCGAAGCCTTTCCAAGTACTCCTCTCTCTTTGCTCAATTATTACCCAGATAATCTTACTTCAACCGGTCGAACCGGCAGATTTTTGGTGAAGTTTTCCTTGTCGGGGAATAGGTTGGTGGCGAGGGCAATCTTTTTTTCCCAACCTCCTCTTCAATCCTAATCTTGTTAGGAAAAGAAATTTAGGACTCAAGAAAAATCAGCGGAAAAGAAGTTACTGGGTATCTGATTCAGTCAAACCTCATCTGTCTGGGCCCACACATGCCCATCCCTCGCTCGGACTGATTTTGAATGCGTGCATGCATGCGGGGGTGCGTCCAATCAGAATGTTAAAGAATGAAGAGTAAACGTCTTGCAGTACTCAGTTTGAATCGATACTTTCTTTTGAAAACGAAACTGAGATGTGAGGTATATATCAAAGCTTTATTTAGATCTGAAAGTTTAACGTGACTTCACATTTTCTTATCACTTGTCCAATTAAAATTCTGTGATGTTGATATTGCACAGTATTTTAGTTATCTTTCTATATTGAATTTATGCTGTCAGACTGGTGGTCTTGTGTCGGGTAGCAATAATTGTGATTGATGGGCCTTCCTGAATATTGCCACCAATTCGCATGAAGACGACCTGCAATTCGGTCGCACTGATCTTGATATGTATGGAAAAATTTCTGCTCTTTTTATAAGGGAAAGAAAAGGCACCATTACATAATTATGTTAGAAGCGATTTGATTGTCACGAAATAAAGATTCTCTCTGTTATCAGCCAGCTAACACCCACCAGCGATAAGATGGTTGAATAAATGGCATTCATATCTTGGGTGTGAACCTGCTCTCTGGATTGCAATGTGAAAGGAGCAGTTGGTTTTTTGACCCTCCTGATTTGGTAAAACATGAGAAGATAGGAGACTTGTCCTCTCTCACCGAATATATGTACATAGTTTACTTTTCCCAAACAAAGTGTGGATTAAATGTCCTGCAGGTCAACCCTCCGTTTGTGACTTTCTTCTGCTTTTCTAATACGAAAGGAGTGACTTTCTTCTGCTATTCTAATACGGAAGGAATTGCTTTCTTCTGCTATATGTACATTATTGTTTACTTTTCCCAAACAAAGTGTAGACTTTCTTGGCATTTAATATGCATGACAATGGAATGAATCTATCATGATCGCTTGTAACTATATCTAATATTGCAAGCTCATCTTCCCATCAGCTTGTATAAGCACCTAATTTTAATTGAATCAAGAAAATAGGATGCACTGTCTGAACTTTACTCGTTGCTCTACAGTCCCGAGATTGAATAAGCCTTTCTTTGGTCGAGCCGATTATAATCATCTTAACCGAGGGGCGCTACCTTCGCTGGCTCCAAATTGTTATGTGCTAATGCATAAAATAAGTACTTATCAGAGTTTGTACGGCTGGAGCCTTATTACCCCAAACAAACTCACAAGCACCTGCTAGTGTACTTATTCGTTTGGTCCTTCTAAATCTCTTTCATATTTCTAGCAATAAATACTCATTCAACTTCTGGTTTGTGATTGCAGTTGATACGCTAAACACAATCGCCACGAAAATGCAAAACAAATACTGGAATGTAAACGAAACTTCATGCAATGGGGGTATTGGTCTAAACGTGACCTTGGCTTCGGGAATAATAAGCAACGTGACGTGCAACTGTTCCTTCAATGACGGCACAGTTTGCCATGTCACAAACATGTATGGAAGACCTGACAGTTATTTTCGATTCTTTCCGTATCCTTCTTTCACGTACATCAATTGCAATTTACCTCATCTTCTTCGTTTCGCAGCCAGCTGAAGGGACTTAATTTGACAGGGATTTTTCCTGATGAATTCGGCAACCTCACTTACCTAACGGAAATGTAAGTTAGACTTGACCGCGTGAGATCTTCCCATCTGGAAGGTAATTAGGCCATAGAACTTGAATATGTCTGATGGGCCATGCTCCTTTATTTTCGTGGGGACATCACGGAAAAGCATGCTATTAGTTGGGTGAAAATTATTCTGGTTCCGCCTTATCCTATTATTGACAATGTTTTCCGTAATTCTTGATTGATCTTTCTTTTTCTCAAGCATGTATCTGTCCGAGAAATGTAGCAATGGTGGGAATCTAAATCAACTAAATGTCAGAAGTTTAGCAAATTATTACTTGAGAATTGTAATATTTCTAAAGCGAGCATTATTTGCAAGCAGAGACCTCTCTCGTAACTACATCAATGGAACGATCCCCACAACTCTTACTCAAATACCACTTACCATTTTGTAAGTTGATCTTATCATCCATTAGATATCATTATCTCAATTTAATTTGGAGTTCTTAGAAGAAAGAAGCATTATTTTGTTTTCACTTTGGTGCTTCAGGTCAGCTCTTGGAAATCGCATAAGTGGTATTCCCAAGGAAATTGGCAACATCAGCACGCTGGAGGCACTGTAAGACCTGCTATAAATCGTATGCCTTTGTATTGAGAATGTGTTAGACCTGATGGTGATAAATTTATGTCTATGCTAGTGTATTGGAGGACAATCTGCTTGAAGGCGCTCTTGAGCCAAGCATTGGAAACTTGAGCCGTTTAACGAGACTGTAAGTAAATTGGAGTACATTATTGGCACACTTTTGCCTGGATAACACATTTTAGAAGTCCTTACTTAATGTTCAGGAGCTCTTTTGATTGCGAGATTATGAAATAAAAGATCCGACTCTACTGTTCGTGCCCAAATTGGAACGAAGTTTCTCTATGTTTGGGGAGATGAAAATACACTTTGTTCTGTGTTATGTACACATACATTGAGACTTGATCCGTCAGTTTTCCTAATTCCCGGATCTTTTTTGTATTTGCAGCCTTCTGTCTGCTAATAATTTCACGGGATCAATACCCGAATCCTTTGGCAATTTGAAGAACTTAGATGATTTGTAAGTGGCATCTTAATAGTTTTTTTTCTTAACACACTGAATTTTCTTTGAGGGATTTTGATTTATTGACCACTTGCAGTCGTATAGATGGAAGCACATTATCAGGAAGGATACCTGATTTTATCGGGAATTGGACCAAAATAACAAGATTGTGCGTATCCCAATCCTTCACAATTAGGGCCAAAAAGATTTATTTATATGATCGATGAGATATTCGAAAGTTGTTCTTATATTATGGCATTAAGTTTTCAGGGACATGCAAGGCACGTCTATGGAGGGACCTATTCCTTCAAGCATATCTTTATTGACAAACTTGACCTCTTTGTGAGCATTCCATCCCGTGCAATTGTTCTTTGTCTCTTATAATCTTGTAAGATTGTGTTTTATCTCGAAAAGGTAGGATGGACGTTAATGTTATGTGATGGAGTGGTTTTATATGCGTCTAGGAGAATATCTGATTTGAAAGGTCCAAGCTCGGATTTTCCTAATTTGCAGGGCATGAGCATGATGCAGACTTTGTGAGTTCAATATCATGAATATTTGATTTGCTTCTTTTGTCTCTTTTTCTTATAACTGATTACCACTAACTATTGTTTTTCAAATCTCAGGATTCTGAGAAATTGCTTGCTTAATGGCTCAATTCCCGATTACATTGGCGAAATGACAGGTTTGAAGACATTGTAAGTTATTAAAATAAGGTGGATATTTCATTTGATCGTAAGATATATCTTCTGTTTTTTGTGAAGTCCATTGGACCGGTTATTAAGCACCGACAGTGTATTGCATATTTTGAGAAGAGACTTGTTTCCTGAATGAGAAAGGCCTCAATCTGAATTACATGAACTTCTGCAAGTTTGATTGAGAAAACTATCTCATTTGTCTCCTTTTTTTCTTCTTTGGATAGAGACCTGAGCGACAACAGATTGACCGGTCATGTTCCTGACACGATGGGAGAGGGTCTGAATTACATGTAATTACAAATTTTCTTGACTACTCCTAATGTCTCAGCAAATATGTAGTTGACTTTCCTTCCTCATTAGTATTATAAACACCACATATAGTTGGATTCCGAACAATTCTTTGGACAAGTGTTACATGACTTTTATTTGTGAATGTAGGTTTTTGACAAACAACTCCCTTACTGGAACAGTACCCAGTTGGGTAACAAGCAGCAAGCAATCTCTGTTAGTCTCCTATGAAAATATCCAGTTTTTCGTTGTTGGTTTTCCATACGATTTTTCATAGATTGCAGGATTTGACTCATCATTCTTAGTATGAGACTCATGGGTTCACATCTGATATGTAATTCTTCGATGTTGTGGTATTATTATTTACGGAGGTGAATATGCACACTAACTAGGTCAAGGTATGAACTGCAGCGACTTATCTTATAACAATTTCACCGGTTCTCCTCCAATTAGTTGTCAGCAATCACAAGTGTGAGTCGATGCACATTCTCTCTTAAGGCAGAAATTTTATTGTTTTGTCTCGTCCCCACAATTCTAGAGTTATTATTTAATCTATTGTGTCGCTTTTCAGTAATTTGGTTTTCAGCTATTCATCCAACGGAAACAACTCGTAAGTCTCTTTGACTAAGAACTAAGCTAATTGTTGATAATTGCATGTGAACATTATATTGCTGACAATCTATATTATTTATCCCATTAGGCTATGGTGCTTGGAGAAGGATCTACCCTGCAGCGGGAAAGCACAATGTGGGTGTTACTATGTTTGAATTGTTGTTGAGCATAAATTGTCGAGCTACTTTTAGTCCCCTGTCGTGTCTTATGCAATTTCATCCGACAACACATGCAGACCATTCCTTGTTTATCAATTGTGGAGGAAGCAAAATGACTTTTGAGGGGAATCAATATGAAGAGGACACCAGTCCGAATGGGCCATCAGTTTTCTCTTCTTCTTCTTCTTCAGAAAAGTGGGCTTACAGCAGCACCGGGGTTTATGTTGGAAATGATGATGCTCCTTACACAGTGAATAACCCATTTTCTATGAATGTGATCGGCTCAGAATTTTACCAAACGGCTCGCCTTTCCCCTTGGTCGATCAGATACTATGGCCTTTGCATGATGAAAGGAAGTTACAAAGTGCGGCTCCATTTTGCTGAAATTCAATATTCCGACGATGAAACATTTAGCAGTCTCGGGAGACGTATATTCGATGTATCGATACAGGTAAGTGAAGTGAAATTTGGCACTTGATTATTATTTTAATTTCGTCTATTCTGCTGAGTTATCGTCTTTTGTTGAGGAATTTGACTTGGGAAATTGTTATTATGACTTGGTGTGTGACAGGGCTGCACACAACCATCTGACAAGAGCACTATCTTTTCTTATCGAAATTCTTGTTAATTCTGCAGGGCAATCAAGTGTTGAAGGATTTTAATATTGCAGAGGAAGCGGGAGGTGTTGGGAAGGGCATATACAGGGACTTCGATAATGTCACTGTGAATGGCAGTACTTTGGAGATTCATTTATATTGGTCCGGGAAGGGAACCACAGCCATTCCCGATAGAGGTGTCTATGGACCACTCATTTCTGCTATTGCAGTGACACCGAGTAAGTCAATGCTGAACTTACAGATCTCTATTATTCTATCCTCGTGTGGTTATTGAAGCATTTATTTATAAATCTATCCTTTTTTTCCTACTAATAGACTTTGATGTTGGAAGTGCTGGACTATCAGCTGGAGCAATCACCGGAATTGTGGTAGCTTCAGTGGTTCTCCTCGTATTGATATTACTAGTCCTTCGACTTACTGGTTTCTTAGGCGGTAGGGAACTTGAAGATCCAGGTGAGGTTATTATATAGACATGTCTGCTCACTTAGGAATCCGTCATTCTTTGATTCATCACACAAGTATGATACTTAATTTAAGACCGTACTTATCTGCTTTCTTTGTACCCTTTGTGGAATTCTTATTGTTAAACTGTAACTTCACAAAATTGGCTTTCTTTATTTAACGATGATGCTTGTCTGATGACGCATGACCATTTAGGTGAATTACTCCTCAGTTGCAGAACTGTGCTTTCCCTTCGGCGCTAGTTATTTTTATCCCATTATTGATATATGCCTTGTTTTTTTTTTTTTTGACAGAATTACGTGGGCTGGATCTCCAAACTGGCCATTTCACTTTAAGGCAAATTAAAGCTGCTACACGCAACTTCGACTATGTGAATAAGATAGGTGAAGGAGGGTTTGGGCCAGTTTACAAGGTAATTTACAATATGTTCATAACTTTATCCTCCATTCATTGTGAAAAAAGTGTCTAATAAATTCAAAATGTCTTTTTGTTATCAGACATACCAACCCAGATCTTGTCAAGCTAACCTTTTTTTTGTTAATACATTGGATCATCTATAAATCTTAAATTCATATGATTAATCTTAGGGAACATTGTCGGATGGAACTATAATTGCTGTGAAGCAACTTTCATCTAAATCAAAGCAAGGCAATCGTGAATTTCTCAACGAGATAGGCATGATATCTGCTCTCCAGCACCCAAATTTAGTTAAGCTTTATGGCTGCTGCATCGAAGGAAATCAGTTGTTGCTGATTTATGAATATCTGGAGAACAATAGTCTTGCCCGTGCACTATTTGGTAATAGATGCTTTCCCTAGCTGACTAATATGCTATTAATAAGCATTGGGCTGAACTCTCTCTCTCTCTCTTCCCAGGACGAGATGATCAGCAGATTGAGATGGACTGGGCCACGAGAAAGAAAATATGTTTGGGAATAGCAAGGGGATTGGCTTACCTTCACGAGGAATCTAGATTGAAAATCGTTCATAGAGACATAAAAGCGACAAATGTGCTGCTTGATAAGGAACTAAATGCCAAGATCTCTGATTTTGGTTTGGCAAAACTTGATGAAGAAGAGAATACTCATATCAGCACAAGGATAGCTGGAACAATGTAAGTCTTCTGTTATTCTTGTTAACTCTCTTCTTCTAAGTAGCTTTATCTAATGAGTTTTTTATTGCTAATATCTGTAATGTTTTCCCTGAAAATCCTCCTTCTATGGCCATATTCACCATTACTATTTTGCCTTACCTCAGAGGTTATATGGCTCCTGAATATGCGATGAGGGGCTACTTGACAGACAAAGCCGATGTGTACAGCTTTGGAGTCGTTGCTTTGGAAATTGTCAGTGGAAAAAGCAACACAAATTACAGGCCGAAGGAAGAATTTGTTTATCTCCTTGACTGGGTAATGTACAGTGACTTTAAGTTTTATAGAAATTATGCAGCCAATTGGACTCGAAGCTCTCTTTCTCTACTTTTTGAGGGTTTGCTTTGAGGACTTGCAAGTGGAATGATGGCATGTGACTTCATGATCAAATGATGGAACAAGCTATTAGGGATAAATTTGACCAGAGTAAAGAAATATATGAAGGAATAATTTCTTTGGACTTCTCCCGAAAAAGAAAAAGAAAAAGAAAAGATGGGTTAGAAACTTAGACTATTGTCATATTGATATGTATGCATGAGCATGCTCAGCAGTGGAAAGCATGAATGCATGAACATGATGAGATTCCATCTATCAGTAACCTATGCCCCTTAATTATTCATAAAACTGTTTTCTGTTTCTAAAAGCAAGATAACCGACTAATCTTCTATTTCTATTTGTACATGATGAAAGGCCTATGTGTTGCAAGAGCAAGGGAACGTTCTTGAACTCGTGGATCCACGTCTCGGCTCAGATTACTCTGAGGAAGAGGCAATGAGAATGCTAAACCTGGCACTACTATGCACCAATCCTTCACCAACTCTCAGGCCACCAATGTCATCTGTGGTGAGCATGCTCGAAGGAAAAAGTGCAATTCAAGCACCGATAATCAAGCGCACCGCAACAAATCCAAATCCTAGGTTCAAAGCCTTTGAGAGGCTAGCTAATGATAGCCAAACAAATGTCTCGACGTTCTCTCAGGACACTCGCCAGCTGCCCGGAAGCATGTCCATAGAAGGTCCATGGATTGATTCTTCAGCTTCTTTCACAAGTAAGGATGATACTCGCAGCCATTCTTCTGAAAGCAAGCTTCGCCCAGATTTTTAGGACTCGGATTCATTCAGTAATTATTATGTGTTCATCATTTTTTCTATCTAATAGTGTAAAGGAATTAGATGGTGGAAATATAGGGAATAAGAATATCGCTGAAGGATGTTATATAACCACGTTATTGTCCATCCAAGTCCTCTTATGAGAATAGAGCATGTGTTGGCCTTTAGGCACAAGGTCTGGCTTCATTTGGGTGACTCTCAATTAATATGAATTTTTCATGCTTCGAATTTTTCGGTATAGCATGTGCATCATAAATTCACTCATTTTTGTCCATGAAAAATCAAACATACTCACGAGAACGCTTTGTTTCCTTTATTGTTTTAACTCGATTTGATGTGATAGAATCACCTAAGATGAACCAAGTTTCAGGAATGTCTAGTTGCTAAGCTCACAGTTTGGAAATTGTAGATTTATTGATTTCGGGCATTGTCTATGGTGTGCCCCCAACAAAAGTACACTAACAGAAGTTGACCTCTTAAAAAACACTCATTAGCATGACTTCATGTAATCTTCAACTCATCTTTATCATTGACTTTTGAAGACTTGAAATTCCTCAATTTTCACATTTTTAATGAAGCTCGGGAAATGAACAAAACCCTGATGAGGCCATTTTCTTCTCATTACTATGATTCCATGGGGTTGCAATATGGTTTAGGATTAAAAATTTAATAAATATATGAAGGTGAAGCCCATCAAGGTCACAGAAAAGTAGAAAAAATAATATAGTAAAAAGCCATGGAAAAGTGTGCCTAGTATAAATCAGCAACAGCTTATCCTGAATCTTTCTGGGTGAAAAGATGATACCAAGTTCAGGATCTTGACAAATTCTTATGGAACCTATCTTACTGGTTCATAGATCAAGATGACATAAACAATCTGATCTTTTTGCTTTCGAAAACAATTGACAGTTGTCCAATGTTCATCTTTTGTTTTCCCATATAACGGAATTTCTCCAACTTACACTTCCTAGTGAACACCCTTAGCACTTCCAATCATTGAAGAGTGATACATACTTCTGCAATGGATGAATCAGAAGCTTCCCAGAATGGTCGTTTTGCTGTAGATTTGAGAGAGGTCTGAGAAGAACACCCTCATTGTAGATCTGAGAGAGGTTTGGCCCCGCCAAGATCTGTGGGGAGGGCCACGACCACCAAAGTGGCTCCTGTGAGTGGCAAAATTACAGACCTCTCTGGCAAGTGTCAATGCCGGCGAGGGCCACGCCCTTGCATAGCTATTTTCCGTAGCGGAGGTAGCCATGGTATTTGGCCAGCTTCCGCTTATGCCCTTTGCCGGTGCGTGGGCTGTGGCGGCACCACGGCCCCCTCAGCTGCTAACTACCTCTACTTGATCGTTGCAGCTACCGATGTTTTTTTTTTTTTTAATTTCTTGTTTCATTTTTCCGTTTTTTTGCAGATTCTTTTTAGACGAAAATTTTAATTTTTTTAATTTATTCCTTTATTTATTTATTTCTTTTCATTTTTTCTTTTAATTTCTC
Source organism: Syzygium jambos (assembly GCA_031216235.1). Lineage (NCBI taxonomy): Eukaryota > Viridiplantae > Streptophyta > Magnoliopsida > Myrtales > Myrtaceae > Syzygium > Syzygium jambos. The sequence continues at coordinate 969,594 of CM062225.1, read as the reverse complement.
TTAAACTTGATAGTACTTTAGCAACAAGCTTTAAAATTTCTAATGTACTTATTCGTTTAAATAAACGTAAATCATCGTCGAATTGGAAGTTTGACAAGATATTGATCATGTAACTTCGACGTGATGGAAAGTACAAGTGATGACATCTCCCTACTCTTTTTCTTCCCATTTCTTTTTTAAGTTTTTGCATGCGAAACGAAAATGCCATCTGCAAGTGCAACTAATTTTTATGGGTGGATTTCAATCATGATTCTTGAATTTCGATAAATTTTGCAATCGAATAGCAGAACTTTACTTTCAATTCCCTGATCCAATGGATTTTCATTTTGACCCAAAAAATTGGCTGATTTTATCGATGAAATGCTAATATGGTGCCTAGAGAATCGGTTTCAAGAAATAAAAATAGAAAAAATTATTTCTGATCAGAAATTATTTATGAAAATAGATACGTTGCTAGACATATCCTAAGTCTGAGCTTTCTTCTTCTCTCTTTCGACTGGACTGCTAAACTACAAGGCATGAAAAGCAAAGGAGTTGATGGGAGGAGGGGCATTTAAGAAAGTGCATCTACTCACGCTATAGCAGGCTAGCAGAACCTGCTCGGCTTCCGCTGCTCTTTGCCAACCACTCAGTCACAATCCTAGATGAGAAAGTGGAAAAAAGCATAAACCCTAGAAATTGCAGTTTTCAGATTCGGCATTTAAGGGATGAGTGATAGCTCCAATGGAAACCCAAAAAGAGGAATGTGCTCTTAACCTGCTAAAAATGTGCGATTTCCGAAGAAAATCTAGCGAGACTCTGATTTCCCAGGGGAAACCAAACAAGCAAGTTGTCCTGTTTCCTTGGGGAAATGTGAGGTGCAGACTGCACCGTCACCCTTCACTCTTGAAAGAGTGACGGAGCCGTCAGGTTCTAATTTTCCTTTCAATTACATTGCATGCCGCCATTTTACCTTAAACTAAAAAAATTTGAGTTCATTTTCTTCGTAATGACACACAATCATTAAACTGAGGATAGTTATTAAATTGCATTAATCCAAACCATTGCATTGGATCAATAGTATCATCTTACGTATAAAACTCTATCCAGCACGATTGCTCGCTCATTTAATGCAGATCAACTTGCATTCTCCGACTGACCTAATTGCAAAGTTAAAACCAAATTGAAATTTAATGCTTGGTATTGCATGCAAATGAACCAATTTTAGTATGTTTTTAATACATAGTTAATAAATAAATAAGCAAAGAATTGATTGATTCGATCAATAACCCAAGATTGCCTTTTAAATTGTCGGATTCTATTTGTTAATTTGGCATTAAAGTAAAATAACTCAAATTACACATAGGCTCCGTTTATTTCTCAAAAAATGAATAATTTAAAACGGATGGCTCTATTTCCACCCCCATATTGACTGAGACGCTCCTTTTTTCCAATGAACTTACAGAAATACCCTCCTTTGTCCCTCTCTCTTCAATTTATTGTTTCTTCTTTTATCATGCCAACCCATTTTTTTTTCTATCATGCTAGCCAACAAAACTGCCTTTTTATTTCTGTCATCTATCTTATTTTATCATTTTCACTATATAAATGTTAAATTCCATCCAACAAGATATTATCTTATCCTACGTCCTATCATCACTTTGCCTAGAGAATATCGTTAATTTTACTTTATGATATCATATTTTAATCACAAAAGTTGTCAAGGCCCCGCTCGCAGCCCTGACCTCAGGGAAAATTATTTTTGCGACGTCCCAGGCTCGTTGACTTCCCGAATCTTTTATCTTTCTTTAATAGCATGCCGAAGCGTACATTCAAACAACGCCCAGACAATAACAACAATGAGCAATCAAGAAGAACAATCACTTCACAAACAAAATTACTATTTTCATACATCACCACTTCATATTTTATAGGCCTTTTTTTTCTACAAACTGCTTTTTCTTACATTAATCAAAAGCTGGGGTAACCTTAGCTCCTTTAGCAGGTTATACTATCAAAAACGGTTTTCCCTTTTACTACGCTAGTAACCTAGGGATCCTCCACGATTCCATCAGCTAAGAATCCTGGCGATCCGTCAAACCCACAAATAGGGCTGACTAAATCTCCATCAAACCATATAAACCAAGCCTCATTATAGTGGGGAACTAGGTTGTCGGTATCCTCTTGCACCCAAACAGTGGTGGTGCATCTACGGTAGGTGATATCCTCTTCTACATCTATAATATCGACCATAAACACATGCATATTCACGAGAAGACCGTGACAAACTAAAGGCGGCGTTGCCATACCTACAAGTCTGTAAAAATAAGGAGTGAGTCACACCTCAGTAAATAAACTCAATAAATTCGGGATAGGAGGATGCCTTGCTGTTGAACAAAGCACATGCATATAGCCACATCAATGTTGATGGCAAATCAATAGAAAAGATGCTTCAAACACGCTTGTTCTTGTGCATGAGATGATCTCAACTTGCCTTTTCATTCAAGGAATAATATTACAACCAAAAGCATACACACGAATAATTCGTTATCTCAACCATTGGTACGATTCTTCTGAAATTCTTTGGGAAAATTCCCCTAATCTAAGGGCGACGGCTATTCATCCAAACTTAATCGAGCAACGTCCCCTAATCAAGGGCGACAGCCATTCATCCGAACTTAATCAGGCAATGTCCCCTAATCAAGGGTGACGGCTACATCTTCTTTCGTGTGATCATGCCAACAAGCATCATGATTTCATGGTGTGCTTCACACGAGGTGTGTAGTCATGCACTATAACCTCTAAAATCTTTCGTCATGCTAGGCACAAAATCAAGTTCGTGGTCCAAACTAACCGGTCATGATGCCGATCTACATCAAGCAAGACTTGAATCGGTACACCTCAATACCAATCCTCCAAGCAAGGCTCGTTCCAACATGCCTCGACGTTGATCCGAACCAAGCGAGACTCGTTCATGACCCGGACGTGCTTTCACGCATGATGCCAAATACATGATCAATTCTTATAAATGCACATATATGCGTGGCAAGCTATATCAAGCATTTACAAACAACGAAATCCACACAAGCACAACAAGAATATGATTCGCCGAACAACGTAATACAATACCCTAACCAAAGTTTTGTAGGTGTACTTACAACCCTCCAAGGTGATGGCCGGTGGTGGCCTAGTGGTGAGCCGAGCGATACGGTGTAGCATGGGCACGGGAGAGTCCGAGAGGAGAGAGGGCGGCTGAGAGAGTGAGGGCATGAGGGAGAGAGAGGGCGGTGGTCGTGGAGAAATTGTGAGCCAAAGGTGGAAATATAAGAGGGAGTTCATCTATTTATAGGCCTCAACTTCATTATTGCTTTCCCAATTGGACCAATAAGAATTCTTGAAGTGGCAAGCCTAATGGATGAGTTGGCTAACCTAACAAGAAGAGGTGGCAAGCCTAATGAGATGGTGTAGCATGCCTAAGCCTTAGGTGGACACTTGCCTTCTTCATATTGGACCACTTAGGGTGTGAATCATCCTAGCATTAATGAAGTATAATGATATAGGAGACAACTAAGCTAGATGACTCACCCTCCTTCAATTAATGTATTGATTTGGTGTAATCATTGGCTTTGGATTTGTTCTTATCACTTGCTTGCTCTCCAAGGCAAGCCTCTCTTCTAGAATCTTCCATTTTGTCCATTTTCTAAGGAATAAGGCAAACATGAGAACTAGGCCAAGGAAAGTGCTAACTTGGCCGGGTATGAGTTTCTTGTATTCATCCACGATCGACCATACCTACCCAACCGAGGTTCGTAACCAAGTCACTATCGGAAGTGGCGGGTCATGGCTAAACTTATTTTGAGTGGTTAAGTCGGTGGCCCATGTCGTGGGCATAGTGGCCGACACTGGTTGGGCGCGTGGCCGAGCAAACCGAGCACACGGCCCAGGCCTAGCCTAGCTCGCGGCTAGTCCGCCATGTTCTTGGCTTGGACAGGCACATGGACGGCCACGGGGCCGAGCCACAGACCGGGCGCATGGCCCATGCATGACTTGGCACCCGGCCTATCCGCAGCGTCCATAGTCTGGACGAGCACAAGACCAACGCTTGAGCTAACTTTTGGCCTTACTGGAGAATCCAAGTTCGGCACATGGCCGGCTCATGGCTTGGCTGATGGCTTAGGCACATGGCTTATTCGGCAAGGTCACTGAACCAATCCGTGACCCATCCAAGTGGCCCATGGCCAAGCATACTTGATCCGTGGCCGACCCTCGATTGTCATGAAGTTGTGTAGGATCGATCGTTTCGTCACCGACACACGATCACACGGATCGATCATGGAATGATCCATGGTCGTCCGCCTAGGGCTAGGATTACCAGAGTTAAGAAATAATAATGAGAAAGTGAGAAATTGAGGAATTTTCTGTAGATTTCGATGTGTATATTAATGAATAATACATGAGCATATTTATAGGATTTATTAGATAACTATTTTAAGATAATATCTCAATCAAGTTATACACAATCAAAGGGAGATTTATGTGCAATCTTGAGAGATACTAATAATGACCATAATTATTAAAATATCTCTTAACATGGAAAATTATCCTAGAGAAGCCCTCATCGTAACCAGCTTGAGTTTAAAATCAAGTCAAACAGCATCCGGCAGCTGAGACGTGACAGATGAGGCAGCTTTCGGTGGTTGTTTGTGGCGAAACTTCCAAATCTAACTAATTCGAGGACAGTGAGTTTGGTAGTGTTGTTGGGTTCTCGAAACAACATGTGAAAGGTTGAGAATCGGAGAGGGGAAACAACAAGCTTGCTACGTGGCTGGCTTGTGAAATAGTAACCAAGTAACACGGTTTTATTAGATAACTATTCTAAGATAATATCTTAATCAAGATATGTAAAATATACGTGCAAAATACATGAAATATGCGTGCAATCTTGAAAGATATAAATAATCAATAGAATTATTAAAGTATCTCTAACATAGAAAGGCCTAATCATCTCCAACAACCAGGTCAAATCCAAATCAAACGGGCATTTAAGACTTCAAACAACTCAAAACTTAAATCGACTCACAAGCACCCGCTAGTGCACTTGTTCAATTGTTCTTTCCAAGTCTCTTTTATATCTCCATCAGTGGATACTACTAACTAATTTTCAACTTCTGGTTTGTTCTTGCCGTTGATACACTAAAAACAATCGCGACGAAATTGCAAAACAAATACTGGAATGTAACTGCAACTGCGCGCGATGAGGGTATAGGTCTAAACCAGACGACCTTGCCTTCAGGAATGATAAGCAACGTGACTTGCAACTGTTCCTTCATTAACGGCACAATTTGCCATGTCACGAGGATGTACGTATGAACTGACAGTTTTTTTTTTTTTGTTTCTCTTGGTATCGTTATTTCACGTGCATCAATTGCAATTCACCTATACTTCTTCGTTTTGCAGCCATCCGAAGAGACTTAATTTGACAGGGATTTTTCCTAATGAATTCGGCAACCTCACTTACCTAACAGAAATGTAAGTTAGACTTGACTGCAAGAGATCTTCCCATCTGGAAGGTAGTTAGGCCAAAGAACTTGAATGTGACCGATGAGCCATGGTTTATTTTGGTGGGGAAATCACAGAAGCATGCTATGAGTTGGGTGAAGACTATTATGGTTCCACCTTATCTTATTATTGACACTGTCTTCCGTAATTCTTGATTGATCTTTCTTAAGCACCTGGTTATCAATTTTCTCAAGCATGTATCTGTCTGAGAATCTTAAGAATCGTGGGAATCTAAATCAACCAATTTGTTGGAAGTTTAGCAAACTATTGCCTGATAATTGTAAAAGTTTTAAAGCGAGCATTCTTTGCAAGCAGAGACCTCACTTGTAACTACATTAGTTGATCGCTCCCCACAACTCTTACTCAGATACCACTAACCATTCTGTAAGTTAATCTTATCATACATCAGGTATCATCATCACAATTTAATTAGGAGTTCTTAAAAAAAGAAGCATCGTTTTGTTTTCACTTTGGTGCTTCATGTCAGCACTTGGAAATCGCATATGTGGTATTCCCAAGGAAATTGGCAGCACGCTGGAGGAGCTGTAAGACTTGCTATAAATCCTATACCTTTGCATTGAGAATGTGTTAGACCTGATGGCGATAAATTTACGCCTATGCTAGTGTATTAGAGGACAATCTGCTTGAAGGCGCCCTTGAGCCGGACATTGGAAACTTGAGCCGCTTAAGGAGACTGCAAGTAAATTGAAGTACATTAAGTGGCACACTTTTGCCTGGATAACACATTTCAGAAGTCCTTTCTTAATGCTCGAGAGCTCTCTTAATAACAAGATTATGAAATAAAAGATTTGACTCTAATCTTCCTGCTTAAATTGGAACAAAGTCTCTCTTTGTCTGGGGAGATAAAAATACACTTTGTTCTATGTTATGTACACTCAATACATTTAGACTTGATCCTTCAGTATTCTGAATTCCTAGATCGTTTTTTTTTTTATCTTTGCAGCCTTCTGTCTGCTAATAATTTCACGGGAATAATACCCGAATCCTTTGGCAATCTGAAGAACATACAAGATTTGTAAGCGGCATCATTATACTTTACATTTCTTAATATACTGAATTTCCTTCAAGGGATTCTTACTTATAGACCACTTGCAGTCGTATAGATGGAAGCACATTATCAGGAAAGATACCTGATTTTATCGGGAATTGGACCAACATTAAAAGATTGTGCGTATCCCAATCCTTCTCAATTAGGCCAAAAGTATTTTTTTTTATGATTAATGAGATACTTTAAAGTTGTTCATGTATTACGGCATTAAGTTTTCAGGGACATGCAAGTCACATATATGGAGGGACCTATTCCTTCAAGCATATCTTTGTTGACAAACTTGACGGAGTTGTGAGCATTCAATCGTGTGCAATTGTTCTTTGTCTTTTATAATATTGTAAGCTTGTGTTTTAATACAAAAAGGTGGAATGGATCTTAATGTTATGTGATGGACTGCTTTTATATGCTTCCAGGAGAATATCTGATTTGAAAGGTTCCAGCTCAAATTTTCCTAATTTGCAGGGCATGAACATGAAAACATTGTGAGCTCCATATAATAAGTATTTGATATGTTTCTTTTGTCTCTTTTTTTATGGCTAAATTACCACTAACTATTGTTTACACGTATCAGGATTCTGAGAAATTGCTTGCTTAGTGGCTCAATTCTTGATTAAATTGGGGAATGGACAAGGTTGACAACTTTGTAAGTTGCTATAATGAGGTGGATATTTCATTTGATGATAAGATATATCTTCTGTTCTTTGTGAAGTCCAGGGATCGGGTATTAAGCAACAACAGATCTTTGGACTTGTCCCAGCAGATTATTCCAGTTTTTGAAAAGAGATTTGTTTAATGAATGAGAAAGGCCTCAAATTGAAGATCAAATTACTTGAACTTCTTGAGAAAACTATCTGATTTGTTTTCTTTTTTTCATATTTGGTTAGAGACCTGAGCATCAAGAGATTGACTGGTCTAATTCCTGACAAGATGGTAGTTGCTCTGGATTACATGTAATTACAGATTTTCTTGACTACTCCTAATGTCTCAGCAATTATGAAGTTGACTTCCTCATTAGTATTATATACACCTTATGTAGTTGGATTTCAAACAATTCTTTGGACAAGTGTTACATGACTTTTATTTGTGAATGTAGGATCCTGACAAACTACTCCCTTACTGGAGCAGTACCCAGTTGGGTAACTAGCAGCAAGGAATCTCTGTTCGTCTCCTATGAAAATATCCAGTTTTTCGTTGTTGATTTTCCATACGATTTTCATAGATTGCAGGATTTTACTCATAATTCTTAATACGAGACTCATGGGTTCACATTTGATATGTAACTCTTCAATGTTGTACTATTATCATTTACGGAGGTGAATATGCGCACTAACTAGGTCAAGGTATGAACTGCAGTGACTTACTTAGAACGATTTCACCGGTTCTTCTCCAATTAGTTGTTAGCAATCACAAGTGTAAGTCAATGCACATCTCTCCTAAGGCAGAAAATTTATAGTTTTGTCTCATGGCCACGTTTGTGGAGGTATTATCTAAAACATTGTGTCGCTTTCCAGTAATTTGGTTTCCAACTATTCATCTGACGGAAACAACTCGTAAGTCTGTTTGACTAAGAGCTATACGATTTGTTGATAGTTGCATGTGAACATTATATTATTGACAATCTTTCTGGTTTATCCCATTATCTACCATGCAGCGGGAAAGCACAATGTGAGTTTTACTATGTTTGAATTGTTGTTGAGCATAAAATGTCGAGCTACTTTTAGTCCCCTATCATGTCTCATGCAATGTCATCCAACGACACTTGCAGACCATTCCTTGTTTATCAATTGAGGAGGAACCAAAATGACTTTTGAGGGGAATCAATATGAAGAGGACACCAGTCCAAATGGGCCATCAGTTTTCTCTTCTTCTTCCGCAAAGTGGGCATACAGCAGCACCAAGGTTTATATGCGAAATGATGACGCTGGTTACACAACGAATAACCCATTTTCTATGAATGTGAACGGCTTGGAATTTTACCGAACGGCTCGCCTTTCCCCTTGGTCGATCAGATACTATGGCCGTTATAGTGTCTCAATATTTGTATTGTTGAGTTGTGGAACTCGGGACTCAGTTCCATTGAGGTCACTTATTCTCCTGCATATCAAAATCAAATATGGAACTTCATTTGATTGATACCATCTTAAAGAAAGAGAGATCAGATCGAACTCCCAAAATTTCATACTGACAAGTCTGACAATTTCTTCAAAAGTGCGATCCCAGAGGGGATGATACAATACATAGATTACATTATCTTAGGGGTATATCTATATAGACCGACTTAAAAGGTGCAGAAGTATTAAGCCTTACAGCATATTAAGATTTGTCAAGTTCTGAACTCGGGTATCTTTCCCGTATACTGATCGTCACCAAGTCGTCTAAAGTGCATTAAACAACAAGATTCATATGAAGAAGAAAGAATAGAAGCATCTTAATATTAGTAGACTTTGTGGAAACTGAAAACTAACAGCTCTTGCAATGCCGTCAAGTCAATTTAGCAAATATTTGAGGTAACTCCCCGGTGAAATTATTTGACGTAAAGTGCCTGGAACAAGAAAATACCAATGGTATTACATTGGTTAATTGAACAAGAATGTTGTGGCTTATCATATACTGTACATATCACTTTAATGGATAAAATTCCCTTGCCAGATACAAAATCGTCAGTGAAGAATAACTCGATGAATTATGTAGATTTTTACATCAAGAGACTCACAGATGATGTAGCTAGGACAAGTTCCCCACGTCTGGAGGAAGAGGTCTAGAAAGCTGATTGATCTCGACAACTCTAAGCAGAAGAGAGTTAATATCTCCAAACATCAATCAAATTTAACACAGAGAAGAGGCCAAACGCGAGCGGCGGGAGGAGTGATCACTTACAATTTCCAAAGTGTGGATATGTTTCCAGCTCCATCGAGATTGGACCAGTCAATCGACTTTCGATTAGAGAATTGCACCAACATCATCGCGTTTCCCCAATCAAAAGAAGATACTTGCATCTCTATGTTTCAGAGAGAGAGAAAGTGTGTACATGGCACTTACCAAAAAAAAAAAAAAGAAAGTGTGTACATGTTGAGTAACTTCGTAGAGCCCTATTCTACAGGAATCGTGCCATTCAGGTAGTTGTGGGTGACATCACTATTTACAGAGAGAGAGATGATGATGATGATGATGATGCTTATGAAGAAGATGAAGAGAAAGAAGGAGGAAGAGGAGGATGGATGACCATGGAGGCTTACAAGTTTTGGAGGAAAGGCAATCTGAACAGTTGAGGCGGAAGAGTGTCAAGAAGAGACTGAGATTTAAGTGCTCTGTTTTCACATGACGCAAATGCTTATTCTATCTTTACTTAAAGCTAGCTTCAAAATGATTTTAAAAGATGGATATATACATCTATATACATACATATATATATATATATATGAAAAAAAAATTTCTTAGAATTGCCCCACAAGAGGAACGGTTTGTAAAAGCAAATGAATATATAGCTAACCGAAAAGGCAAGCATAACTCATAGCACAGCCATGTCCTGCATAGCACATATAACAGCTAGTTTTCCATCCAAAAAAAAAAAACAGCTTGTTTGGAATTTTTTGTGACACTAAATATAATTTGAGGTAAATGTGGTGTGGTGAACCAATTTGAAATTTTTTGTGATAAAAAATTAGTTTGTGGTAAATGCGGCACTGATGTACCAGTTTTGGAATTTTTTGTTGTATTAACGCTAAAAAAATGTATGCATAATCGGGTAATATTGTTGCTTGAGATTTGTCTAATGAGGTTCTCCTTTTAAATATTCCTTTTTTTCTTAACCTTTTCTTTATTATACCTAAAACTTTTAGATGAATACATGGTTTGTTATTATAATATTGAATAGTTTACGTGTTTGTGGTTCACTATGGCATCCATTTTTCAAGATAATCAGCTTCCTCGATTTCATATTATCAACCTAAACCAAGGTAATAAGATTAAATCAGCATCATAAGTTCAGTTCACCTATAGGTTCACAATTACCTAAGAAAAAAAAGCATTAATTGGTCATAAATTTATCACATCGAAAAGGAAGCAACAAAAAAAAATGGAAGTATCTTCATAAATAAAATGTAGAGAGCTATTGGAATGTTAAGAGAAAATAGCTTTCTACGGACAAAATTATAGAGACAACACTATACCCTTTAACAAAATTAACATAAAGGCAACGGGATTAAGTTCGTTGGTATAAGCTCAATCTATGACAATAAAACAATATATTTGTAAAGTTTTTTGGGACAATTATTGATTGTTCTGAAAGTTATAATTTTCATATGAATATGTGGTTTGATATTATAATATTAGAGTTTTTTATTGCATAGGAATCAAGACGATACTCTTGTGTCTTGATTGATTTTTAGCCGACCTCAATAGATTAGCGGCGACTCCTCAAAATATTAAGTTGTTGAGAATCTAAAGTAAAATCCAGCGTCGCACGGGATGTAAGCTTGGGAGCGTTCGCGCCTAAATTAATGGGCCATTGGCCTGCCTTTTGGGCAATACTGTCTAAATCCGTTCTTTTTTCTCCCTACGGAAAAGAGGGTCACGACGCCGAGTTAATGGTGCACATAAGGACGAGCCCGGACGATAGATATCGAGCCGAGAAGAGATTCGTCATCATCTCAGTCTCAAGTTCAACCCAGAGTGATGATTCTTAAGGATGCGTGATTTGACTTCATGGCATACATGTATAAAAAGAGGGAGAGAATGGACAGAGACTTTCGCCTTTGTCCGTCTGTACGTGAGAGCCAGAGAGATGCTGACAGGGAGAGACGACCGCAAGTCTTCCTGGTCTTCCGGAGATTGATATTTATCAAGGACGGAGTGACCCCACGAGCACTGTTAGCCTAACAGTACTCTTGAGTAAAGAACGGTGCAATTCAGATCACATGTTGAGAGAGCATTCTTGTGTCAGAAAAAACGAACCTGCTCATAACACTGAAGGCGGAGAAGCCACTGTTCCACGTGGAAGACTTATGGCACCGTCGGCTCTGCATTTACCTAACCCCTTGGTGGACCCGTCGCGCGTGATAATGCTCTTGTACTGTCAGTGTCAGGTACCTAATAAAAGTCTTTTTATTCTTATCATTTTTTCCCTCTTTCATTTTGTTCTTCCAATGACAACAGTCTTCTCAATTGCTCTGATTTTACTAGGACCGCGTCTCAAGATTAGCTTATTATTAAACAGTCTATCGACGGTGGAGTACTGGAGTCCAACTTCCATGACTCTCAGAAAATAATTAGATTCACTTTCTTGGAAAGTTTTTTTTTTTTACCCTTTCTCTTTACTTCGGTTGCAACCAATTACTTCTTTTAATAGCTCAGAGGTATGGACGCAGAAATCCAGTTATGAGGAGGCCAACAAAACACCTTGTGAACTTTATGAATCTGATAAGTTCAATCCTTTGGCTTGTGCAGGTAGTCCTGGATCATAGTTTGTACGCAGTTAATGATACTATATATGTTGAATATAAACAATGAAAAAATTGTCTTGTCAGAATGGTTACAAAAGAGAGAGTATATGTTGAATTTGGAATTCAAAGTCGATGAACGGCATAATAATCGTAAGGACTTGCTTGAAAAATAAATGAGTTGCACGGTCGAGGAATCCAAAACATTTTGCACCTGAATCTGTCCCAGACATAAACATATCAAAGTCTATTGATGTTGACAAGTGTTTCCTCCATTGAATTCGAAATAGATTAATCCAAGGCAGCTATACAAGTCTCTTATTTGAACCGCTCATAAAAGCTCTTTAAATTGTCCAGAGATTACAAGAAAATTGTTCAAAAAGTTCTAAACTCATTGCACTTTTATCAATTTAATTTTAAATTTTTTTAATTTTATCAATTGAGTCATAAACCTAATTTTTCATTCAAAATCTACCAGGGACGATTTTGTCAAGGACGGTTACTTAGGGCGTGTTTGGCAACTTGCCAAATAATAATAATTTTTCTTCTTTTATTCTCAGAATCAGTTTTGGAACAGAAATCTATTTGGTAAATTTTTTATTCTCGAGCACAAATTTGCCAAAATTTGTTCCTGGTTTAGAACAGAATCAAGAAGCAAAAAAAAAAAAGTAGCTCCTTGTTCCCAAAATCTATTTTAGAACAAAATCAAGAATCAAGAAATTTTTTTCTTCTTCTTCTAGGCCTGTGGCTAGCGAGGGCGTCGCAGCCCTCGCCGCCATCCTTACCAGATCTGGCGAGGGCGGCTCACGGCCTGGGTGACGGCGACGGTGAGGGTCCAACCCTCGCTAGATCTGGCGAGGGTCACGACGCCCTCGCCGACCATGGAAGGGGAAGGAAAAAAAAAAGAAAAATTCAAAATATTATCATATAAAAAGAAATTTTATATAATTATCAAATGTATTTCTATTCTTTTTTTTTCAAAATAGAAATTTTTTATAATTACCAAACGTCTTTAAATACTTAAAAATTATTTCCAGATACAAAATAAAAAAACAACTTTTTTTTAAGTAAAATCAGCTTTTGAAAATAGGATGGTTGTCCAACGTGCCCTTAAGAATTTCTCGAGGTAAAAATAAGTCATTCCACCGTACAGCGATTGGCCATTGCATTGGGTCAATAAAATCCAACGCGATGGGCTCCAACTCCGAGTAGATGGATGGCCAGCGCATTGAATGCGGACCAACTTACAATCTCTTAATTTTCAATAATAAGTAAAGAAATCATTGGTGAGATCGACAGCCCAAGGTTGCCTACCAAATTGTGGGATTCTGCTTATTATTAATTCGATAACGAGGAAACCGTTAAATCTTTAGTTTGTCTTTCCCACCAAAGGCAACACTGTCGCTCTCTCTCGGACAAACACAAAGCGCTCGGAAAACCTCATCTCACGTCCTCGCCACAAGTCACTCCTTTCCGGTGTCTCTTTGAGCTGTTTTGGTACTGGTCGACGCAGCATTTCCTCGTCGTTTTGCAGTCTCAAGCGGTTTTTGTTTTTTCTTTTAGGGGGTCGAGGTCAGAGTTTGGATCGGTGTGCCGCGCACGGGGGAAGCAACGGAAGTTAACGATGGTGGTGCCTCTGGGTTCAGTTTCCAGAGCGGTTGTCTGCGTTGTTCTCGTCGTGATTGGCTCTGCGGTCTTCGAGTGTGATGCTCAACTCTTGCCACAGGATGAAGGTACGCGAGAATGACTAAAACCTTGTGCTTTAATGGCAGCTAAGTGGTTCTTCTTTTTGGCCCTCTGTTTTTGGGATAATTGCTTTGTGAACTCTGATCCTGATTCTCTCCCCTGGCTCCTCTGCTGAGGTCTGCAAATTGACCTATAAAGTTGGGATCTTCTATCACATATCTCAGCCCTTTTTTCTTCGCAATTTTTGTTTCTGGTCCAAGAATTTGTTTTTGGAAATTTCTGGGGGTCGGCCGGAGATACTTCTTCCGCACTTTCATTTTCTTTTCCGAAGACTCTCCCTAGCAGACAGGGCAGGGACCGAGGCGGCGGGCCGGCCGCTCTAAAAATTATATTTTTATGAGAAAATTTAAACATGATTTTCATCCCCCATCTCTCGACCTCAAAACTCCTACCTCCATAATTAGATTGTCGAATCCCTTTTCAAGTACTCTCTCTTTGCTCAATTATTACTCAGATAATCTTACTTTAACCGGTCGAACCGGGAGATTGTTGGTGAAACTTTCACTGTCGGGGAACGGGTTGTTCGCGAGGGCAATCTTTTTTTCCCAACCTCCTTTTCAATCCTAATCTTGTTAGGAAAAGAAATTTAGGACATAAGAAAAAACAGCGGAAAAGAAGTTACTGGGCTATTTACTCAGTCAAACCTCGTCTGTCTGGGCCCGCACAAGACCATCTCTCTTGGACAGATTTTGAATGCATGCATGCATGATGGGTGCGTCCAACCAGAATGTTAAAGTGTGAAGAATGAACGTCAAGCAGTACTTTCGGTTCAACAGTTTTGAGTTGATACCTTCTTTTGGAAACGAAAATGAGATATGAGGTAGGTTTGGATTTGAGAGAATACGTGACTCCATATGATCTTATCACTTGTCCAATTAAAATTCTGTGATGTTGATATTACTAGTGGTCTTCTGTCGGGTAGCGATAATTGAGATTGATGGGCCTTCCTAATAAATTGCCACCAATTCACATGAAGACGACCCTTTTTTAACTCCGCTTCCTGCAATTTGGTTGCACTGATCTTTTTTCTTTTTTTGGTCGAATCTTTGATCTTGATATGTATAGAAAAATTCCTGCTCTTTTTTGAAAGGAAAGAAAATGTACCATCACATAATTATGTCAGAAGCAATATGATCATCAAGAAATGAAGATTCTCTCTGTGATCAGCCAGCTAATACCCACCAGCGATAAGATGGTTGAATAAATGGCATTCATTTCTTGGGTGTGAACCTGCCCCTGCCCTCTGGATTGCAATGTGAAAGGAGCAATTGGTTTTTTTGATCCCCCCTGATTTGGTCAAACGTGAGAAGATAGGAGACTAGTCCTTTCTCATCTAATTATGTACATTGTTTACTTTTTCCACATCAAGTGTAGATTAAATGTCCTTCTGATCAACCCTCTGTTTGTGACTTTCTTCTGCTATTCTAATGCGGAAGGTGGCATTGGCATTTAATATGCATGACAATGGAATGAATCTATCATGATCGCTTGTAACTATATCTAGTCTTGCAAGCTCATCTTCCCATGTATGCAGCTTGTATAAGCATCTATTTTTAATCCAATCGAGAAAATAGGATGCACTGTCTGAACTTTACTCATTGCTCTACAGTCCTGGGATTGAATAAGCCTTTCTTACTTGTGGTTGAACCGATTATAATCATCTTAACCGAGGGGCTCTACCTTCGCTGGCTCCAAATCGTTCTGTGCTAATGCACAAAACGTGTCACATAAAATAAGTACTTATCAGAGCTTGTATGGCTGGAGCCTTATTACCACAAACAAACTCACCTGCTAGTGCACTTGTTCGTTTGGTCCATCTAAATCTCTTTCATATTTCCAGCAATGAATACTGACAACGGATTTTCAACTTCTGGTTTGTGCTTGCAGTTGATACACTGAAAACAATTGCCACGAAATTGCAAAACAAATACTGGAATGTAAGCGAAACATCATGCAGTGGGGGTATTGGTCTAAATGTGACCTACGCTCCGCTAAAGATAAGCAACGTGACTTGCAACTGTTCCTTCAATGACGGCACAGTTTGCCATGTCACAAACATGTATGGAAGACCTGACAGTTATTTTCGTTTCTTTCCGTATCCTTCTTTCACGTACATCAATTGCAATTTACCTATTCTTCTTCGTTTCGCAGCCAGCTGAAGGGACTTAATTTGACAGGCATTTTTCCTGATGAATTCGGCAACCTCACTTACCTAACAGAAATGTAAGTTAGACTTGACCGCATGAGATCTTCCCATCTGGAAGGTAATTAGGCCATAGAACTTGAATATGTCTGATGGGCCATGGTTCTTTATTTTTGTGGGTACATCACAGAAAAGCATGCTATGAGTTGGGTGAAAATTATTCTGGTTCCACCTTATCTTATTATTGACAATTTTTTCTGTAGTTCTTTATTGATCTTTCTTAAGCACCTGGTTACCACTTTTCTCAAGCATGTATCTGTCTGAGAAATGTAGCAATCGTGGGAATCTAAATCAACTAATTTTTCGGAAGTTTAGCAAATTATTGCTTGAGAATTGTAAAATTTCTAAAGCGAGCATTATATGCAAGCAGAGACCTCTCTCTTAACTACATCAATGGAACACTCCCTACAACTCTTACTCAGATACCACTTACCAAACTGTAAGTTGATCTTATCATACATCAGATATCATTATCTCAATTTAATTTGGAGTTCTAAAAAAAAAGCATTATTTTGTTTTCACTTTGGTGCTTCAGGTCAACACTTGGAAATCGCATAAGTGGTATTCCCAAGGAAATTGGCAACATCAGCACGCTGGAGGAGCTGTAAGACCTACTATATATCATATGCCTTTGTAATGAGAATGTGTTACCTGATGGTGATAAATATATGTCTATGCTAGTGTATTAGAGGACAATCTGCTTGAAGGCGCTCTTGAGCCAAACATTGGAAACTTGAGCCGCTTAAGGAGACTGTAAGTAAATTGAAGTACATTAAGTGGCGCACTTTTGCCTGGATAACACATTTCAGAAGTCCTTTCTTAATGTTCGAGAGCTCTCTTGATTGCAAGATTATGAAATAAAAGATCTGAGTTTAATCTTCCTGCTTAAATTGGAACAAAGTTTCTCGTTGTTTGGGGAGATGAAAATACACTTTGTTCTATGTTAGGTACGCTTATACATTGAGACATAATCCTTCAGTATTCCTAATTCCTAGATCTTTTTTTTTTTTTTGCAGTCTTCTGTCTGCTAATAATTTCACGGGAACAATACCCGAATTATTTGGCAATCTAAAGAACTTACAAGATTTGTAAGCACCATCATAATTCTTTTTATTTCTTAACATATTGAATTTCCTTTGAGGGATTTTTACCTATTGACCACTTGCAGTCGCATAGATGGAAGCACATTATCAGGAAAGATACCTGATTTTATTGGGAATTGGACCAGAATTACAAGATTGTACGTCTCCGAATCCTTCTCGATTAGGGCCAAAAAAATTTATTTATATGATTAATGAGATACTCGAAAGTTGTTCTTCTATTGTGGCAATAAATTTTTAGGGACATGCAAGGCACATCTATGGAGGGACCTATTCCTTCAAGCATATCTTTGTTGACAAATCTGAAGGAGTTGTGAGCATTCGATCCTGTGCAATTGTTCTTTGTCTCTTATAATCTTGTAAGACTGTGTTTTATCATGAAAAGGTAGAAGGACGTTAATGTTGTGTGATGGAGTGGTTTTATATGCGTCCAGGAGAATATCTGATTTGAAAGGTCCAAGCTCCAATTTTCCTGATTTGAAACGCATGAACATGATGCAGTATTTGTGAGTTCAATATCATGAATATTTGATTTGCTTCTTTTGTCTCTTTTTATAACTGATTACCACTAACTATTGTTTTTCACATCTCAGGATTCTTAGAAATTGCTTGCTTACTGGCTCAATTCCAGGTTACATTGGGCAAATGACAAGTTTGAATACATTGTAAGTTGTTAAAATGAGGTGGATATTTTGCTTGATCGTAAGATATATCTTCTGTTCTTTGTGAAGTCCCATGGACCGGTTATTAAGCACCGACAGTTTTTTGGACTCGTCCCGTTAGATTATTGCATGTTTGAGAAGAAACTTGTTTCATGAATGAGAAAGGCCTCAATCTGAATTACATGAACTTCTGCAAGTTTTCTTGAGTAAATTATCTGATTTGTCTCCTTTTTTTCTTCTTTGGGTAGAGACCTGAGCGACAACAAATTGACCGGTCAAGTTCCTGACACGATGGGACAGGCTCTGAATTTCATGTAATTACAAATTTTCTTGACTACTCCTAATGTCTCGGCAAATATGTAGTTGATTTTCCTTCCTCATTAGTATCATATACGCCTCGTACAGTTGTATTCCGAACAATTCTTTGGACAAGTGTTACATGACTTTTATTTGTGAATGTAGGTTTCTGACAAACAACTCCCTTACTGGAGCAGTACCCACTTGGGTAACAAGCAGCAAGGAATCCCTGTTAGTCTTCTATGAAAATATCCAGTTTTTCGTCGTTGGTTTTCCATACGATTTTCATAGATTGCAGGATTTGACTCATAATTCTTAGTATGAGACTCATGGGCTCACATCTGATATGTAACTCTTTGATGTTGTACTATTATTATTTACGAAGGTGAATATGCGCACTAACTAGGTCAAGATATGAACTGCAGCGACTTATCTTATAACAATTTCACCGGTTCTCCTCCAATTAGTTGTCAGCAATCACAAGTGTGAGTCAATGCACATTCTCTCTTAAGGCAGAAATTTTATAGTTTTGTCTCGTCCCCACATTTCTGGAGTTATTATTTAACCCATTGTGTCGCTTTCCAGTAATTTGGTTTCCAGCTATTCATCCAATGGAAACAATTCGTAAGTCTCTTTGACTAAGAACTATACTAATTGTTGATAATTGCATGTAAACATTATAGTGCTGACAATTTGTCTGGTTTATCCCATTAGGCTCTGGTGCTTAGAGAAGGATCTACCCTGTAGCAGGAAAGCACAATGTGGGTTTTTCTATGTTTGAATTGTTGTTGAGCATAAATTGTCGAGCTACTTTTGTCCCTTATCGTGTCTTATGCAATTTCATCCAACGACACATGTAGCCCATTCCTTTTTTATCAATTGTGGAGGACGCAAAATGACTTTTGAGGGGAGTCAATATGAAGAGGACACCAGTTCGATAGGGCCATCAGTTTTCTCTTCTTCTTCTTCAGAAAAGTGGGCTTACAGCAGCACCGGGGTTTATATGGGAAAAGATAATTCTGGCTACACAGCTAATAACCCATTTTCTATGAATGTGATCGGCTCAGAATTTTACCAAACAGCTCGCCTTTCCCCTTGGTCGATCAGATACTATGGCCTTTGCATGATGAACGGAAGTTACAAAGTGCGGCTCCATTTTGCCGAAATTCAATATTCCAACGATGAAACATTTAGCAGCCTTGGGAGACGTATATTCGATGTATCGATACAAGTAAGTGAAGTGAAATTTGGCACCTGATTATTATTTTAATTTCATCTTTTTGGCTGAGTTATCGTCTTTTGTTGAGGAATTTGACTTGGGAAATTGTTATTATGACTTGGTGTGTGATAGGGCTGCACAACACAATTCGACAAGAGCACGATCTTTTCTTATCGAAATTCTTGTTAATTCTGCAGGGCCATCAAGTGTTGAAGGATTTTAATATTGTAGAGGAAGCAGGAGGTGTTGGGAAGGGCATATACAAGGACTTCGATAATGTTTATGTCAATGGCAGTACTTTGGAGATTCATTTATATTGGTCAGGGAAGGGAACCACAGCCATTCCTGATAGAGGTATTTATGGACCACTTATTTCCGCTATTGCAGTGACATCGAGTAAGTCAACGCTGACGCACATATCTCTATTCTTTTCTTATGTGGTCTTTGAAGCATTCACGTATAAATCTCATTTTTTTTCCTGCTCGTAGACTTTCACGTTGGAAGCGATGGACTATCAGCTGGAGCAATCACTGGAATCGCGGCAGCTTCAGTGTTTCTCCTTGTATTGATATTACTAGTCCTTTGGCTATCCGGATTCTTAGGCGGCAGAGAAGTTGAAGATCCAGGTGAGATTATCATATTGACATGTCTACTCACAAAGGAATCTGTCACTCTTTGATTCATTGCACAAGTATGATGCTTAATTCAAGACCGTATATATCTGCTTTCTTTGTACTTTTTGTGGAATTCTTATGAGTAAACTATGACACTAAAAATTGGCCTTTTTTTCTTTTAACTAAGATTGCACGTCTTTGAGGCATGACCATATAGGTGAATCACTCCTCGGATTGAGAGTTTGTTGAAGAACTATGCTTTTCCTTCAATTATTATTATCGCATTCCTGATATGAACCTTGTTTTTTTTTTTTCAGAATTACGTGGGCTAGATCTTCAAACTGGCCATTTCACTTTAAGGCAAATCAAAGCTGCTACGGGCAACTTCGACTCTGTTAATAAGATAGGTGAAGGAGGATTTGGGCCAGTTTATAAGGTAATTCACAACATATTCATAACTTCATTCTCTGTTCAATGTGAAGGAATTGTCTGATAAATTCAGTATGCATCTTTGTTTTAGACTTACCAACCTGGATCTTGTCAAGCTGACCATTTTTTTTAATGAAATAACGTCTGATTAATTATGAATCTTAAATTCATATGATTAATCTCAGGGAATACTGTTGGATGGAACTATAATTGCTGTGAAGCAGCTTTCTTCAAAATCAAAGCAAGGCAATCGTGAATTTCTCAACGAGATAGGCATGATATCTGCTCTCCAGCACCCAAATCTCGTAAAGCTTTACGGCTGCTGCGTTGAAGGAAATCAGTTGTTGCTAGTTTATGAATATCTGGAGAACAATAGTCTTGCCCGTGCACTTTTTGGTAAAAGATGCTTTTCCTAAGCTGACTAATATGCTATAAATGAGCATTCAACTGAACTCTCTCTCTCTCTCTCTCTCTCTCTCTCTCTCTCTCTCTCTTTTCCCAGGACGAGAAGAGCAGCTGATTGAGTTGGACTGGGACTCGAGAAAGAAAATATGTTTGGGAATAGCAAGGGGATTGGCTTACCTTCACGAGGAATCTAGGTTGAAAATTGTTCATAGAGACATTAAAGCGACAAATGTGCTGCTTGATAAGGAACTAAATGCCAAGATCTCAGATTTTGGTTTGGCCAAACTCGATGAAGAAGAGAATACACATATCAGCACAAGGATAGCTGGAACAATGTAAGTCTTCTGTTATTCTGGTTGATTCTCTTCTTTTAATTAGCTTTATATAATGAGCTTTTGATTGCTACAAATCTGTAATGTTTTCCCTGAATGTCCTTTTTCTATGGCCTTATTCAACATTACTAATTTGCCTTGCCTCAGAGGTTATATGGCTCCTGAATATGCGATGAGGGGCTACTTGACAGACAAAGCCGATGTCTACAGCTTTGGAATCGTCGCTTTGGAAATTGTCAGCGGAAAGAGCAACACAAATTACAGGCCGAAGGAAGAATTTGTTTATCTCCTTGACTGGGTAATGTATAGTGACTTTAAATTTTATAGAAATTATGCAGCGAAGCTTTTATTGGACTTGAAGCTTTCTTTCTCTACGTTCTGCGGGTTCGCTTTGAGGACTTGCAAGCAGAATGAGGGCATGTGACTTCATAGTTAAATGATGGAACAAGCTATTAAGGACAAATTCAATCAGAGTAAATAAATATATGAAGGAATAGTTTCTATAAAGGACTTCTCCCCAAAAAGAAAAAGAAAAGATGGGTTAGAAGCTTAGAGCAGTGTCATGTTGATATGTATGCATGAGCATGCGCAGTGGTGGAGAACATGAATGCATGAACATGATGAGATTCTATCTATCAGTAACCTATTCCCCTCATTTTTTCCTAAGACTGTTTTCTGTTTTTAAAAGCAAGATAACCGACTAATATTCTATTTCTATTTGTGCATGATGAAAGGCCTATGTGTTACAAGAGCAAGGGAACGTTCTTGAACTCGTGGATCCACGTCTTGGCTCAGATTACTCCGAGGAAGAGGCAATGAGAATGCTAAACCTAGCACTACTGTGCACCAATCCTTCACCAACTCTCAGGCCGCCAATGTCATCTGTGGTGAGCATGCTCGAAGGAAAAAGCGCGATTCAAGCACCAATGATAAAACGCACCGCAACAAATTCAGATCCCAGGTTCAGAGCCTTAGAGATAGATAGCCAAACAAACATCTCGACATTCTCTCGGGACACTCACCAGGTGCCGGGAAGCATGTCCATGCAAGGTCCATGGATTGATTCCTCAGCTTTTTTCACGAGTAATGATGAGACCCACGACCATTCTTCAGAGAGCAAGCTTCTCCCAGATCTTTAGGACTCGGATTCGTTCAGTAATTTTTACGTGTTCATCATTTATTCTATCCAATAGTGTAAAGGAATTAGATGGTGGAAATATAGGGAACAGGAATGTTGCTGAAAAATGTTATATAACCACATTGTTGTCCATCAAAGTCCTCGCGTGAAATTTGAGCATGTGCTGGCCTTTAGGCACAAGGTCTGGCTTCATCTTTAATTGTACGAATTTTCGTATTTAGAAATTTTTTGGTACAGCATGTGCATCATAAATTCACCCATTTTCGTCCATGAAAAATTCAAGATACTCGTGAGAACGCTCTGTCTCCTTTATCGTTTTAACTCGATTTGATATGACAAGCATGTAACATCTCAAAGTAAATTGCAGGAATATCTAGTTGCTAAGCTCACGGTACACTAAAAGAGGTTGACCTCTTAAAAAACACTCTCCAGCATTGACTCGTTGAAGACTTGAAATTCCTCAATTTTCACATTTTTTATGAAGCTCAGGAAATGAAACTTATGAGACCATTTTCTTCTCGGTAATATGATTTCATGGGGTTGGGGCATTACGGTTCATTTCATATAGGACGAAAATATTCATAAATGTATGTAGGTGATGCCTATCAAGTTCACATAAAAGTAAAATATAATAATAAAGTAAAAAGCATGGGAACCCGTGCCTAGTATAAAACAAACTACCGTTCACAAATCCACATGCTTGCAGGTTGGATAATGAGACAGAAAAGCAAAATCACAATTGAAATGTGTGATTTTTAAACTTGACAGGGACTGCCCAGTCAACCATGCGATGAGTGGATGGTATTTGACTGATAATGATTTTCCACGACGAGAAAACATGCATGGTGTGTTATGGCCTAGAGAATTGAATCGCTCACGAGGGCTTTGAATAAAAGATCATGACTAATACATGAACGAGTGGGCAGATCTTGAGAATATTAAGGGTGCGCATGATAAAAATTTTGTACCCAAAAATTGATTCTGCTCAGAAATGATTCTTTTTTATTTTGTGCCCGAAAACTGATTCTTAACATTTGAAGGCATTTGGTAACGGCCCAAAATTTTCATTCCTGAAATAGTGAAAAAAACATAAATGTGTTTGGTAACGCCATAAAATTTCTTTTTATTAATAATATTTTAATATTTTTTTATTTTTTTATTTTTTTTATTTTTTTTATTTTCTCCTCCTCCTTGACCATGGCCGGTAAAATATTTTTTTATTGATAATACAAATATTAAAAATAATTTTTTAATTTTTGTGGCCATGGCCGGTAAAATATTTTTTTATTAATAATATTTTTTATTAAAATATTTTATTGAAATAATTTTTTTCTTTTTTTTTTGCCATGGCCTGGTTGCCGGCCATGGCCAGTAAAATATTTTTTTTATTAATAATATATTTTTTTTGTTCATGACCTAGTTGTCGGCCATGGCTCGTAAAATAATTTTTTTTGTTCATGGCCTAATCGCCGGCCATAGCCAGTAAAATTCTTTTTATTAATAATATTTTTTATTAAAATTTTTTAATCTCTCCAAATACGGCGAGGGTGGCACTCGCGCCGGACATTAGAAGTTACATTAAAAACCAAGAAAAAGAAGAAGAAGAAAAAACTAATTCTCATTTTTGTTCCCAGAATCAAGAAGCTACTTTTTTTTTTATTCTTGATTCTGCTCCAAAACTGATTTTAATTTGCAAGAATTTGTGCCCAGGATCAAAAAATTTAATAAACGGATTTATGTTCCAAAACTGATTTTGGGAACAAAAGAAACAGAAATTTTCACTATTTAGCCAGTTACCAAACGGGCCCTAAGTCCAATAGTTTTCTTGATGTGTTCTAGAATATTCCTAGAGGCGGGCATCATTGTAATTGTATTTCATTCTTGTAATTCTATTGACCGATAGAGATGTGGCCTTTGATAGGGAGGTGTGATCTCCACCGTTAGATTGAGGAGAAATCTACGGATACGGTCAGTCCTGTACTTGTATATAAATGGGTCTCCTCCTCCTCATTTGTACATCTCATTCTAAAGAGAAATACATTTCAAAACTTCTCTCTAGAGTTTTTCTCTCTAAGATTTTTATGAGTGAATGTGGGAAGGTTGATTTGGAAAGAAATTCCTAAGGCCCCACGGGTAAGAGAACACTAGATTAATCGACCCGTGACAAGTGGTATCAAAGCTAGAATGGCTAAGGGCACAATGGAACATCGTTCTGATGTATCGTCTGGCATGACTGACAAGGGAGCTAGTGATGATCATGGAAGTGCTCTCACGAGACATCCGGCCAAGGCAAGGAAGGATTGTGACAACTTGAGTTCAAGGAACATGATGGAGGACTTGGAGACCCGCGTTATGGGTGTGCATAGGAACCAGGAATCGCCCAGACCGCTCAAAACTGAACCGGACTGGCCAAAAATCGGTCCAATTCCCAATTCCAATTTATTGGAACTGATAAGTACCGGTCCGGTTCTTGGTTCTAGGTGTAGAACCGCCCACCCGGACCGGACCAATATATATATTAAAAAAAAATCCAGCTCACCCGCCTTTTTCTTAGAGAAACTATTATTTGGAAAATCGTATTAAGTGACATAGTCCTCAAACACGTTGAAAGGTAAATATAAGGGTTAATACCACAAAAAACTTCAAACTGATATACTTGTGATAATTTTATCCTAAACTAATTTTTTGACCATCAAAAACCTCAAACTGGTACAACTGTGACAATTTTACCTTGCATTAGTTTTCGATAAATTTTACTGTTAAATTGCTTTGTTAAATAACACCGGTAGTTGACGGATATATCAGTTTTGGGTTTTATCCTCCATTTATCATAGGTATACCAGTTTGTGAAATTTTTTTTTGCATTAATTCAATTTAACTGAAATTAACGGAGGATAAATTTGTCACAAATGTATCAGTTTGGGGTTTTTGTGATCAAAAAATTAATTTGAGGTAAATTTGTCACAGGTGTACCAGTTTGGGGTTTTCGTAATATTAACCCTAAATATAATGACAAGCTCCCACTTCAATGTTTGAATTGAAGAGGCATAAGTACCTGCTTGTATAGCATCAACACTCGCATCCATTCAGTGATGAATGAGACACTCTATTTTAGATACCATCTCACTAGCACAAGCAAATGTAGGGGCTGTTTCCTCTCAAGAGTGTCTTTTGCAATTTCCTTTTCCTTGCTTCCTCGTCACCTAAAGGTAAATTTTCATACTTAATTGATTAATACAATTTTATAAGGATTGGGGACCTATTCCATGAACCCATCCGAGAACCGGACCAGAACAGTAGTCCAGTTTCAGTTTCAACTTTTTAGAACCGGGAATCACCCACCCGGACCATGGTCACCCTTACCCCGTGTGGCAAGGATGGAGCTTGCCCTAGGGGACGTCCAATGAACGGTCAAGGACATTGTCGTATGCATTGAAAGAAGCAAGACCAGAACAGTGGAGCTTGAGGCCGAGGTGCAAGAGCTCAAGTGCGGCTTGGGAGAACTCCGAGGGGAGATGCTGGGTGGCCTGACTGACACGTCCAAGGAACTTCGGCAACGGGGTGATGCCTTGGAGGCCTTGGTGGAGGCTATGCATACTGAGATAGTTGAACTTAAGGCGAAAGTCACTAAGATAGAAGGAGCACGTGTGAACGGAGTGGTCACTATGTAAGCTGGTCCATGAGCAGACACTCCAAAGCCTAAGTAGTTCAAAGGCTCACGGGTATCCAAAGATATGAACAATTTCCTGTGGTACATAGAGCAATACTTCCAAGTGATGGAAATCACCAATGGTGCTCTTTGGGTAAGTACTACTGCCATGTATTTGACTGATAATGCCTTACTATGGTGGCATTGTAGGTTGGATGACAGGAGTGGTGAACCTATCACTACCTAGGAATTGTTTGCCGAGGGATTCTAACGACAATGCTATCCCACTTATGCGGAAGAGGAAGCTCGAGATGAACTCCGACGCCTTGAGAAAAAGGGAGGGGTCCATAAATATGTAAGGAAGTTCTCGGAGCGACTACTCCAAATCCCGTCCATGAACGATACAGAGGCCTACTTCCAATTCATGGGTGATTTAAAGCCATGAGTCAAGCAAGAGCTAAAGCAATGCAATGAAAGAGACCTTTCGATGGCCATGTCCATGGCCGAGACCCTGGTGGAGTACAAGCCAACTTCCGAAGACAAACCGGATTCTCGACCAAGGGATAAGGCTACTGGTGGGGGATATCGTAACAAATACCATCGCCCAAGTAGAAACAAACCACTAGTAGCCCCTCCAAAGGTGAATGCAGAGGTGAATACAAGAAGGGATGTACCTTCAAGTGTTTATTGTACGGCGGTGCGCACATGGCTCGTGATTGCCCGATGCGAGGAAAGCTTGCAGCCCTTGTTAAGGCACACGGGGAGGAGAAAGAGGAGATGCAACTCGGTTCGTTGCGAATCCTAAGCTCAATCAAGTCCAAGAAGGCGAACAAGCCCAAGGGACTCATGTTCGCGGACGTGACGATCGGAGGAACTACGATGAGTGCTCTCATGGACACTAGGGCATCCGATCTATTCATCGCGGAGGAGGTTGTGAAGAAATTCAATCTTTGGGTTGAGAAGGGAACCGGTTGGCTCAAGACAGTGAACTCCAAGGAGGTCCCAACATGTAGGTTGGCTAAGGACGTGGAGTTTTAACTCAGACAATGGAAGAGTAAAGAAACTATCGAGGTAATCCCACTCAACTACTATGACTTTATTATTGGATTGGGATTCTTAGATAAGATAGATGCTCTTATTGTCCCTTTTGCCGATTGCCTATGCATCTTGGATGCGCATTGTCAATGTGTGTCCCAGTCAAGCATTATTTGGGACGTGACCAAAAGATGCTCTTGGTTATGCAAGTTTCTAGGGGAGCAAAGAAAGAAGAGGCTACTTTCTTGGAGACCTTGAAGGTCGAGGACTCTAAGGGTGAAGGGAGTGATATTCCAACGGAGGTAACCCAAGTCTTGACTCTTTCAAGGAAGTGATGCCTCCCAAGCTCTGAAGAAGCTTCCGCCTCGAAGGGAGATGGATCATAGGATCAAGCTTGTGCCTAACGCTTGACCACCCTCTATGGCACCCCACCACATGGCATCTCCGAGTTGGAGAAATTGCGAAGACAACTCAAGGATTTACTTGATGCTGGCTATATGCAATCATCAAAAGCTCTCTTTGGCACTCGGTCTTGTTCCAAAAGAAACACGACGGTTCACTCCGAATGTGCATCAACTACCGGATGTTAAACAAGCTGATGATCAAGAACAAGTACTCGATCATCTCATTGCCGACTTATTCGATCAACTTGGAGTAGCGCAATGGTTCACCAAGCTTGATCTCCGATCCGAATACTATCAAGTTCGGATTGCCAAAGGTGATGAACTCGAGACCGCTTGTGTGAAGCGGTATGGATCGTACAAGTTACTTGTAAATGCCTCGGCTACTTTCTGTATGCTAATAAACAAGGTACTCCACCCTTTCCTTGATTGATTCATAGTGGTTTACCTTGATGATATAGTAGTATATAGCCGGATGTTCAAGGAATACATTGAGCACCGCAAGCAAGTTTTCTAAGTTCTACGGGAGAATGACTTATATGTCAAGCGGAAAAAGTGTGCCTTCACACAGCGGGAAGTGTCATTCCTAGGACACATCGTCGGGGTGGACGTATGTGGATGGACTCAACCAAGATCAAGGCAATTGTGGATTGGGAGCTGCTGCCTAAGGTGACGGAGCAGAGATCATTCCGTAGCCTCACCAACTATTATCAACGATTTGTCTAGGGATGTTCGAGCATTACTGTGCCACTCACGAACATGTTGAAGAAGGAGGAACCGTGAAAGTGGACAGCCTGATGTCAAAAGGAGTTTTATCGGTTGAAGAAAGCTATGACTAAGGAGCCAGTGCTCGTGTTGCCCCCCGATCATGCTAAACCTTATGAGGTAGAGATTGATGCCTTTGATCATGCTATCACGCTAAACCTTATGAGGTAGAGATTGATGCCTTTGATCATGCTATTGGCGGTGTGCTTATTCCGGATGGACACCTAGTGGCGTTCGAGTCAAGAAAGTTGAACAATACCGAACAATGATATACGGTCCAAAAGGAGGAGATGATTGCGGCGGTGCATTGCCTTCGTATATTGAGGCATTAGCTCTTGGGATCCCATTTCATCGTGAGGACGGACAATGTTGCCACAAGCTATTTCTAGACCCAAAAAAAATTGAGTCCAAAGCAAGCTCGATGGCAAGATTTTCTAGCGGAGTTCGATTATGTGCTCGAGTACAAACTTAGGAAGGCGAACTCCATGGCCGACACACTTAGTCTAAAGATGGAGCTGGCGTCCATCGGTCGTCTCGAGAATCCATGGACCGAGTGAATTAAGGAGGGGCTGAAACACGATCCAATTGCCAAGGCCCTCCTTGAGCAAGCATGGGAAGGCAAGACTCGGCAATTTTGGTGTGAAGACGACTTACTGTACATCAAGGGGCAGCGACTGTACGTGCCACTCCATGGAAAGTTAAGGAAGGAAGTTCTACACGAGTGTCACGATTCTAAGTGGATGGGTCATCAAAGCATCCACCGCACCATGGCGCTTGTGGAGGATCAGCATTGTTGGCCACACTTACGCAATAACGTTGAAGCCTATGTGAAGACATGTCTTGTATGCCAACAAGACAAGTTAGAGCAACGGTCTTCGGTGGGACTTTTGGAGCCACTTTCAATCCCGGAGCGTCCATGGGAAAGTGTCTCCATGGACTTCATCGTGAATTTGCCTAAGTCCGAAGGGTGTCGGACTCTCATGGTCATAGTGGATAAGTTTTCCAAGTACGCAACATTCGTGCCCGCATCAAAAGCGGCCAAGCTATTCTTGAAGCACATCGTCAAATATTGGGGAATGCTGCAAATGATCGCGAGCGATCTCAATTCTCGATTCACTAGTAAGTTCTGGACCGAGCTCTTTAAATTGCTGGGGTCGAATCTTAACTTCTCCACAAGTTTGCATCCCTAAACCGACGGCCAGACGGAGCAGGGTTAATGCACTCTTGGAGTTGTACCTCCGGCACTATGTAAGTACAACACAGGTGAATTGGGTGAAGTTAATTGATGTAGCCCAGTTTTCCTACAATCTTCAACAGAGAGAGTCCACAAACCAAAGTCCATTCGAGATCGTGACGGAGCAACAACCACTCACTCCGAGTATGATTGCGACAGGCTATAAAGGGAGTAGCCCATCCGCTTTCAAGTTCGCCACAGAATGGCATGAGCAGGCGGACTTGGCGCGGACTTGTCTACACAAAGCCTCAAAGCGCATGAAGAAGTGGGCTGTTAAGAAGCGACGACACGTGGAGTTCTAATTTTGGGACTTAGTGTTAGCCAAACTACACCTAGTCCTTCAAAACAAAGACGTGCATAAAGGGCTAATCCATCACTACGATGGGCCATTTTAAGTGCTGCAATGAGTCGGGTAGGTTGCATACAAGCTGAAACTTCCACCGAAACTCAAGGTATATCCGGTATTCTATGTGAGTATGTTTAAATCTTTCCATGTAGACAAAGAAGACTCAGATCGAGGAGAGTTGTAACAGGCGCCGTTTGGGGTAAAAACCTCCTATGATCGAGACGTCAACTTCATTATGGCGAATCATGTCATACGGAAGCGATATCGTGCGCCGAAGTGAGAGTATTTGATCCGATGGAAGGGTTTTCTGGAAAGTGAAGCTAGTTGGGAGCCCGAGGAAGGTCTTTGGTAGTTCAAGAAACATATCGATGCATTCTATGCTGAAGACGCGACAAGAGCATTGTCCAAATAGGCGGGGGAGAATGTCACGGCCCAAAGAATTGAATCATTTACGAGGGTTCTGAATGAAGGACCGTGACTAATCCATGAACGAGAGAATGGACCTCAAGGATACTAAATCCTAGGGTTTTCTTTATGTGTTCTAGAATACTCCTGGGAGCGGACATTATTGTAAGTGTACCTCATTCTTATAATTCTATCGGCCGATAGAGAGGTGGCCTTTGATTGGGGGATAGGGAGGTGCGATCTCCACCGTCAGATCGAGGAGAGATCTATGGATACGATCAGTCATGTATTTGTATACAAAGGGGTCGCATCCCCCTCATTTGTATATCTCATTTTCAAGAGAAATACAATTTAGAGCTTGTCTCTCTAAAGTTTCTCTCTTTAAGATTCTTGTGAGTAAGTGTGGGAATGCTGACTTGAGAAGAAATTCCTAAGGCTACACGAGTAAGGACATGTTAGATCAATCAACCCATGACACATGCATACACGAAAGATCATGGAAGTTGGTGAGAGTTTTCCGGAGACATTTTTTGGTTGTTTTTTTTTATGAAAATGGAACTCTAGCACCATGATTTACCAATTTGCCTTTGCTTTCACACTTTAGGAGGAGAAATTTATGTTGATTACCTTTTTTTTAACTTTCCATGTCCTTTTTTCCTTCTTGTGATCGGAAACTTCCACATGGATGGGAGGAAAAATTTATGCTAATTACCTTTTTTCTTTAACTTTCCATGTCTCTTTTTCCTTCTTGTGATCAGAAACTTCCACATGGATGGAATGTTTGGTCATATTCAAAAAAGATGTTGGTCCTTCATGCATGCACAATGCTTCCACGAATGTCCTTTCACATTCCAACTGCTAATATATTATTATGTGCATTAACCCGGTTGAGAGTTTATTCAAACACCAATGACGATACATGCAGACCGAGTAAAGGATCTTCACCCAATTGCTAAATGCTTTAGATGCGGGAAAATTTTCATATTAGATAGGTAAAGTACAAGTTTCGTCACATAAATATGAAATGAAAAGTCTAATGACCCATCTTAAATTTTGAAGCCCACATTTTTTCTTCGACCTAGCCATGAGAAACCCATGACCCACATGTATGTAAGTTCTCTATTCCTTCATCATTCCAATTCGATTTATATATGAATATATCTTATCTCCATATCTCTTGGCATGTTATCATTCAATGAGAGAGCCATGGATTAAGAGACGATGCGAAAAGATAATCTCTTATCCACTTATATCAAGTTTAAACCTTCCTATGTCTCAAAAAAAAGTTTTTTTGCACCAAAAAAATGTCCAATTTTTTTGTTATTATCGACATTTGATAACTTGAAGAATCGACAACTTGAAGAATCAGCAACTTGAAGGAATCGACAAAAAGTGAATTCAATAATCTTGGATGTAACCGTAAAAAAAAGTAACCATCAACACAGTGGAATAAAGCAACCGTCAAGATAATAGAGTCGGAAAAAACTATCAAGATAATGAAGTCAATGTAACCGTTTGATAACCATTTGTAATCTCTGTTTGCAGTCTCCCTTTGTAACCTCCAACATGAAAACTTTACACAAAATATGCCTTTCGTGGAAAGATACAAAAGCCACGATGAATCTAACCAAGTATAATTCAGTAAGAAAAAATCAAATTTGCTGATGACAAGTGGCACATGATGACATTGCCTAATTTAAAATAATCCAATGATTGATGAATCATTCGATTCTTTTAAAAGGGGCATTTGTTTGCACCAAAAAATGTCCAATTTTTTGTTATTATCGACATGTGATAACTTGAAGAATCGAAAACTTGAAGGAATCGATAAAAGGAGGAGTCGACAATCTCGGAGGCAATCGTCAATGTAGTGGAATAAAGCAACCGTCAAGATAGTAGAGTCGAAGAAACCGTTAACATAGCGGAATAAAGTAACCGTCAGTATAGTGGAGTCAAAGAAACCATTAACATAGTGCAGTCAAAGAAACCGCCAACATAGTGTAGTCAATGTAACTGTTGATGACCATTTGTAACCTTTTTTTGTAGCCACCCTTTGTAATTTCTCTTTGTAACCTCCATTTGTAACCTCCGTTGATAATCATCAATTGTAGACTTTAACTAGCCACAACGTACTCTTTGGAGTCCCCCCCCCGGTACATATCAAACAAAATGAAATCTTTCGATTATCTTTACTTTCCTACACTTTTGTTTAAGTTGCAAGATTTGATAGTCGTTGATTAAATTCCAATGTGTTTCTTAGTTGTAGTTTTCATATCCGCATCGTCGATTAAATTCCAATGTGCATATCTCTCTCCTAGGTGTTATGTCATCGATTAAATTCTGGCATAGTATCTGTCGCGTCCTGCCCTTTTCTAGAGAATGGAAAATGGCGTCTAGCCTGGACGCGCTAAGTCTAAGTCTGGGACTTAACTCGAGCTCTCCCATGCCTATATCATATCGCAACTTGTGGTTTAGATTTTTAACCTGCAAGTGATTTTTATCTAGGAATCATCACTAATCAGTTTATGGTAGGTCGATTAGACACCCAAGTAAAACAGTGAGAGAATTGCCTTACTTCTACGAACTAAAGATTAGATGAGTTCGGGAACTTGGTTACACTAGTTGAATAACTAGTGCCCTTTCGGTACCTTTCATCATGTTCATTTCAGAAAATATTTATCATACAGTTTGGATTGATTTTAAGACCTATCTCCTAACATGTGAGGTAATCAAGCAAGTGCACAATCATTAAATTAATGATGAGTAGTCAAGATAAATATGCAATGTTAACACCTAAGTTTTGGTGACCCAGTTAATCTTTTGTTGCATAAAAAATTAGGGATCGATCTCGCTCCCTAGACAAAAAAAAATGAGTTAAATTGCATATAGATTAGGAGCGTTTGAATTAGTATTTAGGCTCGTATAATTTGCACATTTATCGGACCAACATCGAATGGATTTAAATGAATGATTCTGAACTTAATGGAATTGGACTAAGCCTGCGTAGATTAAAAAATTTTGGCCTAGCCCATTCATTTTTGCATGAGGGGTCCTACACTTGCAGAGAATTTTCATAAATTCACGATCTAGGGATATGCGATCAAGAGTAAAATATAAATCGTGCAAAAGGTTATATTCTTGATCGTATGCATATTATATGTTTTCCATATATTTGGTACATAATTCTCGGTCAAGAATCAAACAACAAAGAGACTGGAAAGGAAGAGATTCTTTTCCAAGTCTTGGAAGGCATAATCTTGTTGGCTTAAGTATGGAATCCTGGCTGAAATAAGGACAATATTCTGATTTGGCAGGGGAAGAAGACAAAACAAATATAAAAGGAGATGTGTGTGAGAGGGGAGAGGAGGAAAGAAATTGCATATCCAGATCGTACAATATGTGGTCGAAAGCGGAAAAATTGTATATTTCCTTTCCTTGGTGGGCTCTATTTCTTGGCATATAAAAGGGCTGAGAGTACAATGCGTAGGAGGCTCCGATAATTCCACAAGACAATTTCGAAGAGCACGAGATACATGTGAGGAAATCACGAGAATAAAGAGCAAGAGTGAGAAAGTGCCGCCTCATCGCCGTGCCGCCTCTTGCCCGTGCTGCCGCCTCACCATTACGCCTGCACTGCCTGCTCACAGCCAGACCTGTGGCTGTGAGTCGATTGTTGCTACCATTGCTCCCGCGCCGATCTCTGTCTACCGTCGTTGCTGCCCCCGAGCCAACGAGCCCAATACCGCCGCCGCACACTGCTGCTTCTGGTCGCTGCATCACCCGGTTCCGACACTGCCGCACTCCCCGATGTTGACGTCGCGGCTACTGTGACTGAGACCACCGAATCGAGCACTCTCCATAATGGATACTCCACATCCAAAGTTCCTCAGCCGAGTCCCAGTCAAGTCTAGTAGATTCTCTACCGTTGAATTTCCAGTGCACTCGGCAATTCTGTACCGAGTCCAGTGAATCTTTACTGCCACCATCGTGCCTCTGTGACGTTCAGTTTGCTAGCACTTGGTCTTGCTTTCTAGCTCAGTGGGTCCAACGCAGTCAACAGAATTTGTTGGATCCAACTTGAATTATCTGCAGGTTTCTTTGGTCTTGCTGAGAAGTCCCATAAATCTCCTTGCCGGTTATTGTGATTCCCTCTGATGACAAAGCCACGAAGTAGCAGCCCCATGCCTGACTCTGCCGAGATCTACGTGAGCATCCCTCACCGTGAGCATCCACATTGCTGGCCAGCTTTGACCGTGAACCACCATCGAGACAAGCTGCTCATGATCCATCGCAAGTCCACCCCGTCCCGATCTGGTCCGATTCCGATAAGATTACGCGCGTCCAAATTAGGTAACGATTTCATCCGATTTGAAATAAATTGTTTAATTGCTTAATTCTGATATATTTTGTTTTCTAATTAATTTGAGTGAGATATTAGGCATTATCCAATTAGGGAAATTGATTGAGTCGATATAATTACTAATTTGATCCGTAAAGATTTCGGATCATTTCTTTAATTAATTCAACTTAATATTTGGGTAATTATTGTGCCTAAGGATTGCAGTAATCTCTAATTTAATCCGCGAGACGATGGGTTATTTTTTAGATTATTGTAATCTTTGATATGAGATTTTTGTGGATTACGCATGTGGATTTGGTGAATATTATCTTACGATGAGTGTTTATCCTTTGCTTGATTGTTTCCATAAAAGAAAATACCAAAATTTCTTAGTATAGATTATATTCTTCTCTTAGACTTAATCACTTGTTTAAATTAAGACATTCATTTATTTCGAATTTTAATAAAAATACAAAAAATATCATATGCATGTCATATAGTTTGCATGTTAGGAAATCACATGTCATGTAGATTAGATTTCATTTCAAAATAAAATAAAATCTCAAAAATATTCGATTGTTTTGGTGTAACTAATTTATTTACTTTCTTGCAATTTGCTTGCTTTGTTATTTGAGTATTAATTTCATTGACTGCGCACCCGCATGATCACCTCTTGCATGCACTACAAAAAAACATGTAATTTGCGACGGAAATTTTCCGTCTGAAATTTGCGACGAAATTTGCAACGGATTATATTTTCTGTCGTAAATTAGCGACGTAATTTTTATCCGTCGCAAATAAAAAACCGTCGCTAATTCCGTCGCAAATCTGCGACGGAAAAAAGTTCGACGCAAATTTGCAATGGAAAATAAATCCATCGCAAAAAAGTTCGTCGCAAATTTCCGACGGAAAAAAAAACCGTCGCCAAATCCGTCGCAAATTTGTGACGAAAACGAACGTCTGTCGCAAATTTGTAGTTTATCAGCCCATGATTTTCCAACCCTATCTCTCTCTCTCTCGCTCTCTCTCACTTTTCTCCCTCTTTCATATGTCTGAAATCAGCAAAATCCGCGCACGCACATATTAATCTCGGTAAAGCTTTTGTATCGGTAAGTATCATAGCTAGCTTCGTGACTATTCATCATTGGATTGTAATTTCTTTTTTTTTATATATGTTTATGTTTATTTTTTTTCGTATCTGCATCACCGGTTTAACGACCGGCGACCGGCGACACGTCGCCGGCCTTTGGATGAGGCTGAACGGCCACGCCGTTTTGTGACGAAAATAGTTTCTGTCACAAATTTGCGACGAATAAATGAAAATTCCGTCCCAAATTTGCGACGGAAATTATTTTTCCGTCGCAAATTTGCGACGAAAAATGAATTCCGTTTCCATCGCACATTAAAAATTATTAAAAAATGATTCTTAAGTGATTATTCTTTTTGGGTATATGTCTAATTGAAGGTCTCGCAATCCAAGTGAACGTTGCAATTCTCATCAAATTGACCACTTTCTCCTACCAATATTTCAGTCAAATATTTGGGTAAGTCTTCTTTACATGGTAATTTTTTCTATTTTTGCAATTTCATATTAATTGTTGCGTGAATAACAAAAATTATAATTTCCAAAATTTTATGGTTTTAATTAAGAACAATAGATATGATATTTTAAATATTTTACCAGAATTTTTTATTTTAATACAGACACAATACAAAGAGAAAGGGCTTGGATGTATAATAAGAACTTACCTGGACGTCAAGGATTGACAAATGAGTTTCGTACTGGGTTGGAACTATTTTTAGACTTTACTAGTAGTAAATATGAGTTCATGGATGGAAATAAGTTAAGGTGTCCGTGTAAAAAGTGCGGTAATGGTAAATTTCTTGTGTGTGGTCAAGTTAGAGAACACCTTACTAGATTTGGGTTTACTCCGAACTATTATAATTGGACTTTCCATGGTGAACCATTTATATCTGATGAAGGATATGGAAGAAGTGACCAATTTTCAGTTAGGAAAGAATGTGGCTATTATGAGCAATTGAACCCATACGAGAGGATGGTGATTGATGCAGCTAGTTATAATTTTGTCACAGAATCAAATCATGCAAGTACTAGTTTTACTCCTACACGTAAATAAGTGGGTACTAGTCATGCTTCACAATTGGAAGATATAGGAGTAACGGGTTTTGATGAGAATGTCTATAATGAAACTTTTCAATCTAATCAGTTCTGGGATGTGTTGAAAGCAGCAGATGAACCGTTATGGGTAGGTTGTGAGGACCACACTAAGTTATCGGTGACAGCCCGACTATTAAATATCAAGGCAGAGCATAATGTGTCTGCGGATTGCTTCAACTCTTTTGTTGAAGTAATGCGGGAATCATTGCCTCGTGATAATATCATGCCAAGTGATTTTTATGATATGAAAAAGCTAGTGGATAACTTAGGTCTTCCGGTTGTAAGGATTGATGTATGTAGTAGGGGTTGTATGATATATTGGAGAGATGATGAAAATGCATAATCTTGCAAATTCTGTAGCCAACCTAGGTACAAGATTAACAGGAGGCCGGGTCGTAATCAGAAACGTAGACCATGCAAGCAAATGTTTTATCTGCCCTTAATCCCCAGATTGCAAAGGATTTATGCGTCTAAAGTCACTGCTGAACACATGACTTGGCATGCAAATCATGAAACAGAAGAGGGTCTAATGTGTCATCCTTCAGATGCGGAGGCATGGAAATATTTTGATAGAACATACCCTGAGTTTACGATGGAGCCTCGGAACATCAAGTTAGGTCTTTGTACCGATGGATTTGCTCCATTTGGGAAAACAGGAAAAAAGTTATTCATGTTGGCCAGTTATCTTAACACCGTATAATCTTCCACCTGGTATGTGCATGAAGACACCTTATATGTTTTTGACATTGATCGTGACAGGGCCGCAAAATCCGAAAAAGTTGATAGATGTTTATATGCAACCATTGATTGAGGAGTTACAACGGCTATGGGTTGAAGGTGTCCCTACGTATGACGTTTCTATCGATCAAACATTTGTAATGAAGGCTGCCCTTCTTTGGACGATAAATGACTTTCCAACTTACTGAATGTTATCTGGATGGAGTACAGCTGAGATCTTAGGATGTCCGATATGTTTAAAGAGGTCAAAGTCATTTAGATTAAAACATGGAAAGAAGCCCAGCTATTTTGACTGTCATAGATAATTTTTACCGCCAAGTCATCCTTTTAGAAGGAATAAGAAAGAGTTCATCAAGAATAGGATTGAAAGAACGCGTCCACCATTGAGGTTGACCGGCGATCAAATTTGGGAGCGTGTGCAGGACTTTCCAACTGTTGTTGAGAATCCGCACGGCACGACTTTTGCGTACGGAAGTACACATAAGTGGACGAAACGCAGTATATTTTGAGATCTACCATATTGGAAGACCCATCTTATTCATCATAATCTTGACGTCATGCACATAGAAAAGAATGTTTTCGACAATGTCATAAATACTGTGATGGATGTCGCCGGAAAAACAAAAGACAACTTGAACGCAAGAAAAGATATGAGAGTTATTTGCGATCGGCCAATACTAGCTGTGGATGCAAGCAGCAGGAGACCAAAACTGAAAGCAGTTTATACATTGGATAAGGAGCAGAGGCGAGTTGTTTGTCAATGGTTGAAATCTGTGCGGTTTCCTGATGGATATGCTTCGAACCTCGGGAGATGTGTTGATTTGAATGAAAGCAAGTTCACAAGTTTGAAGAGTCATGATTGTCACATCCTGATGGAAAGACTAATTCCAATAGCTTTGAAGGAAGTTTTACCGAACTTTGTATGGGGCGCCATTATAGAGTTAAGCAATTTCCTCCATGATATTTGCTCGACGATGTTAAAAGCATCGCACATGGAAAAACTAGAGAGAGATATTCCAATTATTCTTTGCAACTTAGAAAGGATATTTTTCCTCCAGGGTTTTTTGATTCGATGGAGCATCTCTTAGTTCACTTGCCTTATGAGGTCAAAGTTGCAAATCTCGTCCAATTTCGATGGATGTATCCATTTGAGAGGTAATTTTTTTTTAAAATACAGTTCAAATTAGTTTATCATATAATATGTTCCGATAAGCTTCTTTCTATTTCAACTAGATTCTTATATCATTTGAAGAAAAAAGTGAAGAATAAGGCACGTGTTGAAGCTTCAATTTGTAATGCATATATTGTGGAAGAAGTGACAACATTTGCATCATACTATTTTGAACTACACGTTCAGTGCAAGAGGCGGAGAGCAGGCAGAAATGATGAGGGCCCCATTGATCCCAATTGCACAGCATTCTCTATTTTCAATTATCTGGGTCGACCAAGCGGTCCATGTCAGTTTCGTTACTTATCAGGTGAAGAATTTCATGCAGCCCATACTTATATTTTATTGAACTGCCCAGAAGTCGAGCCATACTTCAAGTAAGTGTAAATTTGCAAATATATGTTTTGTGTGTTAAATATTTGCTAATATTTAAATGGTTTTTAATATTAGGATTTTCCAAACTTCAATGTTTGGACTACAACCAAATGAGTTTGATCGTTTGTGCGATGAACAATTTGCAGCATGGTTCAAGACATATGTAAGTTGCCTATGGACCAAAACCAAGTTATTAAAATTATATACATCATTTAGTAAAATATATATTATTGACTTTGCATGTGTAACCTTAGGTTCACAGTAATTATGATGAAATTTGAGGGCAATGATTGCTATATCATCTGTCATGGGTTCCACAGTTCAGAATTCAAAGTTGGCCAGCATATTTCATAAATGGATATAATTTTCATACTCAAGAATATGGAATGGGAAAATCCACAATGAATAGTGGTGTGTCTGTTCGGTCATCCAATGGTAGCAGTTCAGAAGATGATTTTTATGGCTTGTTGGATGAAATCATAGAGATAGAGTACCCTGGACCATTAATGATGCGGGTTGTGTTATTTAAGTGCACGTGGTTCGACCCCGTCAAAGAAATGAAGGTGCATACGAAATTCAATTTGGTTGAAATAAATCACAAG
The DNA here is from genome assembly GCA_031216235.1 of Syzygium jambos. Classification (NCBI taxonomy): domain Eukaryota; kingdom Viridiplantae; phylum Streptophyta; class Magnoliopsida; order Myrtales; family Myrtaceae; genus Syzygium; species Syzygium jambos. The sequence goes on along the minus strand of CM062225.1, from coordinate 930,168 downwards.
AAAAGGTATATGAAGTATGAACCATTTGTCTTAGCACAACAAGCAATTCAAGTATGTTATGCATCATATCCTAGTTTGAAACGTGACAAAGCTGATTGGTGGGCTGTATGAAAAATCAAAGCACGGAGGAAAATCGAGGAACACTGGAAGGATAGAGCCTACCAACAAGAGGAAGTGTGTAACACGGTTGAAATTGAGGAATATAACATACCAACTTTACGAGATCCGTGTGGAGCAATGATAAATGTGGATCCAACTGAAATTTACGAATTAAATGTACAAGAATGTTCAGAATCTGATTTTCAGACAGATGACGAAGACGAGGACGAGAACGAAGACGAAGACGAAGATTAAAATTTTTGTCACAGAACATTACAAATGTGTAATTATTAAAGCGACAAGTGCTATTTTGGTTGTTATCATTATTATTCTTGTTATTATTGTTATTGTGCTTTTTTATTATTGTTATTGTCGATTATTCTTTTTATTTTAATTGATCGTCCGAAATTTTGTCCCTAAATGTCGACAAGTCAAATATTATTAACGTGCCCTAACATTTCCGATATTCTAATTTCCATTGCAAAATTTGAGATGCCAAAATTTTGGACTGAAAAAAAAAATGCAGCAAATTTAGGACCCAAATAAATGAGATGCTAAATTTTTGATCAAAAAAAGACGTCACAAATTTACAACGATCATTTAGTATGTGCAAATTTGCGACGGACTCAACCTGTCCGTCGCAAATTTGCGACGGACTATACTGGTCCGTCGCAAATTTTGCGAGGGAATTTTTACCGTTCGAAATTTGCTACGGATAATTTAATCCGTCGCAAATTTGCGACGGATTTTTATTTCCGTCGGAAATTTTTTGTCGGTCGAAAATTTGCGACGGACCTAGAAAGTCCGTCGCAAATTTGCAACGGACACTTTAAGTTCCGTCACAAATTTGCGACGTACTTTCTATGTCCATCGCAAATTTGCGATGGAACTCCACTGTCCGTCGCAAATTTGCGACGGACTTTCTAGGTTCGTGGCAAATTTTCGACCGACAAAAAATTTCCGACGGAAATAAAAATCCGTCACAAATTTGCGATGGATTAAATTATCCGTCGCAAATTTCGAACGGTAAAAATTCCCTCACAAAATTTGCGACAGACCAGTATAGTCCATCGTAAATTTCCGTTGGAAATTTTTTGTCGGTCTAAAATTTGCGACGGACATTAGGTCCGTCGCAAATTTGCGACATTTGTACACCTTCCTCCTCCTCCTCCCCCTTCCCCGACGCCGCCCAAGCCCGATCTGCGCAGCTCTCCCGCCGCCGTCCTAGCCGTTGCCGTCCTAGCCCCGCAGGCCCCACCGCCAGTCGGCGGTTGCGGGCCAGCCACCCCGCAGCCCCCCCACCCGTCGCCCGCCCCCCCGACAGTCACGCCCTCGCCGTCGCAGCCGTCGCCGTCGCCGCCCAGCCTCGCAGCCGCCCCGCAGCTCCCCCGCCCGTCGCTAGTCGCGGGCCAGCCGCCCCGTAGCCCCCCCGCCCGTCGCCCTCCCCGCCTCGCCGCCCTCGCCGCGTCCGAGCAGCAGCCCGAAGCCTCGCCACCGCCAACTAGCAGACCGACGCCGTCGCTGCCCAGCCTCGCCGCCCTCGCCCGCCCGCCCGCCAGGAGCCTCCCCACGCCGTCGACCTGCAGCCGCCGCCGTTGCCGTCACCGCCCACCATCAGCCGGTCAAGACTCTCGCCGGAGCAGCCCCCCGCCCGTTGCCGCCCTCGCCGGAGCACAGCCCCCGTCGCCGCCGACGCCGTCGTCACCGTCGCCGCCGCCCGGTCGACTAGTCACCATTTGGGCCCACGCCTACGCCGGGACCGCCACTGTCCCATCGGCCGGTTTTTGTTGTCCTTGAACCAAGTAAGCAACTCCCTAAACCCTAGTTAGTATAATTAGGTAATTAGTCGGACTTGTTTAGGGATTATTTAGGATCATTTTTCGTTGGCTAAGTTACGGGTCGATTTCAGGATTGCATGTGGCTTTGATCGATGGTCGATTGGTTAATTTGTCTATTATGTGGATGATTAAGCGTTAAATGACGATAGGGTGATTGATTAAGCGTTTTCACAGAAAATGCTTGAAAATTGAACAATTCTATAAAAATCATGAAAAATTATGGAATATTAAAAAAACGGTATATGTTGGCAACAAATATGAAATTTGACCGTAAAAGTTTTTTAAAATTTTTAAAAAACTAAAATTTCATAATATAACAAAATGGCAAAAATTATTAATGGGATTCATAGTATATTTGTTCGTAGGAAATTGCACGTCATAAACACTCGACATTGGCTCATTTCAAGAAAGCATTTTCTCAGTTTTTCCATCAAAATGGTAAGCTTCGTCATGTACATCATTATGTGTCCATAATACGTGTCAATAGTTCTTTACATATTCGCATAACCTTCCTACTTGTCAGTATAAACGTGGAGGTCACATGCATAGAAGACAAGCCTCTTCCTCGTCCTTGTCCCCATCCCTTTCCTCTTCCCCTGTCCCGTCATCTAACCCTCAACCACAATATGGTTCGTCACAATATGGACACGTTGGCCCTTCCTCCAACACTCAACAATATGTTACGGGATTTGGCCACATGCGAACTGAATCTCCCCCAGTTCAATCTCCTTTAGCTCCCTCTCCTTCCGTTCCACCACATTATTCGGCGGAACAATCGAATATTGATGGAAACACGGGTCAAGAAGATAACCGATTCTTCATATGCTCATTTCGAGATTCGTAAGTACTTCATTTTTATTTTAGTATATGTAATATTTAGGGTTTTAGATATTAATGTCAACTGAATTGTCGATGTTGCACAATATCCGTATGATTACAGATTCACGGATGCTCTGTCTGTTGTGAGGGAATTGAACAAAATAGTAATAAACTTTTGGATGGGAGAGTATATTACTTACAGAAGTGTTCCACAAGAAGTGAAAGAAATGTGGTGGAATGAGTTCAAGGTAAGTTTTACATATTTTATTTTCTCATCAATTAAGTTTGGTGTAGTATATTGATGGTCAAGAATGATGTGAAGGGACCAGAACAACTCTGTAGTTTTCGATACCTAAAGGACCAGATATTTTCCCCGACATGAACTTTACAAAATCTGTCTATATTTGTCTAATGCATGATTATGGATATGTGATCATCATAATAACTTTCAATTTGTGTTTTTATTCATTGCAGCGGAAGTTCAAGTGGGAGGAAGCGGAAGACAATGAAGTGAGAAGAATTTTTGATAAGAAAATCAGTGATTTTATGCGAAATGTCATGAATAGAGCGAAGATCAAGCAAGTGAAGCCGTCTTTCAGTACAGCTGACAATTGGGCAGTAATTAACAGATTTTGGGCATCTGAACAGAGTCGGCAATTCTGTGAGCAGAATAAGAAGAATCGATCTTCTAGTTCTAGTGATGGGTCAGCCACATATGCTGGGGGCTCTATCAACATTGCGGAGTATCGCAAATGACTGGTAAGTCTGTTAAATGAGTTATAAGTTAATTTAATTCAATTACTCATGTTTACATTTTGTAGGCACAAGAATTGGGGACGGAACCGACATTTGCAGCTACATTTGAACGCACATTTCAAAAGAAAGATAAGACATGGACTGGCGATCGAGCAAAAGCTGTTAAAGTATGTAAGGTTATACTTTGGCTTATATGAAAACTATAATGAAAACCGTGAATGCTTTCAATATTTATGGTAGATATATATAGTGATTTTATTTTCATCTACATTGTTAATATAGGAAAAATATGATGAACTTTTAATGAGCAGTGCTAGTGGTAGTGATGATTGTCTTGAGTCCGGGCCATCAGTGGATAATATGACATTATGGATGGAGGCAATGAGTAGGGTGAAAAAAGGAAAAATATTTGGGATGGGATCATTGTCAAGGATGTACATGCCGAATAATCGTGGAAGTTTATCATCCACTGCGACTAGTCGAAGAAGGTCACGACAAGACGAGCAATTGACCCAAGAAGTGCATCGTCTGAAAAATGTACTTGTTCAGAAGGACGAACAAATAAATAACTTGGAACAACAAATGGCACTCGTTATGCGACACCTTAACCTCAATCGCTATGACAATCCTCCTGTACCTCCAGCCAATCCAATAGGTGATGGGCACAATGATGACCAACACATTGATGCCGAGAATGCTGATGATGATGGTGGTGATGATGATTTTCTCCAGACTTTCTAGTTAAAATTCTCAAAATCGAGGGTAAGCTTGCTTCATAATCTTGGTTTTTCATAATTTCACTCATATTCATATGTAAGAACATTTATGTTCGTCCTGAAACGTTTTTTTGTTAACCCTCTTGTTATTTTATACCTAGTTCCACATCCATGTATAAACGCTTCTTTTATATTCTGGACTGATTTATGTATCGACATTTCCTCATGTCTCGACAAAAGTGACTACTTTTGGTATCCTGCCATCGTACCAAAGCTGCGTCTTCTTGTGTATGGTTTTTCTGCGTCTTCTATGGTTGTCCCGCCTCTTAGTTCATGTTTTGAATGTTTTGTAAGATTGGATATCAAATAGCATCATATTAGACTCTGCAACTTTCATTTAGTTATTTGTTTCAATTATATGTCATTCTGGCTGGTTTGTCAGAATCTATGGTTTGTTCGTTTTTCTGTTTCAATTATATGTCATTGTCTCTTTTGTTTGATATGGACAAGAATTTATGACCGAAATGATGCAAAAATAGCGATGAATATTTTAAGCCAAATTTTGCGATCATTACAGTTCGTCACTAATTTGCGACGATTACATTTTGCAACGAAATTTGCGACGAAATCTGCGACGAATTTTCCGACGAAATTTGTGATGAATTTTCCGACTAATTTTGCGATGAATTTTACGACGAATTTTGCGATGAATTTTGCGATGAAATTTGCGACGAAATTTGCGACTAAATTTGCGACGAATTTTGCGACGGATAGAGTTCGTCACAAATTTGCGACGAATTTGCGACGGATTGTATTCGTGGCTAATTTACGACGAATTTTGCGATGAATTTATTTTCATCGCAATTTTGCGACGAACTTTTAAATTTTCCGTCGCAAAATTTTGCGACGACCTATTAGCGACGGAATTTTTTCCGTCGCAAATTCGATTTGCGACGGATTTTTCCAAATTTTCCGTCGCAAATTTCGTCACTAATCCGGTGTTTTTTTGTAGTGATGTTAGTGGATAAGTTAAAATCAATTCAAGTTGTGTGCAAAATATTTTTTTGAAAATAAAAGAGAAAAGGTACCGAAAGGGCGTCAGCGTAAGCAAGTCCCCGAACTCAAAATCTCTGGTTTGTAAGAGTAAAGTAAATCTCCCAATACTTTACTTGGGTTTCTAATCTACCCATAAAAAATATATTAGTGCCGACTCCTAAATGAAAATGATTTGCATGTTAAGAACTTGAATCAAGTCGAGAATTGATATGGACTTGGGAGAGCCCGAATTAGGTTTAAGCTTAGTAATCTATTAGTTGAACCCTAGGTGGTGCACCTTCGAGGGTAGGTCGCAACATGCAGCCTAAGTTTCTAATCCTAACTAGGGCGATAACATTCAACACATGACAATTTATATAATTATATATTAATTAGAAATAACATGCATAATAATAATATAATGGTAGTAAAATTAACATCCAAAATCCTACCGTATAGCCCTATAGGCTTATCCGATTTAGACATAGTTATTAATCAAATAATTTACATAATTTAGAAGATTATTCATAAATAATAATTTCTAAACTACATTCTAATTTTACCAAAAAAAATCAATTTTTTATTTTTTAAAAAATATTTTTAATTAAAAATAATATAATATTCCACCGGGTCGGGTCGGGTCAAGTCGCGAATCCGGATAGTTTCAGAACCGACCCAGGTCAACAAACCTGACCTATATGCGTTGACCAGGGTCGGATCTCCGGATCCAAACCGGGTCTGGGTCAACTCGGGTAGTGAACCAGACTGGACCCAATCCGATGGAAAATGAAAAAACAAGACCGGTTCGACCTAGCCCTATTTGGCCTGCAGACCGGTCCGACTAGGCCTGCAGGCCCGGCTTGGGTCGACTCGTGCATGCACAGGCACGCGAGAATGCCAGCCAGGCGAGATCCAATAATTGGCCAGCCATCTCGCCTGGCCATAAGCCTCAGCACCTGGGGCCGAGGCAGCTCCTGTCTGGCCAGCCACCATTTGGCCGGCCACAGTGGCCGCCGGCCAAGCTTCGACCATGGCTTGTTGAGCCCAAACGTCGGTAGGAGCTTGGCCGGCCGACCTAGGCCAACCTTTGGCCTTTCCTACCCCCTAATGATCACCCTGAGGCTAACCCAAACAAATTAAGTCACCATCCAACCACATACTCGTCGGCGAAGACCCAAAGCCAAACCGGCCTCACTAAGGCATTTTGTCAAATAGCTTGTGCTCACAGAAAAAACGAGGGGACTTTGACCTGTTTCGGGGCTTTGGCCAACTCCGGCGGCCACGACTCGCCTCCAAAGGCGAGTCTAGACCAGGATTAGGATTGATATGGGTCGGGATCCGTGCGAAATGGTAAGCGCAAGTCCTGGCTAACCTACATAGAAAAGCAGGGGAAAACATAGCACGTACAGGGATCGAGAAGGACTTGCCGGTTGAGGCACATCTAGGGGAGTCGCTGGTCGACTTGCTGGCGACGGCATGGGTCGCTGGCTTCCCTCTTCAACCTATATTCACTCAAATTCCAACATTTCTCTCTTAATCTCTCTCTTTTTTCTTTCTCTTTTCTCTGCCTGTTTTTCTCTTCTCATTGTGGCCGACCGTCTCTCTCTCTTCTTTGGTCCTTTTATGGCCGACAACCACTCACCTCTGCTCCATAACTCTTCCATTCTATGCTATGCATCGCCACCTATGCCTACCCTTGACTTTTGTGGCCATTTTAAGCCAGTGGAGAGGTATGCTTGGCTCGAGAGAGAGAGAGAGAGAGGGAGAGAGAGGAAGAGGGCAAAGCATTGAAGGGCATTCAATGCCCTTCACTGAGCGCTCCTCCTCCGTTCATTTTACTTGGTGGAAAACGGTGAGGCTGCTCCATTGTCCATTCTTTCCACAGCCAAGGACAGGGCATGGCAGGGCAGAGGAAGGACGGAGGAAGGAGGGAGGAGAGGGAGCAAGGGAAGGCTAGGCTGGGCTGCGCTGAGCTGGTGCCAGTCCCGCGCAGAAGGTAGGAAAGAAAAAAAGGCCGGATCGGGCCGGCCCTGACTTGATCCAATTCGATTTTTTTTTATATTTTTTAATTAATTAAAAGAAGAAAAATACATTCTAATATATTGCAAAATGTACCTAATGCCTATATGCAGTGCAATTAAATAAAATATTTTTGTTTTTTTGGAATTAAGGACATTAACCCCTAAATTTTTGCATAATTAATTTTGGGCAAAATTAAAAAATAGGTGTCAACAGTATCCTTGTGTTCTCAAGCTGTCGTCCACTAAATTCTGGCATAGTTTACGTACGTGTGTTGCTGTGGAAGTGGTTGTATTTTCAAATTTTGTTGTTGATTAAATTCTAGCACGATTTGTTCATACGATTTTGTTCAAAGTAAAGTCTATATTATTTCTTGTCTACCTATGATAGTTTCTGTCCAGAGTCGCCACAAAACCTGTATCCTTCAATTAAAAGCTGAAAAACGACTTTCAGTGAAAGATATTTCATTGCGGGATAAATTCGGACGGTACAAATCTAAACCTTTCAATGCTTTTCCACTGCCAAATTGGTCATTGGTATTCATGAGAAGGTATCTCACTTTTCAATTAGGATTGCGCTAGGAGAACAACACCGTTACATCCTACAAGTAACGGTGCAATTTGAGCCAGTCATTTTATTTTGAGTATAATGGGCAACCAGACCACACATCTGCTTTAGAAGATCATCTCTTATGCACGTGTGTAGAATTTAAAGAAACAAATCTAACGATATTCAAGAAAAGAAATTCATGAGGTTATTGACTGCCAAGTATTTCGCCGGAGATGTGATTTCCAGCGAGTATGAGAATCTTGAGGCGGTGGCAGCCGGTGAGGAAAGTGGGCAAGCCGCCAGAGAAGGCATTGCCGTTTAGGTAGAGGGGCTTGAGGTTGACGAGACGGGAGAGGTCAGGGACATTGTTGGATACGGAGCTGTCCTTGAGGTTGAGGACGCGAAGCTGGTCGAGCCGATTCATGGTCTTCCCGTCCAACGTGCCGATCAAGTTCAAGGACTCGAGAATGAGCTTGGGGGCTGGCCGTTCATTAAGATGGGCCTTCATTTTGATGTGGAGAGAGAAGACCCACCAATTTGGGTCATTTTTAGAGAAGCTAAGTTTGTGCTTTCTTCTTCTCTCCTTGGACTGGACTACTAAACGAGAAGACAATTAAGAAAGTGCATCTACTCACGCTATAGCAGCACCTGCTCGGCTTCCGCTGCTCTTTGCCAAACCACTCACTCACAATCGTAGATGAGAAAGTGGAAAAAGGCATAAACCCTAGAAGTTGCAGTTTTCAGATTCGTCATTTGAGGGGTGAGAGAGAGCTCCAATAAAAACCGCATGCTCTTAGCCTGCTAAAAATGTGCGGTTTCGGAAGAAAATCGAGTGAGAGACTCTGATTTCCCAAGGAAACCGGACAAGCAAGTTGTCCTGTTTCCTTGGGGAAATATGAGGTGCGGACTGCACCGTCACTCTTCACTCCTGAAAGAGCGACGGAGCCGTCAGCTTCTATCTGATTTTCCTTTCAATTATAGAGCACGCCACCATTTTATCTTAAACTAAAAATTTCGAGTTCATTTTCTTTGTAATGACACACAATCATTAAACTGAAGATAGTTATTGAATTGCATTGGACCTAAACCATCGCATTGGGTCAACAGTATCACCTGACGTATAAAACTCTATCCAGCACCATTGCTTGCTCATTGAATGCAGTTCAACTTGCATTCTCTACTGGCCTAATTGCAAAGTCAAAACCAAATTGAAATTTAATGCTTGGTATTGCATGGAAATGAACCAATTTTAGTATATTTTTAATACATAGTTAAAAATAAATAAGTAAAGAATTGTTTGATTAGATCAATAACCCAAGATTGCCTTTTAAATTGTTGGATTCTATTTATTGATCCGACATTAAAGTAAAATAACTCAAATCACACTTAGGCTCCATTTATTTAGCGAAAAATGAAAGATTTAAAAAATATTTTTCAAAAAAAATAATCGCTTGTATCGCTTAAAAAATGAATGAAAAAAAAGTATTTTCGCTGTTAATGAAAATGTTTGGAAATAAATTGTTGTCAATAATTATAATATTTTTCATTGACTAATTATTTCAAGCGATACAAGTGATCGTCTTTAGAAAAATATTTTCTAAATTATTTATTTTTTGCGAAACAAACTAAACCGTATAGGGAGTTGATTTTCTTATTAATAAAGTAGATGCTTGCGAGAAAAACGTCGAGCCGAGATAAAAATGTTAAATTTAAATATTTTTTAGGGGTATCTTAAGTACTCTTTGTATTTTTAAAGGAAAACATTTGGAACTCGATTATACATAATGCAGAAAAGAATTATATTTTGAGAATTACGAGTTTTCTATATTTATTCATTTGCTAAATTATCATCGATTCACGATAAAATATCGAAAACAGCCTGTCGCACAGTTTAAAACTTAACTAATGCAGAAGAATTATGAACTTACCAAAAAACGTGAGCATTTTAACGAAGGCAAGATATCCACGGAATATGACATTATCACTGATTTTCATCAATTCACGTTATCTCCTTTTTGTCGATAATCTTTCGTTCAGCCTTTCCCTCCAACGGCAACGCTGTAGCTCTCTCTGTACAAAGCGCTCCAGCAGTCGCTCCTTTCCTGCGTCTCTTTGCGCTGCTTTGGTCGTGGTCGAGGGAGCATTTTCTGCGTCGTTTTGCGCTGCGAGTGGTTTTTCGAGGGGATCGAGGTCGGAGTTTGGGTCTGAGTGCGGCGCGCGCGGGGGAAGCGACGGAAGTTAACGATGGTGTTGCCTCTGGGTTCCGTTTCCATAGTGGTTGTCTGCGTTGTTCTTGTCGTGATTGGCTCTGCGGTCTTTAAGCGTGATGCTCGACTCTTGCCACAAGACGAAGGTACGCGAGAATGACTAAAACCTTTCCTTTAATGGCAGTTTAGTAGTTCTTCCTTTTGGCCCTCTGTTTTTGGGATAATTGCTCTGTGAACTCTGGTCCTGAATCTCCCTCTGGCTCTCCTCGGTTGAGGTCTGCAAATTGAGCTGTAAGGTTTGGAGCTTCTATCACATTTCTCCTCCCCTTTTTTCTTCGCGATTTTGTTTCTGGTCCAAGTGCGGGAGATACTTCTTCTGCACTCTCATTCCCCTTTTCTGAAAACTCTCCCAAGCAGACACAGCAGGGACCGAGGCGGCCGACGGTAGCTGCGGCCGCTCTAAAGTTTTACTTTTATGAGAAAATTTAAGCATAATTTGCATCTCCCGTCTCTCAATCTACAAAACCTACTTCGATAACTAGATTATCGAATCCTTTCCAAGTACTCTATCTTTGATCATCGATAACTATATCTTATCTTGCACTGTCCGGACTTTATTGTACTAATATGGATGGTGGTACTGACATTTTATATTGAAATGGCTCTATCTTGATCACTGATAACTTTATCTTGCAAGCTTATCTTCCCATACTTGTAGCTTGTATAAGCACTTAGTTTTAATTATATCAAGTAAATATGATGCAATGTCCGGACTCACACGTTGCTCTACAGTCCCAAGATTGAATATGCCTTTCTTACTTGAGGTCGAGCCAATTTTAATCATATTAACCGAGGGGCGCTACCTTCCCTGGCTCCAAATCATTCTGTGCTTGTGCACAAAACATGTCACGTAAAATAAGTAATTACAAGAACTTGTATGCCTAGGGGCTAGGATTACTAGAGTTAACAAATAATAATGAGGAAGTGAGAAATTGAGGAATTTTCTGTAGAGTTCGTTGTTTATATTAATGAATAACACATCAAATCAAAGATATGCACAATCAAAGGGAGATATATATATAATCTTGAAAGATACTAATAATTAACATAATTATTAAAATATCTATTAACATAGAAAATTATCCTAGAGAAGCTCTAATTATCTCTAGCTTGAGTTTAAAATCAAGTCAAATAGAGTCCAGCAGCTGAGACGTGGCAGATGAGGCAGCTTTCGGCGTCTGTTTATGGCAAAACTTCCAAATCTAGCTGGTCTAAGGATAGTGAGTCTAGCAGAGTGAGTCTAGTGGTGTTGTTAGCTTCTCGAAACGACACATGAAAGGTCTAGAATCAGAGGAGAAACAATAAGCGGCCTATGTGGCTGGCTTTCGAAATAGTAATCAAGTAACACGGCCTATACGATTGGCAATGTAGCATCAAGTGGCCTAGCTTGGGAAAATGGTTACTAAGCGGCATGGTCTGTGCGGCTAACATAGAAAGAAAGCCACCTCAGTGAAATGGTATAGTTAGACAATGTTGATGTCCAATGTTTATCTCATGTTTTTTCGCATAACATAATTTTTCCAACTGCCACTTCCTATTGAACACCCTTGACTCTTCCAAATCATTAAAGAGTGAAATACTTCTGCAGTGGATGAATCAGAAGCTTCCCAGAATGTTGTTTCGATGCTCCTTGCAGAAATGAGCCAAAGATTCAAACTTCTTTTCACTTGCTTAAGTACTCCCTACACAAATTTGCAATGGATGGGGCTGACGAGATTTTGACGGATTGTAAATATCAGAGATTCAGCTCGTCTGACGAGGTCCACCGAGATCTTTACGGGGAAAATGGTATAGTTAGACACTTTGATTTTGGCGTGAATTGTGGCGAGGAAACAAAGGAAAATGCAGCTTCTAGTGCAAAAGATGAAGCAGGCTTCACTATGAATGCAAATGCGGAGGCGCAAGTTAAACCAAATCGAAGGAGAGATCAAAATCAAAAAAATGGAAGAACGATCAAATATAAGTGGCGCGCTCAAGTGTCAGATACAGAGTATGGTCGATCAGTAGGTAATGCTGAATTGCCCTTGAGCTGAAATGCCCTTGAGCACGATAATTTTCTTGGCTTCTGATCATTTAGTTTGCTGCTTAACAAGTGAGATTCATGACTAGATCCTTGGCGTTTCCAATATGGTTTTCATACTACTCCTTCATGTTTTTGATGTTTTCCCTCCAAACGCTGGATCACATCAAGGCATCTCTTAGGAAAAAAGTACTGCAGATATGTGAAGCAACAATAGCAGGAGTCACATTTATGATATCAAAGTGGCCGAGTGACGGTAAAGAAACCTGCATTTGGCGTTGAGGTTTTGTTGGGCCCTATGCTGCTCCATCTACGTCTTCCTCATGCTTCTCGAATTAATCTCAGGATTTGTAATGGGTGGTTTTGCAATGAAACAATTGGTGACCAAACCGATTCAAACGACAGAGACCCTAAATTTTGATTACACTAAACCTAACCAGTAGCCTCTGTGCTGTTTACGCCGTCTTTCTGAATCGATAGCTATTCAGGTTAACGCGCTGTTCATCATGCGGAAGCAAGCAAGGCAAAGTGCAATAACAGCATTCCTCATAACCAAGAACAGTATTTTTTTTTTTTGGTAAAGTAACCAAGAACAGTATTAGTGTTGAATAAATCGAACAAACGGCACTTTTCATGGATTAGGCCTCAAAAGTTCGTTACACTTCAGTATTTCCGAGTGTCATTCCAAGAATTTATTTAGGCTCAGCTACTACTCTTAAACAAACATGATTCCTCTGCAAATAAGATTGGTGAAGAGACAGACCCTACATGCGCAAATTCTTGGCACGCCATTAACTACAACAATAAGTAGCGTATGTTCTTAGCGTTAGCAAAATGATAATCTACGACTCCTAGATGATAAAGAAGGAGGTATTACGTTGTCATGGCTTGAAATATAGAACCCACCATGTCAAACTTTGTGCCAAAGAAACGGAGTGACGCATGGAGCTAAAAGGGCTATCTCTAAAATTTAGGAAAAGAATTGGGATCAATTTGGTCATCTCCTTCCAAAATAATCAAATCAGATTCTCCCAAAAGTGCAAGAGATGTAAAACGCGGACAAATAAAAACTCATCCATTGCCTCAAAAGTGTGGAAATATTCACATGGTATCCTGTGCTAACATGTGTAACACTATATACACTTCCAACTGCAAATTAAGGGTGTGATGCAGTCAAAACTCAACACCACTGTTTATCTGAACGGAGAAAGAAGGTCTACCGACAGTGGAGAGCGGCGCCTCCACTCTGACAACTACTCCAGAGCTTCCAATGTTCCCATTCCACTTAGATCTCCCAATCTGCATAGAACCCAGGGAGAGATTAACACGAAAGGACTTAAAGAGGCTACATTTGAGGTTCCATTTTTGAAGCAATATAAATCCGTTTTAGTGCATTTATCTTCTTCCTTACAGCATGCATTATCGCATATAGCTAAGGCACAAAGTAAACAGGAGTATATGTGCAGGTCTGGTGTGTTCATCTTTCAATATTAATTGCTAACTCCAATTTGCACTTCCACAAATGATCATAATACCGAAAGGCACAAAATAGATTTCATGAGATCCCCTCAAAACGTCTGGTAAAAAAAAATTCAGGTCTACAAGAGGGAAAAACTCACAGATACGGATGCAAATGCCGAAGGATGTGTTGTACATGCACAACCACATATCAAACTTAGCTGCTCCTTCACCGAATGACTGACTTCTGCGTGCAAACCTGGGGTGCTTCCACCAAAAGTAGGGCACACACTGGCCATGGCAAGATACAAGAGTGTAAGCGCCTAGTCATGAATAGATCGAAGAGGATTCTTGTCCAGTGATACTCGAGAAGAGAAAAAGTTAGTGATGAACAGATGCTTCCTAAGTAAAAGGTGGCAGAATTGGTGAGTTGTTCTCCACACGATTTTTCAGAGTCGTCCAATCAACAGACAACTAATTTCTACACATTATGCATTAACAGCTCACTTATGGGTAGCATCAGGTTTGCATCAATAATGAGAAGAAAAAGAAAATGGGAAGATGGGATCATCACTCGTCAGTTTTTGTATAGAGATGAAGCAGCAGAAAACATTACCTGAATTTCAAATCACAGTAAATAACTAATCAAATTAAGTGTGCTTTTCTAGAGCGCTGTCTTCACTCCATACGTCATCATGAATCTGGGGTTGAGAAGACTCTACTAATATGTTTTGTGCAAAGAAACGGAAAGAATCGAAATGGAAAAAGTGAAGGAAGAATATGCACGGAGCAACAAAGAAACATAAAAGACTCCTTGGGATTTTAAAGCCAAAATCAATAATAATTGAAGAATGTAAGACTCAAACAAGAAATGCTCCTCCGGTACAAAAGTGGTAATCTCACCTGAGCTGAATGGTTGGCCTGTACATGATTCCAGATCTTTGCCAAGCCAAGGATTGTGCAAGACCCAAACTAAAGGATTTATCAGGCCATTGAACCATTGGTGTGACACGTGTACCCCATTTGTTCTGTCATTCCAAGAAATGTATCACGAACAACAATATACAAGCGAATCCATAGTGAAGGTAGTTCAAGCCCAAAGATGGGAAACAACTGCAACCACCATAAACAGCTCTAAATATTCTTCTTTACTTTTTTACCAATGCGCACCTTACAAGAGAAGCTGAATCTCATCTCTCCTGGGTATTGACCCTCAGCCTGAAGAAGTCCGCCACAAACAGGTACAAAAGCACTTGTTGTGAGCCCCTCACCAGATACATAGGTGAGCTGGCCATTTGGAAATTGCAAATCCATGAATGACTGCACCAGGAGATGGCAGTGAGAGACTAGAACTAGCCACACTAAAATGCATATATGTATATATGTAAACATATAGGTTAAAGAGTAATGACATTTAATATGTGCACGTGTAGGAAAGAGAGTAGGAGGGGGAAGGAGAGTTCTTGTAGTCAAATAGAGAGGTTCTTGGCGTCGTGATTCTGTATGATTACCCAATGTATTGGGCATACTCCATTTAAGCCTTAAAACAGGAACACTCCAGAGAATTAACATGTACACCCAACTTTCGAAAACCAAAAAGATCAACGCCAACATAATTGACCTTTAATCACCAACCAAAAAGGTCCTCAAACACATTGAAGGATGAAAACCATAGACTTCCTAAGTAACAAACCCATTTTTTGGGGTAATACCCATAGTTTAAAAAGGTGATAAACTTACACAAGCCAGAGGTTTAAGGCAGAGCATTGACATCAAGAGCCACCTCCGATGCTTTGACCAAACGGCGGGACAAAGGGAATGGATCCCATTCTAACAATGAAAAAAGGTCAGATGAGAACAGATAATTATTAAAAGAATTGACCGCTAGACAGTTGACAGTAGCAGTGAGAAAACATGGCATCCCATGATATGTCGAACTGTGTCGATTTCAAACTATAGACATTTTAAACGTATACAATGAGAATGACAGGAAGTAACTTTCTGCACTCCAAATTACGTCTGAACACATCCAAATTGGCAAAATTCCATCAGACTACTAACTCAGAAAATTTTGAGTTTCTATACAACAGAAGAATTTTACATTCTTCTTCATTAATTTCTAAGTGGAATATCCTGGATCTGGAAACAGACAGAAATAATAGCATTTGGTACCAACCTGTGCTCTTTCATAAAATGCTCGCAAAAATCAGAGCTTTTTATGAATATGTCATTATAAGCTACTAAGTTCTCAGGGGTTTATATCATATTGCAGCCAATGATTTTGACGACAAGAATACTACATCGCAGTCAAACCACATTTGCATAGCATATCTTAATCCAACATCTTTATGCATAAGCAACAAATGTAGCCTTAGCCAGATAAATATCAGGAAAAACAACTGGACAAACTTTTATTGTAGTTTTTGTCAATAGCATTTGAGCAAATATGGTCAATTCTCGAGGCACATGAAGACACTTTTCCTTGTTTCTTTCTTTTACATTTTGGGACATGGTAAGCTGCAACAGAGTCCTCCTCATACCTTCCTATCATAACCATACCAAAGCAAGTGTTGCTTTGATAAATGAATCGGCAGGAGTAGTGTAGAATCACGAACAAAAAGTACTGGTCCGAGCTGTACAAGGAAAAGAGATGAACTGTCACTCCCTGATGTGGAACTCCCCTGCGAAGCCTCCACTCTCCACAAATCCCCCCGTGCAACCAAAGAACTCTCTACATCACGCGTCCGGCTATCATAAGTTGATGTAATATTCACTGTTCCCTGCATTCATGTAAGTTTGATGTCTGTGTAAGTGCCTTAAAACATGTAATCTGAGTTCTATTTAACACTAAAGAAACAAAGCATTCAGGCTATGGCTATACACAGGTATATAAGAATCGCCATGACCACTGGATAGACATGATTTCTTGCCTTACCAAATTCTTAGCATTAGAACAACCCACGCGGATTAGAGTTTCATTACTCAGTTGCCAGTATCTTGCTTGGACACAAGCTCAATCCTTTATATCAATCTTCTTACTTCTCCCATTTAAGTAAAACTTCTGCAGGTACTCAAGCTAGCCTAACACAATAATCACATGCCCGAACTTGTTCATCCAACGTTAATTACTCCATGATATGTCAAATCATCTTTCATGAAACTCAGATAAAAGTGCCACTTCTATGACTTCCCAGAAAGTCCAATAGTTGCTATGATACAAATCTTATTTGCCAAAATGGGAGATGTTAACAGCAAGTGTCAATAGGAAGTCCGCCACAGTCACAAGGTTCAGGCAATAAAGGAAATTTTAAAGATATGGAAAAGCTAAAGCTTCCACAACTTTATAACATAATAGGGTAACAGCTGCTTGACATTCTACTGCAGGATTCCGAAGAATCTATCTATTGAAAGGAAGGGGGGACAGCTGATTAGAGGAATGCATGTATCCCCAACGTCACTTTCACAGAGTGGTGGAAAGTAACAAATTTAGGATCTCAAGCAACCAACAAACAAACTACAGCGGCTCACAGCAACCAGCAAATATTACTATTTTCACATTTCACAGCAACCAGCATCGGCCTAGTTTAGCATCTCTCAGGAACCAACAAATAAAGCTATTTCAGCTTCTAGGAGCAACCAACAAATCAATCAAGGCTTATCATGGAGGAAGAAAAGGGATGAAAGTGCTGCTGACAGCACAACTTTCTCTAAGTCATGCAGCCAAAACATAGTACAACAAGCTATCTCCAACAACACGATCTTTTTCACTTGTCTCTTCCTCCACTCCGCTACAAAGATATCTGTCTCGAAGAAACATAGTAACACATCCCTACTGAATAGCATGAACATGAGCAGATTAATACAGATTCAGTATCACGTATCGGCGAGCGAAAAATTAACCTGAGGTCTACCAAGATGCCCCGCAGCTCTGAGATTATTGAAACCAGCGACTTCCTCATCTGCCGATCCCTCAACTCCCCCATCATTCTCTGCAAACCCGAAATCCCTCAAGCGTTCGCTCAATGCACCCACCTCTTCATGTAAACTGGCACTCAAATCACCTCTCTCCCTTCTCATTCCCAAATCCGCACGAATCGAGGCCGCAGCCGCGTGGTCCTCCTGTCGGAAGGGCCCGGGCAAGCTCCGGAAGAACTGATGCAAGAACCCGTTCAAGCAGTTCCCGAAATCCAACCCGGCCTGCCCGATCCTGTTCCCGATGTCGAAAATCGCGGAGACGCCCTCGATTCCAGGGGAATTGAACTTCTCCGTCGCCAACTTGAAGTCGGCCATCACGAAGCTCTGCGCGGGCAGTATGTCCAGGTCGAAGAGCTTGGCTTGCGCGGGGTTCGGCCACGAGAAGGAAGGAGGGGTCATGTGGGATTGGATCAGGCCCGTGAAGCCCTGCGCGAGGCGGTCGGCTAGGTCCTGACCGTGCCGCTGCACCTCCTCCCATGCTTCGAACGATCTCTCCACGGACATTTACTGAAGCCCAGAGATCGAAGACGACGACCCGAATTCCTCTCCGCTACGCGCTGCTCACACAGCGAGGAGCCCAGACAGCAGAAGGGCCCGATCGACCCGAAACGAGCTCGCTTCGATAATCCCCAAGTTCCAATCTTCCTCAACCGCTGCCAGATAGGGCTGTCGATTCTTAGGGGCGGCTCCGATTTCGGATTCCCCCCCGAGCCTCCGCACGAGGACGGTGCTGCTCCGGATCGATTCGGCGGAGCGGAGGAATTCGAACGGAAGAGTTGAAAGAGCTGAGAGGAATGGATAAGAATCGAATCGCAGATGCGGCGCGAGTTGAAAGGGAGGTGACGTAGAAGACGGGCGACTGACCGAGGATGCGCCGAGGGGGGTGGCCTAGTGCGCGCACACGGTCTCCCGTCGCCGCCACGTTTTATGGGCAGGATGGGTAAGCGGTGTACCTGTGGCTCCGGTCCGAGGTGAGGAACGGAGGATGGATGGAGAGATATTATGTGAGCGGGTTTCGCTTGGGTCACATGCCCGTCGCCCAAAAACATGGTCACCGCCGACCGTGGGACCAGTTTGCTTTGAGATAACAACACAAATTATCTTTAAATTTTGACCTAATATATAATATAACTCATAAATTTTTCATTTATTCAATATAATTCTTAAATTTTAACATAATATTCACGATGATCCCTGAATTATTAATTTGTTCGATTTAATTTCTAGACTTTTGGTACATGTTCAACGTGATCATTGCACTATATAAAAATATTCAACGTAATCTCTGAATTTTAATTAAATAAAGGATTACATTGAACATATTTCAAGAGTGCATGAATGATATTAAATAAAATTAAACTTTCATAAACCACATTACATATTATGTCAAAATTCAATAATTATTTGCGTCATTTTTTCATTTGCGCGTGTTGGCTGGTTTCCTTTTATCTTGTTTAGTACGAGGAGTCTCTATTTAAAGGCTTGTCGAATGATCGTACTTGTTTTTATGTCATTTGAGGGTTGAAAGCAAAACATAACTAATTTGTCTTTTCGATCATTTAACTGGTTGTCGAAAAAATATATATCCGTAGCATCAACAACGAGTCATTTAAAGGTGAGTCGGGGAGAATTTTGAAAGGAATGACTTTCCATCTAGACGAAGTTCTTTGACTCGAGATATTTAAAAAGAAAACAAATAATTATTGTATGACTAGCTTTTGTATATTTTCGTAAAGCAACTTTAGAATGAAGTGAAATTTTAAAAGAAAAAAGAAAAATGAAAAAAAGAAGGGAGGAGGAGTAACTTGATATGGCAACCGTCGTGGCAGGGAAAGCAAGCCCGGACCGTCAATCAAGGGCCATGAGACGTCGACAAGGTGAGCGACGCTCGTGTCGACCAGAGGCCAGACGACGACTGGAGGTGAGGCGAGGCGCCCAAGCGATGGGAAGCCGAGGTCGCGCGATCCAAGGTGAGGTTCGAACCAGAGACGAGGCAAGGCGATGCAACGTGACGCCAAGGCTGCACGACGTTAAGCGATAGCCGCCGGTTAGATCTAAGCACGGCCGAGCCCCCGTGTTGATGCTCTTGTCTACCGATCGAATTTGTTATGCTAGTGAGACTGTGGGTAAACCTGGAATTTTAGATAGTTTAGTGAGGGTGCAATTAGAAGGAAAACAATTAATTAAACCCTTGAAGCAACATTTTTCGAAATGTTAAAAGCCCGCAGCTTGTCCCAATTGACTTAAGCTTTGACCATTTTCAAGAGTCAACTTTGCTACGAAGCCACTGGGAGATTGTTTTATCAAACAAGAAGGCTCGGCTTTTGTTTCGCGGGCCTTTGGAGGCCCAAAGCTCCATAAAAACGCAGGGCCAAATGCAACCTTAAAGGCCGCTTCGAATTTAACTTGGGTCCCGTTTGATTCGGCATTTGAAATGAGTACTGAGGCTCTAAAGTCCCTTGGCCAAATACAAATAGCGTTTGGCAATTTTTTTGGAGCACTTTGGGAAAATGCAATTGTATTTCCAAAGGACTCTAAAGGCATCTAGCTCAAGATAGGTCCGGAGGTACTTTGGCAAGTTGCATTTCTAAAAAAGAGAGGGTATGAAATGAGAGGGATGAGGTGGTAACGTAGGAATAATTATTTTCTTGAGGGGAGAGAGAAAAATAGGCGTGCGAGATGACAATTTGTCGTTCAGAAGGAAAGCTTTTGAGAGTCTTTGAGAGAGAAAGCCAGACTTCAAAAGTTTGGTCATGAGGCATTTTGTTTCATCCCATCTCTATTGACATGTGAAGTTTGTGATTGGAGCCTAGAAGTATGCTCAGTAGGCTTGACACGGAGAGCAAAATGACTGTGCTTTGAGACTAAACAATGTGTCGAAAACGAGGTTCGAAACGATAGGATGCGCCAAAACTAACGCATTGTTGCCCCATCTGCTTCTTTAGCCTATGCCCGTAGTCTCGAGTCAGGCCGCTTTTCGGAGCTCACATAGCCGCTTCGGACCCTTATTTGAAACAAAATTCACTTCGGGTCGTTTTTTAAAAAACGATGGCATTTCAAGTCCTTATTTGAAATTTTCCCAAAATATGATAACAAGTATTTTTATATAATCGATAAAACCCAAAGCTCGCATTATCAATTTTAATCTATACGTAATCCCATAAATCTGTCGCAATTCCAATTCGAATTAAAATTTTCCTCGTTCTATAAACACGTTTAATACTATTTTTGTATTTAATATTTTCTTCGCACACCTAATCCTCTCATAAAATTTCTCAAATAGATCTACTGCTATTTATGGCGAGGACAAATAGGGTTGACACATCTAGAGCAAATTCCGCGAAATCAATCTATCACGAACATTATAAACTTTAGAAATCATGCACGCTTATCCATAGAAAATAAAAAGGGAAATACATGTACAAACGAGTCACAAACCATACCTTAGTCACAGGCAATAGATGTAGCAAGTTGAACTAAAAGTCAAGGACGTTAATCACGGAGGAAAACACTTACTTGATCAGATGTTGGTACCGGCAGGGCCCGGCCGTTCGGAACAACATCGGTCTTCACCCGATTCGATCCACCGGCGCCATGCGTTGATTCTTCTGATGGTTCGAAACCGTCAAGCGTCAGCTTAGAAGCACTAAGGCAAGAAATTAAGTAACATTTTAATGAATTACATAGACTTTACATTTTTGCGATGAGCGGATTTTATTTCCTAATTGATAAATACAAGATTTTGTTGCAGACGTTTATGGATATCCAGGTGACCAAAGATCATCCCGATATCGCGAGGGATGTACTTATGGAACGATTACGATAATCTTTTGCTTTTGTGCGAGTTAATTTTGATTTTGATTTTTGGTAATCCGGGTTATCGGGTCGGGCGGAAAAAAATGGGTTACTTATAGATTTTTAAAAGCAAATTGTAAAAAGTTAACAAAAGTGAAGCGCAATCAAACATGGGTCTTGGCGGGTTTGAAAATAGGTCTATTTTTGGATCCGAAAGTAACTCTGTTGGGTCTGTTGGGTTTGTATATGTCTTGTTGTTACGCCTTTCAGCGCAAAGTGATATATTTCTTTTATAAAAATGAATAAATGATCAATCGTGGGCAATCTCGTGGATGTATTGTAATTACTAATGAGAAAAACGAGGAAAATAGAGAAATAAATTGCTTGTAAGTTAAGATATGCTTTGATTATGCTCTAGTAAGACCCGTCCGTGTTTCTTTGAATTTGTTTCAATTGCAAATACATCTTTAATTTATGACATAAATAATTTCTGAATTTTGATCCAATATGTAATATGGCCATTGAACTTTAATTTGTTCAATGTAATTTCTTCTGAACTTTAGCCCAATGTTCAATGCGATTCCTGAACTTTCGGTAGACGTTCAATATAATTCGTGAACTATATGAAAATATCTAATATAGTCCAATTTTTATATAATTCATGGACTAAATTAAACATATACCAAAAGTTTAGGAACCATTAAGCTAAAATTTAAGTATCACATTGAATAAACTAAACATTCAGGGATAAAATTGAGGAATTGTTTGTATCATTTTCTAAAAAAAAAATAACCTTGTGTTATATAAAAAAAAGAGAGCAACTAGCTGCAAAAGAGAGGTGGGGCCAACTCTTTTTTCGGTTTTTAGTTTTTTTTTTTAATTTTAATTCAGATTTCATGTACTCTTGCCGACGGTTTTTTTAGAGTTGTTGATTTTCATTTTTCATTTTTAATTTTCTATATTTTTTGCACAGAAGTACTGATTCGTCGACCTAATGGTTATGTTTAAAATATCAATTATTTAAGTGCGTTTGGGCTGCGGTGCGTATGGGTCACATAAATTAGATGGCATGAAAATAGGTTTATATGGATCTAATGGGTTAATACGGTCCACACCACACCTTATGTGATCGACCGGAATTCAACTTAACCCATTTATTTGTCACCTCTAATTTAGGTACACGAGTGCATACTCTCCCGAGGCCTACCTACTAACTCTCATGAATTGATTAAGTTCAAATTATTGGAGCAATTATTGTAATTTAAACAAAACGATGCTCCAATTCATAAGCTAGAAATTCTCGGTGCGTCAATTAACCGTACCAATCTCGGAGTGTCAAAATTAATTTCATTAAACTGTTGCCCATGACATTTGTCGAGCAACCGAGAGAGGTTAGCGAAGTGAGTTATCAACGGTTCCTGCACTCAATTATAAGTATTGGAGGCCACACATCTGATATCATGTGAGTGAAGTATGCATCCGCGAAAATTAATCGAATTGTAGAGTTCGAATATTTCTCGTAACAAAAAAAAATGTTTTTTAAGTAATGAAATAAAAACAAAGGATTAATCCTATAGAGACGACTAAACCTGGTGTCTAATCCTTTCTTTCTTAATCAATACTTCAAACATAACATTTTTCCGGACACGTTAATCCACCTCTGTAAGCTCCTTTACATTGCCTTAGTTTGTGTCGCAAGTGAGGTCAATATGCAGGTCTGCGCTCACAGGACACGTGCGCATTAAACTTGTGGCCACGGAGGAAGCCACGTGGATCCTGCCGTGCCGGCGAACGTGAGCCCCAAAAGAAGACGCCACGAGGCCCACAGTTCAAAGCGTCGAGGGCCTTTTTCTTTTTGCCTCCTGATTTTCCTTTTCTCGTTTCCCTTTCACCTGTTCGTTACGCGACATGCACTCTTCTTACACGATACGTTGTTAGGACGCATTCATGTCGTTAGGAAAAAAGACAATCCATCCGCACACGAATAACAATTACACTTTCCGCGAGTTTGATCGATGATACTTGCACCAAGGGTGAACGGTGGAACCATAACCTACCTGCTCGGTCAGGATCGGTTCTCGATCTGTAAAATCGGAAACCGATCCTATTGACCTTGGAATGGGTTTGGACCGGACCAGTGGGCTAGCTTTTTTTTTACTCGCTTCTTCAAATTTCAGCGAAGTTTAATTCCTTGTATGCTACACCTGTTATTATCCCCTTCTTCAAGGTTGGGGAGAGTTCTAATAAGGAAGAGAGAGAGAAACCAAGGCGCATGATGTAAATTGAACTTCTCTTCAATTTTTTTTTTCCGTGCAAATATGCAGAAGATCGTTTTCTTTTGATCTCCAATAAGTAAAATTTAGAGAATGGGTCTTTCGCGATCCTTCACTGTCTCCACCACAAAGATCACTCTCCACATAAACACATACAAGAAAAGAGGCCAAAAAAAGAAAATCATGCAAGCTGGCCAAAACACGAGCAAAAGAGGAATTGGTATTATTGTCGGTTTCACCAATTCAATTCGGTTCGGTTCAAAGAACAACGAATCGGATTGACCATTGCCGGTTTCAAACTTTTACAATAGGAAACTCGCCAGGACTGATCATTTCGGTCCGATGCCCCAATGCAACCGGGGTCGATGCCCGTGCAGCATCCGTTTTTGACCCGTTCATGCAGGAGATGACCAAAAATCTGAATTAGAGTCGAGTCAGCTATCCGCGCTTGGCGACAATTTTGCGAATCCAACAATTCAATTATTCCACGGCTCGTCCCCCACCCGATTAAAAGAGCAGAAAGGAAGACGCGAACGCCCCGCGACTCACGAGAAAAAGAAACAGCCCCCGTCCACCCCCCCCGTCCTCGCGTGGGCCCCCAATCACCGTCTCGGAAAATTCTATTTCCAGGACCAGACGGTGCGCGTCCCTCAATCTCAATCTCACTCCCCTCGCCCCGCGCGTCGCCACCACCGCTCCCCCGATCTCCTCTCTATTTCTCTCTCTCTCCCCCTCTTTGAGCTCGGCCATTTCCATCGCCAGCCCAAAGCTCAGTCGCGCGCGGAGCTCGTCGCTCGCCGCACCTCCCCCCACACTCCCTCCTCCACCCTCCGCCGCCGCCGCCTTCCGCCTCCTCCATGACAACGCCGACAGCCGGCGCCGCCCCCCTCCGCCCGATCGCAGCAGCTCACCGTCGCTCCTCCTCGCCCGCGATTCCCGAAAATGCCCTCGCGCTTCCTCACTAATCCCTCCCTCCCCCGCTCCTCCGACCGCTCCCCCTCCTCCTCCTCCTCTTCCGACTTCCCCCGCGGCGACGCCATGGCCGCCGGCTCCTCGTCCTCATCCTCGTCCTTGTCGCCTTCGCGGTACGCCGAAGTCTGGAACTACATGTGGATACCTCTGCTGATTTCCTTCTCCAAGGAGCTGGCCCTAGCCAAGGCGCAGTCCGGGATCCTCCTGCCGGGCCAGCTCGAGAACGAGGCGGCGTCCGCGGGCGGCGCCGTCGTCCCGAGTTGCCCGGCGGCCGACCCCAAGCTCAACTTCCGGCCGGTGATCGGGATCCTCAGCCACCCCGGCGACGGCGCCTCCGGCAGGCTCAACAACGCGTCCGACGCCTCGTACATCGCCGCGTCGTACGTGAAGTTCGTCGAGTCCGCCGGCGCGAGGGTGATTCCGTTGATATATAATGAGCCGCCCGAGGTTCTCTTCGAGGTAGAAACCGTGGAATCGAAGTGCTTGGAGACTCTGGACCTTTGTAGCTTGCTTTTAATTGATTGACCTGAATTACCTCGCGATCCTCGAAAGTTACAGACTAAAGCATAACCCACTTCTTTGCAACTCCGAGATATCCCGTCCAATAAAACACGGATCAAAAAGTTATCTTTACGAGAAGATGTTCACTAGTTTGTTGTTATTCTGACAAAATGATGTTTCGGGTGGATTAGTAGTGTCATCTATCTTTCACTCGGCGTGGATTGTTGTCAAAGAGGGGGAATGTAGCATAACTCCATTTCCTAATTGTCAAAAAGTGATCATGAGAGGCAAATCGTGTTTCTTCATGGCGTGCAAGCAACACATGCATCCTCTCTCGCATTTGTGGAGTAGAGGAGTTAATGCTTCATATCCTCCGAGGAGTTTTACATGAGTGATGGGTATAATGTTGGGGGAGTGTGGTTTCATTCAAGTTATGTTTGTGTAGGTTTTATTGCCTTGGTTATTTTAGACAGCCACCGCTTAGCGTTTCATTTCTAGATTCTGATATTATGGTCGAAATGCAGAAGCTCAACATGGTCAATGGAGTGCTCTTTACTGGAGGGTGGGCTAAAAATGGATCGTATTATGAGACTGCGAAGGCAATTTTCAAGGTACTGATATGATTGATACACCTAAATTTCTGATGTGTTGCGTTTCTATTTATTGGCTGGAGGCAGAGCTTCATCAATCTTGTATTGACTGTTTTCGTGCAATAATTTTTTTTATAGGTACTTTTACTAGATTAATGTGCTGTTCCTCATTCAAGAACTTTTTATTCCATTGCTTCCAAGACACACGAGCGTTCTCACTGCCTTGGGAGAGACTAGTTTGTTTTGTTGAGTTTTCAACGAGTGTCCTGTATATTTTTGCTTTGCAACTTTTGGATGTTCTCTTTGCCTGTTGTTTGCAGAAAGTTTTGGCTAAGAATGACGCAGGTGACCACTTCCCATTATACGCCATCTGCTTGGGCTTCGAACTATTGACAATGATAATCAGTGAGGTAGCTTTGTCCATTGTCACCGTTTTTAATAGTCTGTCAATGCTTTCAGTCCTTTTGATTGCATATTTCCTCTTTTCTAATGCAAGAGTCGCTTTACATGGTCTGTTCTTTTAAACAAAAATATTTTCTTTCTACTTTTTATCTTTTGTGAGGTATTGTGCCAGAAAGATACCTCTGTCTGCCCATGGCTTGACTTAGCGCACTTGACTGATTATCATCTGCATAAAGTTATGGCCTCTATTGGCGCAAAACTTGAAAGCATAAGTCATCACTGCAAGGTTGAGATTGCCATTGCTTTATCCTTGATGAGCATGGTTGTTATTGCACATCAATCAATTGTGATGCAAATAATCTCTCAAGGTTTAAGTTGGTTCATTCATGTCAAACAATGATAAATTACAAAAAGTGTAATTTATAGTATAAAGAGGAATTGGAAAATCTCTTGATAATAATTTAGCTGTTCCCTGATGACAGGACAAAAACATTCTCGAGGAATTTAATGCTGCAGATCAAGCATCCACTTTACAATTTATTAGAAACACAAACATTGAAGGAACAGTATTTCAAAGGTATGGTTGACCCAAGTAAGCTTTCATTGTCAACTTTTAAGAACTTACATATATAAAGACAGGTAAAGCTGTATTCTTTTTATTTGACAGCAAGCAGGATATCTTTATGCTTCCAAATGGCTTCTCATACTCTATGAGAACATAAATTTGGATTTTTGTACTTTAGTGTATGATGCTGGTTATGTAGCCATGGAATCAAAATATTGCTGGATAGAGAAATGTGGATTGTATTTAATTATTACAGATGATTATACTGTTGTACCAAGAGTGGTTATTGGAGTAGAAGATGTGTGGTTACTCTGTGTGAGGTGTCTATTTGCTTGATATAGTCATGCATAATCACGCATAGATGCAGCTCTAATTTCCATGTATCCACTGTTTTGCAGATTTCCGCCAGATTTGCTTAAAAAGTTGAGTACAGATTGCCTTGTCATGCAAAATCATCATGTGAGTTGTAAGACTCTTTAGAGTTGCCTGTTGATTTTAAGTGAGATAATAAGTGGCAGCCCCCCCCCCCTACCTCTTCCTTTTCTTTTATCTCATGTTCCTCTTTCTTCCGGCAGAGAATTATCATTCCGGGGATTACATTCCTATTTTGATATAAGCCATCTGTTACATGTGACACGACTATTACTGCTAAAGAATGGTGTCTAGATAGGCCAGTTCGATCCTGGTAAAGTTAAAAGACGAGGTGAAAGTCATGCAACTGTAATGCATTGTTTTGCTTCTTCCTGTGAGTTTTTTATATGGGCTCAGGAGTTTTTTTTTTGAAGGCTAAAAATGGCTAATGATATGCTTTTTCTAAAGTTTTTTTTATACTGGCCCAGTATTTTTTTTTTCGTTGTGTTATGTTCTATTTTTTAGTTCGTGAATGTGATTGGGACCAATCCATTTTAGTTTAGTCTTAAATCTTGGTGATCTTACTTATTCTTAATGCATGCAATCCTCTTTTGTAATCCAACTACTCATTTGTGTTGCAGTATGGCATCTCGCCAGAAAGACTGATGCAGAACACTGACTTAACGAATTTCTTTAAGATCTTGACAACCAGCACAGATGGAGACAACAAGGTTGAATATAAGCAACTACCCTTTTACTTCATTTCTGGAGTGATATATTGCAGCGGAAAAACTATTTTATGTTACTGCTTATATGTGAGAATAACATTAAGTTCTTTGAGGAACTCTATTACCAGGTCTATGTCTCGACAGTAAAAGCACACAGTTATCCTGTAACTGCTTTCCAATGGCATCCAGAGGTAATAGTCTTTCTTTTTTGGGTCGAAACCTAAGGTAATAGTTAGCTTAGTGCTTTTCTTCTTGTTCGACACTAATTTCATTTGATTGGGAAAGGAGCATTGCTTCATTATGTAGTAGCTTTCATACCGATCATCTCAAGATTGGATGCATATTAAGCCTATTCAGGTAGATGATCCATCTGTTACCATTTAAAATGCCTGATACAACTCTTTTACCAAGTTAGCTTAAAGGAACTTTAACTTGCATGACAAATTGACCGCATGATGATAATGCTGTTTCGGTGCCAAATGAAACATGCACCTTCTGTAGGGTCCTGACACTACCGAATGCAGCATGTCATAAGAAAGAAGTTACCCAAAAATTGCGATAGTTGAATTTCTGAATGTAGAGATTTGGGCTCTGGTCTAGGAGTGTTTAGCTTTCTCCAAGATGATCCATATTAAATTCATTGCCTTCCTGCTGAGCACACGATCATTGACTATGAAATTCAACCTTTTACTGTCAGGGCATTTTGAGGAAAATGACTTCTTCTTGCTTTTGTAGATTCTAATACATATTGTTCGATACTAGTTTCTTGCGATGTCTCCTGATTTTTTGCTGTTTGATTTCTTTGGTGAAGACCTTGTGGCACAACTTGCCTGAGTCTTGCAGAATTGGTTAGGCAAAATTTAGGAGACTAGGCAATTTGAGTTTATCATGTCATAGAGGACGTGATCTTTTTTAATTTTTTCATGGCTTTGACTTAAACATGATTCATTTGCTTAAATATCTTAGGGAGCTAAATCTGTGGTTGTTCTTGGGTTTATATTTTCCACCTCTTCATATTTGTGAAGTATGTGGACTTACTGCCTTGCGGCTTACTTATTTGGCTTTCTCAATATTGTGCAGAAAAATGCTTTCGAATGGGGTTTGTCCATGATACCACACTCAGATGATGCTATTCAAGTTACACAGCATGTAGCGAACTTCTTTGTCAGGTCAGAATTTGTCGAGTAATTTTATGCTGCAAAGCAAGTTGCCTTTGAAATTTTGATGTCAAGGTTCATATAAATCATGTATCATACACAATTATGGTTACATGCACTGTGATTATGGTTAAGCGTTTGCTTTCCACACTGTTTGAAGCGAAAACACTTTTAATTTGAACTTTTTATCCTGTAGTGAGGCTAGGAAGTCCGTAAACCGGGCTTCTGCTCGGAAAGTGCTCGACAATCTGATATATAATTACAGTCCCACTTACTGTGGGAAAGCAGGGTAAGCCCTGATGCTATCTATTCAGTGCGTTTCTTCGTCAGTTTTGCACATGAATTTGTGATTTACCGACTGAAGTGTTAAATTTGAATGACCATAGGAAGGGATATGACGAGGTTTATATCTTTTCGCGACTGTGAAGCCCACATTTTTCACGGGCGTGAAGTCTCCTGTACTGAAGAAGGCGTTTACTGAATTGCTCAGAATCAGAAATTCGCTCTTTATGTATAAGATCATGAGATGTGTGGACATTATTATTTTAGCAGAAACTAATGGCAAATGCTGAACATTTTCCTAGTTTTCTGAACTTGAACTATGCATGATTTGTTGTCTGTAAACAAATCGATGACTCCGTGCCTTGATGAATCAATCAATGGACGAGCTAAGGGCTCATCTCTTTGCTCGTAATTCCTTTGATTGATCGGAAGAGCCCTCAGATCGAGTATTGTTTTGTTGTCATATATTGTGTACTCAAGCGTGAAAAAGGATTTCTCTTCGCTGATTTCTTAATTAATTGCGTATCGTGCCCTATGAAATGCCTATTTAAAATGGAAAAAGGAAGCTGAATGATACCCCAATGGAACTCGAATCGTAAAAGACAGGACTCTTCATTCAACTTGGAGAAGAATCTTAATCCTTTAGGACTCCTATCTGATTTGTGACTCCATTTATGCTAAGAGTTAGTAGAAGAATAATTTTTTTGTTTGATGAGTTTGGGTGGACAACCGGTGCTAGTGATTCCTTTTGAACCTTATTACAAGGGTACTTTGCTCGTCACGAAATATTTGGGTTGAGTCGTACCTATTCCCAATCACTAGTCACATTTGAGGTTGGCAAATCCATCCCAACAACCATGTCAAGATGTTAGCAGCAGTTAAGAAATCACTAGTCACGTTTGAGGTTGGCAAATCCATCCCAACAATCATGTCAAGATGTTAGCAGCAGTTAAGAAGTCTCTCTGCAGGAGATATGCTCGTAGTTAGGCAACAATTGCGATTCTTATGCTCGTGGTTTTCTTTTGGGAGAAAAGGTGTTTGACGTAGCTACGAGAATTTGATGAAAGACAAGTCCTCCTTCTCAAAAGTTTGACACAGTAACTTTTCTCAACAATCACCGTCCGCTTCTCACATCACACGGGAAACCCAGATAGAATCAAGACTATCAGTAAGTCATCCGGTACTGCGGTAGACTTTATGCAAGCAGAAGAAAGACTGCTGAATCGACTCGATCATTTGGGAAATAATCAATAGATTAAACACAAATAGTGAGAACATAGACGAATTGGTGCTGCCATGTGCGTCACCTGGAATTGCCTGATGATGGTCTCTCCGTGACATCAGTATCCTCCTGGTAAATGTTGGGGCAGACATAAAAGAGATGATTCCGTAGATAGATCAGTCTCTCATTATGAGCATGCAAAGGTTAAAATGCATATAGAAAAGCTTAAGGAAGACATGGGAGAACTCAACATATTATCGCTCAACGGATTAGGAATCCCGTACAGCGTACTAAGGGGGTGGCCTATCAGAAACTGATTAAGGAAAAATCAATGGTATGCAAGGTTTTAATGATGCGCAAGGTTTATAGGAAATGCTCATCAGGGTACTTGGCCTACTTGGGTGCCTGTGCCACAAGAGAGAGACATTTAGCAGCTGAAATCTCAGAAATGGAGTTGGCAGCCAGAAAAGAGACTGCGGGAGTTATTTCATCGACTCTATTGCATGGAGAGGGTTTTGGCTTTAGTGCATGACTCAAACTCTAATTTTAGATTAGCAGTACGTTATAATTCATACTTGTAACTGTAACTTTTAGGTGAAAAAACGAATTTGATAAAAAAAAAAACGGATTATTTGAGAATAAGCGAAATTAGCGCTTGATTGAAACGTGAAATGAGCGTTTGATTGAAATATGCATGCAGACTTTCTAGAATAAAAGTATCGCTATAAGTTTCTTGAAAACATAGAATCCACTTACAGCCGAGGGCCGTGCGTAAGGACCGCATATCATGGATCTTCGAGAAAAGCCCGTAAGAAAAGAATTGTTACGGTGAGAAAGCAAAACACAAAAGGCAGCAAAAGTATTCCCCCTGATTATTATGGAGATGTTGGTGCCGGTGGTAATCTTCTGGATTTTTTGGTAGGACTTGCATAGTTTTAGAGCTCTAGTAGTCTATTAGGATCTTGAAAGGTCAGAAACCAAGCCCTGTCAATTGATCAATTCTAGTTGCGAATTACCTCTCAACAATTTCACGAGGAAATGGTCGTCGATGTCTTCGAGGATGCCAAATACAACATATGAACTCCGCGAATGAACAGCCTCCGGGATTTCCAAGCAGATATTTACAGACCCCACAGACCTCACTGCACCTTCAGGCATTTTGAAAAGGTCCCCAATAGGGTAAGGTACATCGGAAGGTTATAAGATCCAATGGCGCTCCCTTGGCTGTCGGAACTCATGGTAGATGCTATCCCAATCCCTGGCGATAAGCTAGACTACTGATGTGGGAGCCCGAACGAGCTTGTGGGAGTTATTTCATCGACTCTATTACATGGAGAGGGCTTTGGCTTTAGTGCAGGACTCGAACTCTAATTTTAGATTAACAATACGTTATAATTCATACTTGTAACAGTAATTTTTAGGTGAAAAAACGAATTTGATAAAAAAGAAAAACGGATGACTTGAGAATAAACGAAGAAGAATATAGTTGGTAATAAATTTGAAAACAATGGATTGGTCGGTTAAAAACGTGAAATTAGCATTTGATTGAAATATGTACGCAGGCTTTCTAGTATAGAAGTATTGCTATAAGTTTCTCAACAAAACCATAGAATCCACTTACATCTCTGCGTAAGGACCGTACATTATGGACCTTCGAGGTGAACCTGTGAGAAAAGAATTGTTACGGTGAGAAAGCAAAGCACAAAAGGCAGCAAAAGTATTCCCCCTAAGTATTTTGTAGATGGTGCGGGCGGTGGTCTTCTGGATTTTCAGTAGGACGCCTGGTAAGGCCGCCGTGGCCTGGGTGAAGGCCGGCCTTGCCAGATCTAGCAAGGAGAGCCCTCGCCGAAGCTCGCCCTCGCTTGGCCGGGGCTCCCTGTCGCCTGGTCGGTCGACGGCGACCCTTGCCCAGGCGAGGCCAACCTGTCCGGTGGCCGGCCATCACCTATGGCCGGTGGGCGTTACCGGCAAATGGAAGGGGAAAGAAAAAAAGAAATCAGAAAAAAAATATTTAAAATATTAAAATATTGTTAAAAATTATCCACGTCAAAACCGACAGTGCCACGTAGGCCGGCCGGCATCCATGTCATCAATATCCGGCTACAATTAACCGGAATGACCGAATCTTTCGAAACCAAGCCCCGTGAATTGATCAATTCTAGTTGCGAATTACCTAGCAATATCATGAGGAGATGGTCGTAGATGTCTCCAAAGATACCAAATATAATATTTAAACTCCGCGGATGAAGCACCTCTGGGATTTTTAGGGTAGAGAAGATTTTTACAGACCCCGCAGCTCACTACATCTTCATGTATTTTGTAAAGGTTCCAAGAATAGTAAGGTGGATAGGAAGCTTCTAAGATCCTATAGCCCTTCCTTGGTTGCCGGAACTCATGGTAGATGCTATCCAAATCCCTGGGCGATGAGCTAGACCACCTGACTAGAAAATCATAAAAATCCGTTAAATGCTGCTCGTAAACCAGATGAACACCGCACTTTTCCACCTTTAAAACAGGGTTGGTGATCGTAAGTGAAACATCAATGTGTGTTGACATAGCCTGCAAAATAGTATCCCATGGAAATAGCAAAAGTGAGACATAGCCCAGCCAAAGGCAGCCTAAATTGACAAATCTGGTGGGAAATTTAACTGTGGGAACTAGCCGATTTCCATCAGCATAGAAGTTGCAAAAGATGAAGTGGGCATTTTCCAGGTCCTGACAGGAGTTGCAGTTGGTTCGTTCAAAAGAAGCGCAGATGGCGAATCCCCTCCATTTATCGTCAAACCAATTAGGTGACGTGTCTATGCTCAACAAAGGTCCAACTGTCTGGTAGCTGAACCACTCAAGTATTCCACATTCCAGATATGGAGACACCACATAAGTGTCAGGAAGTTGTGAATTGGAACAGCAAATGGTGTAACGAAGCAACAACAAGGAGTGCGTCTGCTGCAAGGTTAAATCTAGATCTCGTGGAAGCAAACTGGAGCAGTTGATGAAGCAAAACACGGAGCCAGGGACTGTGCATATAATAAATGGGTTTGATATCCTTCCCAATCTGAGGCACATGTCAGCCACCACAAAGATTATGCTTTCTGGAAGTCTTGACAACACTTCAAGATTTTTGCAATGATTTAATATGAGAAATTCCAGACGGGAGATATGGTTGATGCTTGCAGGTATCGTGGTAAAACTATTTTTGGCTAGGTATAAAAACCGCAAGGAGGGTAAGCAGCCAATATCACTGGGAATTTCTCCTTCCAAAAGACTGCAGCCACTCAGATCCAACTCTGTCAAAGAGGATAGCCCTGAAAATGAAGGCAACCGCGGACCACTAGAGTTTAGAGTGCTTCTCAGCATACGAGTCAGTGTCCTCCGCAAGTTTTGTGGCCTTCCTTTACTAACATGAAAGCGTAATTTATATAGATTTTTTAAGAATGTCAAGCTGGATGGGAGATGTGTAATGGCACTTTCACTAATATCAAGCTCCTCTAAGCACTCTAAGCCCCCCATGCTCTCAGGCAGCTCTTCAAGATTTGAACATCCAGACAGATTAAGAACTTTGAGAGATTTTAGATTACCTACACTATCTGGAAGTCTTGTGAGGTTTTCACAGTCACCCAAGTCAAGTACACTGAGTCTTTCTAGCATTCCAATTGAAGGATGAACCTGAGATAGTGCTTTGCAACCTTTCAGAATTAGCCTCTCTAGATTTGGGACATTTATGAAGTTTGGAGTCTCCACGAATAATTGCGAACCATTGAGGTTGATGATTTTTAACTTCTCTAAGACCTGCATTTAGAAAAAATTGGTTGAAAAATTTTACTAGCTTGTTAAACGCATAACATGTCTGATGAAGCATACACAAGCACGAGTACTAAATCCAACCTTTTCCCCTCTCCAGAGCCTGCGAAGGAGGCTATCCCGCAAATTGAGTTTGAGAAGATTCATCGGAATAAAACCTGGTGGAAATGATTTAAGATTGCATTTGTCCCATATTAGCAGGCGTAGTTCATTTGAAAGGTGCTCAACCCCAGAAGAGAGGTGGATGGCACGAACATCAAGCAATCTTAAGTTTGTCATGTTTGTGAATGACTCTCCGTTCAAGCACACTGTTCTCCAGTCACTAGATTGCAAGACTATGCCTTTGACTTTTCCTGTTCCCTGATAAACAACTCAATGTATGTCAGTACAGGACTGGCAAGTTATTTTCTTATATCAACTACGCATGCTTGCCAATTAATTATGCAGAGTACACACCGAGTTTTTTGACAGAATATGGCACACATCCTCAAATAGCCAGATTCGACTTCGTTCTCCTGGCTCTTCAGGAGACTCTTGACGAACAGTTTCCAGAGCCATCTCTTGTAGCAAATCATGCATCCACAGTTTGTTGTCCCTGATTTCGATAAGAGATCTATGAAGGACTTCCATTCCAGTATCTGGGTAGAAGCCGCAATTGTCCAGAACTTCTGTAATGTAAGTTTTCTCCTTTCCCTTGGAGAAACAGGCAATATCTAGGAAAATCCCCTTCTCTTTCTGCTGTAGTCCATCATAACTTAACCTAAGCAGGTCAACAATTTTCCTTTCTGGACATTCTTTAAGTCTGTCCAGTTCACTCTTCCATTGCCTCGAGCTTCTATTAACCAAAAAGGAACCTAAAACATCATGTGCTAGAGGAAGGCTGTCAGCGTATCCAATAACCTGCTTCACGAGCTTCTCAAACCCTGCTGGAGAATGGTTACTTCTAAAAGCTTTCAAACAAAGTAGTTTGCGAGCTTCATCAATGGATAATTCTTCCGCTTTATATATGGCATTTACTCCATATTGGAGAAGCAAATGTTGATCTCTGGTTGTTATAATGATCCTACTTCCATGTCCAAGCCAATCAAGATCTCCTGCTAATTTTTCCAACTGCTCCATTTCATCCACATCATCAAGAACAAGAAGAACTTTTTTCTGTCGCAGTCGTTCTTTTATCATGTTGGCTCCTCTCTGATCATCCGTGATTCTCAAATTGTCCTCGTGGAGAATATCACCGAGAAACTGGTTTTGTAGATACACCAGATCATTCTTTTATGAAATTTCTCGGACATTGGCGAGAAAACTACAGCCATCAACAAATTTGCCACAGATTTTGTCATAAACTGCTCATGCAACAGTTGTTTTGCCTATGCCACCCATACCCCATATGCCCATACTGCGTACATCGCTCTCGCCGAAGCATAAATGTCCAACTACATTTGCAACACGGGAATGCATTCCCACAACATTGCCTACAACATAGGACAGCCGAGGACCCAGTTTATTTTCGATTTCTCCAATGATTTGCTGAATAAACTTTGTCTCATATCTGCAATGAAGAAATGCGGATGATTAGTTCCCCAGGGAGCATGGAGGCTGTTTAGTTTTGGAGTAGTTAATCATGTATTCTGGTTCAGATGAACAATCATAATACAAAGTACGAGAGTCATGACATTCTTGGCATGCAAATTAAACAAAATGAATCATTCCAAATTACTGGAAGAGAGGCCTACCCATCTTTCAATTCTCTTCCGGCGAGATCAGCTACTTTTCTCAGTGCATCCTTCCACCTCTTTATATCTCCCCTGTCGCCCGTATAAGTTTCGTCAATTTTAACAAAGTCTCTCCCAAAGTTTCCCCTCAGTTTCCGTACATCAGATGGATTGACCTTGTAGAAGATCGGTATCACCGATCCTTCATCGATATCCTTGCACTCTACAGCCTTAGCAACTTCTTCCAAGCACCAGGTAGAACAAGCATAGTTTTCAGAAAAAAATCAGAAGTACATATCTTGACTTCTCTATTGCCCCCAATATTTCTGGTTTAATATGTTTTCCCCTCGGTAGATCCTGGTCGTGATCATCTTGAAAGGTCACGATTCCTCTTCGCCTCAAAGCATCGTGCAGATGGTTGACAAAGTTTTTGCGGGTATCCTCACCTCTGAAACTCAGGAAAACATCATACTTGTACTGACTCTGTTTGTTTTCTGGCCTTGGGAAAGATGCCATATCTTCTTGGACAAATTTTGTCAAAGACAAGAGAAATGAATGCACCTTGTCCTTATAGGAGTCCTCAGAAATAAATCGTAGTGTCGACGGTTCAACAAAGATTAGGAGATTTTACGGGGTTATATAGAGGCACTGCATCCGATCTAATACTTCCATTCCAGGGCCAAAGGAGATGAAAGAGTACAAGTAAATGCCCTCTGCGTGATCATTTGATTTGATGAATTACTGTGCATCATCCAAAAAAAGAGAGCAAGAAGAGAGTTTCAGACATCCCCTGGAAGATGAATGTAAGATTTACCGAAGGTTAGAGGCATAATCTTGACTAGATTCTTCCTTGGAGCTTCATGATGTTATGACATGAACCATCGATTTGCAAAGACGTATGAGCCCAGAAAAAGCGGAAAAGAACAAAGGGACGAAACAAAATGAAAGAGATTCTAAAAAGTGGAACATCTCAGGCAATTGGATTGGAAAAAGATAATCAAGCAAATACCAGCTTACATCTGGAGTTAATAAACGGTGAAATACACATAACAATGAACAAAACAGAGGAACGGCTAAATTCAGAATCAAGCATAGGAAAGAGAAAACCTTGAGAATGGAAGAAGATTGAGTCCGAACGAAGAGACGAATGCAGAAGCCGATCGAAGCTGTCGAGACTTGGCTTTGAGAGACTACGATCCAGCGGAATTCATCTGTTTATGCGAAGGACTGCTCAAGTCAAGCTCAAGTCAAAACCCCCCACCTGAAAAGATGATTGTTTATTGTTTTGGGAAGAAGAACGGCAGAAGTGTCAAAACTTAAGTACGGTGCTGATTTTAGTGTCAAAAATTTCTTTTGGATCACTTTAGTGTCAAATTTTTGAAAAACGATCACTTAAGTGTAAATTCCGATCAGTTTGGCCGGAAATCCGACGTGGCATTTTTTTTATTAATTTTTGAAGCCGATGTGGCTCGCTCGAGATTGAGTCAGCATGTACACATCAAAACGACGTAGTTAAGCACGTACACTTGAATTTTTTAAATATATTTTTTGAATTTTTTTCTTTCTTTTCTTTTTTCTTTTTCTCCTTTGGTCACTGCCGGTGACCAGAGGTCGGCCATCGGCCACAGCCGGCCGCCTGGCCTCAGCAACGGCGAGGTCAACCTCGCCATGGCTGGGCGAGGCTCGACCTCATCGGATCTTAGCGAGATCCGACGAGGTCGAGCCTCGCCGTCGCTGGGTTTGGCGACGGCGAGGTCGGCCTCGCCATGGTCGGGCGAGGCTCGACCTTGTTGGATCTTGGTGAGATCCGGCGAGGTCGAGCCTCGTCGTCGCTGGGTTTGGCGACGGCGAGGTCGGCCTCGCCATGGTCGGGCGAGGCTCGACCTCGCCCAGATCCGGTGAGGATGAGCCTCACCTGGCCATGGCGAGGCTGGCCTCGCCGTCGCTGGGCAAGGGCGTGCCCGGGTGAGGCGAGGCTGGCCTTCGCCAGATCCGGCGGGGCCGGCCCTTGCCCAAGCCACGGCGGCCTTGCCGGCGGTCGCACGAGGGAAGGCGACCCCCGGCGAGGCCGCCGTGGCCTGGGCGAGGGCCGGCCCCGC
Source organism: Syzygium jambos (assembly GCA_031216235.1). Lineage (NCBI taxonomy): Eukaryota > Viridiplantae > Streptophyta > Magnoliopsida > Myrtales > Myrtaceae > Syzygium > Syzygium jambos. The sequence continues at coordinate 892,167 of CM062225.1, read as the reverse complement.
CGGATCTAGCGAGGGTCGGCATCGCCTCGTTTGGGCACGCCCTTGCCCAGCGAAGGCGAGGCCGACCCTCGCCCAAGCCAAGGCGGCCTGGCAGGCGGTCGCCCAGGCCACAACGACCCTCAGGCGACCTCCTGCGAGGCCGCCGTGGCCTGGGCGAGGGGCGGCCCTGCCGGATCTAGTGAGGCCGGCCCTTGCCCAGACCACGGCGGCCTCGCTGGCGGTCGCTCGGGGGAAGGTGACCCCCGGCGAGGCCAAGCGGCCGGCTATGGCCATCGGCCAAACGAAGAAGGAAAAAAAGAAGGAAAAAAATATAAAAACAATTAAAAATTCGAAATTTACAAGTGGAAATGCCACGTAAGACTTAGAAATTCAAAATATACATGTGGAAATGACACATAGTTTAAAATTTTAATTAAAAAAGCCACGTATTAATTTGGCCTGAATTTCTCGCTGTTGGCACTTAAGTGATCGTTTTTCTCCGATTTTGGCACTTAAGTGATCCGAAATAAACTTTTGGCACTAAAGTGAGAATTATGGCACTTCTAGTGTTCTTCTCCCTATTGTTTTGCCGATTCTTGTATTTCTGTGTTGCATGTTGCTTCGTGTTCTTTTTCCTGCCGTGGGGAGGGAGTTACGTGTAGTTTCCTTCACTCTACACAATTTAAAAAATAAAAGATTAATATTACGAAAAACTTTAAACTGGTACATCCGTGATAAATTTATTATAAATTAATTTTTTGATAATCAAAAACTCCAAATTGATGCACTTAACCTTCTATTAATTTCCATTATATTTTAGTATCAATTGCTGAGTTGGATTATACGTGGCAGTTAACGCATGTACAAATATGTGTACTAGTTTGTGATTTTTCGTGATATTAATCCAATTTAACAAAAATTAATGAAGGGAATCAAAATTCGAAGAGGAGCTTGGTGAACACAAATACAAATGTACTAGTTTGGGATTTTTTGTGGTTAAAAAATTAATCTTGAGTAAATTTATCACATGTGTACTAGATTTTTTTGTAATTAAAAAATTAATATGGGATAAATTTATTACAATTATACTAGTTTAAAATTTTTCATAGTATTAACCCTTAAAAAAAGATCTTAAGATCCATGCCAAGAGTACAAAATCTGCTCTGGTATGCGGTTGAGATTGCTATTCAGCCATTAAAATCAGCTGGTATCTTAATGTGACGGAGGTTGGCACATCAATCAAATTTAAGTCGATAATTTCCAATAAAAGTCGGTAATTTGGTAAGTCATAATGATAAATTTCGATAGATTAATCTTGAACGTATAAAGAATTTTTGGTATTTTTCCAATCCTAGGAAAAAGTCCATCCAAAAAAATAAACCTAGCAAAGAAAAAAAGTTTATATGTGGTTAAAATTAGTCGGTATCTTAACGTGACGGATGTGAGTACATTAGGCGATTAAGGTTGGCAATGCTTATTAAAAAACTAGCAGTTTCCCTGGCGTTGGTAAGTTATAAAAATATATATTGTTAGACTATTAAAACAATTGGTAATTTTTTACGTATAAATAAATATGGTACTCGTTCAAACCTGTTGACGAGCTTCGGATGTGTGATCGGACGAGCAAAGTTACTGGTCGTTTTTCTTGTTACCAAAGTCGTTATGACATTCACCAGCATCGTTCGCCAATTACCGAAACAGAGATGGAATTTTATTGCTTCTGTTGGTTTTTGTTACTTGAGAATCCATTCGCTCCTTAGTAAGGTATTCGCGTGAAAAAAAATCATCTAGTGCAACTGTTCAGGACTTTGAAGATGTTACTCGGCACAAAACACAGTTTCCCTCTTTTCCCGCATTGGATTTGCAGCTGAAGATGGGGTGAACTTGGAGATCTAAGTGCGGAATCGCTTCACTCAGATGCAAAGAAACAGCAATTGCCAAATGCTTAAGGTAACAATCCCAAGTCTGTACATTAGCCTTTAGACATGAATCGACACTGCCTTTCCGGTACGTGGGTCACGAGGATGAGCTTAAAATAACTTTGACGTGATTCTTAGACACTGTTTTCTCATGATTTAAAAGATATTTTGCTATAAACAATCGTTTGTACCGCTTACAAAAATGAACGTGACAAAATATATTTTCATTGTTTACATAAATATTTAGACAACAATCTAAATTATTCATTTTTCGTTAAACAAACCGAGCCTTAATTGCTCGTACATCAGATCGAGATCTTCAAAACTATAGCCGTGATGTAGACTCTTAGAAGTAACTTCAAATTACATAATACTCATGAGCTTTATTGGCAGGCCATAAAGCCCCTAAAAATACAGGAATTTTGACTCGAATCCTAAATGACACGACTCTTAGAGTGTCATTGCTCAGTTGCCAGTGTCTTGCTTGTACACAAGCTCAATCCCTTAGATCAATCTTCTTACTTCTCCCATTGAAGTAAAACTTCCGCAGGTTCTCACGCTAGCTTAACACAATAATCACATACCCGAACTTGTTCATCCAACATTAATAGCACCATGATATGTCAAATCATCCTCATGAAACTCAGATAAAAGTGCCACTTCTAAGACTTCCCAGAAAGTCCAATAGTTGCTATGATACAAATCTTATTTGCCAAGATGGGAGATTTTAACAGCGAGTGTTCATAGTAAGTCCGCCATAGTCACAAGGTTCAAGCAATAAAGGAAATTTTAAAGATATGGAAAAGCTAAAGCTTCCACAACTTTATAACATAATAGGGTAACAGCTGCTTGACATTCTACTGCAGGATTCCGAAGAATCTATCTATTGAAAGGAAGGGGGGACAGCTGATTAGAGGAATGCATGTATCCCCAACGTCACTTTCACAGAGTGGTGGAAAGTAACAAATTTAGGATCTCAAGCAACCAACAAACAAACTACAGCAGCTCACAGCAACCAGCAAATATTACTATTTTCACATTTCACAGCAACCAGCATCAACCTAGTTTAGCATCTCCCAGGAACCAACAGATAAAGCTATTTTAGCATCTCGCAGCAACCAGCAAATCAATCAAGTCTTATCAAGGAGGAAGAAAGGGGATGAATGTGCTGCTGACAGCGCCACTTTCTCGAAGTCATGCAGGCAAAACATAGTACAACTTGAAGTCGGCCATCACGAAGCTCTGCGCGGGCAGTATGTCCAGGTCGAAGAGCTTGGCTTGCGAGGGGTTCGGCCACGAGAAGGAAGGAGGGGTCATGTGGGATTCGCTTCGATACTAGCCAAGTTCCGATCTTTCCTCAACCGCTGCCAGATAGGGCTGTCGATTCTTAGGGGCTTCGATCGCGATTCACCCTGAGGCTCCCTCCACAGGAGGACGATGCTGCTTCGGATTGATTCGGCTGAGCTGACGAATGGATAAGAATCGAATCGCAGGTAGGGCGGGCGTGAGTTGAAGGAGAGGTGACGGAGAAGACGGGCGACCGACTGAGGATGCGCCGAGGGGGGTAGCGTTTTGCCCGTGGCTCCGGTCCAAGGTGGGGAACGGAGGATGGATGGAGTGACATTATGCGAGGGGGTTTCACTCGGGCCACGGTAACTGCCGACCTCGTGACCAATTCCCTTCGGGATAATGCCAATGGCGCGTACCAACACGCGGGAAGGATATTCTCCGCAACTGATTAAGGAAAAATCAATGGCACTGTTAAAGTAATTAAATATTAAATCACATTTTTATCTAATAATTTAAACTTTAAGAACACTTCGCAGTGATGCGCAAGGTTTATAGGAAATGCTCATCAGGGTTCTTGGCCTACTTGGGTGCCAGTGCCACAAGAGAGAGACATTTTTAGCGGATGAGAAACTCAGAAATGGAGTTGGTTGCCAGAAAAGAGATTGTGGGAGTTATTTCGTTGACTATATTCCATAAAGAGGGTTTTGGCTTTAGTGCAGGACTCAAATTATAATTTTCGATTAGCAATATGTTATAATTCATACTTGTAACTGTAATTTTTAGGTGGAAAAACGAATATGATTTAAAAAAAGCGGATTACTTGAGAATAAACGAAGAAGAATATAGTCGGCAATAAATTTGAAAATAACGGATTGGTTGGTTAAAAACGTCAAATTAGCGTTTGATTGAAATAAGCATGCAGACTTTCTAGTATAGAAGTTTTGCTATAAGTTTCTCAACAAAACCATAGAATCCACTTACAGCACTGATTTTGGAGAATATCTCGTCGTCCGTGGAAAACCTGTAAGAAAAGAATTGTCACGGTGAGAAAGCAGAACACAAAAGGCAGCAAAAGTATTCCCCTGATTTTTTTGGAGATGTTGGTGCCGGTGGTGGTCTTCTGGATCTTTGGTAGGACTTGCATAGTTTTAAGAGTTTTAGTAGTCTATTAGGATCTTGAAAGGTCAGAAACCAAGCCCCTGTCAATTGATTAATTCTAGTTGCGAATTACCTATCAAAAAAATCAGTAAGAGGTGGTAGTTGAAAAAGTTCCAGATAAGCCATAGAACCAGACATAAACTCCGCGAATGTATGACGTCCAGGATTTTCAGGTTCAACCATATAGACCGGGAACCCACATCTCAATCCAACTTCATGCATTTTGGAAACTTGCTCAAGAGAGTAAGGCGGATAGGAACGTTCTAAGATCGTATTGCCCTCCCTTCGTTGTCGGAACTCATGGTAGATGCGATCCCAATCCCTGGGCGACGAGCTAGACCACCTGACTAGAAAATCATCAAAATCTTCTAGACGCTGCTCGTAAACCAGATGAACACCACACTTTCCCACCTTTAAAACAGGGTTGGTGATCCTAAGTGAAACATCAATGTGGTTTGACCCTCGCCAATTGGTATCCCGTGGAAATAGCCAACATGGCACATAGCCCAGCCAAAGGCAACCTGAATTGACGAATCTGATGGGAAACTCAACCGTGGGAACTAGCCGATTTCCATCAACATAGAAGTCGCAAAAAATGAAGGGGGCATTTTCTGGGTCTTGACAGGAGTTGCAGTCGGTTCGTTCAAAAGAAGCGCAGATGGCGAATCCTGTCCAGTTCTTGTTAAACCAATTAGGTGACATGTCTATGCTCAACAAAGGTCCAACTGTCTGGTAGCTAAACCACTCAGGTATTTCACCTTCCAGACATGGAAACACCACATAAGTGTCAGGAATTCCTGCTAAGGAACACCAAATGGTGTAACGCAACAACGACAAGGAGTACTTCTGCTGCAAGGTTAAATCAAGATCTTGCGGAAGCAAACGGGAGCAATTGATGAAGCGAAACCAGCAGTCAGAAATTGTGCTTACAATAAATGGGTTTGACATCCTTTCCAATCTTAGGCACTCGCCAGCCTCTACGAAGATTATGCTTTCTGGAAGTCTTGGCAATGTTTCAAGATTTTTGCAATGATTTAATACAAGACATTCCAGACCAGAGATATGGTTGATGCTTGCAGGTAGGGTGGTAAAACTGTTTTCGGCTAGGTATAAAAACCTCAAGGAGGATAAGCAGCCAATATCACTGGGAATTTCTCGTTCCAGAAGACTGCAGCCACTCATATTCAACTCTGTTAAAGAGGTTAGCCCTGAAAATGAAGGCAACCACTGACGTCTAGAGTTCAGAGCGCTTCTCAGCATACGTGTCAGTGTCAGTGTCCTCCAAAAATCTAGTCGCCTCCCTTTACTAACATGAAACCGTAAGTTTTTCAGATTTTTTAAGAATGTGAAGCTGGATGGGAGATGCGTAATGCAACTTTCACTAATGTCAAGCTCCTCTAAGCACTCTAAGCCCCCCATGCTCTCAGGCAGCTCTTCAAGATTTGAACATCCAGACAGATTAAGAACTTTGAGAGATTTTAGATTACCTACACTATCTGGAAGTCTTGTGAGGTTTTCACAGTCACCCAAGTCAAGTACACTAAGTCTTTTTAGTATTCCAATTGAAGGATGAACCTGAGATAGTGCTTTGCAACCTTTCAGAATTAGCCTCTCTAGATTTGGGACATTTATGAAGTTTGGAGTCTCCACGAATAATTTGGAACCATTGAGGTTGATGACTTTTAACTTCTCTAAGACCTGCATTTAGAAAGAATAGGTTGAAAAATTTTACCAGCTTGCTAAACATATACATGTCTGATTAAGCAAACACATGCACAAGTACTAAATCCAACCTTTTCCCCTCTCCAGAGCCTGCTAAGGAGGCAATCCCACATATTGAGTTCAAGAAGATCCTTTGGAATAAAACCTGGTGGAAATGATTTAAGATTGCAGTTGTCCCATATTAGCAGGCGTAGTTCATTTGAAAGGTGCTTAACCCCAGAAGAGAGGTGGATGGCACGAATATCAAGCAATCTTAAGTTTGTCATGTTTGTGAATGACTCTCCGTTCAAGCACACTGTTCTCCAGTCACCAGATTGCAAGACTATGCCTTTGACTTTTCCTGTTCCCTGAAAGACAACTCGTAGTATGTCAGTACATGACAAGCAAGTTATTTTCCTGTATCAAATATGCATGCTTGCCAATTAATTATGCAGAGTACACACCGAGTTTTTCGACAGAATATGGCATACGTCCTTAAAAAGCCAGATTCGACTTCGTTCTCCTGGCTCTTCAGGAGACTCTCGACGAACAATTTCCCAAGCCATCTCTTGCAGCAAATCATGCATCCACAGTTTGTTGTCCCTGATTTCGATAAGAGATCTATCAACAAGGACTTCCATTCCAATAGCTGGGTAGAAGCCGCAAGCGTCCAGAACTTCTGTAACGTAAGTTTTCTCCTTTCCCTTGAAGAAACAGGCAATATCTAGGAAAATCTCCTTCTCTACCTGCGTTAGTCCATCATAACTTAACCTAAGCAGGTCAATAATTTTCCTTTCTGGACATTGTTTAAGTCTGGCCAGCGCACTATTCCATTGCATCCAGCTTCTATTAGCCAAAAAGGAACCTAAGACATCAAGTGCTAGAGGAAGGCCGTCAGTGTATTTAATAACCTGCTCCACGAGCTCCTCAAACCCTGCTGAGGGATCTTGGCTTCTAAAAGATTTCAAACAAAATAGTTCGAGAGCTTCATCAATGGATAATTTTTCTGCCTTATATATGGCATTTACTCCATATTGGAGAAGCAAATGTTGATCTCTGGTTGTTATAATGATCCTACTTCCACGTCCAAACCAATCAAGATCTCCTGCTAATTTTTCCAACTGCTCCTTTTCATCCACGTCATCAAGAACAAGAAGAACTTTCTTATGTCGCAGCCGTTCTTTTATCATGTTGGCTCCTCTATGATCATCCCTGATTCTCAAATTGTCCTCATGGAGAATATCACCGAGAAACTGGTTTTGTAGATATATCAGACCATTCTTTTCTGAAACTTCTCGGACATTGGCGAGAAAACTACAGCCATCATCAAATTTGCCACAGATTCTGTCATAAACTGCTCGTGCAACGGTTGATTTGCCTATGCCACCCATACCCCATATGCCAATCCTGCGTACATCGCTCTCGCCCAAGCATAAATGTTCAACTACATCTGCAACACGGGAATGCATTCCCACAAGATTGCCTACAACATAGGACAGCCGAGGACCCAGTTTATTTTCGATTTCTCCAATGATTTGCTGAATAAACTTTGTCTCATATCTGCAATGAAGAAATGCAGATGATTAGTTCCCCAGGGAGCATGGAGGCTGTTTAGTTTTGGAGGAGTTAATCAAGTATTCTGCTTCCGATGAACAATCATAATACAAACTATGAAAGTCGTGACATTCTTGGCGTGCGAATTAAACAAAATGAATCATTCCAAATTACTGGAAAAGAGGCCTACCCATCTTTCAATTCTCTTCCGGCAAGATCAGCTACTTTTCTCAGTGCATCCTTCCACCTCTTTATATCTCCCTCGTCACCCGTATAGGTTTCCTCAATTTTAGCAAAGTCTCTCCCAAAGTTTCGCCTCAGTTTCCGTACGTCAGATGGATTGACCTTGTAGAAGATCGGTATCACTGATCCTTCATCGATATCCTTGCACTCCACAGCCTTAGCAACTTCTTCCAAGCACCAGGTAGAAGAGGCATAGTTTTCAGAAAAAATCACAAGTACATATCTTGACTTCTCTATTGCCCCCAATATTTCTGGTTTAATATGTTTTCCCCTCGGTAGATCTCGGTCGTGATCATCTTTAAAGGCCACGATTCCTCGTCGCCTCAAAGCATCGTGCAGATGGTCGACAAAGTTTTTGCGGGTATCCTCACCTCTGAAACTCAGGAAAACATCATACTTGTACTGAATCTGCTTGTTTTCTGGCCTTGGGAAAGATGCCATATGTTCTTGGACAAATTTTGTGAAGACGAGAGAAATGAATGCACCTTGTCCTTATAGGAGTCCTCAGAATTAAATCGAAGTAGTGTCGACGGTTCAACAAAGATGAGGAGATTTTACGGGGTTATATAGAGGCACTGCGTCAGATCTCGTACTTCCATTCCAGGGCCAAAGGAGATGGAGTACAAGTAAATGCCCTCTGCGTGATCATTTGATTTGATGAATTACTGTGCATCACCCAAAAAAAGAGAGCAAGAAGAGAGTTTCAGACATCCCCAGGAAGATGAATGTAAGATTTACCGAAGGTTAGAGGCTTAATCTTGATTAGATTCTTCCTTGGAGCTTCATGATGTTATGACATGAACCATCGATTTGCAAAGATGTATGAGCCTACCGGAAAAGAACAAAGTAACAAAACAAAATCGAAAGAGATTCTAAAAAGTGGAACATCTCAGGCAATTGGATTGGAAAAAGGCAATCAAGCAAATACCAGTTTACATCTGAAGCTAATCAACGGTGAAACACCCAAAACAATTAACAAAACAAAGGAACAGCTAAATTCAGAATCAAGCAGAGAGAAAGAGAAAACCTTGAGGATGGAAGAAGCTCGAGTCCGAGCGAAGAGACGAATGCAGAAGCCGATCGAACTCGTCGAGGCTCGAGCTTGAGAGACTACGATCCAGCGGAATCTATCTGTTCATGCGAAGGACTGCTCTAGTCAAGCTCAAGTCAACCAGCCCCACCAGAAAAGATGATTGTTTATTGTTTTGCCGATCCTTGTATTTGTATGATGCTTCGTGTTCTTTTTCCTGCCGTGTGGACGGAGTTACGTGTAGTTTCCTTCACTCTACACAATTAGAAAAATAATAATAATATCACGAAAAACCGTAAACTGTTACATCCGTGATAAATTCACTTTCAAACTAATTTTTTTACTACAAAAAATCTCAAACTGGTACGCTTGTGACAAATTTACTTTACTTTAGTTTCTGTTAAATTTTAGTGTCGATTGTTGAGTTGGATTATACGTGGCAATTAACGGGTGTACTTATTTAGGGTTTTAACCTCCCTTTATCATAGATGTATTAATTTGTAGTTTTTTGTGGTATTAATCCAATTTAACGGAAACTAACGGAGGGTAAATTTATTATAAATGTATCAGTTCGGGATTTTTGATTGTTAAAAAATTAATTTTGGGTAATTTTATCACAGGTGTACTAGATTGAGATTTTTTGTGATAAAAAAATTTATTTAAGATAAATTTGTCATGGTGTATCAATTTGGAGTTTGTTGTGGTATTAACACTTAAAAAAAGATCTTTACCCAAAAAAAAAACACTTAAAAAAAGATCTTAAGATCCATGCCATGAGTACAAAATCTGCTCTAGTACATCGTTGAGATTGCTATTCAGCCATTAAAATCGGTTGGTATCTTAATGTGACAGAGGTTGGCACATCAATCAAATTAAAGTCGATAATTTCCAATAAAAGTCTGTAATTTGGTAAGTCACAATGATAAATTTCGATAGATTAATATAGTTGTTAATCTTGAACGTATAAAGAATTTTTGGTACTTTTCCAATCCTAGGAAGAAATCCGTCCAAAAAAATAAACCTAGCAAAGAAAAAAAGTTTATATGTGATTAAAATTAGTTATTGTGGTAATGAGTTGTATATTTTTTTTGTACCAGAAAACCGTTATTCTAAATATAACCTAAGCACAAGCAAAAGTGAAAAAAATCATTTACTAGTTTTAGTATGCATTTCGTTCAATTAAAGCTTTAACGTGTGTCGTTATGTTATAGTCTATGTATTTTAACTGCTCAACTTTCATTTTATCCGGTAAATCCATTGTCTAATTTTATTTATTTATCATGCCAACGCTACATGATTTTTTGGAAAAAAAATTAAAAATATCACAAAGTTAAGTACATTAAACATTCTAAACAGCCATAGCCATCAAGCAAATGCTAAAGAAAATGCTCCCTAAAACAGTACTGTTCATGCTGAGTATACATCCATCGTTTGACGGGGTTGAGGGCAGTTTTATCTTTTATTAAAATTGAAGCCAAGGAAAATGAGAAAAAAAAAGTGAGAAATAATCTCAAATCAAGAGTAGAAACTGCGAGGGATAATATAGTCAATTCAAGGCATAGAGAGGTGCCAAGATTCAATATGCGGGTGGAAAAAGCAAAGCGGGAGCCTCTAATTATACTAAGGCTCCGTTTGTTTCGCGAAAAATGTAATGTTTCTGAAAAATATTTTTCGAAAAGTCATTTTTTAGGAAAATGACAATATTTTCCGGTCTCGAGCTGAGATGTGAAGATGAACTGAGAAATATTTTCTGCCATTTGGTATCCGATTTGATTTTCTAGGAAAAATTACCAAAAAACTCGAATATTTTAATTTTTTAAAATTTTTAATATGTTTTCTTCATGGCCGGCGACCGGCCGAGGAAGAAGCAAAAAAAAAGCAAAGAAAGAAAAAAAAATTAAAAGCTCACTTAAAAAAAGAAAAACATGTTATTTGAGAGAAAGTGAGATGAAAGAAGATATGAAAAACATTTTCCGCTTTCTTAAAAGTGGAAAGTTTATTTTCCACGCATCCACAACTCTCTGTACATAATGTTGAAAAATAAGCTGTGTGCGTGGAAAAAAGGTCGCAAGCTACTTCTCTGTGAAGTCTTGTGACGCAAGTTACGTGATTGACTTAAGCTCGAAGTTTCTGATGTGTCATCTGCCAATCGATCAGAAGCCACGCACAAAGGCTTTGGTATCTATTCCAGCATACGGGGGTTCTATCCAAACTCTTCCGAAACTCTTTAACATCGAATAAAAGTCGTACTCATCGTGCAGTGAACCACTCTCTCTACCTTATAGTAAATTTGTGCAGCATATCATTCTTTATGGTGATTCTTGTGTGTACACTGGAAAAAAACAATGACATTTGCATAGCAAGTGACGCAATAAACTACTCTTTCTGGTTGTCTTTTATGGTTTTTTATTTGGGATAAGCGCGTTACCCGGTAGACTTTCGCTGTTCTAAAAAGTTTCTCTACAGAGCCGAAAGTTATGTTGTGAAGGTTCCCAGAAAAATGACTCACCTTTGCGAAATATACCCTCTCAGTTGGGGCCAAAGCTAGAGCTCTGTCGACCGACCGACCGAACCTGTAAATCAGCAGAAAAGCTCGATGAGGACCTTCAAAAAGCCCCGAACACCGGCATATGTAGTGGCGCAGCTTTCTCAGAGAAGCATATGTGAGCACACATGTACGGAAGGAATTCAAATGGGTGGAAACAGAATGGAAACGGGGAGGGGTTTGCCTTCAAATGCACGGAAGCAGTGGAGATGGTTCTTCTTTACTTGGGCACAGCTATGGCTTTAATGCGGGAGCTCGCGTCACCAAAAGCACTTAAGCTTGGAAGTGATGAGACAGCCCACTAAACCATCAGCCCAGTTGTTGACAGTTCTCTGACGAGCGGTGACCCTCGGTTGTTACAACTAAACCGTCAGTCGCGAAATTTCCTTGAAGTTTACCCAAGACGTCTCCAACACGTTGATTCTCTTTTATCTTCCCCTGTTAAGTCCTTTTCTCTGGGCTCTTTCGCTACCCGAGTGCATCCATTAACTTACTTGAGAATCCATTTACTCCTTAGTAAGGTATTCACGCGAAAAAATCATCTAATGCCAGCTGTTCAAGACTTTGAAGATGTCACCCGGCGCAAAACAACAGTTCCCTCTGTTTCCGCATTGGATTTGCAACTGGAGAGGGGGAGAATTGGAAGATCTAAGGCTGTGTTCGTTTCCGGAAAAATATTCTTTCTAAAAATATTTTTCGTGTTTTTCGGTGTTCGGGGACGGAAAATATTTTCCGTGAGAAAACATTTTCCTTCTCCACCCCCAAATCCTTCATTATTTTGAGGAAAATGATTTTCTCTTTTCACAAAGAGAAAATCATTTTCCCCCAAAGTGAAAGTAAAATTGCCCATGGAAGGGAAAATATTTTCCGTGAGAAAGGAAGTTAATACCCCGGTCACTGCCGTTGGCCACCAGTCGCCGTCGCCGGTTGTCGACGGTTGGCGACCGGCGGCGGGCGCCGGCGCCGGCCGCCGGTCGCCAGCCGCCGCCCATAGCCTCCGCCGCCAGTCGTTGGTCGCCGGTCACCGTCGGTCGTCGCCGGCCGTTGGTCGCCGGTCACCGCCGTCGCCGGCCGCTTGTTCCCGACCGCCACCGATCACCGATCGCCGCCGCTGACCGCCGACCGTCGCCGGTCGCCGCCGCCAGCCATCAGTCATCGGTCACCATCGATCGCCGCCCATCACCGCCCGTCACCGCTGACCACCACCGGTTGCCGATCGCCGCCTGTCGCCGCCGATCGCCGCCGCCGCCGCCAGTCGCCGCCGATCGCCGCCGCCGCCGCCAGTCGCCGGACGCCGCCGGATCGGCAATCACCAAACACCAGAAAATATTTTTCGAAACTTTTTCAGATTTTAGCCGAACGCCAGAAAATTGTGTTCTAGGAAAATATTTTTCAGGAAAATGACTTCCAGGAAAATATTTTCCAAAAGGAGAATATTTTCCGCCAAACGAACGGAGCCTAAGTGTGAAATCGCTTCATTCAATCGTAGAGAAACGGCAATTGCAAATTGCTAAGTAACAATCCTAAGTCCGTATATTAGACTTTTAGACATGAATTGACATTGCCTTTTTAGTGTGTGTCGCGAGGATGAGCCTAAGACAACTTTGACGTGATTCTTAGGCTTTATTTTATTTTGCGAAAAATGAATAATTTAGAAAATATTTTGCTAAAACACAATTGCTTATATCGCTTATAAATATTTTCATTATCAACGAAAATGTTTAGACATAAATTATTGTCGATAATAAAAATATTTTACATTGACTAATTATTTTAAGTAATAAAAGCATTTTTTGAAAAATATTTTCTAAATTATTTATTTTTTGCGAAATAAACATAGCCTTAATTGCCATACATCATATCAAGATCTATAGCCCATCTTGTAGAACCTTAGAAATAACTTCGAATTGCATAATACTCCGGAGCTTTATTGGCAGGGAGTAAAGCCCAAGACACGACTCTTCGTTCAACTCGGGGGAAGAAACATAATCCTTTAGGACTCTATTTGATTCGTGACCTAAGGCTAACTCAGCATTTTTGCCAAGAGTAGTAAACTAATCAATGTTACTTTTGATAAGTTAAAAAGGGTGGGAGGACGACGGGTGCTCGCGACCCCTTGAGGCGTTACCACAATGGTCCCCATCACCCCCGATTTGAATGTCAAAGTCGGCAAACGCATTCCACAATCCCACCAAGATGCTAAGCAGTTAGGAAGTCCCTTAGCACGAGTAATGGTCGCAATTAGACAACGCACTACAAGCTATTCAGAGATCCTTCACGACTTGAATCGCACTCATAACCTCGTGGAGAACAAGTAACATCAATGTTTGAACAAATACCAGGTTGCTTCATTTTGTTAGCTGCATCATCTATTATGAATGAAACTCTGTGGTGGTGCTTGCCCAGATCTTCTGCAGCATTTAGTTATTCGGCTACATCATTCTTACATAGCAACCCTTATCCTCGTGGTTTTCTTCCGGGAGAAAATTCTTTTACATAGCCACAACTATTTGTTGAAAGACAGTCCTCTTTCTCAAAAATTTGTTACAGTAACTTTTCTCAATAGCTACCGGCCTCTTTCTCACATCACATGAGAAGCCAAGATAGAATGAAGACTATCAATAAGTCATCCTGTGTTACATTGAACTTTATATAAATCGAAGAAAGACTGCTCATTCAATCAACCATTGACGGACAGATTATCAAAATAGTGTACATAGACAAATTGGTGCTGCCATGTACGTGACCTCGAATTGCAAGATGACGGTTTCTTAGTGACGTCCAGTATGCTCTTGTAACAAGTTGGAGCAGATCTGAAAGAGATGATTCAATGGACAGATCAATCTCTCATTCTGTGTATGCAAAGTAAAAAAGAGTAGATAGAAAAGCTAAATGAAGACATGGAATAACTCACCATATTTGATTTCTGATCTAGTGTAATTGGGCCACCAAACCTGATTAAGGGAAAATCAATGGTGTGCAAGGATTTAATAACGAGCAAGGTTTATAGAAAATGCTCATCAGGGTTCTTGGCCTGCTTGGGTGCTGTTGAGCGTCAGAAGCGTGGCAACAATATTGATTTGATGGAAGAAATTTTTGAAGGTGAAACAATCGCAATTCGCGTCTTTCTATTGCATGTCTCAATTACAAGAGAAATAGACTATATATAGGCCATAGTTTGATTCGAAATAGAAAACCTCTTTCTAGGAAACCTATTCTAATTAGGAAACCTACTTGACTTAGGAAACTTTCCTAAAATATAACTAGAAACAATATCTCACAATATCTTATCTTATCTCTTAATATCTCACCATATATATGAAAAATCAAAATATGGAAATACGAACAGACTCAAAAAGGAAATACTAACAAATTTGGTTTAATTTCTAATACTCCTCCCTAAACCAAATTCTCTTCCATCGATCATTCCAAGCAGGCTCTTGAACTTTCGAAAAACATCGATCTTGAGAGGTTTAGTAAAAATATCTGCTACTTGATCTCCAGTCTTCACATGCAATACTTCAACTTCATTCTCTTTAACCTGTTCTCGGATGAAGTGATATCGAACATCAATATGTTTACTTCGTTCATGAAAAACTGGATTTTTCGCCAAAGCAATAGCAGAAACATTATCAACAAAAATCTCTGTTGCTTTCTTCTGCTCCATAAAAATATCTTTGAGTAGTCTTCTCAACCATATTGCATGACAAACGCTTGAAGATGCAGCTACATATTCAGCTTCACATGTCGACAGAGTAACACTTGATTGCTTCTTTGATGACCACGTGAAAGCAGTGTCGCATAAGAAAAATACAAATCCCGTGGTGCTTTTTCGATCGTCGATATCTCCACCATAATCACTATCCGAATAAGCTCCAAGTTTGAAAGATTTAGAGCAATAATAGTGTAAACCATGAGAAATAGTACCTTTGATATACCGAAGTATTCTCTTTGCGGCTTTAAGATGAGATGATTTCGGCTTCTCCATGTATCGACTCACAATTCCAACACTATACATAATATCCGGTCTCGTGCATGTCAAGTATCTCAAACTTCCAATCAAGCTTCTATAATATGTCGAATCTACATCGGCACCATCATCAAACTTCGAAAGCTTGGTTCCACACTCCATTGGTGTATTGACCGACATACAGTTCTTCATGTTGAATTTTTCAAGGATATTTTCTGCATATCCTTTTTGAGAAATAAAAATCCCATCGGCATTTTGCTTTACTTCGATATCAAGAAAATAATTCATGAGACCATTATCGGTCATCTCAAATTCTTTCACCATCGATGCCTTAAAAGCATCAATCATCACCGAATTATTTCCTGTAAAAACAAGATCATCAACATATAAACATGCGAGTAAAATATCACCTTTTTCTTGCTTCAAATAGAGTGCATGCTCGTATGGACATTGAGAGAATCCATTCGCCTTGAAATATGCATCAATTCTGGAATTCCATGCTCTCGGTGCTTGTTTAAGCCCATATAGAGCTTTCTTCAACCTTAGCACTTTGTCTTCATAACCTTTCACAACAAACCCCTCGGGTTGTTCAACATAAATTCTTCTTCAAGGATGCCATTCAAGAATGCTAATTTGACATCCATTTGATAAATCCGCCAATTATTTTGAGCAGCAATGGAAATAATCAGTCTAATCGTTTCCATGCGGATGACAGGGGCAAAAACTTCATCATAGTCGATTCTGACTTTTTGCTTGTACCCCTTCGCTACTAATCTAGCTTTGTACCTTGTTACTTCACCTTTCTCATTCTTCTTGGCCTTGTACACCCATTTAACACCAATTGATTTCATGTCCTTCGGAAGATTAGCAAGCTCCCATGTTTGATTTTTCTCGATGGCTTCAATTTCTTCGTTCATGGCTTTCCTCCACTTTTCTTCTTTAGCCGCATCATCATAAGTAAGTGGTTCATAATCTGCAAGAAGACATATAAGATGAAGCTCTTCGGTAGTTTCGTAAATTTCAGACAATCTTCTTGATCTTGGCATTAGCGGTTCATCGACACTATTTGAAGAGGATGGTGTTGATGAACTTGAATAAGATGTTGAAGAAGAAGGTGAAAGTTGATCTTTCAACTCCGTTTGATCGGAATCACCACAAACATTCGCTTCTTCTTTTGGATGTTCTTCCCACATTCCATCTTCATCGAACTTGACATCTCTACTTACATACACTTTCAAAGTGTTAGGGTCAAATAATCGACAGGCTTTGGATGATGAGTCATACCCAATAAAGATGAGATTTTTGCTCTTGTCTTCAAGTTTCGATCTTTTTTGATCCGGGACATGAGCATAGGCAATGCTCCCGAAAATTTTTAAGTGCGAAACACTTGGTGTTCTCCCGGTCCATGCCTCTTGTGGAGTTACGCCTTCAAGTCCATATGTGGGACATCTATTTTGTAGATAGACGACACACGAAACAGCTTCAGCCCAAAGTTTCTTAGACAAATTTTTGCTCTTCAACATGCTTCGAACCGTATCAAGAATGGTTCTATTTTTCCGTTCAGCCACACCGTTTTGTTGAGGAGAATACGGGGCCGTCAAGAAACGCCGAATACCATGATTTTCACAGAATTTGTTGAATATTGCTGAGGTGAATTCTCCACCACAATCAGTCCTCAAAGCCTTGATAAAATAGCCGCTTTCCTTTTCAGCCAAGTTCTTGAATTGTTTGAAAATATCAAACACTTCTGTCTTTTCTTTCAAAAAATACACCCAAGTTTTCCGAGTAAAATCATCAATAAAAGTAGCAAAATATCGATGATTACCATATGAGTGAGGATTGATCGGGCCACACAAATCAGAATGAATCAACTCAAGCGGCTTCTTCGCTTGATAAGTCGCCTCCTTCGGAAAGCTAGTTCTGGAATGCTTGCCAATAACACACCCTTCACATAATTGATCGGGATGATCAATATGCGGTAAGCCATAAACCATCTTCTTGCGAGAAAGCAAATTAAGTCTGCCAAAATTGAGATGGCCGAACCTCAAATGCCACAACCATGAAGGATCATCTACGCATGCCTTTAGACATCGAGACATCTCACTCTTTATATTAAGAATAAACATCCTATTCTTCGACATCTTCACATTTGCAATCAGTTTATTATTTCGATCTCTCAACATAAGATTAAGATTTCTCATATGAACAGTATAACCTTTCTCCAGAAGTTGTCCCAAACTCAAGATATTGCTTGACATTTTTGGAACATAATAAACATTAGTAATAAACTGACGTGCACCATTCTTTAAGCGAATCAAAATTGTACATTTCCCTTCAACAAGAATTTTAGAGTTATCACCGAATGAGACATTCCCTTTAATTGTCTCATCTAACTCGGCAAACATCTCCTTTCTCCCACACATGTGATTACTTGCGCCGGTATCCAAATACCACGTATTGCTTTGACCTTCTTCATCTTCTTTAAATGCCAATAAGAGAACTTGATCAGCATTATTTACCAAGTTCGCCTTTTCGTATGCTCTGCTACTTTGTTTGTTCCAGCAGATAGAAGCATAATGGCCAAGTTTATTGCAATGATAACATCGGATTTTAGATTTATCATACCATTGGCTTGTTGAGTTCTTTCCTCTTCCACGAACACCTCTTTGGTACTGGTATCCTCCATCACTTCGAGTAGGATCTCCTCTGCTTCGTCCGCGACCTCTTCCTCGAAAGTGACCTCGATCACGACCTCGATCACAATCTTGATTTGTCCCGCGATTTTGTACGGGATCTTTTCTTTGCTCCTTCTCATCTCGAATGGTCAATTGCGTTTGTAGAACTTCTTCCACCGGCTCAATCTTTTTCTTTCTCAATCTTTCTTCATGGGCTTGTAATGAACCCATAAGTTCATCGACTGTCATGGCATCCAAGTCTTTGGATTCTTCAATTGCAACCGCAATATGATCATACTTCTTGTCTAAGGACCGAAGTATTTTCTCGACAACGCGAACATCGGAAACATCTTCTCCATTTCTTTTCATCTGATTAACAATTCCCAAAATTCTCGTGAAATAATCAGCAATCGATTCAGATTCTTTCATATGAATTACCTCGAATTCGCCTCTTAAGGTTTGAAGGCGAATCTTCTAAACTTTCTGAACTCCTTGATGTGCGTTTTGAAGAATCTCCCATGCCTCTTTAGCGGTAGTGGCGTTCGAAACTTTTTCGAACATGGAATCATCTAACGCTTGATAGATGATCGACAGGGCATATTGATCTTTCGTTCGAACCTTCTCCAAGGCATTCCTCTGGTTCTGATTCAACGTGGCTTCATCCTCTGGCTCATCATAACCAGTGCTAACAAGTTCCCACACACCGTAGGCGCCGAGTAGAGCTTTCATTCTAACAGCCCAGTTACCATAATTTTCTTTGGTAAGACGAGGGTATTGAAGAGGAAATTGATTGTTCGTTGATGCCATGATCACGAACCGTAAGCTCTGATACCAATTTGTTGAGCGTCAGAAGCGTGGCAACAATATTGATTTGATGGAAGAAATTTTTGAAGGTGAAACAATTGCAATTCGCGTCTTTCTATTGCATGTCTCAATTACAAGAGAAATAGACTATATATAGGCCATAGTTTGATTCGAAATAGGAAACCTCTTTCTAGGAAACCTATTCTAATTAGGAAACCTACTTGACTTAGGAAACTTTCCTAAAATATAACTAGAAACAATATCTCACAATATCTTATCTTATCTCTTAATATCTCACCATATATATGAAAAATCAAAATATGGAAATACGAACAGACTCAAAAAGGAAATACTAACAAATTTGGTTTAATTTCTATCGGGTGCCACAATAGAGATTATTTCATTGACTCTATTACATGGGGAGGGTTTTAGTTTTAGATCAGAAACTCAAACTCTAATTGTAGATTAGCAATATGTTATAATTTGTACTTGAAACTGTAATTGCAGGTGAAAAAAAGACTTTAAAAGAAAAACGGATCACTTGAAAATGAACAAAGTAGAATATAGTTGGTTATAAATTTGAAAACAATGGATTGGTCAGTTAAAAAACGTGAAATTAACATATGACCGAAATATGCATGCGGACTTCCTAGTATAAAAGCATGGTTTAAGTTTCTCAAAAACATGGAATCCACTTACTGGTAAGAATGTATGTGGTCCACAGATGCTGGATCTTCGATAACCTGTAAGAAAGAAATTGTTACGGTGAGAAAGCAAACACAAAAGGCAGCAAAAGTATTCCCCTGATAATTACGGAGATGTTGGTGCCGGTGGTCTTCTGGATTATTTTGGTCGGATTTACATAGTTCTAGAGTATTAGTAGTCTATCTGGATTTCGAAAGGTCTGACACAAGCCCCGTCCATTGATCTAAGTCTAGTTGTGAATTACCTTCCGTAAATATTATGAATAGGTAGTCCTAGAATTCCCTGAGGATACCACGTCACATGTACGAGCTCCGCGAGAAAATGACCTCCAGAATTTCCAGGGTGACGTTTGAACTCATTGACCCCACAACTCTTTACACCTCGCATTTTGTATAGGCCCTCAAGAATGATAGTTCCATAGAGAGTATTGCCCTCCCTTGGTGGTCGGACCTCATGGTTGATGCTATCCCAATCCCTGGGCGATGAGATAGACAGCGTGTCTAAGAAATCATCAAACTCTCAGAACTTGTTGACCACATGAACACCACACTTCTCCACTTTTAACCAGGGGTTGGTGATCCTAAATGAAACATCAATGTGGTTTGACACTACCAGCCAATTTGTATCACATGGAAATTGAGTACCGGACACATAGCTTAGCTAAAGGCAACCTGAATTGACAAATCTGATGGAAACTTAAATGTGGGACCTAGCTGTTTTCGATCAGCAAAGAAGTCACAAAAAATGAAGTTGGCATTTTCCAGATTCTGACAGAAGTTGCAATTGGTTCGTTCAAAATAAGCAACAGATGGCGAATCCTCTCCGTCTATTATTGTCAAGCCAATTAGGTGACATGTCTATACTCTAACAAAGGTGCAACAATCTGGTAGCCAAACCACTCAGGTATTTCACATTGCAGACATGGAGTCACCACATAAATTCCAGGAAATAGGATTCTGGAACAGCAAATGATGTAACGAAGCAACGCCATGGAGTACTTATGCTGCGAGGTGAAATCAAGATCTTGCTGAAGCAAACAGAAGCAGTTAATGAAGCAAAACTGTGAGTCACCAACAGTGCATATAATGAATGGGTTTGATATCCTTTCCAATCTGGGGCACTTGTCAACCTCCAAAAAGATTATGCTTTCTGGAAGTCTTGGCAACACTTCAATTTTGCAATGATTTAATAAGAGGAATTCCAGACCAGAGATATTCTTGATGTTTGCAGGTATGGTGGTAAAACTGTTTTCGGCAAGATCTAATAACTTCAGGGAGGATAAGCAGCCAATATCACTGGGAATTTTTCCTTCCGGAAGACTGCAGCCACTCATATGCAACTGTCAATGTGGACAGCCCTGAGAATGAAGGCAACCGCGGACCACTAGAGTTTAGAGTGCTTCTCAGCATACGAGTCAGCGTCCTCCAAAAGTTTTGTGGCCTTCCTTTACTAACATGAAACCGTAATTTTTTCAGATTTCATAAGCATGTCAAGCTGGACGGGAGATGTGTAATGTCACTTTCACTAATATCAACTCCTCTAAGCACTCTAGGCCCCCGATGCTCTCAGGCAGTTCTTCGAGATTTGAACAACCAGACAGATTGAGAACTTTTAGAAATTTAGATTACCTACGCTATCTGGAAGTCCAGTGAGGTTTCACAGTCACCCAAGTCAAGTAGATTGAGTCTTTCTAAAATTCCAATTGAAAGATGAACTTGAGATAGTGCTTTGCAACCTTTGAGAATTAGCCGCTCTAGATTTGGGAAATTTGTGAAGTTTGGAGTCTCGATGAGTAATTTGGAATCATAGAGGTTGATGATTTTTAACTTCTCTAAGACCAGCATCTAAAAAAAATTGGTTGGACAATATAACTAGCTTGTTGAACATGTAACATGTTTGATGAAGCATACGCGCACACAAGTATTAATTCCAACCTTTTACCCTCTCCAAAGGCTGCTAAGGAGGCTGTCTGGCATATTGAGTCTGAGAAGATTATTTGCAAGAAAGCTTTGTGGAAATGATTTAAGACTTCAGCTGTCCCGTATTAGCCGGCGTAATTGATTTGAAAGGTGCTCAACCCCAGAAGAGAGGTGGATGGCACAAACATCAAGCAATCTCAAGTCTGTCGTGTTTCCGTTCAAGCACACTGTTCTCCAGTAACCAGATTGCGAGACTATGCCTTTGATTTTTCCTGTTCCCTGACAAACAACTCAGAGTATGTCAATGCATGACTAGCAAGTTCTTTTCCTATATCAAAATAAGCATTGTGCCAATTAATTATGCAGAGTACAAACCGAGTTTTTTGACAGAATACGGCTACCATCCTCAAAGAGCTAGACTTTACTTTGATCTCCTGTCTCTTTGGGAAACTCTTGGCAAGCAATTTCCCAAGCCATCTCTTGTATCACATCATGCATCCATAGTTTGTTGTCCCTGATTGCAACAAGAGATCCATGAACAAGGACTTTGATTCCAATATCTGAGTAGAAGCTGCAATTATCCAGAACTTCTGTAATGTAAGCCAGCTCCTTTCCCTCGAAGAACAGGCAATATCTAGGAAAATCTCCTTCTCTTTCTGCAGTAGTCCACAAAAAGCGGTCAGAAACTTTCCCTTCTGGACGTTTTTTAAGCCTGTCCAGTACTCTCTTCCACAGCCTCAACATTCCATTACCCACAGAGGAACCTAAGACATCAAGGGCTAGAGGAAGGCCATTAGCATATCGAATAACCTGCTTTGCAAGCTTCTCAAACCCAGCTGGAGGATGGTTACTTTTAAAAGCTTTCGAATAAAGTAGTTGGAGAGCTTCAACAATAGATAATTTTTCCGCCATATATATGGCATTTACTCCATATTGGAGAAGCAAATTTTCATCTCTGGTTGTTATAATGATCCTACTCCCAAGTCCAAACCAATCAAGATCTCCCGCTAATTTTTCCAACTGCTCCTTTTTATCCATGTCATCAAGAATAAGAACTTTTTAATGTCGCACTTGTTATTTTATCATGTTGGCTCCTTCCTGATTGTCCCTGATTCTCAAATTTTCCTCTTGGAGAATATCACCAAGAAACCGGTTTTGTAGAGGTATCAGACCATTCTTTTTCGAATTTTTTCAGACATTGGCGAGAAAACTACAGCCATGATCAAATTCACCGCAGATTGTATCATAAACTGCTTGTGTAACTGTTGTTTTGCCTATGCCATGCATTCTGCATATGCCAATACTGTGTACATCACCCTCACCCAAGCACAGAAGTTGAACAACAGTTGCAACACGGGAATGCATTCCCACAAGGCCGCCTGCAACATAGGACCGCTGAAGACTCAGTATAATTTAGATATCTCCAATGATTTGCTGAATAAACTGTCTCATATCTGCAACGAAGAAATGCAGATAATTAGTTCCCCAGGGAGCATTCAGGCTATTTAGTTCCGGAAGAGTTAATCATGTATTCTGCTTTAGAAGAACTATCATAATATAGAGTATGACAGTCATGGCATTCTTGGCATGCAGCTTAAAGAAAATAGATCATTCCAATTTAGTGGAAGAGAACCCTACCCATCTTTCAATTCTCTTCCGGCAAGACCAACGGCTTTTTTCAATGCATCCTTCCACCTCTTTATATCTCCCTTGTCGCCCATATAAGTTTCCTCAATTTTACCAAAGTCTGTCCCAAAGTTTCCCCTTAGTTTCCGTAGGTCAGATGGATTGACCTTGTAGAAGATCGGTATCACTGATCCTTCATTGATATCCTTGCACTCCACAGCCTTAGCAACTTTTTCCAAGCACCAAGTAGAAGAAGCATAGTTTTCAGAAAAAAATCAGAAGTACATACCTTGACTTCTCTATTGCCCCAAAAATTTCCGATTTAATGCATTGTCCCCTTGGAAGATCTTGGTCGTGATCATCTTGAAAGGCCACAAATTCCTCTTTGCCACAAAGCATCGTGCAGATTGTCAACAAAGTTTTTGCGAGTATCCTCACCTCTGAAACTCAGGAAAACATCATACTTATATTGAGGAGAGGGAGCTTCAGGATTGCTTGCGAGAGCCTTGCAGAAGATGCCATATCTTCTTGGACAAATTTTGTAAAGACAAGAGAAAGGAATGCATCTTGTCCTTATAGGAGTCCTCAGAAATAAATCGGAGTTGTGTTGACGATCCAACAAAGATGAGGATACTTTTTGGGGTTGTGTAGAAGCACTAGGTCTGATCTGGTACTTCCATTCCAGGGCCGAAGGAGATGAATGAGTACAAGTAAATGCTCCTTGCGTGATCATTATATGCCTGTCAAGATTGTGCAAGCTTGATTTGACGAATTACTGCGTAAGTGTATATCACAAAAAAGATGAAGGAAACTTTCGGACATGCCCTGTAACATGAATGCCACATTTAGTGAACGTTAGAGCCTTAATCTCAAGTAGTTTCCTCTTTGGAACTTCATGATGTTTTGCCATGAACCTCCAATTCGTAAAGTTGTATTAACCCAGAAAACCCAGGAAAAGAAATCAAAGAGACTCTAAAAAGTGGAAATTCTCAAGCAATTGGATTCGGTTACGGCACTTCTAAGAGCAGAAAATGGTCAGCTAGGCACAAAATCATGAAAAGGACACCATAATTATCATAATTTTCTCAGGACGCTCACTTGAGTTGACAATTTTTCAAGCGATCCGACACTGGTGGTGATCCATTTTTTAAAATTACAGCACTCAAATAATCACTTGAAAAGTTGCGACACTCAAGTAAATATTTTTACAGATGTCTCGATATTTAAATGATTTATTGAAAAGTTATAACATGCGCGGTAAGAAAGTTACGACATTTATAATGTACTTATCCTGCACAACATCCAAGCCCAACATCCCCGCATAACTAAACCTACAAAATTTCTGGAGAAAGATAATCAAAGCAAATGGCAGTTTACATCTGTAGCTAAGAAACGGTGAAATGGATACAAACAGTGAACAAACAAGGGACGGCTAGATTCAGAATCAAGCAGAGGAAAGAGAAAACCTTTGAGAATGGAAGGAAGGCTGAGTGCGAGTAAAGAGATGAATCTAGAAGCCGATCGAAAGCTGTCGAGACTTGACTCTGAGAGACTACGATCCAGCGGAAGCTGTTCATACGAAGGATTGCTCAAGTGAAACTCCCAAGAAAGACGACTGTTGATTGCGTTGGCGATTGTTAAATTTTGTATGATACGTCATTGAGATTGTTGGTGACTATGTTGAGTGACTAAAACTAATTGATATTTCAATAAAATTAAAGTCGATAATTTTCAATAAAAGTTGGAAACTTCAAAGGTGGTGTTGGTAACTTACCAACAATAAATGCCGTTAGATTCTAAAAATACTTGTTAATCTTAGAATGTATAAAGAAACAGTGATACTTTTCCGAAACCTAGCAAGATAAAAAAAAATTTAGTGGGTGACTAAAATTAATTGGTCTCTTACCATGTCGAATGTTGACACAATAATCAAATCAAGGCTGGCAATTTCTTATAAAAATCAGTAACTTCCACGACATTGGCAAGCCGTAAAAATAAATGTTGGTAGATTATTGAAATAGTTGACAGTTTTTTAAAGCATAAATAAGTCCTCGGACTTGTCAAAAAACGTGTTAAAAAGTTACTAACGCTTGACTAGAGGTGAGCAAAGTTAATGGTCATTTTTCGGTTACAAAGTTGCTTGACAATTAACCAGCGTCGTTTGCTAAATTACCAACACCGGATTAGGTTTCGTTTCTTAGGGCACGGAATGCCAATGCCTAGGAGGGGATACGTCATGATTTTAGGCGTTAACCATCCTGAACGGAAATATGACATGCCTATGAGGGCTCAGAACGCCAACTTTGTTTACTCATAGATGATGGGTACACTTTGCTTCTCCAAACGCAAATGATTAGTTTTAATTGATGAAAGTAGTTGTTAACTGTCGTGGCCGCTTCTTAATCTTTCCCCTCCCTTTTAGCTAAACACTAGAAGAATATTTTCAAATCTTCATTGGTTTAGAGTAAAAGGTCTTGAACTCAAATTTTCCATGCATATATGTGCATGGCCTAATCTTAGATCAAAGCCTAACCCAACCGTGAGGAGGAGTGTTGGAATTTTAAATCACAATTTCATGTATCGGCTTAATCAAAACATTTTCAGTCTAAGTCTATCGCAATAGCTCCGGCTGTCGATAAAGATATAGATTTGGAACTTAGATCTATTCCATGAAGGAATGACAGCTCGGGGATTGTTGGAGTCAACTACCAAGCACAATCTTCGTCGTTGTTAAGCCTGTGATAAATTATTTCTCATACTGTTATGTTAAAGAAAAAGCCTATTTGTTCGAAAAATATATACATGTGTAGACATCACTTAGCACGAAGCTCTCTCCGTGTGCAAAGAGACTCTTTCCCCTTTCGTCTGAATACGATTTCAATCACACATCAGCGCGGCAACGGCCTTGTGGCGCATCAAAATTCCACGTGGCAAACGGTGATTGCAGCTGCTCGAGCTGAATTGCGCATCTGACCCACTTAATATGGAGAAGTTATTGCATGATTAGTACACTCACTAGACCATTGCCATCCCAATCATTAATTGTGTTGGACTTATTATTGGGCCCATATGATTAACGGTGGAGAGCTTCCTCAATCACCGGCTCGGTTATTAAAGATGACCAACGGACGGGCTGCTCGGAACGAAAATGGACTAGCTTGAGCGACGCCCTTACGTTACAAGTTTGGTCTTGCCTGAACTGACCGTTTAAATAAATTTTATATCATAGGCAGGCTTGTTTAGCATATGAGCATGCCCCAGCCCAATGATCACCTCTACCGGTTAGTAAAATGGTAACGTTTTTCTGTTATTCTTGAAAAAACATCTTCTAACTAGGCATTTGATCAATCGCTTTAAAGATATGGACATCAATCATATGTCAACTTTATTAAAAATAAATGTAGGAAGTTTTCTCCGTGGAAGAGGATGGCCAATTTGCAAAGTACCTGTATCTTGATGAAGGGTCTTCTTGACAAGGGACACTTTTTAAGCATACTTTACAAGGGACACTTATTAATCATTGCAAATAGCAACTGCCTTATATAGTCATTTAGGGCCCGTTTGGTTCGGCTTTGGGAGAATGCATTTGGGGAAATGCAAATACCTTTGGGTGAAAGCCCATTGGGGAAAGGCAATGGTGTTTGGTAAAAATATTTTGTAAAGTTACTTTGGGCAAAATATAGTGTTTGGTAAACTTTTTTTTGCAAATGGACTTTGAAAATTATTTTATTTATTAAAAAAAATACAAAACAGGTCCCATCGCCGGAGCCGGCCACTGGCCGCCGGAGCCCGAGGTCAGGCGACCCCCGGCGAGACAGATCGGCCGCCGCCGGCGGTCGCCCGACCCCAGGCGACCCTCGGCGGGGGTCGCGCGACCTCAGGCGACGGCCGCGACCCCCGCCAAGGGTCGCCTGGGGTCGCGCGACCCAGGCGGCCGTCGCCTGGGTCGCGCGACCTCAGGCGACCGTCGCCTGAGGTCGCGCGACCCAGGCGGCCGTCGCCTGGGTCGCGCGACCCCCGCCGAGGGTCGCCTGGGGTCGGGCGACCGCCGGCGGCGGCAGATCTAGCTCGCCGGGGGTCGCCCGACCCCAGGCGACCTCGCCGAGGGTCGCCCGACCCCAGGCGACCTCGCCGGCCGCCATCGCCGGCCCTTCCAGCGAAGAAGATGAACAGTGCCAACCGAAAAAAAAAAAAATATGTGAACAGTAGCATTCCACGAAGGCTGAAAGCCCAAAGTAGGTCCGGACCAGCCTTGGGCTTTCAGCATTTGGAATGCTAGCATTTAGCCAATGCTAGTCCCAAAGCTGAACCAAACACTTCAGCATTTTGGGAAGGGGCTTTCGAGGCCCAAAGCCCCTTCCCAAAGCTGAACCAAACACCCCCTTACTCTCTCTCTTTTTTTCTTTTTTTTCTGGGTTTGGCCCACATGAGGGGCGACAAGTGATCGCGGATGACATCAGAGGAGAACCCTCTTTCGATAGATGTATTTTAATGATGGGCTAGGACTAAGCCCATCCAATGAGTTGCTAAGAGCGAGGCTCCGGACATGTTTTGACGATGACAAATGATTGGAATGGATCACCTTACACATCAACTAGGGGGAAAGTGTTGATGAGCAATACGACCAAACCCTAACAAGAATGTGAGCTTTATAGACCGGGTCATTAGATGAACATAACATGTACTAACTATACATGAGTTCAACAAGTCCACAGCACATGACTAGTGTTACCAGACTCGTGTTAAATGAGACATTAATTAGTTCACATGCATAAAAATAATATAATTGATTTTTTTTCAAATTGGAGACCAATAATTAACTAGCGGCGGCTACGAAATAGTTGATTGAAGTATTTTTTTAGATTTCAACCAAAAAAAAGTAGTATTTATATTGTTTTAAAGTTTTTAAATGTAGAGAAGTTATTAAGATGAGTAGGTTTGATGGTCAAAAGTTAGATTAAGAAAATGGAATTGCAAAACATCTAAGTTCGGCGATCAAATAAAAGTTTATCTTCACGAAGCATAATTTGTTTTTCGATTAATAGTTAGATAGCTATTAAATAATGGGTGAAGGTGGATTTATTTTTTATTCTCGTAGAATCACAGCAACGACATAATCGTTTTATTTTCATATGGATTCTCAGAGTGAAAAATACAAGGACATGATTTTTATATTTCCAGGTTGCTTTGCTGCTTAATGCGCACTAAAAACTCCCCACCCAATTAATTCCCGGGACACCACATAGAAATGGCGAGAAAATTGGATTGGGATTGAGCCCTCGAGGGAAACGTGTCGAATTTTTCTTCAAGGCATAGCGCGATATCATCACTCAGAACTAGGCCTTCTTGTATTGATCGGAGCTTCAAAGCAAGATGTGAGACGAGGGAAAATTATCAAAAAAGTCTTAAATTTATTGCGATTATGCCAATTCAGTTCAAAACTTTTTTTTGTCAATTAAGTTATAAACCTTTTGAATTTGTGTCAATTCAGTCCATCTGGATAATTTTGGCTGGAAATTGCTGATATAGACACTAACCATTTTATGTGACGTGGCCAATTAATGGGAATAATTTTTAATAATTTTTTATTTCTTTTTTTATTTTTTTCTTCCCTTTTTTCTTCGGCAGGCGAGGTCAACCTTGCCCGCCACTGACAAGGTTGAGCCTCGCCTATGCCATTGCTGGGTGGGGACAAACCTTGCCATGGTTGGGTGAGGCTCAACCTTGCCTAGCAATAGCAAGGTCGAGCCTCGCCCATGAGTCACCCTCGCCAAGCCATAGGAAGAAGGGTAGGAAAAAAAAAGAAAGAAAAGAAAGAAAATTAAAAAATTAAAAACATTATTAAAAATTATCCACATCAACGTTGGTTGCGTCACGTAAACCGACGTTCATATCAGCAATTTCCGGCCAAGATTGACCAGATGAATTGAATTGACATAATCGCAATAGGGTGAGGACTTTTTTGGTAATTCTCCAGTTATAAGACATGATTTAATATTTAAATACTCTATTATAGGGTGAGTATAGGTGAAAGTAAGCACAAAGTTGTAGAGAGGTAATGGAAAAATTGGGATTGAGGGAAAGAGAAGATGATGGGTAAAGAGATGGTAGAGAAGAAGAAAAATTTGGAGATGTATCGAGCATTGTTGAGATAGCAATCGGAGCAAAGGTAGTGTTGATCTGGGGTAGATAATTTGATGTGTTTTCGTGCTCCAATGCTATGTTGATGTTTAGAGTCACGGAGAAAATAACAACAAACTATTTATGGTAGTCCAACCCCCATTAAGGTTGTATTATATGTATTTATAGGAGTGACTAATTACTGTAAGAGTACACATAGAAATATAATTACAGAAAGACCCATAATACATATAAATTACATAGTAATAAGTTTGTTGTCCCTGATTGTGATAAGAGATCTATGAACAAGGACTTTGATTCCAACATCTGAGTAGAAGCTGCAATTATCCAGAACTTCTGTAATGCAAGTTGTCTCCTTTCCCTTGAAGAAATAGGCAATATCCAGGAAAATCCCCTTCCCTTTCTGCTTCAGTCCATAATGATTATTCTAAGCCGTCAGAAACTTTCCCTTCTTGACGTTTTTTAAGAATGTCACGTACTCTCTGCCATGGCTTCAACATTCTCTTAGCCAAAAAGGAACCCAAGACATCAATGGCTCGAGGAAGGCCATTAGCGCGTTGAGTAACCTGCTTTACATGCTTCTCGAAGTGGTTACTTTTAAAAGTTTTCAAAAAAGTAG
Organism: Syzygium jambos; assembly: GCA_031216235.1. Taxonomy (NCBI): domain Eukaryota; kingdom Viridiplantae; phylum Streptophyta; class Magnoliopsida; order Myrtales; family Myrtaceae; genus Syzygium; species Syzygium jambos. The sequence continues at coordinate 862,289 of CM062225.1, read as the reverse complement.
TTCGACCGCTTCATCAATAGATAATTTTTTAGCCTCATATATGGCATTTACTCCACATTGGAGAAGCAAATTTTTGTTTCAGGTTGTTATGACAATCCTACTCCCAGGTCCAAACCAATCAAGATCTCCCGCTAATTTTTCCAACTGCTTCTTTTTGTCCACGCCATCAAGAATAAGAACTTTTTTATGTCGCACTTGTTCTTTTATCATGTTGGCTCCTTCCTGGTCGTCCCTGACTCTCACGTTTTCCCCTTGGAGAATATCTTTAAGAAACTGGTTTTGTAGAGATATCAGACCATACTTTTTTGAATTTTCTCCGACATTGGCGAGAAAACTACAGCCATGATCAAATTCACGGCAGATTTTATCATAAACTGCTCGTGCAACAGTTGTTTTGCCTATGCCCCGCATTCCGCATATGCCAATAATGCGCACATCATCCTCACCCAAGCATAGAAGTTGAACTACATTTGCAACACGGGAATGCATCCCCACAAGACCGCCTGCTACATAGGACCGCTGAAGACTGAGTTTACTTTCGATATCTCCAATGATTTGCCGAATAAACTCTGTCTCAAATCTGCAACGAAGAAATGCAGATGATTAATTCCCAAGTGAGCATCGAGGCTGCTTACTTTTGGAGGAGTTACTCATGTGTTCTGGTTCAGATGAACTATCATAATACGGAGTACGACAGTCACGACATTCTTGGCATGCAGCATAAAGAAAATAAATCATTCCAAGTTAGTGGAAGAGAGGCCTACCCATCATTCAAGTCTCTTCCGGCTAGAGCAGCTACTTCTGTCAGTGCATTCTTCCACCTCTTTATATCTCCCATGTCATTCGTACGAGTTTCCTCAATTTTAGCAAAGTCTCTCCCAAAGTTTCCCTTTAGTTTCCGTACGTCGGATGGATTGACCTTGTAGAAGATCGGTATCACTGATCCTTCATTGATATCCTTGCACTCCACAGCGCTGGCAACTTCTTCCAAGCACCAAGTAGAAGAAGCGTAGTTTTCAGAAAATATCACAAGTACATATCTTGACTTCTCTATTGCCCCCAATATTCCTGATTTGATGCATATTCCCCTCGGAAGATCTCGGTCGTGATCATCTTGAAAGGCTATAATTCCTTTTTGCCGCAAACCATCATGCAGATGGTCGACAAAGTTTTTGCGGGTATCCTCACCCCTGAAACTCAGGAAAACATCATACCTATATCGAGGAGAGGGAGCTTCATGATTGCTTGCGAGAGCCTTGCAGAGGATGCCACATCTTCTTGGACAAATTTTGTAAAGACAAGAGAAATAAATGCATCTTGTCCTTATAGGAGTCCTCAGAAATAGATCCGAGTTGTGTTGCCGATTCAACAAAGATGAGGATAGTTTTCGGGGATGAATAAGAGCGCTAGGTCTGATCTGGTACTTCCATTCCAGGGCCGAAGGAGATGAATGAGCACGAGCAAATGCTCCCTGCGTGATCATTATATTCCTGCCAAGATTTTTCAAGCTTGATTGAACAAATTACTACAGTCTATCACCCGGAAAAAAAGAAGAAAGAAACTTTCAGATATCCTCTGTAAGATGAATGTGACGTTTAGCGAAGGTTAGCTGAAGACTAGTAGGATGTCTAACTCGGAGCCGAGTCTATCGCAGTAGCTCCAGCTGTTGATGAGCACATCGATGTGGAACCTTGATCTGCTTTGGTCCACTCCATTCCAGGTCTGTTCCGTGAAGGAATGACAGCCTGGGGATCGCTCGAGTCAACTCCCAAGCAGCAATCTTCATCTGTGTTAAGTCTATGATAAATTATTTCTCGTACTATTATGTTAAAGAAAAAGTATTATTTCAAGAATATATACATATGTAGACATCAATCGGCACGAAGCTCTCTGCATGTGCAGATAGTATTTATGTATTCGCTGGATATACTTCTCCCGCCATCTGAATCTCACCAAGGCCAAAGAGACGTTTTTCCTTTCATCTGAACATGATTTCAATCGTATGAACGCGGCAATGGCCTTGTGATGCATCCATGTTCCGCGTGGCAATCGGTGATTGCAGCTGCTCAAGTTAAATTGCGCATCTGACCAACTTAATATGGCAAAGTTATTGCGTGGTTCATACACTCTGTAGACCATTATCATCCCAATCATTAGGACTTATCATGGTGCCCATATGATTTAGGGGTGAGCATGGTCCAGGTGGGCGGTTCCCACCTTCAAATCAGGAACTGCCCACTAAGAACTGGTCTCAAAAAATTGAAACCGAGAGCCGCCCGTTGGTTCCATGAAACCAACAGGCGGTTCTCGGTTCCAATCGGTTCCCAGGTGAGTCCATAGAACCGATCTCACCAAGCCTCACGCGATTAGTGGCTTGTTTTCCAGTAAGAGAAAGTAAAGCAAAAAATTTCAAGCAATAAACGGTAGAGATAGACTTAGTCTATATAATTTATAGACCATGCAATATTTCTTTCTCGATTACCAATCCGGTTAATAAAGGTGATCAACGGTCGAGCTCCTCGTAAGGAAAATGGACTAGTTTGAGCGACACCTTACATTATAAAGCCCGGTCCGGCTCAAACCGAACGTTTTTATGAAATTTTTGTATCATGGGCAAGCTTGTTCAATTTATCAGCACGGCCAGCCCAATGATCACCTCTACCAATTAGCAAAATGATAGTGTTTTTTTATTATTATTCTTAGTTAGAGGAAACTTCTTTTAACCAGACATTTGATTGATTGCTTTAGAGATATGGACATCAATCATATGTCAACTGAAAATAATTCTAGGTAATGGCTAATTTGTTACCCGGAGACAGTTTTCTCCATGGAAGAATATGGCCAATTAGCATGAGAACAATCGTCCATTCCAAACTCGCTCCAGGCTCCACTAACATTAAACCCTTCTCCAAAAGATGTGGTAAATAGAGCAACCGACAACGCAAGAATTGTACTTGGACATCTCCAGCCTCACATCAATGGGTAAGATCTTCGTCAACACTCAAACCCAAATAGCCGCCTCGTTATTACAGTCACTCTGGAGTACTACATTTTTCGGGTTTGGCCCGCTTAAAAGGGGGGGACACCTCGTTACGGATGACATTATAACAGAATACCCTTCAACAGATGTATTTCATGGATGGTCTGGGACTAAGCCGATCCAATGAGGGCTAAGACTGCGGCTCTTGACATGTTTCTCGAACGATGCAGGATAGGGATGGATTGCATTACACATCAAATATGGGGAGAGTGTTGATGAGCCACGCGAGCAAACACCGACTAAAATGTGAGCTTTGCGAACTGGGTTATTAGATAAACATAACATGTATTATGTGTAGACAAGTTGGACAAGTCAATGAACGTGCGTGGCTAGTGTTACCGGACTCGTGTAAAATGAGACAATTTGCACATGCATAAAATAAAATATAATTGATTTTTTTTCAAATTTGAAAATAATAATTAATTAGAGGTGGCTACGAAATGGTGGATTGAAGTAGTATTTAGATTTCGACCCAAAAAAAAAGTAATATTTGTATCATTTAAAATTTTTTAAATGTGGAGAAGTTATTAAGATGAGTAGGTTTAATGGTAAAAAGTTGGATTCAGATAATAGAATTGTACATCGTCTAAGTTCAATGATCCAATCAAAGTTTATTGACAGTTTATAACAAAATTTGCAAAAATACAATAGATTTAAGACTTTTTAGATAATTTTCTCCAAAATAGAGTCATAACCTGTCATCGAGGGGCTTCAAAAGTGACTAATATGTTTTTGCTGGACAATTTTATTCGGAGTTTCTCCAGCCCACTAGGATCTTTGGCCACAAACGTGCGTGAATGCCTTCGCCACCAAATATTGTTCAACTCGATCGTGCCAAATCAATTTTTTTCTCTAATATAATGTCGCTTAAATTACATTTTCTTCATTTTTTCGTTTTCTCTTTCCTTAAAAAAAAATTGGACGGGATTGAAACCAATCTAACGGGACCACTACCAAGACCCGCAATACATTTAAGACCAGACCCGTCATTTGCTTACTACTCAAGTTATCCCGAATCCGAGAATAAAGCGGGAAATCAAATCTGCAACCATCTACTTGCAAATCAAGTCTTGCACCACTTGACCGACCACCTGGTTGGTTATTCAGTTGAATATTTACAAAGATTGGCCTTATTTGAACCAATGCTTTTCTCAACATGCCTCACGTTATTTCCTTCTTTATGATGATGAACTCAAGGATAACAAGTACGCTCTACAAAGTGAATAGATAGAATATGCCCCATAACTTTCATTGATGTGAGCTGTAATGCCAGTGAATAGCTAAAATACAACATTGTCTGTAACACATGCGATTGTAAAACAATATGATACCATAGCTAAACTAGTTAAAAACTAGGCCAAATATGCACATTCCTTAGGCCGAATATGCACATACCAAAGTGAATACATAGAATATGCCCCATACCTTAGTGTCTGTGTCTTCATTTAAAAAAAGTGGACATTTCATGTCAAGATGAAGCTATCGCGACTCACATTTTGAATGATGTAGATGCATAGTTGGAATCAGACAGTATAACCTGACCGCAAGTTATGTGGAAGAGCTAGTCTTTTAATTAAGCACATGGACAACAACGGAATACACCATGATTTTTGGGGAAAGGACGTCCCCTTTTTGTTTTCTTTTTGTGCTTTTCTTCTGCCCCCAACACCCAATTTTGATTGATCCTTTCATGCGTCAATAACTTGTGTAGACTTAATCGTGGCTTTTCGTAGACTTATGTTCCGGCTGTCGAAGTAAGATATAATTCAAAATCTTCACTATCGAGAATTGCATTACCATATAAAAGAATGTCTCCCTTATCAATTGAGATTGAATCGATGGTGAGTCATTAAGAATAGATCCTGAACTTGACTCGCTTTTGTCTACACGATTAAGGAATTCAGTTGGAGATTTTTGCCATTGAAATCTCGTGGGAAAAATTGGGTGCACATGTTTTTTCTAGAATTGTAAATTCTAGATCCCAAACTCAACTTTCTAGAGTAGATCCCGAACTCGACTCGCTCGTGCCAAGTGATTTGGTGAGGTTGACCTCTCTAGATCTGATGAGGCCAACTTCACCTAGCCATGGCGAGGTTCGCTCGAGGCTAGCGAGGTCGACCTCGCCAACCATCGTCTTTGGCCGGTCACTAAGACCCGGTGACCGACTAGAGGAGGAAGAAGGGAAGAAAAAAAAAGGAAAGAAAAGAAAAAGAAAATAAAAAATAATTCAAAAATAAATATTCAAAAATTATTTAAAATTGTCCATGTCAACGCCGACTGTCCTACGTGGCATGCCGAGCATCCACGTCAAATGGACTCAATTGGCAAAATTGAAAGGTTTAGCATTGAATTAACAAAAGTGCATAGGTTTGGAACTTTTTCGATAATTTTTCCAAAATATTTGTGTTCCTCCACTATAAATTGTAGTTTTAATCATCGGTTCATCTATTACGTGTATTATAATTAATTTCTTTTAATGTTTTTAGTTGTTGTTTTGATTATTGTTTCGTCTATTTCTTTGATTTAATTACTTCAATGGTTTTAATCTCTCTACACGATTTCTACCAAATGTATCTCTCGTTTCAAGTCACATTCAATTTCAATCGAGAGTTTCTATCACGATTCTAATTTAATTTCTCAAAGCATGCTTTTCCATTTCGCGATATTAGTTTCGACTAGAGTTTTGTCATTTGGATGAATTGCTAGCCTTCTTTGTTTCACTTTAAAAAATGATAATTCTCGAGACTTTTATGTTATTTAAAGGTTGAATAGCTCTTCTTGTTCAAGGATTGGATTTGAATCCTCACACTTGTGCATTCTTTTGTGACCACCCTCAAGACTACATAGTTATTGAGTGTCTGTGGGACGAGCCACGCCCAATGCACGCCTAGTGCACGCCTGATGCACACCTAGTGCACGCCTGATGAGAACTAATCGGGTGCTCAAATATTGAGTGTATGTGGGATGAGCCACGCCCAATGCACGCCTAATGCACACCTAGTGCAGGCCTGATGAGAACTAATCGGGTGCTCAAAGAACTCTAAACATTTTTCAGGACAAACCCTAGAGAGAGGGGCTTGAAGAAGGCAGTAAGGAGAGAGAGTGAAAGCAGGAAAGTAGCTGAACAGAGCGTCATCTCATAATCAATAATAGCCGCATAATTTCCAGAAGAATAAGAAAGTGATTATAACATTGTACTAAAATGCCTTCGGCACCACCAGCATCTCGCATGTCCAACTATCCCGCCTTAAGAATATTTCTTGAATTATTCCTTCGTGTCATGTGCATGTTTAAATCTTATCATTCCAATTTCTTATTCAGCATTTGAATTCTATTCTAGGCTAACCCATGCTTAGTGCGAACAACTCAACTATATATTTTCTTTTTCTATATGGAATTTAATTTCTCAGAGCATGCTTTTCCAATTCGCAATATTAGTTATGACTAGAGTTTTGTCATTTGGATGAATTACCGCCCTTCTTTGTTTCACTTAAAAAAACATAATTCTCGAGAATTTTTTGTTACCTAACAAAATCCTCCCTTTCAAAGGCTTAACAGCTCTTCTCACTCAAGATTTGGATTTGAATCTGGGACCATCCCTAGGACTACAGGAGTTACCGAGTGTATGTGGGACGGGGAGACTGCCACGCGCAATGCACGCCTATTGCACCCCCGATGCACGCCTATTACACGCTTGATGAGAACTAATCGGATGTTCAAAATTCATGTCGGGAGGCTGGCGACATGCCCGACAAATCATTGAAGTAGACCCTCTCAAATTGACTCTGCGAAATGAGTGTTGTCCTCCTAGCCTCCCTGCCGAGACAACAACGCGCCGTCAAGTTGGGAAGCCATCCATAGAAGCAGGTTTTTTTTGCTCTTTCGTGGTGTTCCAGAGTGTTGCACGCCTTGTCGGCGACTGTCTTTGCGTCTGCCACCCATTTCTTGACATCGGCTTCAATCTGCTTCATGTTGTTTCGAGCCTGGTCGACTGAATGCTGCACCCTTTGCCTCGTATTATCCAGCTCCACAACCTCATTCTTAAGTTGACGAACGTAGCTGTCATAGGATGTCATGTAACCGCATGCACGACCGATCGGGGCCAGCAGGTAATCCACCACTTTGGAAGCTATAGGCGAAACAACAATTTCTATTTTTTCCCCTTTCTGAAATTTATCTTTCCGGTTTGGGAGAAAGGAAAGTAAAGGATTCATATATGGGGAGGATGGCTTAGGACAAACCCAAGAGAGAGAGCGAGGACAGAGAGCTGCGAGAGAGAGGTGAGGGTTAGAGGTACCTGAAGATGCGGTTAGGAAACAGAATAAGCTTTTCAGCCAGGATGCAACCACCAAGGATTGTCTGAGAGATAACAGGTGTGATGCCGCGGTTCAGGTTTCCGAGTATCTATATGCATGCAGGTGTCACTAAACATAGAATTTTGACGAGGACTAAACAAACGACTTTTTCGTGTGATTTTTCAGGTTCTGTGGGGTAGCTAATCCCTTTGTTAAGCGAAGTGTAGATAGGGAATTATCTGACTTGGGAGTTCCCAAGCTGAATGGCGTCAGAGCCTCAGGACCATCAAATACTGTCCATCAAAAAGTTAACCCACCACAACCAAGAAAGATCGAACAGACAAGCCAAAAAAAGTTGGACCAATCCGTTGATGTGCTTAAGCATGCAAATAGTGAAGGTAATGGTGCAGGAGTGATGCAACCACCGAGGATTGTCTGAGATATAACAGGTGTGATGCCTTGGTTCAGGTTTCTGAGTATCTATATGCATGCAGGTGTCACTAATCATAGAATTTTGACGAGGACTAAACAAACGACTTCTCTGTGTGATTTTTCAGGTTCTGTGGGGTAGCTAATCCCTTTGCTAAGCGAAGTGCAGATAGGGAATTTTCTGACTTGGGAGCTCCCAAGCTGAATGGCGTCATAGCCTCAGGACCATCAAATACTGTCCATCAAAAAGTTAACCCACCACAACCAAGAAAGATCGAACAGACAAGCCAAAAAAAGTTGGACCAGTCCTTCGATGTGCTTAAGCATGCAAATAGTGAAGGTAATGGTGCAGGAGTTCATGATCAAGCCAGCAAATTGCCCACAGACAAAGAAAAAGTCACTAACTTGCCTGCGAGTAAAAAGTTGGGCCAGAATGGCAAGAACTCTTCCACAGCTGGGGGTTCTCTGGCAAATCTATGGGGTCGTGCTTCCACCACAACAAAATCAAGTGCTGGCCCAGCAGAAAATAGCAGCTCTGCTCCAAGTTCCAATGGTTGGTTCCTTTGTCTCTTTCAAAAGTTTGCTTTAATTCTCTCGTGTCCTCTAAGACATTTTTTTATAAGGACTATTACGGAGTTCCTTCTGTTAATGGAAAATATTTCTTCATCAGTTAGTGCAGAAGCTCAAATATGTGCCCTTGAGGCAGCAGAATTGAACAACGATGATGAGGGTCAGGATGTCAATTTTAAGAGAAGCTCCAAAACCGAAGGCGGTAGAAAAAGAAGAGTTGTATTTGATTTCTCGGATGAAGATGAGTATGAAGATGCAGTCAATTTGGCATTACCTGATTTTCCAAAAGCCCGGTCTATCCTTGCTTCAAAAGAGAATACCAAGGAGTTAGTTTCTGAGAAGAAGTGCGAGGAAGATAAAATGGAAGGAGGCTTGAACACAATGTGAACCATTACTATTTAGTACTCAAAGTGCGTTCCGCCATGCTTAAGCATCCCGGTTAAGAAAACTGTTGGAAATATGGGATAAATTGATGGGTGAATGAATGAGAAATTGATGCTCAAAGAACACCCTTGACTTGGAAGTGGGAAGTGAAAAAACACTAGTCCCACATTGAAAAAGAAAAAAGGCTATGTAGTTCTTTATATACAGTTACACTCATTTGAAGTGGTAACTATCATAGCACAAACACTATGTCTCGCGCCTAGGCGCATGGGGTGCAAATCCGACGCTCGAAAAGCTGAAACTTGGGCACAAGCGCACGTCCCATGCACACGATTGCAAGACCGAAAAGTAGGCCTCGTGACGAGCCCAATTTTGTCTTCTGATTTATTTTTCAACTCAAGCTGTTACAAAGTGAAACGTATGATTAATAGCAGGTTAATGGCGTCGTTACGGAATTAATTATATAACGACAAGCTATTACGGAATTAATTATATAACGGTAATCGTTACGGAATTAATTATATAACGTCAAGCTATTACGAAATTAATTTTATAACGTTTATAACAGCAAGCTGTTACGAAATTAATTATATAACGGCAGCTGTTATGAAATTAATTTTATAACGGCAAGCTGTTATGGAATTAATTTTATAACGGCATATTTAATCGGCCGTTATTCCCGATACGTATTAATTTTGTAACGACCGATTTAATCGGCCGTTATTATTCCCAAAATTCTCTCCCTCTGTTCTATTTTATCGAAATCATTCTTCCTCTGTTTAGGATTCTCTGCATTTTGCACTGTTTTCGATAGTGTTCAGTTCCGCAATTTGTTCAAGTTCGCCGGAAGCTTTGAAGTGCTTATTACTTCTTAGCCGTCAATCGTTGTATCCTAGGAGACAGACGTTCATGAAACCTTAATCGCGTAGTGGAGGGAATGAATCTGTTTTAAAGAAACTGTGTCAAATATAGGTCTCGGTATTCGTTTGTATCGATTCCAACTTTGTTATTGTAATTTCGTTTCTTTACAATTCTGTATTATTTGTAATGTTTATACTAATGCCGATTTGAATTTCGCAACAATCTTAAAACAGATTTGTGGTTTTAAAATTCAAATGGCTATTGGAAACGAAGTTGTGGATGTGGCTGCTGACAACATCACCAAAGAATCTACCAATGCCTCAGTTGTCCAACTGCCTGGCTCATCCTCTGTTCCTTCGGCGGTTTCTATCCACCATGGTGAGAAACCTGAAAAGTTCGACGGATCGAACTTTAAAAGGTAGCTGCAAAAGATGCTGTTTTATTTAACAACTTTGAATCTTGCGAGATTCTTGACCGAGGAAGCTCCTAATATATCCGATGGAGAAACGGACAAGCAAGCCTTCAACGCTGTTGAAGCGTGGAAGCACTCTGACTTCCTGTGTAGGAATTATGTCATGAATGGCTTACATGACTCATTGTATAATGTTTATTGTGCAAAAAAAAAACGGCAAAAGAGTTATTGGAAGCCTTGGACCGGAAATATAAAATAAAGGATGCCGGAGTAAAGAAATTTGTTGTCGGTCGATTCCTTGACTATAAAATGGTGGACTTTAAGACTGTGATCACTCAAGTGCAAGAAATTCAAGTGATCTTGCATGAAATTCAGGCTGAAAGAATGATGTTGAGTGAAACCTTCCAAGTGGCTCCTATTATTGAAAAGCTACCTCCCGGGTGAAAGGATTTCAAGAACTATCTCAAGCATAAGCGAAAGGAAATAAACCTGGAAGAGCTGATTGTTAGACTTCGAATTGAAGAAGACAATAGAGGATTTGAACGCAAAGGGTTCAATCCTACTACAGCTAAGGCAAATGTTGTGGAGCTTAGGCAAGGTCACAAGAACAAGAAGATTGCCAAGCCAAAGTTAGGACCAAAAGGAGGAGTTTCCAAGAACAAGTTTCAAGGAAAATGCTTCAACTGTGGCAAAATGGGCCATAGATCTGTGAATTGCAGACTTCCGAAGAAGAAAAATTATGAGGCAAATATGGTGAATGGCATCGCTCAAGACGTGTCAAACATAAACCTTTCTGCAATGATCTCTGAAGTAAACTTAGTTGGGTCCAATCCGAAGGAATGGTGGATTGACACTAGTGCCACTAGGCACATATGCTCTAATAAGGATCTGTTCATAAATCTTGAACCAATTAATGGGGAAAAGGTTTTTTTGGGAAACTCTGCATCTTCTGTTGTTGAAGGCCAAGGGAAGGTATTGCTCAAGATGACCTCTGGAAAAGAGATGACTCTAAACAATGCCCTATATGTGCCAGAAATCCGAAAGAACCTGGTTTCTGAGTCTCTGTTGAACAAGCATGGATTTCGTGTGGTGTTTGAGTCAGATAAAGTTATTTTGTCTAAATCCGGAATGTATGTGGGGAAAGGATATATAACTGATGGGCCTTTTAAGCTCAATGTAATGACAATTATCAATAAAAATAAAAAGTCTTTCGTTTATTTGCTTGAGTCTTCTAATTTATGGCATGGTAGACTAGGACACGTTAATTATGATACATTGCGTAGATTAATTAACTTGGAACATATACCTTCATTTCAAATTGATTCAAAACATAAATGTGAAATTTATGTTGAGGCAAAATTAACGAGATCATCATTTCAAACAATTGAAAGAAACACCGAACCCCTTGAATTAATTCATAGTGATGTTTGCGATTTGAAATTCATACAAACGAGATATGGTAATAAATATTTTATTACCTTTATCAATAATAACACTAAATACTGCTATATGTATTTGCTTAAAAGCAAAGATGAAGCCTTAGAGAAATTTATTCTCTATAAGAATGAAGTTGAAAATCAACTTAATAAGAGAATTAAATGATTGAGAAGTGATAGAGGTGACGAGTACGAAGTATCAATTGGTGAATTCTGTGCACAACATGGAATTATACATGAAATAATTGCGCCTTATTCTCCTCAATCAAATGGTGCTGTTGAACGTAAAAATTGCATATTGAAAGAAATGATGAACGCGATATTACTAAATTCAGGTTTGCCTCAAAATATGTGGGGAGAAGCTATTTTATCAAGCAATTACCTTTTAAATAAGGTACCTCGAAAGAAAGAGGATAAAACCCCTTATGAGTTATGAAAAGGTAGGGATCATCCTACAAACACTTACGAGTGTGGGGGTATCTTGCAAAAGTAGCAGTTCTAACACCAAAGAAGACAAAGATAGGTCTTAAAACGGTGGACTGTATCTTTATAGGCTATGCACATAACAGTAATGCATATCGATTTCTTATACATGAGTCTAACATTCCAGATATACACAAGAATACGATCATGGAATCTAGGAATGCATCATTCTTTGAAAATGTATTTCCTTATAAATCCAATGATAGATCAAGTTCATCTAAACGAAAGAATGAAACTATAAATGAAGAAAGTCATGATTCGGCTCAAGAAATTCATGACTCGGATCATGAACTAGAACAAAGACGTAGAAAAAGAGCAAGAGTGGAAAATCTTTTGGAAATGATTTTCTAACTTATTTGTTAGAAAAGGAACCATTAAATTATGCAGAAATTATGAATTCTTCTGAGAGACCTCTATGGAAAGAAGCAATAAAAGGTGAAGTTGATTCTATTTTGCAAAATCATACTTGGGAGCTAGTGAATCTTCCTCCTGGTTGTAAACCTTTAAAGTCCAAATGGACTTTTAAAAAGAAAATGAAAGCAGATGGCTCCATTGATAAGTATAAAGCCAGACTTGTGATCAAAGGATACAAACAATGAGAAAGCTTAGATTACTTTGATACTTATTCTCCTGTGACGAGAATAACCTCCATTAGGATGATGATTGCAATTGTAGCATTGCGAAATCTAGAAATACATCAAATAGATGTAAAAACAGCCTTTCTAAATGGTGATTTGGATGAAAAAATCTACATAGAACAACATGAGGGTTTTATAGTTCCAGGACAAGAAAGGAAAGTCTGTAAATTGGTGAAATCATTATATGGCCTAAAACAAGCACCAAAGTAGTGGCATGAAAAGTTTGATAATGCAATGATTACCAATGGTTTTAAGATCAATGAATGTGATAAATGTGTCTATATTAAAGTGACAACAAATGACTATGTCATTTTGTGTCTTTACGTAGATGACATACTAATTGTTGGTAGTGATGAAAAAATGATCAAATCTACCAAGTATATGTTGAATTCAAGATTTGACATGAAAGATATGGGACCTACTAATATGATTTTAGGAATTAAAATCACAAGAATGTCAGAAGGTCTTATTTTAAACCAGTCACACTATGTGGACAAAATTCTTGAAAAATTCAACATGAATGATTCTGGTATTGCTAGAACACCATTAGACAATAGTCTTCGTTTGTCCAAGAATAGAGGAGAGGGCATTTCTCAAGTAGAGTACTCTAGAGTTGTTGGAAGTCTAATGTACTTAATGAGTTGTACTAGACAAGATATTGCCTATACGGTTAGTAAATTGAGCAAATATACGAGCAATCCGAATGCTGACCATTGGAAAGCAATAGTGTGAGTATTCAGGTACTTACGATATACTCGGAATTATGGTTTGCATTATACCAGATACCCAGCTGTTCCAGAAGGATATAGTGATGCAAACTGGATATCTGATATAAAAGACTCAAAATCTACTGGTGGGTATGTATTCACACTAATAGGAGCAGCCGTATCTTGGAAATCCTGTAAACAAACTGTTATAGCCAGATCTATAATGGAATCTGAATTTATAGCTTTAGATAAATGCGGTGAAGAGGCCGAATGGCTATGCCATTTCTTAGAGGATATTCCAAAATGGCAAAAACATGTGCCACCAATAAGTATACATTGTGATAGTCAATCTGCGATTAGAAGAGTACGGAGTAACATATATAATGGTAAGTCTAGACATATATGTCGTAGACATAATACCATTAGATAACTACTCTCAACAGGAATTATCTCTATTGAATACGTAAAGTCAATGGATAATATTGCGGATCCGTTAACCAAAGGGTTAAGCAGAGAGTTAGTCGAGAAATCGACAAAAGGAATAGGACTGAAGCCCATGAAAGAATAAGTTGGTATAAAGGAAACCTAACCTAGTTGACTGGAAATCCCAAGATCTAGGCTCAAAGGGACAACCTAATTATATAAACTTAGTGATGTCACTGTGGGTTATCCCTAAAACCATTTCTATATAAAATATTAGTGATATTGTAAAGAAAAAGGATAGCAATTTTGCTTTAATGATTCTTAAGTGGAGTAAACAAATTACTCAAAAATTAAGTAATCACCTATACGAGAGAGAAGTGGGGCCGCTTTAAAGGAGAATTATTTAAGGGATAAATTCTTTAGAAACTCTTGCAGAACCAGGTTGATGTTCATGGCCAAAACGAACATAATTATGAGAACTAAACAAACGTTTAGATGATTCCTGTGTGAAGTGTATGGTTCATTTACATAAGAAAGTTGGACAGTTCAAGGACATCATGTCTACTGGACAACTAGTAAAGTAAATATACTTTCACAAGGGAAGATTCAAAGGGTAACACCTACCTATTCTATGCAGATTTCAATTGTTGAACACTATCACAGATTCAAAACTAAAACAATTTTCATTCATGTGGGGGATTGTTGGAAATATAAGATAAATTGATGGGTGAATGAATGAGAAATTGATACTCAAAGAACACCCTTGAGTTGGAAGTGAAAAAACACTAGTCACACATTGGAAAAGAAAGAATGCTATATAGTGCTTTATATACAGTTACACTCAATTGAAGTGGTAACTATTATAGCACAAACACTATATCTCGCACCCAGGTGCAGGGGGTGCAAATCCGACGCTCGACAAGCTGAAACTTGGGCATGAGCGTATGTCCCATGTACACGATTGCAGGACCGAAAAGTGGGCCTCGCGACGAGCCCAATTTTGCCTTCTGATTTATTTTTCAACTCAAGCTGTTACAAATTTCAATTTGTAACGTATGATTAATAGTAGGTTAATGACGTCGTTACGGAATTAATTATATAACGACAAGCTGTTATGGAATTAATTATATAACTGCAAGCTGTTACGGAATTAATTATATAACGACAAGCTGTTACGGAATTAATTATATAACGGCAATCGTTACGGAATTAATTTTATAACGTTTATAACAGCAAGCTGATACGGAATTAATTATATAACGGCAGCTGTTACGGAATTAATTATATGACGTTTATAACAGCAAGCTGTTACGGAATTAATTTTATAACGGCATATTTAATCGGCCGTTATTCCCGATGCGTATTAAGTTTGTAACGACCGATTTAATCGGCCATTATTATTCCCGAAATTCTCTCCCCTCTATTTTATTTCATCGAAATCATTCTTCCTCTGTTTAGGATTCTCTGCATTTTGCACTGTTTTCGATAGTGTTAAGTTCCGTAATTTGTTCAAGTTCGTCGGAAGCTTTGAAGTGCTTATTACTTCTTAGCCGTCAACCGTTGTATCCTGGGAGACAGACGTTCACGAAATCTTAATCGCGTACTGGAGGGAACGAATCTGTTTTAAGGAAACTGTGTCAAACACAAGCCTTGGTATTCGTCTGTATCGATTCCAACTTTATTATTGTAATTTCGTTTCTTTACAATTATGTATTGTTTGTAATGTTTATACTAATGCCGATTTGAATTTCGCAACAAAAACTACCCAAAATGCTGCTCCGACAATGCCATATTCTCCTTCACGACAATCAGTGCCATATTCTCCTTCACGACAATCAGTTCTTTGGTTGCTATACCTGTAATAAGAGGATCCAAGGTTGGCCTTTACATTAACAGAAACTATAATCTCCCTAAGGCATGATTTATGACAGAGTTCTTTAGTTGTTGTTTTGATAAGTAAACACCATTGAGAATGTAAGCTTTATAAACCAGGTCATTAGATAAGCATAAGATGTGTCATGTGCACATGCATTAGACAGGTCAATGACACATAGGCTAATGTTACCCTACTTTGGTAAAACGAGCCATAAATTAGTTCGAATACACAAAATAAATTTTTTTTTTCAAAGTTGAAAATAATGACTAACCCATAAATGGCTATGAGACAGTAGACCTGAGTAGTATTTAGATGAATTTAAAGTTTCTAAATGCGGAGATGTTATTAAGATGAGCAAGTTTAATAGTCCAAAATTGGATTAAGACAATAAAATTGTAAAACATCAAGTATTGTTTTAAAATACGTACCACCAATTGACTTCGATGATCAAGGTTTATCGACAAGAAGCATAAATTGTTTTTTAATTAATAAGTTAGATAGATATTAGATAATAGGCCAAGGTGGATTTATTTCTTATTCTCTTTGAATCTCAACAACCACGTAATAATCATCTTATTTGCATATGGATGCTCAGCCTAATTAAAAAAAAACGCCAACTTTATTTTGAGTGATAATTTTGGCCCGAAGTTTTTTTACCACATAAAAAATCATCAATTTTCACTTAAATTTCAAGTCTGACCTGAACAACTTAAAGATTTCACATCACATGAGCTAGATTCGGGACTCAAAATTGGTGGTTTTTTTTTTTTATTGAATTAGCCCATGGATGCTCAGCGTGAAAAATACAAAGAACCTGATTTTGCTATTTCCAGATTGCTTTAGTGCTTAACGCGCACTATAAAACCCCCCGCCCAAAACAATTCCCGGGAGGCTCCCGCACAGAAATATGGCGGGAAAATTGGATTGGGATTGAGCCCTAGAGGGAAGCGCGTCGAATTCTTCTTCAAAGGCGCAGCGGCGAAATCATCGCTTGGAGCAAAGGCCGGCCCTTCCCGCATCGATCGGGAGCTCCGAAGCAAGATGTGCCAGGTCGAAACCCTAGGGATCGTCGACGAGATCGCGGCCCTCGTTTCCGATAAGCTTCAAGTGGTACCGTTCGCTTCTTTCCCTCTCTCGATTTCAATCACAAGTTGTTACCTTTTTCGTTCATCTCCGATCTCTGTCGTTTCGATGAGTCAGTCTTTTGTCCTCCCGCTCCCTCCAAATGCCCCGATTTGTATGAAGATTCATGTGCCTTTCACGCTGTCGGGATTCTAGGGTAAATATGTATGGAGTTATCGGAGAAGTTGCCGGCTGCCGAGCGTAGATCAATGACTAGTTTTTGATGCGTTTCCCGTT
Organism: Syzygium jambos; assembly: GCA_031216235.1. NCBI lineage: Eukaryota > Viridiplantae > Streptophyta > Magnoliopsida > Myrtales > Myrtaceae > Syzygium > Syzygium jambos. Next base: position 845,376 of record CM062225.1, on the reverse strand, counting down.
TTCAGGAGAGACGAAAATTAAAGAAGATTCGCTATTACACGATTCCCCGTGTCTGAGTCCATATCGAGTGTTGATGCGCTAGGAGAAGAAGGGTTCTGTTGTGTGGCAGCTTTGAATTAATATCTATGGAGCTGAATCTGTAGTGTTTCTCCTAGCCCAGTTCTTCCGCAGGATTTAGTTTTCTAATTGTGGGATCTTGAAAGACTGGTGTTGAATCCGTAATGGCTTCATTTCCTTTGTGGGAAGCGATGTTAAACTTATTTTCCCATTAATTCAATTTGTTTTGAGTTAACATCATCTTATCCCAATCTCGCTGCCTCCTATAAGGACACCAATTATTCTGCAGGACTTGAGGGAATTGTTCCTTTTAGCAATTTCTAATCAATTTGCATTCCTTCTCAGGTTTCATACAAGTGGTTGAGCCGCAATTTCTTGGTATCTTCAAATACTGCAAAGAGGTTAGCAGTGTCTTCATAAAGAATGATTTAGAATACATGAGTTTGAAAAGGCACAGTTAATGGTTACTTTCTCTTCAGGTTGCTGCAAGAATTTGTTGAAAGACATGGAGACGGATTGGAAGTAGTATACTCCCTATCTGGATGGTTAAAGGACAATCCGTCATGTTACCATATCAAACTTGTTTCTGGGCCTAAACTTGCTGGTTAGATTTTATCTTGTGTTGCTGCCTGATATTTCTATTGGTTTGATGCCTATCTGACCTCCCGAGACGTGTTATCCATCCATTGGAGATGGGTCGTCCTAAAATAACCAAATGGAGTTCTTATATTCATATAGTTGCATTGGTTTTGACCCTTGATTCTTCATTTTATGATGTCTCAAGGAGCTAAAATGTGCAGTGACTGATAGTTGTTTCCGACATTTATAACTAAAAGCCTGCCTTTCAGATCTTTTAAGAAAGAGAGCTTCTTTGCATTTTTTTTTTTTCGAAAACATGGGTCGATTGGCAATATGCTGCATAGGTAAATACTGGCTGATTTTGAGAGACTACTAGATATATAGGTTTTAATAATTTTTTAGGGGCTACTAGTACTAGGAAATGAGTTTCGCCAATTTGAGATTATCAATTATTTCATGTCAAAATGATATGCCTGATGGGCATGCTCGAGTTCAACCATTTGTTACGAAATTTACATGCAGACAGATTGATGCGTTGAATTGAGATTGAACAGTCCCGCTTGTTACGTGGATGCTTATACAACTTGATTTATGGATAGAACTTTGAAATTGAACAGGGATCTCGTTGACTTTGTGGTTGTTCATTTGCTTGTACAGATATGAGAATGTTTGAGCTTTATTCCCTCGCCTGCTACATATTAAATGTCTGTTCCTAGAAATTTCATGGTTTGATTAATTAGTTGTTTTATTAAGTTCATAAGGGATACTTACTTTGCTTGATGTGTATGCAGAAGCCAGGGAAGAATTTGACAGTAAATGCTCTGTTCAAGTCTATAGCGTGCAAGCTTGCATTCCGAAAGATCCAGCTGCACTTTGGAATGCTGAATTTGTGCAGGCAGAGGAGCTTTTCAGCCAGGATGCAACCACCGACAATTGTCTGAGAGATAACAGGTGTGATGCCTTGGTTCAGGTTTCTGAGTGTCTATCTGCATGCAGGTGTCACTAAACATAGAATTTTGACGAGGACTAAACAAATGACTTCTCTGTGTGATTTTTCAGGTTCTGTGCGGTAGCTAATCCCTTTGTTAAGCGAAGTGCAGATAGGGAATTATCTGACTTGGGAGCTCCCAAGCTGAATGGCGTCAGAGCGTCAGGACCATCAAATACTGTCCATCAAAAGGTTAACCCACCGCAACCAAGAAAGATTGAACAGACAAGCCAAAAAAAGTTGGAGCAATCTGTTGATGTGCTTAAGCATGCAAATAGTGAAGGTAATGGTGCAGGAGTTCATGATCAAGCCAGCAAATTGCCCACAGACAAAGAAAAAGTCACTAACTTGCCTGCGAGTAAAAAGTTGGGCCAGAATGGCAAGAACTCTTCCACAGCTGGGGGTTCTCTGGCAAATCTATGGGGTCGTGCTTCCACCACAACAAAATCAAGTGCTGGCCCAGCAGAAAATAGCAGCTCTACTCCAAGTTCCACTGGTTGGTTCCTTCGTCTCTTTCAAAAGTTTGCTTTAATTCTCTCGTGTCTTGTAAAACATTTTTTTATAAGGACTATTATGGAGTTCCTTCTGTTAATGGAAAATATTTCTTCATCAGTTAGTGCAGAAGCTCAAATTTGTGCACATGAGGCAGCAGAATTGAACAGCGATGATGAGGGTCATGATGTCAATTTTAAGAGAAGCTCCAAAACCGAAGGCGGTAGAAAAAGAAGAGTTGTATTTGATTTCTCAGATGAAGATGAGGATGAAGATGCAGTCAATTTGGGATCACCTAATTTTCCAAAAGCCCGGTCTATCCTCGCTTCAAAAGAGAGTACCAAGGAGTTAGTTTCTGAGAAGAAGTGCGAGGAAGATAAAATGGAAGTTGATGAAGTAAAAGTGAGCAAGGAAGAACACCACCAGCCACCAAAGGAAGATGTTTCTGCCATCAGCAGAGGCATGAACATTGGGATGTGCTCTTTGAAGGGCCAAAATCGTGGTTCCTCCAAGGATGTTGATAATAAAGTGACAAATCCTGCTCCAACCTCACCGAAGAGGCGAAAGGTTTTGAAGACTAGAATCGATGAACGTGGGAGAGAAGGTAACTTAATGTTAATTTAATTTTATGGTTCACATGTCTACTTAGCATGCTGGTTTTATGTAAATATGTTGGGGGTTTGATAGGAAGGGACGGATTACTTAATAGAAAGTGGGGGCAATTGCCTCTGCTCACGTTTTGAAAGATGTATCGGGATAGTAGTAGGTTTATAAGGATTTTATTGGTTGTTAAGTTTGTGAAGGAATTGCTCGAATCAGTAATTTTCTGACAAATTTCTGGGTTCGGCCCCACATCTTTGGAAAGCTTAACTTTTCTAGATGGTTAGCTGTTGTGCATCTGTACTTGATAGTCGATCCTGTAATAATTTGTCTAATAATGTGAGCATACAAGAACTTCAGGCATTATTTAAATCAACAAACTTAATCAAAGCACATGTACAAGTTTGCCCCCACTGCATAAAAATTTCTACATCCGTCCCTGTTGATAGGCATTATATATTTTCTTTTTTTCGGTGTAAGTTAAGTTGTTTATCCAAAGGAGATACAGGAGTCACCAATTCTATGTTACAAACTCAACTACACCACAAAAGCCACTTACAAGGCAAATAGGCATTACCTGCACATCTTGAATCTTTTGAATGTTATTTATCGGTAAGTGGCGTCCTCAGGTTTACCTCTACATGTTCTTGAGTGCATCTTCTTTGCAGTAACCGAAGTGGTCTGGGATGGTGAGGAAGAATTGAAAAAAGCAAACTGTACTACAGCGGACAAACCTAATGATGAGAGAGCTGCTGACACCACGAGCAGGTTTGTTCTTCTGTGGGTTGTCTTCGTTCTGCAATATCTTACATGACCTTTCTTTGGGGAGAAGCTCACACTAGTATAGTAGGTTTATACCTGCTTATGGAGAGCTTAGATGGAGTGATTCGTAAATATCTCATGCTGTTAGATTGCCATTTTCTTCGGTTACAATTAGGCAAAGATGAAAGCTTGATTGATGACTCCTTCCAATCTGCTTTTCCCTCATCCTTCAAGCCTCTAGAGCTTGTCTAGTTAAAGGAGGTTATCTGGATATTTCTTCTCACTTAATTTGATCAGTCTGCATCTTTTAAACCAAGCCCCAGGTCTCCTTATTTTTCTCTGACTTCTCATGCCACATCAAGTATAGAAACCACGTTATTCAGAGACACAACACAATTAGCTATTGGCAACACCCAAGTCTGGCATTCTTTTTGGTTGAGTTAAATCATTGGAACTAGAATATCTGCTTTGAGCTTGACCGCAGGGAATGATGGCTGTCTCAAAAAGGACTATAGCACCAAAATTGACCATCATTCTGGATCTATGGCATTAGATGCTACTGGAGATTTTGTCATTGAATGACAGATTGAGGCTATCACAGGAAACATAATCTATGGTACTAAAAGATGGATCCAGGCTACTGTCATGCTAGCCAGTTTGATTCTTGGCACATGTAGCGTTTCTCTTATGTTTAGCTCCTACGCGCAATTGCTTTAAACACATTTGTGAAATCTCCAGGCCTCCTGTGACAAAGAAGTCCCCGGCAGTCATTCCCACAGGTCCTACCAATCCAGCAGGCAAGGCAGGAAACAAGAAATCTGCAAGTCTTAAAGATCCCAAGCAAGGCAACATCTTGTCCTTCTTCAAAAAAGTTTGAGGACGGCTTGAGACACTATATTTTCTCTATCCCGTATTTTTGGTTGTGATCTTCTCTGTGTACATGTAAAAGTTTCATGCAATTAGTTCTCTACTTTAGTTATGAACTTTTCGAAGCTCTACGATTCAGGATGGATTCTATCAGCATACTTTTCACTGTCCATGCTTTTCATGTTGACGTATTGAGAGAGGAATGAAACATTGCTCGGACTAGAGAGTCGGCTTTGACTAACGGCACATTGCCCAGCAACTCAATGAACTGAACCGAACAATACCGGTAGTGTGACATGCATTTACTTGTTATTCATCATGTGTGGAGGCTGGTGTTGGCTACTTAAATGGATATTGGATATGATATGCTGAATTTCTGTGAAGTCTTATAAAGGAATATCATAGACCGTACTCTTATTAGTTATTAATACCCTACATAAACTTTTTGCTGCCGGTGAACGGATCAAATGGACACATTATTATTTTCTAGATTGCTAACCACAATTCCTCTCTTAATACTCATGTTACGAAATCGATTTGGCCCTTCCTTCTTATTCTAATGAGAATATTGGGTTGGTAGAGGCTCTCCTTTGAACAATTCAACACTAAAGAAGCGAGCGTTGCACTTAGTAACCACAGGGCATTTTGAAAGTGTGATAAAAATCAAGGTGGAATTGAAAGATTCAATAAAGTTTCGCAATTTAATTTTATATAGTTAAAACTCTAGCTGGAATTACAACATTCACAGTGGCACATTTTTCCATCTAAAAGGAATTATTAAGATAAGCGTTGATACCTTTCCCTTATTAATACCATTGAAAATTTCAAATTAAGACAAGTGCTAATATGCCCGACGTTGAAATTTCGCATGCTTTCCTACGTATGTACTTTAACTGGGGTAAATTTCGATTCGGGATATCAATTTGAGATTTTTTATTAGATAAAAATTAATTTAAGGCAAACAAATCCGAGTTTTCCACCGGTGCATATTATTTTTCCATTGAGATATGTAGTGTGAACCCAAAAAAAAAATCAGTTTATAGAGCGCAGCCTTTGTTGAAAGCTCAAAATCGAGCCTTGGAAAATGTCAAAGATGGCATTAGGGATCCATGCCTCACTAGGACTCGGAAGCTCCTTGCCACGCCAGCGGTCCCCCGACACGTGTCGTGATCTCACTCGTCAGGCCTCGTGGCCTCGGGCCCACATATAAAACCCCCGATTAACTCTATACAAACCCCCCCGAACGAGCACCAACTCGGCCTGAATCTCGACCTGCACGATCTTCTTCCCCAGATCTATCAAAATCTCTCCATCGATCGAGCTCGAAATCTCAAGCGTACTCAAGGTTCGATCTCTGATTCGCTCTTCCTCTGTGCGATTTCATCTGTCGAGATGCGTTTTCGTGTATGAATCTGCTGTCGATTGAGTGGTTTTCTGAAGATGTTGACCGAATCGCGCGCGGTTTGGGGGTTTTTCGCGCGACGAGATTTGGGGGGGTTTCTTGCGCGTGTGTGTTGGGATCGATCGCGTCGTGTAGGGATGCTTGGATCGAGTCAACGCGGAGGAAAGAGTTTCTATTTTCCTTGCCCCTCGGGAACGTGTCCGTGCATGGCGACTTGCTGGCTCTGGAATTGCTTCGAGGTGGACTGTGTGGTGTGATTTTGTGTTTTGTGGTGGGATTCTTGTGTGCTTGCGCATGTAGAGTGGTTCGGAGCCTCTGTGCCTTTGACTATGTCGGGGTAGGGGCATTAATTTTGGAGGACAGAACCCTTTGTGATGTCAATTGTATTTGGTGTTTGGAAGAAGTTGTGCAGAGTTGTTGGAGAGAGTTCTTGTTTCGGATCGAAACATATGAGGACTCGAAAGAACTATATGATTTTGTTGCGGGCTCTGCACTCCTTGCGATCCGAAAGGAAATGTGTAAAATAAGCGTATTGATTTTTTTTACGGTAAACCGCTTATTAAGATTAGGAGTGGCATCGGGAAAAGTTTAGAGCTTTTAGATGGCTCGCGTCCATTCTTTTAGTAGCTCGTTCATTCTGTAGCGGTTGATTTTCAGAAATTTTATTGATGTTGGAATCGTAAGACATGGAGACCTTTTTATATAGTGTAGTTTTGAACCTGGTTTCTTATTTATTTCTTGTGCAGGTCTTTGTTGGATTAGTGTCCGGGAAATACCATGGGTGGTGGTTTCAGAGTGCTTCATCTTGTCAGGCCGTTCCTTTCGTTCTTGCCTGAAGTTCAAAGTGCTGATAGGAAAATACCATTCCGGGAGAAAGTCATTTACACCGTCATTTCTCTCTTCATTTTCCTGGTTTGCAGTCAGCTCCCTCTGTATGGCATACATTCCACCACAGGGGCTGATCCGTTCTACTGGATGCGTGTTATTCTTGCTTCCAACCGTGGAACTGTTATGGAGCTTGGTATTACTCCTATTGTGACATCTGGGCTTGTGATGCAACTCCTGGCTGGGTCAAAAATCATCGAAGTGGACAATAATGTCCGTGAGGATAGAGCTCTCCTGTAAGTATCAGTTGAAGTAATTTATATTTCCAGCACATTATTATCTCCAGTGCTGGTTCATTCTCTTTTAATACTTAAGCCTCTGTGATGTTGCATTTTTCAATATCCCATTCATTATTTGGTACCGGTTGATGCTTTTGGCTGCTGCTTTGTTATGGATTGTCACTAATTTTTATGCTTGTGGAACTCCTATTACTGAATTAACTTCCTACTTCTTATCATCTTTGAAACAGCAGTACATGTTGAAAAGATACCTCTATCTTGCAACATGGCCCATATTTTGAATTTAAGCTATTGGATGTCTTTATTGGAAATGAGGACATCTTTTCTGCATATGACCTTAGTCACAGTACATCAGTTTTTCTGCTTGATCAAATAGTGCTTCTGTTTTTGTTGTGTGCCTCCTCAATTTACTTCGGCAAATTTTATTTTCTTGGTTTTTTTTTCCCTTGTGCGAGCTGAAATGGTAACTTCTTTCTTGCAGAAATGGAGCTCAGAAGTTGTTGGGCATTTTGATAGCCATTGGTGAGGCTGTTGCATATGTTCTTTCAGGAATGTATGGAAGTGTTGGCCAACTTGGTGTTGGTAATGCCATTCTCATCATTATTCAACTATGCTTTGCCGGCATCATTGTTATATGCTTGGATGAACTCCTTCAGAAAGGTTACGGTCTTGGTTCTGGAATCTCTCTTTTCATAGCGACTAACATCTGGTAAGTTTTCCTTCTTTTTGGCCTAACTTTTGCAGGTCTATTTATGAGCCTTTCTATTATATACAGTTGAATATATAAAAAATCTCTCGAGATGTTTTGACCTGGCGCCTTCATTCCTAATTCGATTGTATTACTTTTGAGAGAACATAGAGTGTCTGCACCTTTCTCATCCGTTCATATCTCCTTTTCAGTGAAACTATAATCTGGAAAGCTTTTAGCCCGACAACTATTAATAGTGGACGAGGAGCGGAATTTGAAGGTGCAGTCATTGCTCTCTTTCATCTCCTCATCACTCGTACGGACAAGGTTCGCGCTCTGCGGGAGGCTTTTTATCGACAGAATCTGCCAAACGTCACGAATCTGCTAGCCACTGTCCTGATATTCTTAATAGTCATTTACTTCCAAGGCTTCCGTGTGGTTTTGCCTGTGAGGTCAAAAAATGCTCGGGGACAGCAGGGTTCTTATCCAATCAAATTATTCTACACGTCTAACATGCCCATCATTCTGCAGTCAGCTCTTGTATCCAACATTTACTTCATTTCTCAGGTACTGGAGGTCACATTTCTGTGCATTACAACCAGCTCAAATTTTAGCTTTTATAACTCATACATTTGTTGTTGGTATCAGTTGCTACACAGGAAGTACAGTGGAAATTTCCTTGTGAACCTTTTGGGTAAATGGAAAGAATCTGAGTACTCAGGTGGCCACTCTGTCCCTGTTGGTGGTATCGCCTATTATATCACCGCTCCATCAAGGTGATTATCTGTTCCTTTTAGGAAAATGATGCTTAGTCTGGCTTTTACTGATTTGAAAACTCACCAGTCGACATTTGCTCTATCCTCCTGCAGCTTGGCTGATATGGCAGCCAATCCCTTCCATGCGCTCTTCTATCTTGTGTTTATGTTGTCAGCATGTGCTCTGTTCTCCAAAACATGGATTGAAGTTTCTGGATCCTCTGCTAAAGATGTTGCCAGACAGCTCAGGGTATGGAGTGTGTGAAACTTTATTTCCCTTGTCAGAGTCTGCTCATAATTTGCACTGGTTCATATAATGGGGTATCAGCAGTTTTATTCCTGCATTTTATGTCTGTTTTGCTCGAGTGACCCTGGATATATCTGGTTCATTGGGAACATTTCCTTTTCAACTATCATCTTTTACGATCCCTATTGTCTGTTGAGCTTTTAAATTTCTGATGAGCTGATTTGCATCTTCCACAAGTTTCTATGTTTTGCTGGAGTCAACTACTTATGACTTGTTCTTTGTCATTTCTTTTGATGATCTCTAATTGCTTTCAAAATTGTCTGCCAGTCCTGATCTGCACCTTTTGACATGCAGATTTGCACTGTTCCATCTATTCCCTAACATCTCTCTTTCCTTGCCAATCTTAGGAACAACAAATGGTGATGCCAGGTCATCGTGAGTCAAACTTACAGAAAGAGCTCAACCGCTACATTCCCACCGCTGCAGCATTTGGAGGCATTTGCATCGGCGCACTGACTGTTTTGGCAGATTTTATGGGGGCGATAGGCTCAGGGACAGGGATTCTTCTTGCCGTCACCATCATTTATCAGTACTTTGAGACCTTTGAGAAGGAAAAAGCAAGTGAACTTGGGTTCTTCGGTTTCTGAGGTCATACTCTTCTCTGGCCAAAGCTTGTTCAACCTCCAGTTTTGGTGAATCTGACAAATGCGAGTAGGACATACATGCTAGCTGAGAGATTGGAGATGATCACGATGCTCCTAGGAAATGCAGACGGGCAACATCTTAAGATTGTTTTGTTTCTTATTTATCACCTTCTTTCTGCAACCATTTTTTTGCAGTATGACTGGATCTGTACTGTTGTCGCAGCCCGATCCTGTAGTTTTTCCAATTTGGAACTCGATAGCTTGTAGAATCGAGTGAAACTAGCAAATTAAGAACGAGTTATGGGGACTTAAGTCTTAATATGAATATCTGTGCTTTGTGCCGAGTTCTTTCCAGTTCTGCTCTGCAGGCCTATGGGGAGGTTCGTTATTTTCCTGGTGCCAAAAGGTAAGTGCATTATTTTCTTTTTTGCAATGCGCTTTGTTTCCGCACTTGATGATGGGACAGTCATTGGGTGGCTTTGTTTTCCGGCGAACGTCGTCTGAATTTCGAATTCCACAAAGTCAATTGAATCGTGGCAATGGTTGCTGCACTAATGTTGGCTATGCAACCGTGAAAACTATTACTTTTCTCTATCGAGGTAGAGACCTTGGTTGATAAAGAGAATGGACAGTGGTTTTACATGCACCGGATGTTTCGTTGAACTCTTGGTGAATGCGTGTGCTAATGTTCGCCTTCGGAAACGACACGTTTCAGTAAATGAAAATTGAAGTATAGTGATTTGTATATTGGCTGATTGCTGCATGCCTTTGTCCTCCAATTCGAGATGCTCGTTTTTGGAGACAAAATCTCCTTTTTGGGCTTTCATTCGCTGCGGTTGTGTTTTCTAGTTGAAGGGGTTTCTTTCTTTCTTCCAAAGTGTTAGCGATACGCAGGCAAAAAGTGGACTCTAGTTGAAGGAATTGAAGTCCCTTTTGCCTATTGTTGGCATGGCATGCTTTCTTGTCTCCACTTTTCTTCTCAAGATTGTATCACAAGAGAACTTTGTTTTCTTTGTTCTTTTGGTCAATTCTAACCACACTAGGCGATCGAGTCAGAGAAGTATGCACACCCGATTCCGAAACATGTTACAAGATTTCAAGAGAAATTTCGGTATTTCATTATTTTATTTTCTCTTTCATTTCCGTTGCTTATGCCTAACATATTCCAATGCATTTGAACTGGTACGAAATAAGTAGATAGAAGTGATGGGCATAATAGTACTGCGGATTCAGCCTTCTTTTTTATTTTAATCTGATGATTACTAGATAAAAACAACATGGGAATTCGAAATAAATTAACCTTATTTTGAAACCTTTTCTTTTTAACATAAAATTTTCTTCCACAGAGGACGAGAACATTTCTAAAAATTTATTAAAAAAAAAGAACAAAGGTAATTTTCGTGGGTTCAAATTTGTTGACAGGTAGATAGGTCACTAGTACACTGCCACACTCACTCATTTTCAATATGGCAATTATGACGATTTTTGCGTATTTTGTTGCTTTGTTTTTTCGTATTGCATTTCTCAGACAGTAGTAGTAGCCCACTTGTCTTGTCTATGGAACCGAACGGTTTCTTTTCTTGTCCGTTCTCGTTCACATGAATCTCTTCCTCCGTCCTCGAGCTTCGCACTGTCGCTCTCTCTCTCTCTCGTCTCGTCTCGTCTCTTGTCTCTGTCTCTCTCTGCGCCCATTGTCTCTGTCAACGTTTCTTCACTCTCGGCAGTCTGCAGAATAAATGGCAAAAGCCCAGCGAGTACCTGCCTGTCCGGGGCAGTCCCTCTTCCGAGCTACGCGCTAAAGTCTTCAATCTACCGTAGCTGAAGACAGAGAGAGAGCTCACACGCAAAAGCTCAAATCTTTCGAGTGCCCTCCATCTTTTACCTGTCGTTTTCAGACGTCGCTCACGGCTTGCTTTGCTTGCTCCCGAGAGAGAGCATTGCTGTATAGCCACGTGGTCGGTGGTGCCTTCGGCCTTTTCTTTCATCGAGGCAGGGTGCCGGAGATGATACGGTGCTCCTCCTTCTCTCGGGATTGTGAACGTTGGGACTGAGCAGAGAAGAAGTAGATAAACGCACGCTCTCTCTCTCACTTGTTTTCTCGGGGTAACGTTAGAGGTACGATAGTTTCTGTTTTCTTGCGAACTCCTAGTCTAGTGTTGGCCTTCGTTTAGAAAATATCAATGACCGTCTACAACTATTATGTACTGTTTAGTCGTGGCTCAAGCTGCCTCTTTTTCACCTCTGAGATGAAGGGACGTGGTCATGCTCGACGGGGTTTTAAGTTTCTGACGATCTGAAGTTGTATTCGGTTCATGCTTTGTGTGACATGTCATACCTTGCGCTTGTGCCCTGCTACACGTCACCTGAGACTATTTGATAGGAATGTTTCTAGCCTAGTGGGAAATGGCATCTCATCTTCTTCTACTAGTATTGACTGTCTGCTCATAAGTAAATTCGTTCTCCTGGATTTATTTCTTAGTTAAGTTGGTGGGTGGAGAGATTTCAAACGTTGTTGATTCGAGAGTGGTCACGTCATGACCAAGAGAGAAAGAATGTTAGGTAAAGCAATTACATGAGTTCCATGAGTTCTTCGTGGATGTGAATTTTTTAAACAGTCTAGAGGATTGCAGCTTTTGGGCATCTTTCTTGAATCGCTCACCTCATCCGAGGCTCCAACTTGTCTTCCTCGTTATTCTCTTTTCATCTTTTTTCACAACTTAATTGCTTTGCTTTGGAGTGTACTTTTTAACCCTTTTCAAAAGAAAGCAAAACAGAATCTTATAAAGCGAGAAGGACAATCTTAAGGAAATTTCGTTTCATCCTCAATTTATGGCCTCTTTCCGAGCATTAAAGCATGTCACTTTCTGCTTTCTTCACCATGCTCACCATAGCTCCTAGTGACCCGTTATAGTATCCTTGTTCTGTGACAACCTTAAGCTTCCGTTGAATGACTTGGTGATTGTAAATTATCATCTGATATTCTATTTCCATTACCTCTTTCCGCAGATGGATTCCGCTCAACAGTCTGCAGTTACTCCATCAAAGAATAAGTTTGTGCAAGCTTTCGCTAAGTTTCTCCACCTTCGAGCCACTACTGGGGTTGCCCCCCTTGATAATTTTGTTCGGAAAATCAAGCCCCAAGATAAAGTAACAAATGGTTTGCTAGAGGAAGACCGAAATTGGGATATTCAGGCTCAGTTTGATATTAAAGAAAAGGGTTCTCAGCAATGGGATGCCTTGGAGGTGCTTCTTGCTGAATTATTTGCCAGCATTTCGTCATTAAAAGCGGCATATGCCCACTTACAGTTTTCTCAGCGTCCCTATGATGGCGATGGGATTCAAGTGGCTGACCAGATCATTGTATCTGAGCTGAAGAATTTGGCTGACTTGAAGCAATCCTATGTGGATGAGCAGCTTGACCTTTCGCTCGAGATTTCTTTGCAGGCCGAAATCAAAGAGCAGAAGAGTATGGTAAAAACGTACGAAATTATGGTGAAGAAGCTGGAACGTCAGATTAAGCTCAAGGAATCTGAGATTGCATTTCTCAGGGAGAAGTTGGAGGAATCAAGCTGGCAGAACAGGTTGCTCAACAAGAGCACGGAGCGAAGTTGGTCATTCTCTGTTCCCAAGAATATACACTTATCAAGCTTGAACCATATCCATTTTGATGCATTTCTTAAGTACACTATTGAGTCCTTGCGGAGCTTTGTTAGATCAATGGTTGACGAGATGAAATCCGCTTGCTGGGATCTCGAGGCAGCAGCTATTGCAATAGAACCCGGGGTGATTTATCAGAAAGAAGACCACAAATGTTTTGCATTTGAATCCCATGTTTGTCGGGAAATGTTTGATGGGTTCCAATACCCAGACTTTTCCCTGCCAAAGGAGTCCTTACCGCAGGAAAGTCAAAGGCGGCAACAGCTATTTTTCGACAGATTTGTGGAACTCATGTCTAGCGAGCCAAGGGATTCCCTTCGTGAGAATCCTGAATCAGCATTTGCCAAGTTTTGTCGGGTGAAGTATATGCGGCTCATTCACCCTCAAATGGAACTGGCTTTCTGTGGTGGCAACTTAAGCCTCAGAAATCAGCTCAATGCCGGGGACTTTCCCGATACCACATTCTTTGCTATTTTCTTGGAAATGGCGAAGCGGATCTGGCTCCTGCATTGCCTGGGATTCTCGCTCGAAAATCATGCCTCCATTTTTCAAGTGAGCAGAGGATGTAGGTTTAGTGAAGTATTTATGGAAACTGTGGCCAAGGAGGAGTTGCAAGCAGCGGACAATATGCTGGAAGAATATGACCAGCAGGTGGCCTTTACTGTTGTTCCTGGGTTCAGAATTGCCGGAACAGTTTTACACTGTCAGGTCTATCTAATGACTTCCAAAACAGTATGAGCCGCGGTTATGCCATTATGCTTTTAAGATTTAATTGTATTTTTTAGTGGAAGCCACAGTCTTGTTCTGCCTAAGCGGATCATGGGAAGAAAGGAAAACAGCATGCTGGGTTGCTAAATGTGCCGTGGGGACTTCAACATGGCTACACTTCTCTTTGTTTTACTTTTCATTTTCCTGAGATATGTACCTCATCATAGGTACTTCTGAAGAATGAAAATGCGAAGATCGGTTGTGTTGAGAGCCCACAGTGAATTTATCGACTGTTTGTTTAAAGACATTCCCAAGATCCTGTAATGTTAGGAGGATAGGGGAGGAGTCCTTCAGCTGTCTTGATCTTCACTGCCTTGTATGATGTATATTTGGATGAAATGCCTTCTAGTTGGAACTTATACGCGTGTCATTTTGTAGCTTCACTTTGCATGCTTTTCTTCTTTCAAACCGAGCTCCCTATTCTCTCTGGGAGGTTTTGAAGACGCATGCTTAATCCAACAGGTATGTATGGCAGCAGAACACTGCCCACTACTTCTTAATATACCTGATAATGGGGATAAGCAGGTCTCGGTGTGGTATCTTTTTAGGCTCAATGGTCAGCCAACCATAGCCCAAGATGGTGCCTGAATTCTCAGTCTTGAATAATCCTTTAGCTCAGTGCACTTAGTGGTCATATGCTGCTACAAAAAGTACATCTTGAACCGTTTGTTTCGTCTAAAACTTGGTCCATCACTTATCGATGAAGAATATGTCGGAAATGGGCAATGCAGAAATTTTACTTATAAAGCTTGCTTCATAAACTCTCTTACTGTTACACCTTCCCTGGCTTTCGCCTTTCATTTATCATTTTGAGCAGCCAAAAGTATACAAAATCTTCTAAGATATGCTGCTTATCAGAAATGAAATCTAACCTACATATCTAGATTGTCTCTATTTGCATATGCTATAATTTGTAGGTGTAGTAGTAAATATCCCCACGTCCAGGCAAAGACTGAGAAAAAAGGAAGCTAATTTGTTCGATATCTTTTCAAGATCAAGCTCATGGAGTAGATTGAAGACGGGTCATCTTTGGATCAGTGACCGACTCCTGGACTTGGGACTGACTCCTGCAATAGTCTGCCATTGTTGGCAACATGAAGATCAGAGAGTTTTTCCTTGTCAACAGCTGTCAAATGCCCTTCATAAGGAGGTAATTTAATGCCGCTAGATGCAGCACTCAGAAGCAGTCTCTCCTCTATCAGCGGCAATTTTCGGGCTTCTGAAGACAGCGGGCGGCAGATTATGATGATTAGAACAATGAAGATACGCAAGAGATCCCCAAGCCGAGCCATGTACAGGAACTACTTTCTCTGATCAAAAGGAAAAAAGGCAAAGGTTTAGGACTTACGCTCGTGTTCAGGAGAAGATTGGCAAGGGTGAGTTCTTATGGTGGATATGAGGAGGCAGTGAGCTATTTATAACAGGGATTTGCACATGTTAGCAAGAGAGTCAGAGACAAAAGGGTCGTGTTAGTTGGCTAAGTCAGCGCAATTCAGATTAATTCAAGCATGAGCTTGCATTATGTAATCAGGTAGTATTATATACAGATTTTTGGTTTTGTGGAGGTTTGAGTTTGGTGATGAATATGATAAACCGCCGGCCTCGTTTTCTTTTTTCCCTCAGTTTTTTTATCATGCATTTGTATTGCCATTATTCTCTATGGAGGCTAATTATCAGGACTCTTGAGGCTTGATTTAGTATTGAAAAGCTCTCATTTGGGTCTTTATTTGATGCAACATCTGTAGGTTCAACCTAAATGATTCTTTCTACTTCTCCTAACTGTCTCTGACTGAATCGGTTCAACCTCCTTGCAAGTAGCAGGGCCATCCAAATTCCCAGTTCCGCTAAACAGCGCGATGTCAAAATAATTTTTGTCGAGTTTTGATATAGACAGACGAGTTTCTGCGGGTATGGAAAACAAAGAAAAGCAAGTGAAAATGTCAAATATGCAGCTTTCTCAGTCCTTTCAAGCTCCAAGATAGCATCTTGTGTGGCTTATGAGAAGTATCTAATTAGCCGTCCGCTTATACAATAGCTATAAGTAAATGGTTGACCACTGAAGTAGTGCTCATGCATCTGCAATATAATATACACAGTTGACATGATACTTCTGAGAAAATATATTCCGATTTCTGTGTTCTTATGAGATTTATGCCAGATGCGACAACGGAAGCGGACAAAAGGAGCGTTGATTCATTGTATCAAGTCAAACTAATTTTGTAACTTGGCTCCCGATGACATTTCTGCAGGGCAAGGAGCCGGCTAATGAACTGCATTAGAGGTTTTGATTAATTAATCTCTTTTGTTTAAATATAAGAAGTGCTAATCTGTTGGGATTGGCTTAGCATCAACGTGTGGATAACGTTGTGATCTCTCTCAATTATGCTTTAAGATAACTCAGAAAAGGAACAGAACTCCGACGCCTGACTACAATACTCCCATCCCATAGATATCATTTTGTTAATAGAGCGTCCAAGGTATTTAGTAAGCTTACTTAATAAAGATCTGTTCTTTTTTCAAAATATTCATAAGGCACGGGGATAATTACCAAAAAAAGTCATAAACTCATTATATGGATGTTAATTCAGTTTTAAACTTTTCGATTTAATAAATTTGGTCTTAAACATTTTGATAATTTGCTAAGGTTGACCGGAAATCGCTGACATGGATATTAGCTATCCAACATGATATAGTTAATTTTTTATATTTTTCTTTTCTTTCTTTTCAATTTTTTTCTACTTTAGTCCAGCGAGGATCACTGCCCTCGGCCCACAATGGAAAAAGAAAGGAAAAGAAAAGAAAAGAAATATAAAAAATTCAAAAAAAATTTAGAAATGCAAAAGTTGTTCACATCAGCTTTAGTCGTGACATATAGGACGGATGATGTTCATCCCAACATTAGTCGAACTGACTACCTTGACAAATTATCAAAAAGTTTAGGATTAAATTTGTCAAATTGAAAAAGTTTAAAAATAAATTGACATATATACAATAGGTTTATAACTTTTTTTTGATAATTTTCCCATTACGCATGATACGAAAAAGTTAGCATCCCGAAGAGTGCAAAACTTCGCTGATTTGGTTACTCAACAAGCATCTCGAAACACTCGTTGAAATTCTTTAGCAATTAGGATGATACAGCACAAAGCGGAGCATCACTCTTTCTTAACTTGACTGAGATCTGTTCATAAAAAGAAAAGCAAGAAATGCTACAGTGACAGTAACTAAAACTCCATGCTTAATCATCATGACACGATGTAACGAAAGAACAAACAAGATCCAGAAAAGAAGAAAGGGAAAGAGACAACATTAATGTAAGGTCTGTTCACTGTTCCGAACAGTTTAACAGTGAAATCAAAAGCGAGCGAGGGGAATCTAATTCGAGTGATTGGAGACAAAAAGGAAAATCTGGAGTACGTGAAGAAAGGTGACGCCTTTACACCTTTAATGGACTGTTGTGCAGATTTCATGGACTCCAATGTCTGGAAATTCTCTTTGCTAAACACGACACTGTTATGTCCACTGATGGGTCACTGTTCTTAATTCAAACCGCACTGCCTCGCTTCATTCAAACCTCATTCAGCATGCAACATACACGTCGGCGGATAGTTCCAAGGCCAATTCTGTGAGCGAATGCTGCAACTTTTATATAGAGTGTTTGGTAGCCATGACATCTTAAGATTTCTTGTAAAAAGCTCTACTTCGACTTCAAAGCGTGCTGTAGTTGATGAAGGGGTCGATGGTTGTTCTTTCAGCAAGCAATTGTTTTACAGGCACCACGGTTGTTCGGGATGGGCATAGTCATGAATAGAAAGTAAAAAGCATCCAACTTCACGTTAATTAAAAATGAGAAGCCAAAATGAACCATCAAAAGGAGATCGATGTACAGTATAGGATCGCGCGAATGGTCAACATAGACCAAGTCAAATGATGAAGATTTTAAGATTTGGATTCGTTTGTACGATGTGATTGTTTAAGGAATGCTAAATGAAATTTCAATATTAATGGACTTAAATGAGTTAGGTTGACCAGTAAAATAAATTTTCAAATCCATTAATCATATGAAAAAAATTCAAGGGCTCGATCTACCGGTTACAAACATTGTCACATACAATGGCCAATTGAACACATTTATTACTCTTTAGAATAAGCGACTCTCAAGTGGATTTTTGAACACATCTATTACTCATTGGAATAAGCGACATTCAAGTGAAATATTTATTCATGAGGACTAAATACAAAATAATTTAGATTTACAATTTTCAATTATTGATTGACCATTCGAAAATCAACAAAATCATTACCCAAAAAAAAAGAATCGGATTAAAAAGAAGGATTCCGTTGCCGGGACTCGAACCCGGGTCTCTCGGGTGAGAGCCGAGTATCCTAACCAACTAGACTACAACGGAGATGTTGCTTGGGTACCACTTTATCTTATTTATTCAATATAAAAAGCAAAAACCCTACCATTTTCGTCAGAAAGCAAACCTCCCGCTCATTTCACTCAAAATTCACTCTTCCATTCTCTCTTCTTCACACTCTCTCCACCCATGTTCAGAACAGAATTGCAACAACTGAGAAGATAAGGGAAGAAAAGATAGAGAAGCTGAGAGGTTGGTGAGGGATTGTTGTTCCTGTGTTCAGAATTGCCGGAATAGTTTTACACCATCAGGTCTATCTAATGACTTTCGAACCGGTGTGAGCCGCATATATGCCATTACGCTTTTAGGAAATTAATTTTATTTTTGAGTGGAAGCCATAGTCTTGATCTATCTGCTTGAGCGGATCACAGGAAGAAAGGAAAACCGCATGTCGGGTTGCTAAACGTGCCGTGGGGACTTCAACATGGCTACACTTCTCTTTGTTTACTTTTCATTTTCCTTCAGATATAATTGTACCTCATCATAGGTACTTCTGAAGAATGAAAATGCGAAGATCGGACATTCCCAAGATCCTGTAACGTTAGGAGGATAGGGAAGGAGTCCTTCAGCTGTCTTGATCTTCACTGCCTTGTATGATGTATATTTGGATGAAATGCATTCTAGTTGGAACTTATACGCGTATCATTTTGTAGCTTCACTTCGCATGCTTTTCATCTTTCAAACCGAGCTTCTTATTCTTTCTGAAAGGTTTTGAAGACGTATGCTTAATCCAACAGGTATGTATGGCAGCAGAAAACTGCCCACTACTTCTTAATATACCTGATAATGGGGATAAGCAGGTCTCGGTGTGGTATCTTTTTAGACTCAATGGTCTGCCAAGCCTGGCCCCAGATGGTACTTGAATTCTCAGTCTTGAGTAATCCTTTAGCTCAGTAGCACTTAGGGGTCATAAGCGATGCTTCTGGTACAAAAAGTACATCTTGAACCATTTGTTTCGTCTAAAACTTGGTCCATCATTTATCAACGAAGAATATGTCGGAAATGGGCAATGTTGCCCCCGGAAATTTCACTTATAAAGCTTGCTTCATAAACTCTCTTGCTGTTACACCTTCCCTGGCTTTCGCCTTTCATTTATCATTTTGAGCAGCCAAAAGTATACAAAATCTTCTAAGATATGCTGCTTATCAGAAAAGAAATCTAACCTACATATCTAGATTGTCTCTATTTGCATATGCTATAATTTGTAGGTGTAGTAGTAAATATCCCCACGTCCAGGCAAAGACTGAGAAAAAAGGAAGCTAATTTGTTCGATATCTTTTCAAGATCAAGCTCATGGAGTAGATTGAAGACGGGTCATCTTTGGATCAGTGACCGACTCCTGGACTTGGGACTGACTCCTGCAATAGTCTGCCATTGTTGGCAACATGAAGATCAGAGAGTTTTTCCTTGTCAACAGCTGTCAAATGCCCTTCAAAAGGAGGTTGTTCAATGCCGCTAGATGCTGCACTCAGAAGCAGTCTCTCCTTTATCAGCGGCAATTTTCGGGCTTCTGAAGAGAGCGTGCGGCAGGTTATGATGATTAGAACAATGAAGGTACCCAAGAGATCCCCGAGCCGAGCCATGTACAGGAACTAATCTCTCTGATCAGAGGGAAAAGGGCAAAGGTTTAGGACTTGGTCTCGTGTTCAGGACAAGATTGGCAGGGGTGAGTTCTTATGGTGGATATGAGGAGGCAGTGAGCTATTTGTAACTGGGATTTGCACATGTTATCAAGAAGAGTCAGAGACAAAAGGAGTGTCATGTTAGTTGGCTAAGTCAGCGCGATTCAGGTTAATTCAAGCATGAGGTTGCATTATGTAATCATGTAGTATTATGTACAGATTCATGGTATTGTGAGGTTTGGGTTTGGTGGCGAATATGATAAACCGCCGGCCTCCATTTTTTTTTCCCTCAGAGTTTTTTTATCATGCATTTGTATTGCCATTATTCTCTATGGAGGCTAATTATCAGGACTCTTGAGGCTTGATTTAGTTTTGAAAAGCTCTCATCTGGGTCTTTATTTGATGCAGCATCTGTAGGTCCAACCTAAATGATTCTTTCTACTTCTCCTAACTATCTCTGACTGAATCGGTTCAACCTCTTTGCAAGTAGCAGAGCCATCCAAATTCCCAGTTCCGCTAAATAGCGTGACGTCACAATAATTCTTGTCGAGTTTAGATATAGACAGACAAGTTTCTTCGGGTATGGAAAACAAAGAAAAGCAAGTGAAAATGTCAAATATGCAGCTTTCTCAGTCCTTTTAAGCTCCGGGATAGCATCTTGTGTGGCTTATGAGAAGTATCTAATTAGCCGTGCGCTTATACAATAGCTATAAGTAAAGGGTTGACTACTCAATCAGTACTCACGCATCTGCAATATGATATACACAGTTGACATGATACTTCTGGGAAATCATATTCCGATTGTTGTATGCATATGAGATTTATGCCAGATGCGACAACGAAAGCGGACAAAAGGAGACTTGATTCATTGTATCAAGTCAAACTAATTTTATAACTTGGCTCGCGATGTCATTTCAGCAGGGCAAGAGCCGGCTAATGAACTGCATTAGAGGTTTTGATTAACTAATCTCTTTTATCCGGATATAAAAAGTGCTAATCTGTTGGGATTGGCTTGGCATGAGGAACAGAATTCCGACGCCTAACTACAATACTCCCATTCCATAGATAGATATTATTTTGTTAATTGAGCGTCCAAAGTATTTAGTAAGCTTACTTAATAAAGATCTGTTTTTTTTTCATAATATTGATTAGGTACAAGGATAATTATCAAAGAAAGTCATAAACTCATTATACATATGCCAATTCAGTTATAAACTTTTCAATTTGATAAATTTAGTATTAGACCTTTTGATGATTGCCAAGGTTGGCCGAAAATCGTTAATGTGGATATCGGCCGTCTTACTTGGCATGACCAGCATTAATGTGAACAATTTTTGCAACTTTTTAAATAATTCTTTTCTTTTCTTTCTTTTCCATTTTTTTTCTATAGAAGGTCGATGAGGGTCGCAGCCCTCACCCCATAGCAAAAGAAAAGGAAAGAAGAAAAAAAATAAAAATAATGATAAAAATTTAGAAAAATGTAAAAATTGTACACATTAACGCTAGCTGTGACGTAGGATCACCGGTGTCCATGTTACAAATTGCCGGTCAATATTGTCCGGAAGAACTATATTTGCAAATAGTGAAAATTTTTAGGACTAAATTGGTCAAATTGAAAATTTAGAATTAAAATGACATCCGTACATTAAATTTACGACTTTTTATATAATTTTCCCATTACGCATGATACGAAAAAGTCAACATCCTGGCTGTCCGCCGTGCGGGGGGTTCCTGGGTTACCAAAAAAAAAAAAGTCAACATCCTAAGAAAGTGCAAAATTTCACTTATTTGATTGCTTAACAAGCGCCTCAAGATAGTAATCCGTTGAAATTTTTTAGCAATTAGGATGATACAACACAAACCAAAGCACCACTCTTTACCAACTTGATTAAGATTTGTTCATTGGAAAAAGAAAAGGCACAAAACGCAAACAGTTGAGTGTAACTATAACACCATGCTTAAATGTCATATGATTTAATGTAATGAAAGAACAAACAAGATCCAATAAAGAAGAAAGGGAAAGAGACAACACTATTTGTATGGTCTGTTCACTGTTCCGAGCAGTTTAACGAAAGAAATCAAAAGCGAGCGAGGGGAATCTAATTCGAGCGATTGGAGACCAAAAGGAAAATCTGGAGTACGTGAAGAAAGATGATGCCTTTACACCTTTTTAATGGACCATAGTGCAGATTTCACGGACTCCAATGTCTGGAAATTCTCTATTCCTAACAAGGCACTGTTGTGTACGCTGATGGGTCACTGTTCTTGATTCAAACCGCGCTGTCTCACTTCATTCAAACCTCATTCTGCACTCGGACATACACATCGATAGATATATAGTTCAATTCTGAGAACGAATGCTGCAACTTTTATAGTGTGTTTGGTAGCCACGACATCTTACGATTCCTTGTAAAGAGCTCTACTTCGGCTTCTAAGCGTGCTGTAGTTGATGAAGGAGTCGGTAGCTGTTCTTTCAGCTTACCAATACTGGGATTTTATTTGTTTATTTCCTACTTTGTTAGGACGACATTTGCTTCTTCTGGTTTTAATAAGAAACTGAGATTCCCTCGGCTCAGGATTTGGTCTCCAACAAGCAACAATTGTTTTATGGGCACCACCACGTTTGTTGGGAAGGACCTAGTCTTGAATAAGAGGTCAAAAGCATCCAACTTCACGTAATACTAAGATGCCGAAAATGAACCATCAAAAGGAGAGTCGATGCACAACATAGGGCCACGCGAATGGTCAACAAAGACAAAGTCAAATGATCAAGAATTTAAGATTGGGATCTCGTTTGTATAATGTGATTGTTTGAGTGAAACACTGAACGAAAAAGCTCATCCATGGAAACAAAGCAAGAGGAGATAGTATTCATTTCCATGTCCTCCATATGATGAAAGCACCAAAAGGCTAGCAAAAAAAAGTACAGCCCCGAAAGCACCAATCTTTGCGACACGAATCGGATGGTCTCTTTGCAAATAATGTCGGCGCAGCCGAATCATGTAGTGAATGAATGTGTAGGGTCATTCAAACCGGGTAGCTAGTTCACCGTGATGAGATAAACTAATTACAAACAAGAAAGAAAGCAAAGTCGGCAATCGAATAAAATAGGGTGAAAGGTTTCAAAATGCTTACGCTGGATCGAAAGATATGATTCCTCCATTGAGCCCTCTTTGTGCTCTTCAATCTTGACCATGTTTCGTCATCCTCTTCGCAACATACGACATTGCCAAGGTGAATCTAGGTACACGCTTTGGCATCTCAGGGGAGAGGAGTGATTGCTTTGCTCGTACTTGAAATCGAACTGAGAGGCATCGAAGAAGTTGCCAAGGAGTTCATCGGAAACCCACTTCAAAACCATCTGGATGCTCAGGCTGTCTATGGACATGGAGGTCGTTTCGGAGGATGATGCTTGAGAAGATGACTTGGACATGGACGGTTGAGCAATGCATAATCGAGAGAGAAAGAGAGGCCGAGAAAGAGTGTGTGTGTGTGTGTTTTGGTCCTTGTTTGTCTTCTGAAATGTTGTAGAGAGGAATAATTACATAAATGGTTGCTGAACTTTGACTTAATGGGCAATGTCGTCCTTAAATTTTTAATTTGTTTAATATAGTCCCTAAACTTTTGATAAATGTTCAATTTACTCCCTAGACTATATAGAATTTCTAAAAACATAAATTAATAAAAGGATGATATTTGATATTTTTACATAATCTAAGGATTAGATCGAGCATTTACCAAAAGTACAAAAATCACATTAAACAAATCAAAAGTTCATGGATAACATTTAATATTGGACCAAAATTCAATAGGGGTGTCAATAAGACCTGGGCCGACCCGGCCCGACCCGCGCCGACCCGGTCCGGCCCTAAAATTTAGGGTATTTTGGGGTCGGGCCTTAATTTTCTTCAAATATGACCCTAAAATTTGAGGTTCCATTAGGATTGGGTAGGGTCAGGCCGACCCATTAACACTCTGGGCCGGCCCATCCCCCTCTCTCTCTCCTCTCTCTTCTCTGCCGCGTGCAGACTCTCTCTCCTCTCTCCTCTCTCTTCTTTGACCCATTAACACTCCTGTCAGACTCTCTCTCCTCTCTTTTCTCTCTCTCTTTCTTTTCTTTTCTTTCTTTTTATTTCTCTCTCTCCTCTCTCGTCTCCTTCCTCCTCCGCCAATCTCCAAAGCTCTGTCCGGCGGAGGGAACAGCGAACCGCCGATCTCGCCGCCGCGCCGCCGAGGATGTTCGGGGTCGTGTTCCCCGACCGGAGCTTCCCGATCGACATCTCCACCTTCGCCCAGATCGACACCTTCCACTGGGTCCTCGACATGAACACCTTCGTCGGTAAGCTCCCCTCTCTCTCTCTCCGTTTCTTGCCCCCCTCGCCCCGACGACCCACGATTTGATTCCGGGCAAAAAAACCCCTCTTTTTCTGGTTCTTCTGGGCCCTCGCAGGCGAAGCCTACGACCAGGTCCGAGAGATGTGCATCTTCCTCCTCAACGGCCTCGCCCTCCCGCCCGACAAGGCCCTCGCCGTCTACGTCCAGTCCCCCGGGTCCCCCTTCGTCTACTGCGGCGCCGTCACCGTGTCCCGCCCCTCCGCCGTCCTCCCGCTCCCCTGGCCGGAGCCCGGGGGGGACGCCGCCGCCGGGGGGGCGGCGGGGCAGCCGCTGCAGCTGACGTCGCCGGGGGCGGCGCCGCTGTCGGCAAAGATCGGGGTGTCGGTGGAGGACCTGGGGGCGCTGCCGCGACCAAGCTCCGTTCGTCGCCGGAACCAGCCCCGCCGCCTGCGACGCCGCCCTGCCGACCGTCGCCGCCGCCCGCCTCGCCAGCCTCCGCCGAGTCGCCGGCCCAAGGCTCTGGAGACTTCTGCGAAAAAAAAAACCCATAGCCCGGCCCGACCCGACCCGGCCCGACCCGGGGCCTTGGGGTGTACGGGGAACAGGGTCTTGGGTGGGTCTGGGCGGGTCAAGCATGACCCTGTAGTTTTCGGATCGGGTCGGGTATTAAGAAAGCCCGACCCGACCCGACCCATTGACACCCCTAAAATTCAAGGACTACATTAAACAAATAAAAATGTAGGGGACAAGATTTCACATTGAGTTAAAGTTTATGAATCATTTTTTGTCATTTTCCTTTTAAAGAATGTTCGATCTTATTTTTGTCCTTGACAAAACAAGAACCCTAAGAATTGATGGATAAAGCTTTTGACTTCAATGGACTTGAATGAGTTAAGTCAGACAATTTGAAAATAATCTTATGTAACTAATTCAAGGGCTCCAACTAAATGCCAAATAATTTGGATACACAACTTAACTCTATTCGATAGACCATTCGAAAATCAACAAAACCATTACCACAAAAATTAAAATAAAAAGTAAGAGTCAGATATTAAAAAGAGAGGATTCCGTTGCCGGGACTTGAACCCGGGTCTCTCGGGTGAGAGCCGAGTATCCTAACCAACTAGACTACAACGGAGATGTCATTTTGCTATCGATTCAAATAATTTATTCAATACACTGTTTCTAAAACCATTCCGCCTTCACCGTGAAGCAAACCTCCCGTTTATTTCACTCAATGTTCGCTCGCCTTCACACTCTTTCTCAATCCGTGTTGAGATCGGAGTCGTGATGACGGAGAAGACGGCGGAAGAAGAGATAGAGAAGCTAAGGGGTGGTGAGGGACTGTTGTTCCTGGGTTTAGAATTGCCGAAACGGTTTTATTATTCCTACCCATGTTATTATTACAGTTATATGAATTTTTCCAATCCGGACATCAGCTCAAAGTTTGATCCACAAGCATGTGTGTGGGCATTTGGCATGACACATCTTTGACTTGGTTGCTTGTAAGAGAGCAAATGTGACTGCACGGTATCATTATTGATAATGGGTATCGTTTGAGATTTTTAATGTCACAAAAAAAATTTAGGTAAATGTGCCATAACGGGTATAATTTTAGATTTCTTGTGGCTTTTTCCCTATTTGGATGTACAATTTGACTCTATTTGAAAACCAACAAACAACAAAAGCATTGACCAATTACCCATAAATAATACTAGTAATAATGATAAGCGGATTACAAGAGCATTCCGTTGCCGGGAACTTGAACCCAGGTCACTCGGCCTTGCATCAAGGACTACTCATAAGTCATCAAATCTAACATTCTATAGCCGAAGTGGGTGAATACGTAGAGGAATAAAAAGGTGAAAGGAACAGAGAGACGTGACAACTATTCAGAGACTATGAAGAATGACATGATGAGATTGATTTTAGCGACGTACCTGACTAGCACCCGTAGCATTAACCAAATGTTTCGTGAGTGTTTGGTATGAATTTTGCTTTAAACGTTCTTATTCTCTTTTTCAAGATTTCTAGAGTTCAATGGTTTCGACTGACTAATTGTCAATGCATTTATTAACCGTATAAGATTACAATGTTTCGTACTCTCTATCTGGACTTTTCCTTTTGGCTATTAATTCCTTACTTGCACTTTAAGGCATTCAAAGCGCTCTTAAATGCCTCTCATTTTAATTCATGGGGTTTGCCTCGAGAAAATTGTCCATAAAGTCATAAAATTGTTGCATTTTTACCAATTCAATCTTAAATATTTTAATTATGCCAATTGAGTCTTAAACATTTCACGCTTTGTCAATGTAGTCTGTTCGCCCAATTTTGGCGAGAAATTGCTAATGCGAATACCGATCGTCTTACGTGGTATGGCCGACGATGACATGGATAATTTTAATGATATATTAATGTATTTTCAAACTTTTCTTTATTTATTTTTTCCTTTTATTTGTTCTTTTTTTACAACTCTGGTCGGCGAGGGCATCATGGCCCTCGCCTAGACCAGGTGAGGCGCTGCAGCCCTCGCCGGCTCACAGTTAGAAAAAAAGGAAGGAAGAAAAATAAGAAAAAAATTAATTCGAAAATTATTTAAAAAGTTAAAAAAAATTATCCGAGTGAGCGCCGACCATGTCATGTAGGACGGTCGGCTTCCACATTAGTGATTTCCAGTCAAAATTAGTCGGATGGATTCAATTGGCAAAATGTGAAAAAGTTATGATTCAATTGGCATAATTAAAAGGTTTATGATTCAATTGGCAAAAGTGTAATAAATTTGGGACTTTTTGAACAATTTTCCCATAATGCTTTACACATTACAAATGCACAGATATAAACGATAATTTTAGTACTCCATTCCAAACACGAGTATCCGAAATTTTTACCCCAAAGAGGAATCCTCAAACACGAGTTTCCTTACAAGTGGACAATTTTAGTCCTCCGTTCCAAAAATATGCTGGTAGATTTCTGAAATAATTTGCAAGTGTAAAAAAGACTGTTGGAAAAGAAGTTACTATTGACATAATCTTTTTCAGTAACTTGCTATTAACTTAATTCTTTGCCCTCTTCATTCTCAACCACTTTTCATCACCCTCTTTGCAGAGTACGGTCTTGCTGGCTGAATCCAGGTACACGCCGATCACTCGGACATGGACGGTTGGGCAACGCACGAGAGAGAGGGGGTCGTTCTTTGACTGGTGGAACGTTGGAGTAGTTTTAAGAGAAAAAACTATAAAAAAAACTCCAAATTATATCTTTTGATACATTTATCGTTAATATTTTTTGTGACATCAAAAATCTAAATTATGCCAATTATGACACATTTACTATAATTTTTTCTTGTGACATAAAAAAACCTCAAACCTGTATTTATGTGACACATTTACTACCCGTCAAGATTCTGTTAGGTATTTTTCAGCCAAAATAAAATCGTTTTTATTTTCCTTAAGCCATATGGACTCCACATCAATATTGTTTGCTTTCTAGCATTCACGTAGACAGATTTTTAATGGTTCTCATTGACAGAATTTTGAATAAGGATAAATGTGTCACACATGTACAAGTTTGAGATTTTTTATGTCATAGAAAAAAATTTAGAGTAAATATATCACAGCGGGTATAGTTTAGGATTTTTGGTGACTTTTTACCCAATTTTAAAGAAGGTCCAATCTTATTTTTGCCTATGATAAAACAAGAACCCCAATAATTGATACATAAAAGCTTTCAACTTCAACGAACTTGCATGAGTTAGGCTGACCCGTAACATAGTTTTCCGAATCTGTTAATCTTATGAAATCAATTCAATGGCTCGATCGTACCAGTTACAAACATTGTTGCATAGAAGAACGGATTGGACACATATGTCACTCTTCAGATTAAGCGACACTCATGTGAACTAAATACAAAATAATTTGGATTTACAATTTAACTGTATTTAATTGACCATTCGAAAATCAACAAAATCATTACCAAAAAAAATCAAAAAATAAGAATCGAACAATAAAAAGAGAGAGGGATTCCGTTGCCGGGACTTGAACCCGGGTCTCTCGGGTGAGAGCCGAGTATCCTAACCAACTAGACTACAACGGAGATGTCACTGGGATGCCACTTCATTTTATTTGTGCAAAACTAGTGTCGCTAAAACCCTACCATCGTCCCCAAAAAGCAGACCCCTCCCGCTCATTTCACTCCAAAAATTCGCTCTTCCGTTCCGTTCGCTCTCTCTCGATCCGTGCTCAGATCGGAGCCGCGACGGCGGGGGGGAAGATGAGGGAGGAAGAGGTGGAGAAGCTGAGGGGGGTGGTGAGGGACTGCGTGAGCAAGCACCTCTACTCGTCGGCCATCTTCTTCGCCGACAAGGTCGCCGCCTTCACCAGCGACCCCGCCGACGTCTACATGCAGGCCCAGGCCCTCTTCCTCGGCCGCCACTACCGCCGCGCCTTCCACCTCCTCAACGCCTCCAAGATCGTCCTCCGCGACCTCCGCTTCCGCTACCTCGCCGCCAAATGCCTCGCAAGTCTTCCCCCTTCCCCTATTATAACCTCTCTCTCTCTCTCTCTCTCTCTCTCTCTCTCTCTCTCTCTCTCTCTCTCTCTCTCTCTCTCTCTCTCTCTCTCTCTCTCGTTTCGGTTGATTGGATTAGGCATTGGCGCGTGGAGGGTGCGTTGGTTCAGTAGTTATTTTCCTTCTTGAAAAGAAAAAATTTAACTTGCTTGTGTTGAACAGGAGGAACTGAATGAGTGGGATCAGTGTCTACTGATGCTTGGCGACGCGAAGGTGGACGAACATGGGAATGTGTATGACACGAAGGACACTAATGCCATGTATTTAGATAAAGACGGGGAAGACCGCGAGATCAATGTAAGTTTATGAAGTGGTTTGCCCACGCTGTTGGCTATCAAGACCCAAGAGAGTATTTTTCTGCTCGTGAAAGACAAAAATGTTATTGTCTTGCAATGTCACTTAACACGGCAGAGCTATTCTCATTCGTCGTTTGCGAGCAGGCGGCCATCTGGGGTTCCCTTCTGGTAGTAGATTGGCTTGGATAATTGTCTAGGAAGACATGCTGAATTAAATGTGAGCAGGTGTTCAGGATGAAATTCTATTTGAAGGGAATAATTGTGAATTTCATTATGGTGGAACTGTGGATTCGAATGCCTTATCGTCGTGCCTATCTCTGGTCTTTGTTTGGGCCAAAATGACTGCTTCAAATTAGAAAAAGAAAAAGGAAAAAGATTTGGGTTGACCATCCCTACGGAGGATGAGATGGAGTCATTACGGTAGAATGTTGCCACTGCAAATGTTAAATAAGCCTGTTAATGATTTCTTTCTTTTGACAGATATCTTCAGCTATATGCTTTTTGAGAGGCAAGGCATATGAGGCTCTGGAAAATCGTTCCCAAGCTCGGCAATGGTTGGTTCCTTATGCCTATTTTGTTTGCACTTATTTATTTTGGTGAGCTACTTGCGGCTGGATGGGCTTGTTATGATCCTGGTTTCTGTTTATGGTGAAAATGCGAATGTTTGTTACTTCTTAAATGTAATTATAGCTGTATGTTGGAGCATTAATGTTTATGTTGAGCTCCCTGAATTTTGTTAGGTTTTGTCTTTATGACAAGAGAAGAAACTTGCATTTGGCTACATGTCTGTTAATTTTTAACATTTTGCTGTGATATTTTTAGGTACAAAGCTGCTGTAAAAGCCGATCCTCTCTGTTATGAGGTACGTGTGACAATTGCCGCAGTAAATTTCTCTTATTTTTGGTGGTGAAGATGTTTCCTCCTATCTGTATAGTATTTTTGTATATTTGTTGTTTCCTCTATCATGGTTGACATTTTCTCGCTTCTCGCGATGAAACTTCTGCTGTGTAGTCTCTCTAAATTAGCTTATTGATGAAACGAGTATCACTCTTCATTTGCAATGATGTCCTCGCTGTTTTGTCTTGTACTTTTTCAGGCTTTGGAATGTCTTATCAACAATCACATGCTTACAAGTGAAGAAGGTGGTTGAGTTGAAATACTTATTATCTTGTACTTTCTTCTTGTTGTATATTGGGCCTTTTAGGTCCAAAGTTACATAACTAGTGGGTCTCCACATCATTTTACTTTATGGGTTTTCACGGTAATTACTGAATTATGTGGCTTGTCATGATGAACTGCTACTTACTCTGAGACCTTATAGACAGCAAAACTGTTGCTTCATGAATCCCATTTTAGATTCTTCGTCTTTGAGTAGGGTGCCATATTATGATATGCGTTTGTTTTTACAGAAGCCAGTTTACTTTCGTCACTGCATTTTGGTCCAGAAGATGAATGGCTGTCTTCTTTCTATTCGTGCCTGATAAAGAAGGTAGTAAGGTGCAGCTAAGACGACCTCTTTGTCATGCAAAACATTCTTGGGAACTGCTTACATTATTTTCATTTTTCAGTTTTCTTGATCTGGACCTGCTTTCTGATCAGTTTTTTTTTTTTTTCAGTATGACAAAGAGAATGTTGTGGAGGCCAAGTTCAAAGAACTTGAGAATGAAAGTTACATTAGTAATCCTTCTGAGCAATCTTTCATGCGGACCCTGAAGAACGATACTGATCTAATGGCATGCAAAGCTGAATACTATCATCAGTGTGGTGAATATCAGAAATGCTTTGAATTGACTTCAATGTAAGAATGA
This sequence comes from Syzygium jambos, assembly GCA_031216235.1. Taxonomy (NCBI): domain Eukaryota; kingdom Viridiplantae; phylum Streptophyta; class Magnoliopsida; order Myrtales; family Myrtaceae; genus Syzygium; species Syzygium jambos. Next base: position 814,698 of record CM062225.1, on the reverse strand, counting down.
CAAAACTTGGAGCTTACTGTGGCCACTCCTGTCTCAATACCTGACCTGGATTCTCCTTAATGTCTTAGACTGCTCGAGAAAGATCCTTTCCATATGAAATGTACTTTGGTGCATTTAACAGCTGCGACTGAACTCGGTCATTCAAATGAACTTTACCTTATGGCATGCAACTTAGTGAAGGACTATCCCCAAAAGTGAGTATAGTCTTCCCGTTACTGCTTTTTATTTCAATATCTAAGGTCTTTGCGTGGTTAAACAGCAATCTTTTAATGAATATTCTGGTGGTCATCCCCTCTACGTTGGTAGATAATTATCATTCGGAATTCACAGCTGTGGTGCTTGAAGACTGTTTGACTTGCTGTATTTGCGATTCTTCACTTAGCCATATATATACAGGAGAGAAGGATGTTATGCTAATCAACTGAATATTATCTCTGAATGCTCATTTTTTGTGACTTTTTTAGACCTAGACATTCTCCAATAGCTTTTTTGATTAGAAAGACTGAACATTGCTTTATCATGAGCAGCAATAGGCAAAGTACCGCGATGAATGTTCTGACATGTTGGGATTTTTTATAGCTATATTACTATTGTGGGCTGCATGAGCAAATTGTTTGATTATGTTTCTCTGTAGGGCTTTATCATGGTTTGCTGTTGGTTGCTACTATTATTGCATTAAGAAGTATGACCAGTCAAGGCGATATTTCAGGTATAAGTCATTGTTGCTCACTGAGATTAAACATGCCAATTTCTTTTACTGAGGGAACATATTGACTTTGATTAAGTAATGCTATTGCGTCAATTGAGTATTGTTTTCACCTGTCCTTACGTGTTACTGATGTGGATTGTCAGTTGCTCTTTTTCCTTTGTTAATGGACAAGCCTTTGAGGCCCTTTTTATCATCTTACTGATGAATGACTTCAGCACTTTTAAATTCCAAGCTTACCGTCAGTCAATCAATTCTGCTAAACTGTGTCATCTGATATCTTATAACAGTTTCAATTGTAACCTTTAGGATGTGCCTGCTTGATGTCCAGTTGATTGCTGTAAAAGTTGAGAAAGTCTGTTGTTTTAGCACAAGAGTAAAGCCAGGCTGTCAATGTGATCAACTCTATCAAATTCTAAAGTCCGAGCAAATATTATGCCTACTAACTGCTATATACAGACAAGGTTATCTGGCTGGAGTTGTATACTATATTTACAATTCTTTGAAAGCATATAGTCTGGAAATATTTACCAAATCAATTACTGTTTTGTTCTTTATTGAGCATGATCCACCTTTATTCTTTTGATATTCAGAACTTGTCTTTTCTTTCAATTTTGAGAGTTTGAATCAAAATTTGATTTGACATTGAGCACCTTAGTTCTTTTAATGCTTTTGATACATTAAGAGTCACCTCAAACTTTTTCGTAATTTTGTATGAATTGAATTTAACCTTTTCTGAATTTGGTGGGAAAACCAAGCTGGAGTTTTGACCGAAAGCTGTCATGTGCTTTCTTATGTAGATGATTTGAGCAATAGTATGTCATGAATATAGGTGATCATTGGGCGGGCTCGGGCCTAAGGTCGGGCATAATGTGTTACCCAAGTCCGCCCATATCATAAATTGTATGAAGGAACTTTCGGGCCGGGCTATGCCCTGGCCAAAGATGGGTGCCCGGGCTTTCTCATGTAAGCTCTTGCCCAAGCCCGCCCATTTACCTCTTGGACCGCCTGCCCATTGATCATAGTCACAAATCTGAATTCATTATTTGTTGTTGCTTGTTTTCTCCTACAGCAAGGCTACAAACCTGGATGCTACGTTCCCTCCTGCTTGGATTGGTTATGGAAATGCTTTTGCTGCTCAAGATGAAGGCGATCAGGCTATGTCTGCATATCGCACTGCTGCTCGTTTGTTTCCTGGGTAGTTACCCATGCTTTTGTTTGGTTTGAGTTATTTATAACTCTGCATTATTTGAACTCCTTCAAGCAACTTTGTTCTCGCTAGTTATGCCTTTTCTGGCCATGTTCTTTGTCTGAAAAATTAGTGATCTTGCTCAAGTGGAGACTTATTCAAAGTGTATATGGTTCATGTACATAACTCCTGCATGCCTGTGCAGATGCTTCTTATGTTTTCGCCGTGTTGAATGCTCGCTGTATGACTGAGATAACAGAACTTCAAATTTGAATCCCTTATATGTGTGGAAGTTTAAGATACTAAAGAGACAAATGAATGGAATGGGTCTAACAATACTATCATAGATGTAACTATTGTTGATAATTCCTTTTTCCTTCCAAAAGTTTATCTTAATCAGTTCCTTTATAGAGCGCCTGTGGTTTCCACATATTCAAATATTCCACATTCTTCTGTCCTTTGAAGAATTACATCCCCAACGAGTTATTTCAAGTGGTTGTTTGGTCTAAAATGTTTTCAAAACTATTAAAATTCTACTGTTATGTAACAGCGGTCCTTTTACAGGTTGAATCTTGATATTCTCTTATTCCAGGTGCCACTTGCCAACATTATACATAGGGATGGAGTACATGAGAACACATAGTTTTAAACTTGCTGAGCAGGTAAATTACTACTCTTGGAAATTTTTTTATTATGGCCGTGTTTATGAATATCAGAAAATATTCTTGGTTTGCTCTTTCATTAGTTATCTGTGTCAATATTAGGAGATCCATGAGCGAAATCTTCATCAGCTTTAAGTGTAACTCTTTGTACTGTAGTTCACCATATTCTTCTTCTTTTGTTATCTCTTTGGATCCCTCCTGAATATGCTAATATTATACCTTCACTTTTCTTTTATGCTATGTTGGGGAGAGAGGGGAGATGAGAATTTGGTTAGAAAATGCAAAAAACTTTGAACTTTCCCTATCTCCCTTCTCACAAATTTTTGTAAAATTTTCCTCATCTTCCACCCAAACTTTCATCCCGCATTTTTCCTTCTTTTCCTAAACATAGCATTGGTGATACCTTTACCCACAAAAAAAAAAGAAGATTTCTGTGAGATATCTAGGACTGCATGTTCGGTTGATTTTCTTAGAGAATTAATGATGTAGCTAAGGCCTTTTAAATGTATTTTTGGGAATGTTAGCATTTGGCATTGACATGTAATAAGTGCTAAAGCTGATATTAGTTTCTAGAAGAGTGTATAGTGAGGTGTCCTACGGGGATAAGAACAAATGCATCCTGTTGGTTTTTGCAGTAGTATTGATCTTTCCTACTAGTAATTAAGTATCCTTGTGCATGAAGAAAATATGTTTTTCATAGTTGAAAATTTACAGAGAAAGTTGCACCTATATTCACTATGTTCTATGATCATAACAGCGATCATTTGATCATTAGGATGTGTGATTTGATAGCACAGGCTTCTGATTATCCTCTTTGTTGTTCAGTTTTTCATGCAGGCTAAAACAATCTGCCCATCGGACCCTCTTGTATATAATGAATTGGGAGTTGTTTCTTATCACATGAAAGAGTAAGGAGGCTTGGTTGCTTTGTTTGTTTTCCTTGCTTTAGGTTGTCCTCTGCAAATTTCTTATTTATTTATTTTTTTTTTTAGGGGGGGATGTTTCTTACAACCTTTGGAGTTTATGCTTAATATGTGCTTTGTTGCATGCATATATGTGTACAGCAATTAAAAAAACTAAGCATTATTGCACTTGCTGTGGTTTGCTGCATGAATCCTTCCATGTTTTAGCGCTCTATTCTGCATAAGCAGTGCATTGGAGTGTTTTTTGTCAATAATAGTTGTTGATGGTTGCTAAGATACTCTGATTGTGAGAATTTGATTGTACCATTCTGACACTGAGTTGCTTTTAAACATGCCTTTTGGGACATTTCCAGGTACAACAAAGCTGTTCGGTGGTTCGAGAAAACTTTGGCTCACATTTCATCTCCTTTAAGTGAAATGTGGGAACCCACTGTTGTTAATCTAGCTCATTCATACAGAAAGTTAAAGTATGTGAAGTTCTTTCTCAATGGCTTGTATATTTCTTTGTTTTTATTTTCTTATCCTGGTTAATATGGATCAAGAACTTGAGTGTATACAATTACAAAGGCAGTTCTCTGCCATAAAGCTCTCTTCAGCTTTTTTATGCAAGATTGTTGGGAAGCTAGAAGAGGTTTTGATGAAGTGTTTACTGGAGTTGCATATTACTATGTCACTCATGTTTGAAGTAGAATTCATAATCATAAGTTCCATGAGACATGGCTCAGGTCCACCAAGTCATAATAAGAAGAGCACTAGACTTTGATATGCGAGTTTGAGCTACTTCGGTTGCTGCAAAGAATGCTAACAATATGCTCAGTTTAAACTTGACAATTTCGAAAAGTGAATTTCAAGACATCATGAAATTTCACAAACAAGCAGCACTGAATATATTACTTCTTTCTCTCTCAAATTTGCTTTTTCCCCAGCCATCCTGTTTCATTTTTATTTATGTATTTATTTTTTTCCCGGGGGGGGGGTGTTTGCGGGAGAATGGGGTTGGGTGGGTGAGCTATCTCATGTTAATTTGTTTGTACTTTTCAGGGGTTGTTCATCCTGTTTCGCTTGGAATATGTTTGATAATTTGTCGTCATGTTTGGTTTTTCCTTCACTGAACCTAATCCTTTCATCTCCTGCATGTTCAGGATGTACAATGAAGCAATATTGAACTATGAGAAAGCTCTGGCATTATCCACAAGAAGTGTGTGCACTTATGCTGGTATTGCTTACACTTACCATTTGCAGGTATTTGGATACTCCTTTTTGTAATTTATGGATTATCTTTGCTGTTTTTAACTTTTATAAATTAATCAGGCGGCGATTGCTCAGCAGACAAATATACGAATGTTTAATTATCTTTTGCTTTGCTTCATTTATGTAGGAAAGTTTGAGATTACTTTATGTAATAGTAGTTCCACAGCGTGTATATCAATTTAGAACTTTTGGAGGTTGGATGAGATTTATTTGGCTAGAGAGGCTTGTTTTCCTTTATTAAGATCTAAATTCGGCTAATTAAAGTTGGTGAAAATTCCAAGTACTGAAAGAAGGTTTGGTTAATCCAATAATATTTCTTGTATATAAATCTTCTAACTCAGCCATTGTAGCAGATTAAAAACACCTTTGGGGGGGGGGGTGTGTTTAAGATTAGAAATAGGTGCCCCGTTTGGCAAGTGGGAAGATTATGTATGATAAGGAAGGGGGAGTGGGGAGGGGGAGAGAGAGAGAGGACGAGGAGAAGTATCAGTGGTTGTCTAGATGTTACAATTAGACAATACAAATATTCCTCTTTATGCTCTGGGTTCAAAAAGTGCAAGGGCTATACTCAATCCACCTGCAGCCTTAAGGAAATTTGGAAGTTATATTCTTAAATCCAAGTTATCTTTCTATAGCCATTTGCCCCTTGTTCGGAACATCACGAGATTGTTTGCTCCACATTTCATGTGGTTGTTGGAGCATTTAAAGGACTTTTCCCAAGCACAAGAAGAGTGAGACTTGGTCACGATATAAATCCATTATGCATCAACTCATCTGGGATGTGTTGCCTAAGTTGAAGACACATGGCTTGAGACTAAACTGTTGAAGATGAAACTAATAGTTATGAAGATAGTCTTGTAATATTTGAAAGAGCATGTAATGGTTCTCTTCATTACAGACAGGAACTTTATAGGGCTTCTGAATATTAAAAGACAGAAGTGACTCAAAACCTGAGTGATCTTTAACTGCTTTAAGAGTGTAATATGTTGGGTGTGTCCTGGCACACATCTCTTTCATTGGTTAGAACACATTGCATGATATCAGGCTAACAACTTAATATTCATAGGTTATGAAACCACATTAGTTTTTAGATTATATTTTCATTTCACTGTTGCTGACTAGATAACCATTCAGAAGAAAAATGTTGTACGGTGTATGGTGCTGTCTGGGTGTGTGGTCACACTTAAGGTGCTGCTCTGTCTCTTTGTCATGAGTTTTGACTGGTCTGACAGATCTGCTTCCTTCGATTGCATTTTGCAGGACAATTTCACAGCAGCTATTACATATTATCACAAAGTAAGATTCATATATTTCTGTGATGGCATTATTTCCCTTGAGCCCTCCATTTATCTTTGTGAATTAGTCTATAAGTAGTTCAGACGGCTCCATATCGGTTAGCAAAGCTTTGTTCATGTGAAGATTTTAAATTGACTAATTTGAGAAAGTACTTTTTATGCCAGGTATTCATGCATATTTTTCTTGTTATTTGCATCATGCACTCAGTAAACTAGTTTAAAATGTTGCATGTATCAGCATATTTCTCAACACGGAGCACCATTTCAAGACTTGCGTGTATTTGTGAGTTACGAAGTCTTTCCTTTCTGTTCGTTTGTTTTCAGGCTTTGCGGTTAAAACCAGATGATCAATTCTGCACTGAGATGTTAAGTCTGGCTCTTATCGATGAATGCCGTCATGGTGTAGACTCGAAGTTCGAGTACCGTTAAGATGAGGTGGTTGGTTTATCTCATGTGTGGAGTTGTTGTACGTGCTTGTAATTACAGGAAAAAGAGGATGAGATAAAGTTATTTTGCGTTGCTTAACTTTTATGTACTCTAGACTCTACAGACATGTCAGGCATCACTTTGTCTCTGTAACCTTGTCAATTTCCTTTTTTTTCATTTGCCACAGTCCTGTAACATTATCTATATGTGATTAATAAAATTATATGTTCTAAACCGATTTTGGGATGTCTGGACAAGTTACAGCATTTGTCGGTTTATCATCGTTTGACTAAAAAAGCCTGTGTAGGTGTTCCAAACTTGCAATTGCCAAAAGCGAATACTTTTTGAATTGTTGGAAGAATCAGAACTTCAATTTCATCTTGTATTTACTTTGAGGGAGTGAACCTTCAAGAAATTTTATTCCAGATCATCCTCTGCTACATGGGAGGCAAGTCAGATTCATAAGTCGAACACACTGATGTGTTCAGCACATTACATAGACAATATGAGAACACGGCATGACAAACACGCGCAAAGCTCAATGAGCATGGCATCTAAGATTATATGCATCATTTATTTGTTGGAGAATGGGCAAAGAGCAGCTTCAGAGGAGTCATTGGCGTCTTTGTTGTGGGATTCTGGGATAATCGCGCCGTTCAATAGACCTCCGAACAGCTGTGCTGGGTCGTAGTATATCTCAACTTCTTCCGCTCTCAGTGATTCATCAACCTGAATTAGAGATTCAGAGGCAGTTAAACAACATCCCTGCCAGCCGCAGAATGGTTGAATCGTTTTTATAAAGTTACAGAATTCCCTGGATCTGACAGAAATTCCTTGAACTCAGTCCATCCAGTCATGGCGGCAACCAAGTCTATTGCTTTTGTTCCAATTCTGTCTACTTCGGATTTATTTGTAATGAATTACCAGACTATAATTGCAGTGCATGGCACTTCTGAGTCCATGCAAAGAGACACCGACTCGCCTATATTTTCATACATAGCGACTGGTTTTGTTCATCCCTTGGGCAGCACGTTAGACCAATCTCATTAACCATTTCTACTTGAAAGATTATTTTAAGTATGTGTGCCGTTACACGCATGCTTCTTGTTTACAGGATTTTTCATCCAACAACGCACCTTTAGAGTCCCAAGGCCACGAAACTCCACCATCTCTCCAGTGGGTGCATGCCCCTTGAAAGGCCCTTCAAAGAAACCCCAGTGCCTGAACTTGAAGGCAATAACTGGCGGACCGGAGAAGACCTCCAGCACCTCCCACGCGAAACCACGAGGAAAGGCTGATTTGAACGCATCATGAGACGATTCAAATGTCTCTTTTTCAGCTTTGTAGTATTGAAATTCCTCTGGCAGAGAAGTTTTCAGCAATGCGTTGTAGGTTCCAAGTTTCAGGGTTTCTTCAGCAGATAAACCCTCTCTACCTGAAAGAAAAACTCCAGTGGAAAAGGTTCTTTATGTTTACACTAGATAAAGAATGCTTGTCATCCTTAAAATCTACTGATGGTATGCTCACCATGTTCTATAATGGGTTCATGAGTTCGAAAGGACAAATAGTGGACTTATAAGCATCATATGTAACTTAAGTCATGTACATACCGTTGATGACTAACTTGAATTTTTCAGGACTTATTGTCCTGATGTCTTGCACCCGGGTCTTGTGTGAGACCTCCATTTCCCAGGACTTGATAGCGTTTTGTAGGGTTTCTTCTAACGATCCTTTTGGCCATTCCTTCAGGACATAAATACAGTACCAAGATGAGTGAGAGTAACAATTCCAAATGGTAAGTGCGAGAACTAGCAAAGAAGTATGAATATCAACAAGAACAGCGTCAACATTAACATCACATCAACCTTGGTTCGGCCATGTTCAAAGAGCCTGTTCGCATCTTCATATGAGGGAGGACCACCATGTCTCCAGTGAGTGTTCTCAGCGTCGTCATACAAGAAAGAGCGGTACTTATCTCTCGGAATTTCTGCCCGAGTTTCTTGAGCTGCCATGATATTTTTCGCCTGTATTGCCGTGGATACGGTTTGAGGAATTTATAGGGAAGTATTGTGAGGATTGGGTCATAAAATCCCAGTGCTCATGGAAGTGGTTGCTCAATAGGTATAAAGCAGCCATTCGTCTTCTAACGCTCTGTTCATGCATGTCGCTTTCTTGGATAAGCAGTGAGATTATCTTGGTCAGCTGGCAAGATATAAATGTTTTTGCTCAATGAGAGTTTCATTAGTATTTCCTTCATTTGAAAAAGCAAAATAAATGCTTGAGCAGTGGACATACATTGCCTTCCTCTGTGGATCAAGTAAGATAGCTTCTCATGGACTTCTTCTACTCCTTGTGAAGGTCAAGACTCTCGATGACAAAAATGATTGATGCAAAGTAAGGCATACAATTCGGGGAAAGACAGCCTAGTTTCGTTTTCATCCAATCTCAAGATGTTAGAGGTTTCAAAGCGATGATTGGTGAAGTGATTGTATGAATTAGTAATGATTATCAAGCGAGTGTTTGGAAAAAACCGGTGGTTTCTGATTAGTAGGATGGTTGTCGGACTCGGTAGTTGGCGGCTTCCATTAGAAGTGCAGGAAATTAATGGTGATTCTAGCTTGATTGAATTTATGGGTCCGTTACTTGTTTCCCAACAAAGAGATTGTCCCGAATTCAATGAGCTTCTGAAAAACAAAATGCATTGTACGGTATGACCATATTGTTTTTCCCTCCTTTTGACCTAAATACATCAAACCTTAGTACAGCCATTCCCTCTGGATCAAATGTTTCTGATCTCTACATCAAATTATCAGTTTCATATGGAGAAGTGAAATGATGTGAGATCTTGGGAGCAACCATGTAGCTTCTCCACACAATCATTTTTGAGAACTTTAAGCTGATCTGATACCCTTTCTGGCTTGCTTCAAGAGCTCATTGATAGCCTCCACTGTCGGATGGATTAAGTTTACCTTTTTCTTTTTCTTTTCTTTGGATAGAGTAGGATAATCTTTTCTAATAAGAGAAGAGCCAAACTTGAAAGGTTCTTTTTCCTGTCCATTTCGATCATCATTTTCAAATTATTTTTACAGGTTGTCACTCATCTTTCAACCAACTACAGCGGTTGATGCAGGCCATTTCTTAACGAGTGTAGCCAGCATTTCAAATGGTTCCATCATCAGACCACGGACAGGAAAGCTTGTTCTGACCGACTTCAATGACGCAATCAACGCAAACAAGATCAAGAACCAATGAATAGTTAGCCTTTGGCCGTATCGATGATGGTATTGAAATCATTCGATCTCTATCTTTGACTTCGAGGGATTAGATGATTTCTTACATCACGTGAGAAAATGATATGCAAATACGAGAGATACAAGGAAAAATTACAGATCTCGTGCAATATGAACACAATTGTGTGATTTACCGAGTCTGTACTCAATCATCTAAAGGAGGCATTTCTTCATAGTACTCAAATTTGGAGCTATTTAAGCACTAAAGCATCATTAATAGTTGATACAAATACGGACTAACTGCCACCTTGTCTAAGCCCGTCGGCACGAGCAAAAGTTAAACTCATCCACAAACCAAGAGAAACTTCTACTCATCTTCGGAATGGTGAACTGACTTATCTTGAAGAAGACAAGCTGACCAATCAGAGGACAGGAGAGTATTGACCCGGAAGATGGATCACTTCCCAGCTAATCTGAAGAAGATCTTTAATCTCTGACCCGGTATAATGCCTGATTTTTATATTGTTGTCCAAATTTCAAGCAAACTCCACGATTTTCATGTGAACCGTTGATGTTAACCTAGTTTTCATGTGTTTATACATTTCGCCATAGCAGGTAGTGAAAGGTGCAGAATGCATATAACATGCCCGTCTTCTTCCGCCTTTATTAAAGAACAGCAACGGTCTACTTTCGACTTTGACTATCGCCACACATTGAAGTGACCTGCTTTGTGAGTGTCCGTTGAGTCAGAGATTAAAGACCCTCAGTTTGAACCAGAACAGATTAGATATTTTAGCCTAGTAAACCATAATGAAATGTTTGACAAAAAAAAAACCATAATGAAGTGAAAGGATCTCGTTTCAGATTTGATAGCAACTTCGTTGGCCGTGGGAGGTTGCCATCCGGATGAAATATGTGCTCGAGGTCGACAATCCACTTTTCTAGAAGTATATGCAATGGCAGACAGATAACTTTATGTTTAAGGGGTGGGTGAAAAAACCAAAATTTACACTAAAATTTGGTAAGTAAAGTTTAGGATCTAGGGAGCATCGGGCAGTCCGACACCGAGTACATGGCTGTGTGAATCATGGGATTAGAAATATATGGATTGACATAACATGAGGTGTATTCAGATCAGATGTGCGCTCTGCACCCACTTTATCTTTGGAAAATCATGACAGCAGTTACATGCAAGACTGCTCCTGCATGACTGTTTTGAATAATCTTTTGGTTACCCACCCTTACAACATCAAACGTCTTTGGAATAACCTTCATTTCAATATGTTCACTTTAATATAGGAATTCTTTTTCTCTCTTACAAGTTTTTCATTCATGTCCATTTTGCTACAAGCCCAATACCAAATCAAACGAACATGAGCTGCTGTTTAGTACATGAACCATCTCTCCTACCAACTCAGAAACAACTCAACATAACTAAAATCATGAAGACCAAATGTAAGACTCTGAGACGGATGTCCAATTGGAACAAAGCTTAAAGTGTTAATCCGATACAACTTCATTCTTAATACCACCTTTGTCTCTGTATTTGACAACAAGCATCACCAGCCAAGTATTCTATCAATGGATGGAACAATTTTTTAGAATGACACATGACAAAGGGTGACAATGAGTCAACAAGAGCGAGTCAAGTAAAGGAACTAAAAGAGCTCAAACTGTTGGATGAAATGATAAAAGAGTATTCTGGAAACACATTAAATAGCAATCCACTTGGAGGGGATATGGATGTTTTAGGAACATTTTCGTTCCTTTGGAATGTTTTGGTTGACAGTTTCATACATAATGCTACAAGGATCCATCATCAGAAAATACAGTAGTTGCAGTAAAAGCGTATGCAAAGGCAGAACAAAGCACAGAGGCCAAAATAAGAGAGAGAAGTGTACCAAGAACATCATCCTACATTTCATGGTGTGTTTGTTTGCTAAATAGCTGGTGAAGGAAATGGAGCTCTCCCAGCTTGATGGGGTCTACATACATGTTCTCTCCAGGGATTTTTGTTATACAGTTCAAATGATCATGTCACTGCACATCTCTGGATTTGACGGTATTTAGTCCACCGGAAAAAGAAATGGAAACTATCGATGCTCATGATAAACAAATCACTTTTTTTACTTTTTCAAGGTAAAATTATCCTAAGAATGATAAATCACCTGAAAATTAATAAAAGTGCATTGCCTCAAGCACAGAAATTCGCAGACACACTCTACCATATCACTCATCACATAAGCTCAAATACTATTACAAAAAATCTGAAGCCTACTGGGCCTCTTTGTGAATCAGCAATGGAGCAGGTGGGCTCATAATTTCATCCTTAGCTCGTGGAGGAGGTTCTTCTTTCACTACATTAAGCTTCCTATAAGGACTGTGGTTTCCGATTGACAATCTGCTTGGACATGGAGAATTACCTGCAGCATTCTTAGGTGAGCTAGAGATGTTACCAGCTGGGGAACCCGAACCAGACCTCAATTCAAACACTCTATCTTCATTAGGCAAGGGAGATATCGGCGCCTGCTCACCGTTGTCCCTTTCTTTTATGCAGAACTTCTCTTCCATAATATCATAAGAATTCCCGGTTCGTACTTCTTGAGCAAGAGAACACCAGCAGCAGAAAAGCCAGAGCGCACAATCAGTAATCGCCGGTTTGCCACAACAGAACTTATAAGGCGGCAGATTATATCTTTTCCTCATTTGGATTCTCCAAAAGCCACCATAAAGTAAACCGAACAGACAAAGGATGACTCCAGTAACACTAAGTGCCTCCCTCACAGTATCATTACCAATATTAACAGCAGCCAAATTGAATATCCAGAAAGGGGCCATACAAAACAGAAGAAAAGTGGCAATGTGGACGTACATGTTACCAAACCCAAGTCTCTCCATGTTCCACCCGAAAACACAAAAGCTACAGAAGAGAGAGAGATATGCTAAAGAGATATCATCCCAAAAGTCGAGTATCCCTCCACTCCACTTTGGTCTGTTTTCAACAATTCTATGTTCATCTCTCAGTGCAAATGAATACCTCCTCTTAAATGCCTTCACACTCGACTTGTCTGGCTCCATCTTTTGATCATTGGTAATTTGGACCTGAGCTTCCTCATCAATTCCAGAATCATAATCTTTCCCGAGAGGACTGATAATGCAGTAAACACCAGCAAATGCAGGTGCAGCAATTGCAACTGATATGCATATGCCAACCCCTAAAGCTGGTCGTTCAGATCTCTTGTATCCTAAGTTCAGTCCACAAAGTGCGTATTGAGCAAAACAATTAATATGGAGCAAAATGACAACCACCATCATATGTGCCCATTCATGGGGCTTATAAGTCCCGTTCTTGCAGTAAATTTTTCTCAATTTAGAAATGTCTTCTGGCCTCCATCTACACAAAAGTACTAGGTGGTAAAACCGCTTAGGATGTTGATACAAACACATAAGAGTAAAGAGCGCATTGAGAATTTGATTGTTAACTTCAAACCAAACATTCCTTTGGGACTTTTTGGGGATTGCGCTGTTGAGCATTCCTGTCATGACAAGAAACAAGATTGCACCGGACACGGCCACAACGGTGATCCACAAAAAAAGGGCCATGTTCATCGGGTCTCTGATCCATTCCTTGGACATTCTCATGAGTGAGCCCCAGTCAATCTTCCGACTGAACACCACATTGAAGCGTTCTCTGATCCTATGACCACTCGAAGATAAAGCTACAGAACGCGAAATCTCATCTCTTTCCTCAGCTATCCGTTTGAACCTGGCAGAAGCAGACCCGAATTTCAGGAACTTCCACCGATCGGGCAGAGCACTCAAGGAATTTGAAAATCCCTTCTCCGGGTTCTCACCACTCAACAGCATTCTTCGAGATACCGAGATATTAACAGAATTCGAGACCTTGATGCTTTTATCATTAGGCTCCTCGATTTCCTTCTTGTCATTTCCATCATCAGTTAGAACCATCTTGATGTAAAAACAGAAGCGTCCTCCAAAGTCTCTGCTTTTATCACTACCTATGAAGTTATACAATATCTATTACAGTTACAGCCTGACAGGTACAAAGAGCTGAATATCATATATTGAGCTATGGCAAATGATCTGACAAATCATTGAATAGACAAGAATATTTCTACAGAAACAGCGTAATCCTATCAAAAAGCTGTAAAACAATGGTCACAACTTTAGCTGGGAGACGAGAAAAAGAGAGGATATTTTCACTTGCCTGGCAACAATCACACCCACATCGACATCAAACAGAGAGAAGGCTCGATTGCATTCCAACACCCAGAAACTCAAATCTTCGGAAACCAACGAGAGAGAAAAACCCAGAAAATCGCTCACAGCGTGTCGTCGTCCCTTTTACAGCGACAACCCAACCGAGATCGAAAGCAAAAGGAATGGGAGAAAGGCTGGTGCTCCTGGCAAACGGTTGTTTACTTTGAGAGGAAGCATCTAGGCGAGAAGGAGAATATCATCTCGAGAAGGCTTGATATTTGAGAGGGTTTTCTCCCAGCGAGAATCTCATCTGTCCGGGTGGATTGGTCCGCCATATCATGCCGTTTTTGAGTTTGTGGGTCAGCCTGCAAGTGGATTCTGCAGAATGATGTTCACGCCTGCCATTCGGTAACTGGGGAACAACTGCTAGTTGAAAACCCGAAAAACGCACAGGAAGGAAAAGAAGGAATAAAGTACGGAGAAGTGATAACGACAGAAATGGTGACTCTGCCCAATTTCTGAAGTTTTGATTTATTTAACCTAGTCTCTTATTTTTTAGCTCGATGCATAATGTAATCTCTAAATTTTTAATCTTATTCAATATAATTTCTGAATTTTTTGTATATGTTCAATTTAATCTTTAAACTATATGAAAATATTCAATGATGTCCTTTTATTAATTCAAGTTTAGGAATAACATTGATATTTTTATATAATTTAATAACTAAATTGAATATGTACCAAAAATTCTAGGACTACATTGAACAAATAAAATATCCATAGTCCACATTGCACATTGGGCTATAATTTGGGTATCACATTGAATAAATTAAAAATTAAAAAATCACATTACATATTAAATTAAAGTTTATGAATTATTCATGCCATTTTTTCATTTTTCTTGAAACGAGGTTCCTTTTGGCGAATAGCATCTGAAACGGTTGACTTCGAAGGAATTGGCAAAGTGTTTGTGTTCACGCTAACTAGTGAAAAACTTACCGAAATCAATGAGCTGGCCTTGCGTAAGAATCTCCCTGTCTTCTGTCAATCGTTCCACGTGTGTCTACTTTTTCAAATCTCTTTGTTCTCCGCTTCTGTTCCATGTTGGGTCAATCTTTTGTTTGGTGCTCTGCTTTGTTCCCCTGACCTCAATGTTAAAACTGGCGATAACTGTCATTGGTGGACAACGAGACATTTTCAATTTTCTGCTCGAGAAGATCCACGTGAGATTCGCATAGAATATGAGTTCCTCATACGGTTGGTAAATTGACTGTATCAAAAGCCATTATTTTAAGTGAATATGAACCATTCTTGTCCATAATGACTAGTTGTTATAAACTTATAAAATGTCCACATGCACAAGTGATGCGACTAAAGGTTTTATAGGAATACAGCCTAATTGTAAGTTAAGTTGGAATGAGGGCAGGACAGGACCGTCGGCCATTCAATGAGCAAACCAATCTAATCAACAAGGCTCACAAAAGGCACTTATGAAAAGGCTTAAAGATGCTAACAAGCACGTGACCTTATTGGCAAAGGGATCGGGAGATGAGGCCGAAGAGTATCAATTCCAGAGTTCGATTCCTATGAGCACCGCAAGTGCGCACATATGTACATAGAAAACAGGAGTGAAGACCAAAAAAAAAAAAATTGGCTTAAATCGAAGAATTTCCCTCAAGAAGGATGAATCAAATGGACTCGTTTCCCTCTGAAACACAGAGTCGAAGCTCATTAGCATATGCACCCAAGAACGGAATTGTGGATCCCAAACCTCCTTGCTATAGAGATTAACTTTTCCTAACTACAACAATAACCATCCAAAAAATCACACACTTTGCTTCCTTCTATGAACCAAACATAACTGTTATATCTTCTTTGTTAAGTATTATAAATTCCTTTACTGGGCCACACAACCCGCTTTGAAATAAAATATGGGAAACTGAATTCGAAGGTAAAACGGGTCTATGGTTTTTAAACAAGGTCGAGTGTTCTTAGTCCACCTTCCTCCGAGCAATGTCAAGAATATACTGGTTCAAACGTTGGCCAAATATCGTTGTGGAGAATGACTCTGTGACATGCTTCCGAGCTTCTTCGCCCATTCTCTCTGCCACTTGAGGGTTCTCTAATAGCTTAGCCATAGCTAAAGAGAACTCTTGTGGGCTGGGATCGCAAAGAAATCCCGTTTCTTCATGCTTAACCGTCTCCACAGGTCCCCCACTATTGCACGCAATTACAGGCTTCTGAGCTGCCATTGCCTCCAAAGGGACAATTCCAAAATGTTCATCCTGCAAATTTGCCCCATTATGTCAGTATGACAAAATGTAACATTTGTTTCAAATATGGTGCCATTTGTGTAAATGCCAAATTTTCTATTTAACCTTCGGCGTGTAGAGGACACAAAGGCATTCAGAAAGGAGTTCGTTCCTCTTGGCTGTTGAGCAGGATGTGATAAAGTGAACCCTGCTCGAAATTCCTTCCCTTTCCGCTAAGCTTTTAAGCTCCTCCAAGTAGTCCACATTCTCCCTTAGACGTTTATCAAAACCACCTAATACAACATATAAACTTAAACTTACTCCGCAATACACAAGAAATTAAATCTAGTAGGCAAGCAATAATGCAGAGTTGTCTACTACTACTTAAGATAAATTATCGATGCACAATGTACAAAAATTGAACAGTCATATAAATCGCTTCACTGCATGGCATAGGAAGAAAAGTCAGCTTGCTCGAGATGGATATCTTAGTACCAGATGGATCACTTAATCATATTGAGTCGAAAGATAGTCCACATTGCACTGCTTCATTTGCATGCTAACTTGAAAAAGAGCTACATACTAATCAATCTCAATTAATCAAAACATTCAGGAGTTACGATCTTCTCTATCTTTACATTGTCAATCAGAGTTTTTTTGGTTTTAACAGAACTCTGCCTTCCACATGATTCAACATAGACCTCTAAGATATCAAAATCCATCATCTATCTCTTCAACAGTTCGGTCTTTCTTTTGAATTCCCTGGCTACTCTCATGCTACTTATCAGGAACAGCAGAACCAAAACTCTATTTGTGTCCAATTACCCATACCATTACTTCCCGATATTCTACAACAATGTACAATGTTTTGTCGTCAATCAAGTATCTTTGTCTAAAAATTCCTTACAAATTCAAAAACTTTCCATCCACAAGATTCCTATTCCTGAAGAAAGACTTTTTCATCCACAGATTCCTACTCCTGAATAAAGACTTCAGCAAAGACATAAGATTAAGGTGTTTTCCTTGAACACAATGTATCACCCACTTCAATTACAAGCGGACCGTGGAAGCATGGGAGGGGGACGTAAACTCTGCTAGTTGGGATAAGAGGAAACAACAAGAAGTTCAACTGCACCATGCTGTTAAATCTATCCCTCACGATATCAACTCTAAAAACCGGGAATCCTTCAAAAGATATTTTGACTTGCTAAAATGATTGAATGACATACAACTAGAGAAAAGGAAAAGGCACATATCGGAATAGCAAGAGAATAGAGGTTTTCAATTGCACAAGCTAAGTGATTTACACAACTCTAACATAAACAAAAGTATATGTAAATTATAGAAAATCTTGGTAAGAAATATGCAAAGATTCATGACTTGCCTGCAATAGTCAATCTAGCACCATCCACATTGTGACTGGAAAATTCTCCTCTGAGGTTATAGAGCCTAGCAAAAGCTGAAATTGCCAAGTCTATGTTCTTTTTCCTCTCAAAACGATTGATGGACAGGTAATTCAGCCTAAAGTACAGGAAGTATAAAAAATATCGTCAGCATTATAGGAAACAAGTGAGCCTGGTATATGAAGGCGTTAAGGCGTATTTCTGTTACTTAAGAGAACGGGGTTTGTCAAACTGATCAACACTGACTGCTGGGTAAAGAACAGCTGGCTTAATTCCTCGTGCATCAAGCTGCTTGAATGTTTTTGCAAAAGTAGCAGCTGTAAATTTACTGTTGACGAGGATCATATCTGCCATTCCTGCATTCCCGCAACCATACTGATGTGAAATTTGGAGACTTCATCTATAAAACAGCCTATGGCCCGAAGAAAAAAAAGAAAAAAACCACGCGCGTGCACGCATGCAAAACAGCCATTAAAGAAGGCAGCATTAGAACAAACCTGTTGTTATTTCTTCGATGAAATCTATGGGTTTCCTGTAAATCTTCCTAAGAATAGTAGTACGTTGGGCAAGCAACAAATCCGGAAAATGGCAATAGAATACGACCTGAATCAGAATGGGGAATTAAACTATAACCATGATAGGAAGACATCCATTGTTATATAGTAGAGAAGATATAGATACCTTTGTTGGCTTTTTAAGTTTCAACAGTGGAATGACAGCAGAAACTTGATCTGCTACAATAACGTCGTATGAAGGCCACATAAGCAGCATGCAAAGAGCAACAAAAATGCACCTCACATATGCACACACGGCATGGAGACGGTAGAAGATGTGTCGAGGCAGAAAAGCACCATACACAGTAACGGGAAAGGCACCTGCATATTTGCATTGGCCGTACGCTCAGAGCTGAGACGGTGAAATAGGACTAGAATAGGCAATAGAATAAAACAACTAGATAGTTTAGAGAAGCTAATGACGACCTTCCTAATTTTGAGAGCTTGTACTTATTTAAGAAAGTGGCTCACACGGAGAAAAAGTTTATATGCTGAAATATGAAACTCTGAATGAGTGTTAGTAGCTAAGTGAATAGTTGAAAGGAAAGGGAGCTCCAATCGTGTACAACATTTCAAGCCAAAAAAAAGAAACTACAAGGTCCGAATTCACTAAGAGAACAAGTTGTTATCACCAGAAAGAAAGAGGAGGGAGGTATAGAAGACAAACCGGAAAGAGTCTCCTCAAAACATCTAGTTCTATCATGGTGTGAGGTGAAAACATGAACATCATGCCCATGAGATACCAGCTCAACAGCCGCATCAACAATTAATCTTTCGGCTCCACCTACACATCATACAAGAGCATACTATCAATAGCAAATAATGATGAATACTGTGGCCTTGAATGGTGGTACGAGAGGAGGAGCATACATGAGAAATGATAAATTTAACCAACTCGCCAGATTTCTTGCACTAAGATTTTTAAGTGTTTCTTCATATCATTTAAATGTAACAAGTCAGTTATCAAAGTAGTTATAATTTCCTTCTACAAGAACATGCAAGTGCTTACTACCGAGTCCACAGACCAAAGGAACTATGGCATTATCCTAATCTCCCAAGATTCTACTGTTAAAATGAAGCATTTTAATGAGGATATTATCATTGAAGCTTCCTATACTTTAATTGTCATTGTCAAACGTGAAACTCCTCCTATATTCAGCTTCAGGAACTATAACAATTCCCATGACTCCACCATCAATGAGCCTCCAACCTTTAAAGTCTAACAAACATTTTTCAGACAACTTCCACATAACTATACACCCATTTCAACTAGAACTGCATAACGAGCTTAAATTTGATCAACCAATGAAGTTTAAACTTCTCGGTGACTTCTTTCATTTGACTAAGCTTGGCCAGGTCTGGCCCATGATTTAAGCCTGAAACTCGATCAAATGCAACCTTCAAGTCAAACACAACATGGCCACTCACCAGAGATTCTAGCACTAGCCAGAATGAGTGGAACAGCAGTCAAAAAATATACGTAAGAATCTTCACCAGAATAAACTTAGAAGAACTGCGCTCCATTTTGGTTAATTCTAAGTAAAACTGTTCGTTCAAAATGTGCAAAGAGTACTGTAGCTAAGCAAAGAGAGAACTTTAAGCACCCAATCAGCGGATAATGATTTGTGATGTCGATGCACAACTAATGCAGGCAAAAAGATTTCTCAAGTCCCCAAATTTAGAAAAAAAAAATACTAAAAACAAACCCACAAGAAACTTAATCTATTCTCTTCTACACCACCGAGATTGTCAATAAAAAGTAAGATAGCTTTAACCACATTTTACCGCAACGATAGCAACGGTAGGCAACTCACCTATACCAAGATCGGGATGTATAATGGCTATCTTCATCTTCTTTTGACTTCCTTTAGCCTGCACCTTGTCCTCCCTTGACATCTTTTACATCGACCAACAAACTCTTCCTCTAATGGCAAATCACAGAAAACGAACCATACAGTTGCCAATCGTCAGCAACCCTTTAAGTCCCGAATCTTGAACATGGTTCTCCACAGCCAACCATGGTCCCTAGGCCTGCAATGAGATAAAGGTTGTTGATGTACCAATGTCATGAGAAAAAAAAGGGCCTGAATAAGGAACTAGTCCCCAGGCCGATCAAGATTCCACCGAAATTGCGAAGAGAGAGACCGAGGAACTTGTGAAGTTACTTGCAACCACCCAGAATTCCAATTCAGATTAACAAAACGAAAAAACCGAATCGACCACCCAAGCACAAATCAAGAAGGCCATAGCCATCAGCATATGCCCAACCGCACCAAAAGCTCTAGCCTTTAACCAAGAACCTAGATTCCGGCGTGTCGGGCAATGTGCCGAACACGTTGGGTGCATTACAAACTCCAGCAGGGAACCGCGGAAATCGATCGGCGCAAGTACTCCGAACGGGACTAGATGCGTGTCTAACTCGATCAGTCACCGTGATCGAAGGGAAACGGAGGAAAGAAAACCGAAAAATCGAGACAGAGAGCGCTCACCGGAATCCTGGCCGGCGCTCGGCAAATGACTGAGTCGGCGGAGATGGAGACGACCGGCGGAAGTCTGTCTGATCTTCAACGGGGAGAGAGGAAGAGGAAGGCGAGAGAGAGTCACGAACTGAGACGGCTTTCTTTTCGGTGTTTAATTTTGCAAAGAAATATCAGCTCATTCGTTACTTCGTGAAAATACCCAAAAAAGAAAAAAAAACAAATATCAATTTTCGTTTTCAGCCAATATAAAAATGAAAACAGTCTTTGGTTTTTTTTTAATCAATGCAAAGAAAAAATTAGAAGACAATATTCAGTCGAGTGTTTCGAAATTTCTAAGCGTTTTCATTTTAACGATACACTAAAAAAGTATGCGATTAACTTTACCCGACGTGATAAATTTACAGTACGATTAATTTATTTTCACATGGAAATGATTTGTCACACGTGATAAAAAAATTTAGTTTGCTCGTACTAAACTGTCAACCATACGATCAATTTGGGTTTTAGGTTTAGAAATCAAAATTGAGTAATTGACCACCTTAAATAGAACCAAACCCATGATTCTGCTTCTCTTTTTTTTTTTTTTTTGCTTCTCTTTTTAGTTGATCAATTGATTCGAACAGGAGGCTTTCCTCACAATAGGCTCCTAATCCTATACGTTTTGAGAGGGTTGGTCGGGGCTAAATTATTTAATCATTAATACTTCATTTGTTTTGCGTGAAATGAATAATTAAAAAAATATTTTTTTAAATGATCGCTTGAAGTAATAATCGATAAGAAATGTTTTTATTATTGATAATAATACATGTCTAAATATTTTCGTAAACGATGAAAATATTTATCGTTCATTTATTTTTATAAGCGATATAAGCAGTCATTTTTAAGAAAATATTTTCCAAATTATTCATTTTTCGCGATATAACCACATCATTAATCTCGTGACTTTTGACAATACATGAAATTTACACTATTACTTGAGATACCCGATGCATACACAAGAATAGTTTATTTCGGTAGCATCCACTCATTTTATGTACGAGACCCATCAAATTCAACAATTCGGATGAATCAATACGAGTGCATTCGATTTGCCTAATATTTTTTTCCTCGTAGCCCACCCCCCAATCTTGGACTTCACTCTAGAGTCATAAATATTCGCGCGAACGATTGACAAATATATATGATCGATTTGTTTAGTTACTCATTGTCCTATGAAAGCCTCCTAGGTTAACTCGCATTAACCTCACTTACAAGACATAAGATTAAAGTAACGGCGAGTATTATTTATACTAGATGGCGTGCGTTGTCATTAACGTGCTCCTATTGCATATGCATGTTTATTTCTTAACCATCAAGACCACCCAATTAGAAGACTAATCAAGTTAAAAGACCGGGCACACAACCTAGTGGCAAGAGATTGGGTGGGGTGAAAACGTTTAATTTCAGGTGTAAGGTTCGACTCCAACGCAAAGAGGTAGAGCAAAAAGACAAAAAAAAATAGTTAAAAGAGTAGTTTTGGCCAAAGAAAAAAGTTAAAAGATAAGTTATTCGGTAAATAGGGCCGTCAAATGGGTGAACTGGGTTGGGTCATGTTAGTTTTGGATTGGGTCCAAATGGGTCCGACCTAAATTAACTCGTTTTATCCGTTTTGACCAATTTATATATAATACAAATTCAGAGACCAACACTCGACCCTACCCGTACCCAACTCATATTCGTCCCAACCCACATTACTAAAATACATGGATATTTAAAAGTGCATGTAGTGTACAAACAATAAAATTGTTAGTAGTTTTATAAGGTTCCACTTCCAAATAAGATTTCCGACTTGTCTCTATTGCAAAAATTTTCGAGTTTCACAACAAAGTATCTGACATCTCTTAAAATCAATAAGTCAATAAATATTGACCCGTAAAATCATATACTAATTCTCAAGATTTTTCTAAAGCTTAAAATATCATAAATCTTTTACTATTTTTCAATTTTGAAAAAACAGAAGAAGATCACAAAGTAGAAAAATAAACTAGAAAATAAATTGTCCCTCCCGAAAACCCTCAATCCGAACCCGAAGACAATTGAAGAGGAATCGCAGGTGGATCGGGCTTTAGACCCATTAAAAACCCATATTTTGTTGGACTTTATTACTCAAATCCATATCGACCCATTTATCAAATTTTACCTAACCCATATATGACCCGGCCCATCATATACCGATTAGTAAATGGGGTCTTCACCCGTTTCAACACTTCCGCCGGTAATTCTCAGATCGCTCGTAAAATTTAGAGCTGAGGAATTTTCGCCCTTGAAAGGAATACAAGCGCGCGCGACCCGATTCAATAAAACGAAGGCGAAACACGCATTTAATTGTAATTTCAACACCTCCACCGGTAAATCTCAAATCGCCCGTAAAAAATTTAGAGCCGGCGAATTTTCGCCCGTGAAAAGAATACAGGCACAACACGCACAATGCACGGCCCGATTCAATAAAACGAAAGCGAAACGTGCATTTAATTGTAAATTCAACACCTCCACCGGTAAATCTCAAATCGCTCGTAAAAAATTCAGAGCTGTGGCCAATTTTCGCCCCCGGGAAAGGGCGCGCGTGCAGCGCACACCTACTGCGGGGCCCGATTCGATAAAAGCGAAAGCGAAACACGCGTTTACCCCCTGTCCTTTCAGATTCGCGATCGACATGGTTCCAGCGTCGCAAAGGGAGGACGTAATCAATCAGAGAGACTGGAAAAAATCGTTCAATGGTCAATCAAAGCGAGCCGAATGCAGGCCGCTGAAATGAACGACGAAACCGAGAAAGAAGGGCAATCGAAAAAATAATAATTATTATAATAAATTCGCAAGTTGGGAGTTCCGACTAGAAGAATAAAATGTGCGGATCGAAACTGCAACGCGCGCGAAAATCGACAAGTAAGTCTTGTTCTTCGGCCGTAGGGAATTGGGAAAAAAAATTAATAATTAAAAAAATGCGACAAGTTTTTCGGACAAAGATCGAGTTTTTTTCCTCTACTTCGGCCCCCTTCCTTCGTCGCGGTCCGAGACCGAGTCAACGGGGGGGGGGGCCTGCTACGTGCTCGCCAGTCCCCGCACGGTGCCGCGCGGGCATCGGCGCCCCGTGATCGCGCCACGTGTGTCGATCCGACGGCCGGGGATGGGGGCCTCCCTCGCGGCCGGGTCAGCCTCCCACTCCCCCCCTCCCCCCGCTCCAGCCCCGCGGTCTCCATTGGCAGTCTGTTCCCACTTTCTCTCTCCTCTCTCTGCCCTTCTCTCCCTCCTCTTTCTCTCTCTAGACGACGCGCACGAAAGAGACCCTCACTGTGCTTTCTCTCTCCTCTTCCTCTTCCTCCTCCTCCTCCTCCTCTTCCCTTTTTGCGCTTTTTTTTTTTATTCGGTCTTCTTCTTCTTCCCTCTCCCTCCCTTTGATGAGAGCCAGGAGGAGGAGGATCGCGAGCGAGCGATGTCTCTGAGGCGAGCGTTCCTCTCGCGGAAGTTCTCCAGATCCTTCAAGGAGCTCAACGGCAAGCCCCCCCGGGAGGAGGCCGCGGCGGCGGCGGCGGCGGAGGGGGGAGGCCGCGGCGGCGGGGGGGAGGCGGAGGCCGCGCACGGCGAGTCATGGGGGACAATGCTGCCGGAGCTCCTGGGGGAGATCATACGGCGCGTGGAGGAGAGCGAGGGCCGTTGGCCCCAGCGCCAGAACGTCGTCGCCTGCGCGTGCGTCTGCAAGCGGTGGAGGGACATCACGAGGGAGATCGTTAGGTCCCCGCTCCACAGTGGCCAAATCACTTTCCCTTCCTGTCTCAAGCAGGTTCCGTTTCTCTCTCCGATTGCGCGCGGCGAAATTTCGGAGGCCGCATTTCTTCCGATGTTTGCGCCCTCGTTGTCGGGGGATTTGAATTGATTGGTGCTTTGGCTCGTTTTCTTTTTTATGTCGACGGAGATTCATGAAGCTCTTCGTGTTCGTGGGGCTATTGTCCGTGTGGATAATATAGCTCAATTTGACCAATTCGTGAAGATCTAATTTTAAAGTTAGGGTTCAATCTCATTGCTGATGTCTGAACATTTGATGCATCATGTACTGGGCATTAATTGGAGGGAATGGACTCATTTCTGAAGGTCATATGGATCTGCGGGCGAAAAGTTCAAGATGGGAACGATGATTTGGATTTATTTTTTTCCTGAAATGGAAGTGAGGGCTTCACTTTGATGGTTTTCGCGGGGAAAATGAATGCTGCCGCCGGGAGTTTTCGGTGTTTATAATTCACCATAGGAGCATGAAACTGTTCTCTCTTCTTCATTACATCCTACGATATGTTTCCAAAATCACCATATAATCTTGTTATCCGTGACATTCTTGATGATATTTCAGTGCTTTTTCTTTCATTTGGGGAGAGTTGGGGGGGGGGGGGGTGGGGTTTGGGAAACCTTGCACATCGTTTGTTGTAGGGCAATCATCCTGCCGGTGAATCATAGTCTACACTATTTTAACTTTTGTGGTAAGTGCAGCCAGTAGCAGAAGGCACCTTTAATTCTGTTAATGAAAAGAGAAAAAATAGTTCAGTTTGAGTTGTGTAAAGTGTGGTTCTGCCTATGGGAACATCGCATTAGCGACCTAACAAATGAAGGATGATAACCTTGCGCCTCTAACACTGTTGTCTGATCATCATTTTGAAGTATGGATCTTGGTGGCTGAGTTTCTGTTCTATAAATTTAACTTCCTAACACTTGAAGTCTTTGCTTTTTTTTTTTGGTCGAAGTCTTTCTTGAATGATTGGAATTTCTTCTTTGGAAATTCCAAATATTGCATGTTTGTTGATGGTTATTTTTCTAAATGTAGCCGGGACCACGGGATTCTGCACATCAATGTCTTATAAAGCGGGACAAGAAGACTTCGACTTTCTACCTTTATCTCACCCTCAGCCCATGTGAGTTAATATTTACGGTTGATTTTTCTTTTCCTACTACATAGAATCGTTGTGGATGGTTCTCATTGATACTTAGTTTTATTTTCTTTGTTTTGGTCTGGGCGAGGTTTATTCCTATTTTTCTATCCGCTTCAATTTTTTTGGCTTTATTACTCGCATCAAGGTCGCTAGAGCAAGAGTTTGCAGAGCCAATGTCTGTTAAACCTTCAATAGACTTTTCATCCGAGTTGATTCAAGCTTAGGAGGTTGCATGGTCTCCTTTGGCTCAGAAAACTTAGTTAATTTTGGCTTGGTATACTTGTAACAGCTCTGCTCCTTTTTTAAATTCCAGCGTATTTAGAATGAAACTTCTTCAATGTGGTGGTATTTTACTGATTTTGACGTCTTTTTTTTTTTTTTGAAAGAGACAATCATACTTGGAGGCATGTATGATGATTTTTTATTAGCTTGTCAATTGATTGACAGTTTCAGACTAATCAAATTGAATGAAAGTTCAGTTGATGCTTATTATAGACTAGATGCCTGCTGTTTCTTGTGTCTGGCATGCCACCTTGGAGGAGTAATGGAACATGTATCTGCAAGAATGTCATTTCACAAGGATCTGGGATCAGGGAATCATATTGAGATGTTAGTAGTGGTCGAGAGAGCTTAATGTTGCATGTACATGTTCCATATCGAGATGCCCCGGATCATGCAACGATGTTCTTGATCCCCTTTTCCTGTTCTCGCATAGTTTGTTTCGAGGGGATAACATAGCTGGAATTGATATCTATTTGTGGTTCTAGTGGACTCAAATCGTGGTGAGGAAAATGGATCTAAAAATGCATTGTTTGAGATCAGTCTTTTTCTTTCTTCTTTTAGTTCATCTTTAGGGGGGCATATCAGGCCTTTCGTGGAAGTCGTTAGTAGTTCTGAGGAGGACTCATGTTATGGAAGGAAAATTTATTGAAACCTTGATGGATTGAAGGTTGCTTCGTTGAAAGTAGATGTAAGTAGGAGTTGAACATCTGTTGTTACTTACTGTTAGTATAAGTGAAGGGGACTTCTACTTCATCTCTTGGCTCATCCACTAATATCAGTTCCTTGAATGAAGATATTAAGTTCTACTTTTGGTTTGATCATTTGACTGGTGAAAAGGATTTGGATTGATGTCAGACTCGGTAAGGTTAGAGCTTTCGATGAATACATTAAAAGCTGACCCAGTGCTCCTTTTGATATGATGGCCTTCTCGAATACCATGTTCCTATAGACTTGAAATTCTCTTGGCATAAATGGTTTGCCTATGATTGACATTTTCTTACTCCCTCATTCTTCAGCAATGCCAGATGAGGGAAAGTTTCTTTTAGCGGCTCGAAGATATAGGCATGGTGCTCACACCGAATACATTATTTCTCTAGATGCTGATGATTTATCCCAAGGAAGTAATGCTTATGTTGGAAAGTTAAGGTAAGGCTACTTGAACAGGATCTTGTTTTTGTGAATCTGCTCAAAAATTTTTTACTGGATCTTGTTTTTGGGTACAATATTACCATGTCTCTGGAGTTTCTAGGATGGAGTATCTTTACATGTCTGCCTACTTAGCCATTTATTTTATACAGTCCTGTCATACAGGAAGTATGGAGAAACTTGGAGGTTCTTGCTTATTATTTTCAAAGCTTGAAATTGATCTTTTATCTTTGATCTGCCAGAGGCTTTTTACTGCTTCTAGAAGCCGGTCATGCAGGACTTGGGTTTAATCAATATTCATTTGTTTACGAGCATGTTTAATTGTTTACTTCGCTTGACAAAGAGAATATGGTCTTATTGTAGTTGTAATCAATGAAAATCTAACTTATTCCTTTCACATATCTCCATGGCCTTTTTAAAAGAAAAGGTGAAAAGTTACATGTTGATCGATGGTTTGTTTAAGATTTTGTGCTTGTTGCAGCTCGGACTTCCTTGGTACCAACTTTACAATATATGACAGCCAACCGCCACACGACGGTGCAAAGCCCTCAAGCAGCCGGGCAAGCCGCCGATTTGCAAGCAAACAAATAAGTCCCCAGGTCCCAGCTGGCAACTTTGAGGTTGGGCAGGTCTCTTACAAGTTCAACCTTTTGAAATCTAGAGGTCCAAGAAGGATGGTTTGCTCGCTGAAGTGCCCTGTGTCAGGAGAAGCACCTACCGATAAACAGATGGATAATACCAAGATGAAGAAATCAGGACCTATCAACCCTGAGTACACAATTTTGAGGAATAAGGCTCCAAGGTGGCATGAGCACATGCAGTGTTGGTGCCTGAACTTCCATGGTCGTGTGACTGTGGCTTCGGTAAAAAATTTCCAACTTGTTGCCATAATGGATCAAAGCCAGCCAGGAGGAAAAGGGGACGAGGATACTGTTCTTCTCCAGTTTGGGAAAGTGGGGGATGATACTTTTACCATGGATTATCGGCAGCCCTTGTCCGCCTTCCAGGCATTCGCCGTCTGCCTTACCAGCTTTGGCACAAAAATCGCATGCGAGTAATTATAGTTTTACTATATATAATGTTTGTCGTCGTCGCTGTTGTTTTGTATAATTATGCACTTTTGTGTTGGTATAAACATGGTATAACCTATGTTTGCTCCAAGGCATATGTACATGTTCTATGAAAAACGAACCAACTGGCTAATGTCTACTAACTACAGATGTGGGTTTCAGCAAAAATTGTGTCCTGGAATGCTTGGGCTGGCAAAAAAGTATCGATGCTAGAGGAACTGTTAGTTGCTGCAATTAAGCTGGTCCTCATATTCTATGATGTTTTCTGACCTCGTGTTTGTAACGGCGGAAGAAGTACTCCATTATGTCACATGAGAATGAGTGGAGGAGAAGATGACCGAGAACCTTCGCGGTATTTTCCCCTAATTGTGGCCTAGTCGTACTCCGTCCGCCTGCTACGAATTGACATGTTACTTGGAACGGCTGCAGTTAAGATGCTTCCCAGAACGTGATGAATGAAAGACCATTTTTCCCTGTAAACTCGACTCTTGCCATCCTTCCGATTCTCGGACTGATACGCAACAGAATATTCATATGAAGTACCAAACAGTCGATGATGCCGGACACTTCCATCCTAGATCACTCACAATGGCACTTCCATTATGGGTAATTCGTGGCTGCATCACAAAATGCACGCTTACTTGGTCCAGTGTCCATGAAAGAATGGTTTTTAATTTTAACCCATACAAAGACCATCGAGTCTCTTCCCGCTATCGGGGTTTGAGCTCATGCTTATTCTTCCGTACATGTGCTCAGCAATATACAGAGCTGAAAACACCGCCTACTACTCCCATAAGAATGCACGAGTAAGAAGATGTATTCCTCTCCTTGAATAAGACATTTACATCAGGATTATTTGTATTTTTGCCCCATTCTATGAGATGCTGCTCAATGCATCACGGAACATTACAAGCTAAGGTCCCACTTCATGCATGAGATTTGCTTTCCTGGAAAGACTACATATGGGGCACATTATTCACTTTTGAGTGTTCCTTCGAGTGGAGAGCAGTAGCCACTGAGAAAGTTTAGGCAGCATGATTAACTGTGACCGGGGCAGGTAATCAACATTGCATTCAGCAAATCAGTTGAAAGAGCAATCGGTTCTCACAGATATCCATTGCAAAGGTACACAAAGGTTCTTATACACACCACTATCCCAAGACTTGTAAACGAAGACGCTGAAACAGAAACAGCATTTTGTTCCCCCTTCCAACTGCAAGATGAAGACTCACTTCTTTCCTCGCAGCTTCACACCAAGGGCTCTTTCAAGTTTGGTGATTAGCTGTTGATTAGGAATTGCTTTTCCAGATTCATATTCTTGAATGATCTGGGGCTTTTCATTGATCAGCTGCATTGCAATTCATGCAAAAGTGTCAGCTGGATAAGTTTAAGAAAACAAGGGCACATTCGTTTGCATATATGCACCCCAATTGTCATTTGGCCCCAGAGAAACACAAGTGTCCTCTGCCAAGTTCAATAGATAAAGAAAAAAAGGAAGTGAAATAGACACCTGTGCAAGTTGGGACTGGGTAAGCTTCTTGTCCATTCGAGCTTGCATAATAGCCTTCTTCAGCTCAGTCGGCACGCGATCATCTACCAAACTCATATGTCTCAGTCAAGGCAAGTTCAACAAACAATCTTTTATAATGTGGAGGCAAATTGTACAAGAGCAAGCACAAAGGAATGAACTAAAGCAACACTTCCGGCTGCATCAGCAGTCTGAAACAAAGTACCAATTGATTCCCGCAACATAACATGGAGAAATCGAACAAATCTAAATGTAAGGAAGTTGCAAGGAATTGTGCTCCATAAAAACTCCAAATTTTTAGCAAGAAAAAAGTGCACCGAGATGCACCACTCAATAATTCAAAAGAAAAGCCACTTACGAGCAAGGTTTTCTGTTTCTTCATCAAGCTTCCTTGTGTTCAAAGTAGTACTGCTAGAAGCAGCTCTGTTTGAGCCGGCATTTGCTGCAGAGCATTAAAGGAATTTCTTAGCAATTAAAGTTCATTAATGAAACTGCCAATGCTTCATGTCTTAATATAAAAATGACAGCCAAAGGCCACATTCATCTTCTACGTGCATTACCATGCCTACCAGTAATAACACTCAATATTTCTCGATCAACTTAATTAAGCAGCATCAAATTTACATAGGAAAGTTTTCAGCAAAAAAAATTTTACATGATAAAGAGGATGTACATTCCTCAATGTTGTTTTGAACAATTTAATCCAACCAGCTTCACCAGTCTTAACATATCTAAAAAACAACTCACCTATAGATGTACAACATCAACAAAACCTTGACATACACAAGAAGTTAATCGTGCCAATAGGCTTTGGGAGTTCATCAACAGTCCACACCAAAAATCAAATCATGCAAGACAGCAGCTATTATGTCAGATAAGTTGTACTTAAAGATGTGAGCAGTGAAGGACAAGGAATGTTACAGCCAAAATAATCATTCAATACTAGTATCGGAAACAAGACAAAAGCGCCATACGAGAGTATGAATGCTTTGGCTCAAACAAAGACGCATATACACGCATCTAGTGCTCTACAAGAGCTTCGATGTGGTAAGAAAAGAGGAGATAAATTAAGAATTTCTCTGCGAGTGAAGCTTCACTTTGCCAGGCCTGATGATCACATGCTTCATGGCCTCAGGTGGTGCCACCACCAAACTAAAATTAAAATCAGTTCTGAAGTCTGAATTAAAAATTTGTTTGGCAGCAGATGATGGCACAATAAAACAGTGACAAAGTTAGCTTCGTTTGGCTTGTCTCTTTTCTCTTCTCTCCTTCCTTAAAAAATCGAATAAACGACTAAAAAGCAATTTCAGATCAACCCAACTGACTCAGAAGATAAACTCAGCCAGCATATCTTCTGCATGTGGCTGACAGTTATATAAACTCACCCTCTTTCTCCACCAAAAAAAGATACAACTTTTCTTCTGCACACACATAACTCCTAAAGCTCGCCACATGTCGGATCCAATAGGCGGATCTCCCTGATATGCACACAAATCATACAAAAGATGGGAGAGACAGTATATACAGGAGTGAAGATGGGTTTTTGGGAACTTAAGACATGACAGAGCTCTCTAATTGGCCATCAATGTGGAAATGGTTGATTGTTTGTGACTAGCAGTAGATATGCTGCCTCCTGGGGGAGAATTTGATTGGTACAGTAGCTTATAAACGGTGACAAACACAGCACATTTAGACAGAAGAAAATAAAATTCGCAACAAGAGTCGAATTCTATTGAAATTGATAACTAACAAACATAACTCTTTAGAGTGGGATCAGAGGGAGGGGCAGAGATACAAAGTGAAAAGAGGTAAAGGAGACCTCTTGAGAATATATGTTAAGCGAGAGTCTCTAATGCACCACCATCATAAAGAACACCAATCTTATAATTAAAACAACAATGCTATGAGAAGACAACCTCAAGAGAAAAACATCTTAAGAAAGCTAAAGGACACAGACAGATAATAAAAGATTAAAGTATTCGTTCTTAAAAGTTGCAAGCAAGAGGCATGTTACCAAATCCAAAGGGAAAAGGAATAGATCCAAATCAATTAAGCTCCGTGATGGATATTTATAGTTCAGGTAAACAGAAAACATGTCCGACCTTGCAGCTCATCGGTAAATACAAACTAACTTTGAATGCTAAACAAGGTTCTTCCAAATCATTATACAGCATCTCCAATATCAAGCGAATCAGAGAACGTAGCCCTAGTCATCCCGATTTAAGTCAATAGCTCCTACGCACGGACACGGTGATCGGCAACACAATTTTTTGGAGCCCAACAGCATACGAAGTTTCAGCCATTAACTCAGACGAATCTATGTACCGACATACGAAGTTTCAGCGATGAACTCAGACGAATCCATGTACCGACACGGCAAGAAACCTCACGATTCCTCCATCATCGGACCACAAGAAACAGAACTGCAAGAGGCGAAACCAAACCAAAGCACGCAACGATACGACCGTGCAATCGAGAGAGAGAACCAATCAAAGCATCGCAATTTCAGCGACAAACTCGACGAATCTATTTACCGACACAGCAAGACAACTCAAACAACGCGCGACGTGACCTCGCGATTCCTCCATCATCGGGCCACAAGAAACAGAACCGCAAAGAGGCGAAACCAAACCAAACCAAACCACGGAACGATGCCGACCGTGCGATCGAAAGAGAGAACCAATCAAAGCATCGCCTCGTCAGATTCAGGTTCATCGCCGCCACAAAATGCCGAGGGAGGGGGGGGGGCGCGCGTGGTGAAACGGCGTACCTTTCCGGATGGTCTCGATCTCGGCGCCGGCGCGGCGGGCGGCGTTGACGGCCTTCTCGTCCTTCTTGGCGGCGGCGTTGGGGGCCTTCTTCCGGATGACCACCGGCTCCCAGTCCTGCGAGATCGGTCCTACACCGGCCATCTCTCTCTCTCTCTCTCTCTCTCTCTCTCTCTCTCTCTTCGCTTTC
Source organism: Syzygium jambos (assembly GCA_031216235.1). Classification (NCBI taxonomy): domain Eukaryota; kingdom Viridiplantae; phylum Streptophyta; class Magnoliopsida; order Myrtales; family Myrtaceae; genus Syzygium; species Syzygium jambos. The sequence goes on along the minus strand of CM062225.1, from coordinate 782,170 downwards.
TCTCTCTTCTCTCTCTCTCTAGGAATGGATAATCTCGCGACACTAACGAAGAGTCGCCCGCCGCGGGGCAAAATGATGGCTTATATAGGCCAAGGGGGGATGCTGCGATTTTAGGGCCTTTGCTAGTCCGCGCTCACTGAAACCATGCGGTGAAGTTTGTAGCCGTTGGATCACGGCCTTTCCAATCGCGTCCGTTCATCTTTCGTGTTTGATATTTGTCGCCACGGATGCTGATCGTTGCATCCCTACATCTGATCTCAGCCGTTGAAAGTACTTGTTAATCACGATTATTGATATTACTAGGGGTTAATACCACAAAAAAAAATCTCAAACTGGTGCATCTGTGATGAATTTACTCCAAATTAATTTTTTAACCACTAAAAATTTCAATTAGTTTGCATGTGATAAATTTATCCTCCGTTAATTTCCTTTAAATTTTACCATCAAATTGCTGAGTTGGATGATACGTGGCAGTTGACGGGTATACTGATTTGGGGTTTTACAGATTTATCAGTTCGTGATTTTTCGTGATATCAATCCAATTTAACGGATGGTAAATTTGTTACAAGCGTACAAGTTTGGAATTTTTTGTGGTAAAAAAATTAGTTTAAAGTAAATTTATTACAGATATACTGATTTTAGGTTTTTCTTTGTATCAACCCTATTACTAAAAGAATGTGATCGAATAATATTAGGTACAAATTGACATCCATTTGACCTAGCATTTTTATTTATTAAGAGTGATCAAACATCTCGTGTTTCGTTTGAAAAAAGAACAAGAAGATATTCCCGATCAAATTTTCGATATTTTAATTGATCATTTACACTCGAAATTATATTGTAATCAATGCTCACATCATGAGTGCATTTGCTTCTTTCGAATAAAAATATTTGCTGAAACCTTAAATCAGTTCTCACGCCAGTTGTTTTAAGAATCCCAACACATAATCATTTTGGTTTTTGGATATCTGAAAAACGATGTTACTATTTTATGATCCTAACTAACGCCGTGTGATGTGTCCGCCCAGCACAACCATGCATGTGCCTCGCACATGATGCAGTAGAAGGAAATTGAGGATGGCGATATTAAAAACATGTCAAGGCTGTCTTGCGAGTCGAATGTCGTACATTTTTTTCTTAATACCTGATCGGAAAAATCAGATTGTCGCACAAGTAAAATGCTGTGATTTTCTTCTTGGCATTTCTCTGACATCAAATGCCTTAGATATTCAAAATTTATTAATATCCGTAGCATTGAGTCACCATGTGTTTTTCATAACTCTTTTTAAAAAAATTGGGATATGATGTAAAAGTAAACGGTAATCTTTGGAATCAACTCAGAAATCAACGTAAATAGTGATCTTTAGAATTAATTTAGAAATCAACTTGGAGTATAATATGAGAGAAAGGAAAAACTAAAAGAGAAGTGAGGAACAAATCTTAATTCTTATTCCACCTTCAACAAGTTTACAAATGCCTCTGTTCATAGGCTAGAGGATCCGTGAATAATGTAGGTACAATCTACATTAATATATGTGTTCATTTACACAATTAATGAGGAGATGTTCATTTACGTTAAAAGTGGGAAATATTCATGGAATGGAGAAAAGTGAAACATCTACATCATTCAATGCATTTATAACACTCCCCTTTGGATGTTCACCTTTTATTATACACTCTTTAGACTGCCTCATTAAAAACGTTGAGCCAGAAAAATCCAGTGAGACAAAAACCGAAAAAAAAGGGAAAAAGAGTACACAGCACAAATTTTAAGATCTCTCCCTTTTATAGATACGTAAATTGCCTCGTTAAAACTTTAAGCCGGAAAAACCCTGTGGGAAAAAATCGGACAGAAAGAAAAAGAGTGCAATGCATAGTTCATAATATCTCCTCCTCAATTTGAGCTATATAGCCACTGCTGGGGCTAGTCGATCTTGCATCTTATGAACTCGCTGCATACCAATGCCATATACTAATTTCTCAAAAGTTGACGTTGGCAATGATTTGATAAAAAGATCTGCAAGATTATTTATGGATTGAATCTGCTTAACATCAATTTGTCGACTTTCTTGGAGTTCGTGAGTATAGAAAAATTTCGACGAGATATGCTTGGTCCTATCACCTTTGATATATCCTCCCCTAACTTGTGCAACACAAGCAGCATTATCTTCATAAATTATAGTGGGAGAATTTGTAAACGGTGTTAAACAACAAGAATTGTGAATATGTGTTATAACGGATCTTAACCAGACACACTCTCTTCCAGCTTCATATAAAGCAATAATCTCAGAGTGGTTGGAAGATGTAGTTACTAGCGATTGCTTTGTAGAACGCCAAGAAATGGCTGTGCCGTTATAACAAAATAAATAACCGGTTTGAGAGCGAGCTTTATGTGGATCAGATCTATATCCAGCATCAAAATATCCAGCTAAACCAGAGGTAGTGGAATCCTTGGAATAATATAATCCCAAATCTATGGTTCCTCGGAGATAACGAAAAATATGTTTAATTCCATTCAAGTGTCTCCGAGTTGGCTCAGAACTAAAACGTGCCAATAAATTTACCGCAAAAGTGATGTCTGGTCTCGTACATTGTGCCAAGTACATCAAAGCTGTGACATTCCGGATTTTGGCCCATTTTTGGGATTTATAAAACGTGTAATTCGTCAGTGCGCTTATAATGGAATTTAGCCCGGGAACTGATCACTCTCGGGTTCTTATTTTTAAAATTAGAAATTTTGCTAGAATCGCACTCGATCGAATTTGGCCGTTATTTATACCCTGAACTTGGCAGTCGATTTCCGGGAGTTTCGGAATGAAATAAATTGGACGGTGTTGAAATTATTGTGGCCAGTATCGAGATTGTCAGGAATAGTGGAAAAGTGAATTTTTGAACCGGGTGCGAATTTGGACTGGTAGACCTCCCTCGTAGAGCGGTTTGGGTTATTTTATTTTGGCCGTATGCCCTAGAATATTGTTGGGATTTATTGTGGATCGTTAGGCCTTTTTCCGAATTTAAATCGGGACCGATAAGTCGGTTTTTAGTTTGGACCGTGTCCGTTGGTTCGCACTTAAATTTAAAATTTTGAACTTTCTCTCTCCTCTCTCCTCTTTCTCTCTCTGCCGACTCCCCCCATGCGCACGTTTCCTCTCTCTTCCTTTTTCTCTCTCTCTTTCTCTCTCTCACCCTCTCTCTCTCTCTCTCTCTCTCTCTCTCTCTCTCTCTTTTCCCCCCAGCCGTGCACGCTACCCCCTACTCCCTGCGCACGTCCCCTCTGCATATTCCCCATGCACCCATTCCTCTCTCCTTCTTTTCTCTCTCTCTTCTCTCTCTCTCTTCGGCTGCTTCATCGTCTTCCTCTCTCCCCGACCTCGACTGCTGCTTCGCCTCTGCCCAGCCTCGCCGTCCGTCGCTCGACTGCCCTCCGCCTCCGCCCGGTGCTGCTCCGCCAGCCGCCACCACCAGCGAGCTCGATCGTAGCCGCGTCGGCCGCCGCCGTCGCCCCGGCCGTCCTCTCCTTCTCCCTCGCGCGCGCGGCAGCAAGGCGTTGCTGCTGGCCTTCGCGCCTGACGTGGCCCAGCCGCGCCTGGCCGCCGCCGTCGCCGTCGTCCCATCCGCCGCCGTGCTGCTGCTCGCCGCCGCCAGTTCGCCCTCCTCTCTTCCTCCGTTTCCTCTCGGTCCGGTCCCGCTCGAGTCCGGCCAGCCGCCCTTCGCCGCCGCCCGTCAGCCGCCGTCGCCGGCTCGTCCGGTCAGCCACCACTCCCCCTCAGCCTCCCTGTCTCTCTCTCTCTCTCTCTCTCTCTCTCTCTCTCTCTCTCTCACCCCCGACTCTCTCTCTCCCTCTTTCCAGCTCGCCCCGCTGCCCGCCGGTCGGCTGTCCAGCCTCGCCGCCGCGTCGCTGCTGCCACCGGCCGCCTACCCCGCCGTTCCCGCTCCTGTTCAGGCCGGCCGTCACTGTTCATTTCCGGCCGGTCACTGTTCATCCGGCGAGCACTGTTCACCGGGGCCTGTCACTGTTCATCCGGCCCTTTTTAACCGTAGGACACCCGGTGAGTTCGACCCTAAACCCTAATTAGGATAATTCGCATTTTTAGACGAGTTTAGAGGTTAATTAGGGTAATTTAGGGGTTAAATTGTGAAAGTGATTAGGGATTGTGATTGTGGCCAATTTGGTGGATTAGTATGATAAATTAATGGAGGATTAGTGGCCCGAGAGGCGCGATAAATGGGCTGGTCAGTTTGGACTAAATCGGATCGAGTCGGGAATGTTCGGATTTAATATGTGGATTATAGTGCGCGCCGTATTTTGATTTTTGTTGTGGCCAATAAGTTTGATAATTGGGGAGTATAGTAGAGCATTTTGGCGATGATTATTAGCTTAGAAATTACGGTGTAATGGTCGCCCACGACGGGACTAAATTTGGGCGCGGCGCGATTAATTTGAGGTCTAAGCGTGCGATTACCGGAATTGATCGATTTGTGTAATTGACTGGCTAATTGAGCCTCGGTTGTGGTTAATTTGATGGTGTCCTGTCGCGTGTATAGCGGGACTAGAAATGGATTAGTTTGGTGGGCCTCGAATGCGCGAATGCTTGTTGACCGGTTATGTGAATTTGTGCATGGATAGTGTGCTGATTTGATGCTATGGCTGATTTAAATTGATTGTCTGATTTGGGCATGTTGATTTGTGAATTTGAATATGCGCAGTACAAGTTGAGTATGTTACCTCGTAATTCGCGCATGTGGATGCCCAAGTGTGAACGTGATAGCCATGAGTATGCATCTCAAGCATTGGCACAGCATGAGCATGTACGAATGTGCCCGAATGACATTTGCATTGTGATCACTTAAAATGCCCTGATGCGTTTTACGCGGGGTTCAGATAAGGATTGGTGCTTATGAATGTGTGATCACAATAAACCCTGATGCGTGTTACGCGGGGTAGTGAACCCGTCCTGAGGCGTGTTACGCGGGACGATGCCCGGTTTACCGGAAGATGACCAACCTGATGCGTTTTACGCGGGTAATGTGTCATGAGCCTGATGCGTTTTACGCGGGCCAGAGATCGATCTCGAAGTGATAGACCTGATGCGTTTTACGCGGGTCGGACCTGATGCGTTTAACGCGGGTCGGAGGAGAAATTGAGAAATGGCTGAGTGCTAGTGTGCAAGTGTGCGATAATGCATTGATGAGGCATGAGCATGAGTGCGAGCACTAGCATATGCATAACATGCGTTGTGACATAGAAATGCGCGTGTATGTGCTGTGATTAAATTCTGTCGCGTGGCTACTATTGTTGATTTAATGCCTAACCTGCAGGGTCAAGTAAATTCTAGATTTAGGCCGAGGGCCTGAGTCATTTACTGTTTAGACTGTGTGCTGTTTGTTTAGTACTTGTCAGGAGGTGCACGTTAGCCTAGTTTAGGTTTAGGGAATTACTCGCTGAGATTTATTCTCACGGTTGTTGAAAATCGATTTTTTTTTCAGACCCCCAGCCTGGAGGATGACAGGTGTACCGAAGTGCTTGGGAGGAACCCCCGGCTAGTTGTAGTGGCCTTAAACTGCTTTTGATTTTTGAAGTTTGGGCTGTAATTGAATATCGTGCCTGGTGCCCAGTACCAACGCAAGTGTAATTGTTCATGTTGTATGCTGAGTGGCTATCCTTGGTTATTTGGTTCAAAACTGTTCGGGTGTTGTATTGCTTCCGCGTGTACTTAAATCTCTGTGTTAGGCGTTGGGTCGGCGACGCATCCTGGGGCGTCGCACACGAATCGACCTCTGCGAGGGATGTGGCGCGCCGAGAAGTGCGGGGCGTGACATCCCCGTTTGATTTGGTATCAGAGCAAGGTCAGCTCGGTCCAATTCGGTCGAAGCTTGGAGTGATAAGGAGCGATGACCTTGGGTAGCTAGTAGGGTGACCTCGTATGCTATGTGTACCTCCTGACTGCTTGTGTTTGATTGAGTACTTGTTTTAGTTGACCCGTAAAGTGCAGGTGCGTCAGGACTTGAGGTAAGTGCACGAATCCTGTTGGCTGTGATTGAGTGATGTTGTGATTGGCTGCCTGCTGAGTGAATTGTTGTGTGATTCACTGCCTAGGGCTTTAGACTGATATAGTTGGCCTAGGTCTTTAATTCCCGAGGGGAATTATAGCAGGTAAGTGGGTGGTGTGACCCTATGAGTATGAGTAGTCGAGGTCGAGGTCTGGTAGGTCCGCAATTGGAGTTGTGGGGGAATCCCAGATGGGATGAGACTTTGAGGGCAATCGAGGAAGTTGGAATTTTAATGAGTAGACAGACCGAGGAGCGAAATGCTACTGTTACTGCTGATGCTGAGGCCACTATTGTCGTCGTCAACGGGAATGACGGGAATAATGGGTATAATGGAGATGTTGGGAATCAAGGTCAAGGTCAAGGGCAAGTTAATGCAGTCAGACGGATGCGTTAGTTGGGTAGAAAATTTTTGAAATTTAAACTTGCAAGGTTCGATAGGAAGAAGTGACCCTGGCACTACGGTACTTTGGATAGAGGACTTAGAAAAAGGCTTTTGAAGTATTCGGGTGCACTAGGGAGGAGGAAATGACCTTGGCTGTATATCACTTCCAAGGAAATGTGATTGATTGGTAAGAGGACCCCTAGAGTAGGCTATTTTGAAGGGCATAATTCCAAACTGGGTGTCGTTATCGAGGCCTTCAATGGGAAGTACTTTCAGAGAGTGCGTGAGGACAGAAAATGACAGAGTTTCTTGGGCTTTGTTAAAATTGAATGTCAGTTGATCAGTACGAGGTCGGGTTTGTAAGGTTGTCTAAGTACGCGCCAAAGGTAGTCAATGATCGTGTGGATGGGACAAGGAAGTTCTGAGATGGACTGAAACCGAATTTTTGTAGTCAGTTGATGCTAATGAGCCTAAGGGATTATAATGAGCGGTATGGCAAGGCTTAAACGGTTGAAAGGGATTTGAATGGAAGGTTACCGTATATGGATCGCGGTACACGCCGGCTAGGGACAATAGGAACTTTGGAAGGAAGCCTATGACAGAAAATCGGAGATTTGTCTCTCTAGTAAGAAAGAACTTTGGAAAGCCAAACTGCTACTCCAGCGCTGCGTGTCGGTCTTATAGGAAGAGGCATAGGAATGGCCAATAGCAAGGTAGAAGTGGAGTATGTTGTGGATGTGAACAGTAAGGTCACCAGGTGAGAAATTGTTGAACCAACGGGTTAGGTCACTAATGCAATCGCAGCGACCGCAGGTAGGACATTAAACGAGAGCTGCTCTGCAGATTAATCAGAATCGGCTATGGACATAGGGAAAGATGTACGTTGTGGTGGGGAAGGAATCAGAGGATGTGCCGCGAAAGTCTAGAGGTGTTACATGTTGATATTGGGCACAATAGGCGATGATTTTGAAATTGTAACTCTAATGGTCACGTACGACGTATAATTGCTTATAGTGGGTAGGCGCAATTGACTTAAGAATTTCTAAACTACTGGCGATATTCTTGGACGAGTTTGGAAGGATGAGTTATTCTTGGAAATTTCGGATTTTATAAAGAATCGGGGTGATTTATTTTGGGAGACTGTTGGATTGAAATTGGATGGATTGAGCTTGTCCCTGAGGTGTATAATGATAATTAATTTGTGGCTGATTTGTTGATTGAGGAATCAAGGCTAAAGGACATAGCCGAGATGTGTGATCTTCCCGATGTCTTTCCTTAGGAAATTGCCGGGATTGCCGCCAGAAAGGGAAGTGGAATTCGTTATCGAGTTGGCTCCTGGGACTGAGCCAATCTCGAAGCCGCCCTACAGGATGTCATTGTCAGAGTTGAAGGAATTGAAGGTCCAGATGCAGGAACTACTGGACAAAGGTTTTATCCGACCTAGTGCGTCTCCATGGGGAGCGTCGGTATTATTCGTCAGAAAGAAGGATGGGTCGCTAAGGTTGTGTATCGACTACCGTCAGCTAAATCAAGTGACGGTCAAGAATAAGTATCCCCTTCCAAGGACTGATGACCTGTTCGACCAGTTGCAAGGAGCATCGATATTTTCTAAGATTGACCTAAGGACATGGTATCATCGGTTAAGGATCTAAAGGGAGGATATCCCAAAGACGGCATTCAGGACGAGGTATGGACATTATGAATTCACGGTTATGCCGTTTAGACTAACTAACGCTCCTGCGACTTTCATGGATTTAATGAATCGGGTATTCAAGGAATTCTTAGACCAGTTCGTCATTATCTTCTTCGATGATATTTTAGTGTATTCCAAGAGTTTCGAGGATCACGAGGTACATTTGGAAAAAGGTTTTACAGACATTAAGGAAGCACGCACTGTATGCTAAGTTTAGCAAGTGCGAGTTTTGGCTGAACCAAGTAGCGTTTCTTGGGCATATAATATCCGAAGAAGGAATCTCCGTGAACCCGGCAAAGATTGAGGCAGTAATGGATTGACCGAGACTGACGACAGTTACTGAGGTTCGAAGCTTTCTAGGATTGGTAAGTTATTATCGGAGGGTTGTGGAAAGATTCTCAGCGATAGCCATTCCATTAATGAGGTTGCTTAAGAAGGAAACCCAGTTTGAATGGACGGAAAAGTGCGAAGAAAGTTTTCAGGAACTGAAACAGAGGTTGACAACGGCGCCAGTATTGACGATTCCTTCAGGACCGGGCGGGTATGAGATTTATAGTGATGTTTCGCTTAGAGGATTGGGATGCATGCTAATGCAACATGGAAGAGTAGTTGCCTATGCATCGCGGCAGTCAAGACTTCATGAAATGAACTACCCGACCCACGATTTGGAATTGGCAGCAATTATTTTCGCACTTAAAATTTGGAGGCACTACTTATGTGGAGAAAGGTTCCAAATCTACACGGACCATCAAAGTCTCAAGTACTTGTTTTCGCAGAAGGAGTTGAATATGAGGCAGAGGCGCTGGATGGAGTTGCTGAAGGACTATGACTGCGACATATTGTATCACCCCGGAAAGGCCAACCGGGTAGCGGATGCCTTGAGCAGGAAATCGAGCATCGCGCATTTGCTGGTTAAAGAGTGGACTTTATTAGAGGGAGCACGGGACTCAGAATTTAAGTTTGAGGTAGGACACCTTTCTGGTCTGATGGCGACATTAAGGATTGAGCCGGTAGTGCAAGCCAAGATCAAGATGTTGCAGTCTACGGACCTTGAAATTCAGAAAATTTTGAGTGTGGACGACACTAAGAGGAAACCGGACTTTCAGGTGTCCGAGGATGGAATTCTTAAGTTTCGAGGACGTTTGTGCGTGCCCGATGATTTGAGGCTCAAGGAAGAGATTTTGTCGGAAGCTCACAGGAGCAATTACAGTATCCACCCGGGCAGCACTAAGATGTACCAGAACCTTCGTCAGCACTATTGGTGGAATGGAATGAAAGTGGACGTGGCCAAGCATGTGGCCAAGTGTTTGACATGTAAACAAGTGAAGGCACAACATTGCAAGCCTGGTGGAATGTTACAGCCATTGGAAATCCCAGAATGGAAATGGGAACACATCACAATGGACTTTGTAACGGGACTGCCAAGGAGCCAGAGGGGACACGACTCTATTTGGGTGATAGTGGACAAACTGACCAAGTCAGCGCACTTCCTGGCAGTGCGAAAGGACTTCGAGCTAGAGAGGCTGGCAGAATTATATGTGCGTCAGATAGTTCGTCTTCATAGAGTACCGGTATCGATTACTTCGGACCGTGATCCCAGATTTACTGCAAATTTTTGAAAAAGTCTGCAATCTGCCATGGGAACTAAGTTACAATTCAGTACAGCTTATCATCCTCAGACGGATGGCCAGTCTAAGAGGACTATTCAGACTTTGGAGGACATGCTGAGAGCGTGTGTGCTAGATTTTCAGGGCAAGTGGGAAAAACAGTTGCACTTAGTGGAATTTGCCTATAATAACAGTTTTCAGCAGAGTATCAAAATGGCACCATTTGAAGCATTATATGGTAGGGCTTGCAGAACACCGTTGTGTTGGGATGAGGCAGGAGAAAGAAGTATAACGGGTCCAGAGTTGATTGAACAATCGGTGGAAACGGTAAAGATTATCCGGGAAAGGTTAAGAACAGCTCAGAGTCGTCAGAAAAGTTACGCGGACCGAAGGCGTAGACCGTTGGAGTTTCAAGTTGGCGATAATGTATTTCTCAAGATCTCGCCAATGAGAGGATTGTCTCGGTTTGGCAAGAAAGGAAAACTGAGTCCAAGGTTCATAGGACCGTTTGAGATTTTGGAAAGGATTGGAGCGTTAGCCTATCGCCTAGCCTTGCCGCCAAATTTGTCACAAGTTCATAACGTCTTCCACGTGTCGATGTTGAGGAAGTACGAACCGGATCCGACCCACGTGCTGAATCATGAGGTAATAGACGTGGACGACAGAGCGTCGTACGTGGAAAAGCCGGTGCGAATCGAGGACAGAAAAGAACAAGTGCTGAGAAACAAGACGATACCGTTGGTTAAGGTTATTTGGGAACATCATGGGACGGAAGGCGCCACCTGGGAAAGTGAGGAAGTGATGCGACACCAGTACCCCCATTTGTTTGAGTAGTCGGGTTGGATTGTAAATTTCGAGGACGAAATTTTTGTAAGGGGGAAGAATTGTGACATTCCGGATTTTGGCCCATTTTTGGGATTTATAAAACGTGTAATTCGTCAGTGCGCTTATAATGGAATTTCGCCCGGGAACTGATCACTCTCGGGTTCTTATTTTTAAAATTAGAAATTTTGCTAGAATCGCACTCGATCGAATTTGGCCGTTATTTATACCCTGAACTTGGCAGTCGATTTCCGGGAGTTTCGGGATGAAATAAATTGGACGGTGTTGAAATTATTGTGGCCAGTATCGAGATTGTCAGGAATAGTGGAAAAGTGGATTTTTGAACCGAGTGCGAATTTAGACTGGTAGACCTCCCTCGTAGAGCGGTTTGGGTTATTTTATTTTGGCCGTATGCCCTAGAATATTGTTGGGATTTATTGTGGATCGTTAGGCCTTTTTCCGAATTTAAATCGGGACCGATAAGTCGATTTTTAGTTTGGACCGTGTCCGTTGGTTCGCGCTTAAATTTAAAATTTTGAACTTTCTCTCTCCTCTCTCCTCTTTCTCTCTCTGCCGACTCCCCCCATGCGCACGTTTCCTCTCTCTTCCTTTTTCTCTCTCTCTTTCTCTCTCTCTCTCTCTCTCTCTCTCTCTCTCTCTCTCTTTTCCCCCCAGCCGTGCACGCTACCCCCTACTCCCTGCGCACGTCCCCTCTGCATGTTCCCCATGCACCCATTCCTCTCTCCTTCTTTTCTCTCTCTCTTCTCTCTCTCTCTTCGGCTGCTTCATCGTCTTCCTCTCTCCCCGACCTCGACTGCTGCTTCGCCTCTGCCCAGCCTCGCCGTCCGTCGCTCGGCCGCCCTCCGCCTCCGCCCGGTGCTGCTCCGCCAGCCGCCACCACCAGCGAGCTCGGTCGCAGCCGCGTCGGCCGCCGCCGTCGCCCCGGCCGTCCTCTCCTTCTCCCTCGCGCGCGCGGCAGCAAGGCGTTGCTGCTGGCCTTCGCGCCTGACGTGGCCCAGCCGCGCCTGGCCGCCGCCGTCGCCGTCGTCCCATCCGCCGCCGTGCTGCTGCTCGCCGCCGCCAGTTCGCCCTCCTCTCTTCCTCCGTTTCCTCTCGGTCCGGTCCCGCTCGAGTCCGGCCAGCCGCCCTTCGCCGCCGCCCGTCAGCCGCCGTCGCCGGCTCGTCCGGTCAGCCACCACTCCCCCTCAGCCTCCCTGTCTCTCTCTCTCTCTCTCTCTCTCTCTCTCTCTCTCTCTCTCTCTCTCTCTCACCCCCGACTCTCTCTCTCCCTCTTTCCAGCTCGCCCCGCTGCCCGCCGGTCGGCTGTCCAGCCTCGCCGCCGCGTCGCTGCTGCCACCGGCCGCCTACCCCGCCGTTCCCGCTCCTGTTCAGGCCGGCCGTCACTGTTCATTTCCGGCCGATCACTGTTCATCCGGCGAGCACTGTTCACCGGGGCCTATCACTGTTCATCCGGCCCTTTTTAAGCGTAGGACACCCGGTGAGTTCGACCCTAAACCCTAATTAGGATAATTCGCATTTTTAGACGAGTTTAGAGGTTAATTAGGGTAATTTAGGGGTTAAATTGTGAAAGTGATTAGGGATTGTGATTGTGGCCAATTTGGTGGATTAGTATGATAAATTAATGGAGGATTAGTGGCCCGAGAGGCGCGATAAATGGGCTGGTCAGTTTGGACTAAATCGGATCGAGTCGGGAATGTTCGGATTTAATATGTGGATTATAGTGCGCGCCGTATTTTGATTTTTGTTGTGGCCAATAAGTTTGATAATTGGGGAGTATAGTAGAGCATTTTGGCGATGATTATTAGCTTAGAAATTACGGTGTAATGGTCGCCCACGACGGGACTAAATTTGGGCGCGGCGCGATTAATTTGAGGTCTAAGCGTGCGATTACCGGAATTGATCGATTTGTGTAATTGACTGGCTAATTGAGCCTCGGTTGTGGTTAATTTGATGGTGTCCTGTCGCGTGTATAGCGGGACTAGAAATGGATTAGTTTGGTGGGCCTCGAATGCGCGAATGCTTGTTGACCGGTTATGTGAATTTGTGCATGGATAGTGTGCTGATTTGATGCTATGGCTGATTTAAATTGATTGTCTGATTTGGGCATGTTGATTTGTGAATTTGAATATGCGCAGTACAAGTTGAGTATGTTACCTCGTAATTCGCGCATGTGGATGCCCAAGTGTGAACGTGATAGCCATGAGTATGCATCTCAAGCATTGGCACAGCATGAGCATGTACGAATGTGCCCGAATGACATTTGCATTGTGATCACTTAAAATGCCCTGATGCGTTTTACGCGGGGTTCAGATAAGGATTGGTGCTTATGAATGTGTGATCACAATAAACCCTGATGCGTGTTACGCGGGGTAGTGAACCCGTCCTGAGGCGTGTTACGCGGGACGATGCCCGGTTTACCGGAAGATGACCAACCTGATGCGTTTTACGCGGGTAATGTGTCATGAGCCTGATGCGTTTTACGCGGGCCAGAGATCGATCTCGAAGTGATAGACCTGATGCGTTTTACGCGGGTCGGACCTGATGCGTTTAACGCGGGTCGGAGGAGAAATTGAGAAATGGCTGAGTGCTAGTGTGCAAGTGTGCGATAATGCATTGATGAGGCATGAGCATGAGTGCGAGCACTAGCATATGCATAACATGCGTTGTGACATAGAAATGCGCGTGTATGTGCTGTGATTAAATTCTGTCGCGTGGCTACTATTGTTGATTTAATGCCTAACCTGCAGGGTCAAGTAAATTCTAGATTTAGGCCGAGGGCCTGAGTCATTTACTGTTTAGACTGTGTGCTGTTTGTTTAGTACTTGTCAGGAGGTGCACGTTAGCCTAGTTTAGGTTTAGGGAATTACTCGCTGAGATTTATTCTCACGGTTGTTGAAAACCGATTTTTTTTCAGACCCCCAGCCTGGAGGATGACAGGTGTACCGAAGTGCTTGGGAGGAACCCCCGGCTAGTTGTAGTGGCCTTGAACTGCTTTTGATTTTTGAAGTTTGGGCTGTAATTGAATATCGTGCCTGGTGCCCAGTACCAACGCAAGTGTAATTGTTCATGTTGTATGCTGAGTGGCTATCCTTGGTTATTTGGTTCAAAACTGTTCGGGTGTTGTATTGCTTCCGCGTGTACTTAAATATCTGTGTTGGGCGTTGGGTCGGCGACGCATCCTGGGGCGTCGCACACGAATCGACCTCTGCGAGGGATGTGGCGCGCCGAGAATTGCGGGGCATGACAAAAGCCCCAATTACATTGAGATATGGTACTTCAGGACCAAGTATCTCTTTATCAGATTCTTTAGGACGAAACTGATCCTTTTGAGGATCTAAAGACCTTACAACCATAGGAGTGCTCAATGGGTGAGCCTTTTCCATGTTGAAGCGTTTAAGTAATCTTTCAATATATGCTGATTGATGGACGATTATTCCATTTGCTTTATGCTCAAGCTCTAGACCAAGACAAAGTTTGGTTTTACCCAAATCTTTAACTTCAAATTCCTTTTTCAAATACTCAGCAGTTTTAGTTAACTTTTCTGGAGTTCCAATTAAATTTATATCGTTGACATAAACTGCTACAATAGCAAATCCGGTTTTTGATTTCTTAATAAACACGCATGGGCAGATATGATCATTCTTGTACATTTCCTTAATTAGGTACTCACTTAGGCGTTGATACCACATGCGACTAGATTGCTTTAATCCGTACAAAGATCTTTGCAATTTTATTGAGAATAAGTTGCGGGGAGTGCATGCATCAGGCATTTTGAATCCCTCGAGAATTTTCATATAAATATTCGAGTCTAATGGGCCATATAGATATGCCGTCACAACGTCCATAAGACGCATTTCCAATCTTTCATAGAGTACTAGGCTAATGAGAAAACGAAATGTAATCATATCCATCATAGGTGAATATGTCTCATCATAATCAATCCCAGGTCTCTGGGAGAATCCTTGGGCAACGAGTCGGGCTTCATACATGACAACCTCGTTTTTCTCATTTCGTTTCCGGACAAATACCCATTTATATCCAACGGTTTTACGTTATCTGGGATGTGAGTTATGTGTCCAAAAACCTCTCGTTTGGCTAGGGAAGCTAATTCAGCCTTAATTGTTTCCTCCCATTTAGACCAATCATGCCTTTGATGACATTCGATAATAGATTGCGGCTCACAATCATCATTCATAATTTTATAAGCAACTGAGAATGCAAAAGTATCATCAATGATGATTTCATTCCGATCCCAAATCTCATTACAATATGTAATGGGATTCTCAGTATTCCCAGGGTTGATGATCTTTTCATGGGTTTGTGCCTCTTCAAGGGCAATAAGCTCTTTGGGAGCAAGCATAACACCAGGGTCTTCTGGAGCAGATTCCTGATTCTTTCCCCTTCGTTTTCGAGGAACAGTGTCTTTTGATCCTATCTGTCCATCGCGTTTCAAGTGTGGGGATTTTGATCCATTTTAGCTTGTCCTTTAGGAGCAGCTATCCTAGCTGGAGCATTTGCAGCTGGAATATAAGACTTCGTTACCTTAGTAGCATCATTAAATGCGTCAGGAAGTCTATTGGCCATAGCCTGTAAATGGATTATGCGCTGCACCTCGTTTTCACACTTAGGAGTTGTTGGGTCTAATTGGGATAAATTTTTCTCATGCCAGGAGAAAACCTTAACTGGTTTTTGCTTCGAAGCCATGTTAGTTTTAGGTGTCTCGACCGATGGAAACATAGTCTCATTGAAATGACAATCTGCAAATCTGGCAGTAAAAAAATCATCAGTAGTTGGTTCCAAGAACCTAATGATGGACGGTGAATTAAACCCAACATAAAT
Organism: Syzygium jambos; assembly: GCA_031216235.1. Lineage (NCBI taxonomy): Eukaryota > Viridiplantae > Streptophyta > Magnoliopsida > Myrtales > Myrtaceae > Syzygium > Syzygium jambos. The sequence goes on along the minus strand of CM062225.1, from coordinate 766,755 downwards.
GCCCAAACGGCATTGGGGACCCATTTTCGTTCTTTTTGGTGGTGCTACAGGCACTTGTATTGCACAACCAAAGGTGCGTAAATGCGAAATATCAAGTTCATAATCAAGAACCATTTGAAGGGGAAATTGTAAGAAACTAGCAGTGGGGCGTAATCTTATTAAGGCTGCCGCATGCAAAACTGCATGACCCCATGTTGTATCGTTGAGATTCGTTCTCAATAATAGAGTGCGGGCAATGATTTGGATATGTTTAATCAAAGATTCTGCTAATCCATTTTGAGTATGAACATATGCGACCGGGTGCTCAATCTCAATTCCGAGTGAAGCACAATACGTATCAAAACTCTTTGATGTAAATTCACCAGCATTATCCATCCTTATGCTTTTAATTGGATAATCACGGAATTGTGCCCGGAGCTTTATAATCTGCGCAAGTAAACGTGCAAATGTGACATTGCGCGTAGATAATAGACAAACATTGGACCATGTACAGGATGCGTCCACTAGTACCATAAAATATCGAAATAGTCCACTTGGTGGTTGTATTGGTCTACAAATATCACCCTGAATTCTTTGCAGGATAAAGGGGATTCAAGATTAATCTTGTTATGGAAGGTTTGATAATGAGTTTTTCTTATGAACAAGTTTCACAATTATAATCTTTGGACAACGATACCTTTGTATTCTTTAAAGGGTGCCCTTTTGTATTTTGGATTATTCTACGCATCATTGAAGCGCCAGGGTGACCAAGGCGATCATGCCATAATCCAAACTGATTAGGGTTTACCAATCTCCAGGATATAGTGGCGCAGGTTTCAACAGCCTTAATCATGACACAATACAAACCCATAGAAGAAGCTTCTTGCTTCTCATGGATGGTCTTCAGGCCCATCTTATAAGAGGTAATGTTAATATATTCTTTATTTTGCTCATAAATAGTCTCAATATGGTACCCATTACGGCGTACATCTTTGAAGCTAAGCAGATTCCTTTTTGATCTATTGCTTAGAAATGCATTCTCAATATGCAGGATGGTACCTTTTGGCAAAACAATTGTGACATTCCCGAAACCATCAATAATCGGAATAGGACCAGATATTGTATGGACATGTGTCTTACGCAATGTCATACTCGAGAAAAAGTGTCTACTACGAAATATGGTATGTGTTGATGCACTATCAAGCAAATAAACTTCTTCCTTTTTTTCGATGTTTTCCATTTGCATTTATGCTGACAACTTCAGGTGTCAAGTATCATAAAATTTTTATATTAGTTGTAGGGTCAAATAAAATTTCAAAATAATAAATATTATATCAGGTTCATAAGCATTTCTTTGCGTAACCATATTAAAGAACAATAAAAGGTAATAAATTTAAATAAAAGCAACTAGAAAAGAAATTATTAGAATCATACAATTCGAAGTTTAAGTTGTCATCCACCAGTCTGATACTTCATCAAAGTAATCAGAGGTCCTCAAAGAAATCAGAGACATCTAGGGATGCATTTGCTACTTCAGGAGCAAGAGGAATCCCACCAATAGAGATATTGTTGCCCTCAACAGTGGTTAGAGCAGTAGGATTAATTTCAATGGCGTGAGATTCACCATCCTTGCCCCTATTTTTTAAAGATGCCTGGTATAGATCAACAAATGCTTTGGCATACGACAAGTACGAGACCAGTGCCTAGTCATGCCATAGCGATGGCAAATACTTTCATTAGTCACCTTCTTTTGCTTCTTTTCTTTGTCATGATTTGGGCCAAAGTTATATTTCCTTGGGCGGTTAAATTTCTTGCCACCCCTTCGAGGATTATGTTCTTGCTTGCGCTTATAGCCCTTAAAATGGCCAGTATTTTCTCAGAGTTAGCATGTGCTTCAGGCAATGCTTTTAACCCGGTGGGTCTAAGATCATATTTTTAAGCAGCAGTTCATTAGTTTGCTCAGCAGTGAGGAGCACAGAAATTAATTCAGAGTATGTGGCAAATTGACGCTACCGGTATTGCTACTGCAATACAATATTCGAAGCATGGAAGATGGAGAAAGTTTTCTCTAACAGTTTCGCATCAGTGAGCTTGATACCGCATAACTCAAGCCAAGAAACAATATCAAATAAAGCGGAGTTATAGTCAGACACTGATTTAAAATCTTGCAGTCTGAGATTTTGCCAGTCATATTGTGCTTGAGGGAGGATAACAATCTTGGTATGATCATACCTATCCTTCAACCTCTTCCACAGGGTCTGAGGGTCTCGAGCGGATAAATATTGAGTCTGCAGGCTCTCATGCAAATGACGACGAATAAAAATTAGTGCATTTGCTTTATCTTTTGCATTTAAGGTTCCGTCTTCTGTAATTGCATTAGCGAGATCTTGCCCTTGGAGATGCATTTCCATGTCAAGGCGCCATGATAGATAATTATTTCCACTCACTTCGAGGATGTGGAATTTGGGCTTTTCAATATTTGCCATAATTCTTGCAAAACAAATGAATCCTTAAATTAATTAGAAGGATTTCCAAATATCCACCACCACTTCAGGAGCAGAAGGATACTTTTAGATTGGAAATTGGCTTCAGGCCAAGAAAAAGAAAAATGAAGAATTGATAGGACAAGATGAAGTATAAGTTGATTAATGAAAATAAAGAGAACACTTATCTTGCAAAAATTATTTACTCAATTGATAGATCTTCGTGCTGATAACGTGATGTAAAAGTAAACGGTAATCTTTGGAATCAATTCAGAAATCAACGTAAACGGTGATCTTTAGAATTAATTTAGAAATCAACTTGGAGTATAATATGAGAGAAAGGAAAAAATAAGAGAGAAGTGAAGAACAAATCTTAATTCTTATTCCACCTTCAACAAGTTTACAAATGCCTCTGTTGTTCATAGGCTAGAGGATCCGTGAATAACGTAGGTACATTCTACATTAATATATGCGTTCATGTACACAATTAATGAGGAGATGATCATTTACATTAAAAATGGGAACTATTCATGGAATGGAGAAAAATGAAACATCCACGTCATTCAATGCATTTATAACACAATAATATTTTTTTATAAAAAAGAAAAATGCTTAGACATGGAAATTTTTAAAGCGGCTTTTGTCATAATAAATGTGAAGCCCACAAATTTGGGCCGAAGCCTGAAGCTGTATTGCGAAGCCCATGAGTTTTCTATCTCCTCCGAGAGAAAGCGTCTCGCTCCACCTCGTTCCAGTCGTGGGGAAGAGCAGAAGTCAGCACACTCTCTCTCGCTCGCGCGGGGAAGCTCGTCTCCCTTCCCTCGTTCCAGTTTCTCATGAGGATCGCAATAGTGGGCAAAAGTTATACGTTACCCGGTTCGTCCTGTTGCTTCGCAATTTTGAAGTTTTGGGGCTAACTGTCATGGTTTTGCTTTCGGGTCTTATTCGAGTCTCGATGGTTGGCTTTTGTTGGGCTTTCTTCTTCGGGTACACGGTACCGTTTTCCAAGTGTTTTTGGGTATTCTCTATCGACCTGTCACTACAGATTATACCATGCGCTTACACTGAGTTTCGCTTTTGTTGTCATCTGGGAATGATATGCGCAGTTCCATAGTTGTTCGCTTCGGTTATCAGATAGTGCCTAGAGATCCCTTCTCATTTTTTGTTTTTGTTTTTTGAGCTGAGAATGTACGGTTGCAATTTGTCTCGAACCGCCCGAGCTGGCCTTTTGATTATCTCCCTTGCATAACGACGAATGAATTCCCTCCCTCTACAGTTGTTTGGTGTCTGAGCACATGAAGGATGGCCTTCAAATGCACTGAAAGACGTAAAGTAGTGGTGTGGTTTATGTCGAAATGGCTATTGAGATGAGATCATTGTTAGTGAGCGGGCACATTGGAGATGTTTAGCATGTGATGCGAGAAATGTGCACAAGGATTTTAGCTGCGAAAGTTTGCTTTATGTTGTGGTTCCTGGTTTCGACGGATGGAAAAACATACGGCGGTTCTTTCACGTTTATTTGAGTTTTTGCTGAGATTAATCGCTGATCTTGTAAATGGGTTGCTATTCTTTGGTACATTCTGGATTAATATGTGTTATATATGTAGAGAAAAGTGGGATGAGGGAAGACCTAATTACTCATAAGTCATAGGTGGGAACTTTAGGGGTTAAACTTGATTGGTTGGATGTTACTGACAACAGCATACTAAATACAGCACAATGGAAGAGAGGGTCATTGCAGCCAATCCTTCTTAGTACGGAAAAGGTACTTTGTCATTGTTGGTGATGGTTTTGCTTCTCTATCATGTTCTTTTGTCACTTAGTTTGCACCTTATCCCGTTTTATCTCCTTTGGCTTGTGATTGAAATTTCCGATTTTAATGTGTTGCAGCATTTTGCGTTAATGTTACACGAAGGGCAAGCATAGGGCTGGCATGCCAGTAGCTGTCAATCTGCCAGTTACCTCCCGTTTTCCTCAAATTAAGCTCCTAGTCTCCTTTACCAGGAACCTCCATTTGTCAACTTTTTTGTCCCTGAGACATTTGCCCTTATATTTGCAAGAACTAAAGTCGATTTCCTTTTGTTGCTTCTCTGGAGTGGCAATGCCGACTTCTTCAAAAACTGTTGTGGAGTATGCTAAGTCAAACCGTTCTTCATGCAAGAAGTGCTTCAAGACAATTGACAAAAATGCTGTTAGGTTGGGGCTAGTGAGTAGAGATTCTCGAGGTTTTGATATGACCAGTTGGCACCACATGAATTGCTTTCCTTTTGATTCAAATTCTATGAGTTCAACAGAGGCGATCAAAGGGTTCTCTCTTTTGAAGGTTTGATTCGATCTACTATTTTAACTTTTTTTTTTGGGGGAAATTTTGTTTGCCTGGGCTTGTTGAAGTTTCATTGTTCCATTTTGTTATTCTAAGTGAGTTAGGGATACAGAGTAATGAAAGCGACAATGGAGATTTTGTGTACATCATGAGTCTATTAGAGAAGATCATAGTTTGAAGTCGGGTATTTTTCTATGCTAAACTGGCTGAAGAAGAACCCCTAACTAATCTTACCTGAGAATTTATAGTATCTTTCTCCATTAGATGTTGTTAGGTAGCGATTTAAATTAGCTGTCCAGTACTAATATCTTGTTCATCTGCATGAGTTTACAGAGTAGTGACCAAGAGTCTCTAAAGGAATTTTTAGGCAGCTGCAAGAAGACTCCAGAAGAGGCATGTTTTTTTTTTGTTTTATATTTCCACATTCTCAATTTGTTCTCGTGATACAAAGGTCTTGAACTTTTCATGCTGAACTCTTTGGAAGATTCAAGAACAGAATGAAGATGAAGAAAATGAAATGAAGGAGAAATATATGAAAAAGCGTAAGGTATGCAAAGGCCATTTTGCGGAATGATGTTTATTTGATCTTGTATTTTATCTCCCAACTTATGTGCGTATTTGTCTATTTATTTTGCGATATGGCTTTCACCTTTCTTGTTACTTATTTCAATAGATTCAAGAAAGAGATGATGGTGCAGAAAATGAAGCAAAGGATGGAAATGCTGCAAAAGCACAGGTAAGCATCTTAGAAGAGCCAAGTTTATAGCTTGCAGTTTTGTTGCTGTAATTTTTCTTTTGCATTTTTACCTTTATCAAAATGGCGGAATTTGTTGTCACTCATTTTTGCAAACTTAAGTCAAGCCTGCCCTTGCCTAATGGAGGACACCTCAAGAAAGAGATATGGTGTAGGGAGTTTTCTTTATGCCAGCTAATTTTGTGCATGCATTTGATCCAGTTGGCTCTACCTGAAGAGGATGACAAAGTAGAAATTACCCTTTCAGCTTCTGCAATCAAGGACAATTACAAGGTTCATAGTCTTTCTGGTTATGTTATTCTCTCAGGGCAGTTCAATGTCTTTGAGATGTATTTATACTGTTACATGCCCAGCAGTTGGCTTTTATCTCCTGTGTGGTTTAATATTCTGTCAGCTTGTCTCACACACGTTCGTCCTCATCATCCAGGATGCCAAACTATCGCCAAAGTGGAAAGCTTTTGAGACAATTATTTTTCTGGAACAGGTGAGATATCTGTCTTCAGAATGATCTGGATGGATATTTTTTGGTAAGGTAGAGATGGAGTAAAATACATCATGTTCTTTTTTATTCATGTGTTGGCTACAAGGACTTCAAACGGATACATTGTGCTTTTTTGGCGAAGGTTACGTATTGACTGCTTAATTAATGGTTTAACTGGAGGTTTGCTAATTGTACCAGTCTAAATTATTATAATTTATTTTCTGCTATTTCTTCTTCCTATTCTTTAGTTCATCATCCAATACTGATTCCGCATGTTATCATGCACGTGCTTTGAAGCAAGCAATTATTTCATTTTGATTTCAATTTGACATGTTTTGTATTTGTGATTTGTGCTGGCTACTTGTATATGGAGGCACTTCACATGGTCACATTTACTGGAAAATGACTAATATTGTTTGCATTTGTTTTTGGGATTAATGTAGGATGAAGGTCTTCGTGATTCAAGTAAAATTGCTGCATTTGATTTTGATGGTTGTCTGGTGAATACATCTGTAAAAAGGTATCAAAGCAACCCCATGTTGATTGATTTTTTAATTTTATTTTTGGGGTGACAGTTTTTTGAGTTTCGCTTTATGATGCATCTGCTGTGTTTTGAGTATTGCTGTATCATTTGAAAATTTACCTCCTTTTTCACGAGGAGATATGCTGAGCTTGACAAATTGTTCCTTGTAGCAGTCACTGTCTAGCAATTTGTATATGTTTTCATTAAATGAGATTCACTACAACTCAACTCCAGAGTAGGTCCAGATGCTTGGTCACTTCTGTATCCTTCCATTCCGGAGAAGTTGCGGCAGTTGTATGATGAAGGCTACAAGCTGGTGAGCTTCATCTATTCCTGCGTAGGGATCTCCTATGAAGACGAAATATCATAATTTTGAACATAGCGCCGTACTGTATTTGGTTCTTTTCATTCAAATTATGGACTGTAGTTCCTGCTCATTCATCCTCCCTCTATATGGGCAATGATTTCGTTGTGCTAATTAGGTAATCTTTACCAATGAATCAAACATTGAGCGCTGGAAGAAGAAGAGACAGGTGGCTGTGGACTCAAAATTGGGAAGACTGAACGGCTTTATCAAGCTAGTGAATCTCCCAATTCAGGTACTACAATTTCATAAACGTGGTGTTAGCATTCATGATGTAGACAATGATCTTCTCAAAGTGTCTAACTACAGAATTAAACTATTTATTCATGCGGTTCTCCATAGCTGTGCATGTTTTCCTTGAGTTTAGAGGCTACTCTTGTGATGTATTTTCTGAATGCGAGTATTTCTCTACTGTATGTTGTTAGTGTCAGTTCTTTGAGACCTTAGAATTGCTTGATCTTTCGAGGATATCGTTTCTTCCTTCCCACTTCCATCTTCCTCCATCATGACTGTAACTTGGAACATTCTTTTCTTGCTTTTGGCCTGCTAATCAGCCAGAGAAATGACTTGAGCTTGGCACGAATGTGATTAGAAATTTACAGCGTCCATCTCTAGCCTGAGTCAATAAACTTCAATCCTCAGATTTCCCTTCCTGCTATGTTAACGAAATAGTAGCTTGGTGGAGTAGGGTGGTGGGAGGAAGTCTTATGTTTAAAAGCTACAGTTCGATGGTATACAACATTTGCCTCTTAAAACTTTCTTCTGAGTTTACTGATGAAAAAAAAAAAAGAACTTCCAAGTTCATTTTATGACATTCCGTCATTTCAGAAAATTTGAAGTAGTGGCTGACTTGCCCCACTTAATGCAGGTGTTTATAGCTTGTGGCATCAGTAAGCCTAGAGATCCGGCAGAAGATCCCTATCGCAAACCCAAAACAGGAATGTGGAATGTTATGGCAAAGTATTTCAACTCTGGTATTTCGATCGATATGGACAAGTAAGCATGGTTTCTTTTTTCTGTGTCACTGATGTAACACTGTCTGATGGGCGGGGATTAGTTCATTATGTCCCTTTCGTCCTTCTTGCAACTTGTCGATTCAGTTTCCGTGTCATCTATTTTTTGACTGGGGGAGCATTCGTATGTAATATAACATTTATGCTTGAATTCTAGATCCTTTTACGTTGGTGATGCTGCTGGGAGAATCAACGACCATAGTGATGCTGACATCAAATTTGCTCAGGTATTAGAAATTCAGTTGAAACATATACTGCTCTCTCTGCATCATTATGCTTTTGCAATTGCATATTGCTTTTGTCTGTCCCGTGTTTCCCTCAGTTAAGAATTACTTCTGCTTTGTAGTAGAAAGTTCGGATATTAGAGGTATCTGCAGCGAGCACAGTTGAGTGGCCAAGTGAAACAGTTATATCAAGGCATGTATAAATGTGTCTTCTTTCTTGTTGCAGGCCATTGGTTTAAAGTTCTATCTCCCCGAGGAATATTTTCCGGTTTGAAGGAACAGCGTGGGGCGCTTGAGCGTGCACGATCCCTGCATCGAGTCGGATATAACCAGTGGGCTTAGAAGTAAGAGATCCCTGGTATTGACTGCGTTGGTTTGCTGTCTGGGAAGAGGCTTCTGATCTTTGTCATGATCTCTAGCATTTTTGCTATTTGTGGTGAAACTCAAAAACCTCGGTGTAACATCGCCGCTACGCTCCTACGCTTCTTGAATATGCCTCCATCTTGTTTATGGTTTCCCAAAATTTGCAATTTTCTCAGCTGCCATTGTTCCTTACGAAAATTCGCTGAGACGAGTGCCTCTTGAATTCTCTTATTCACCCAGAAAGGGGAAAAGAGAAACTCACATACTTCCACGAACTAGCAAGCTACTTCTCTTCCTAAACAAGGAGAGAACCTGTCTACATGTCCCGGCGGAGTTTGTAGGCACTGTAATGTCTCACGAAGTGTACCTTGAATCGATGAACATGTGAGTGCGCGTGGCCGTCCTGTCGACTGGCGGCAGAGCTTCCTTCATGGTGATGGCGAGTGTCGCGAAAGAAGTGTGACAGCGGTCACAATGACGAGGGGCAAGTGATGACAGAAGTTTCAGTATCATGAGCAGTCGTTTTTGGTGGGTAGAGCCTGAGGAGACCAGAAGAATTATAGAGGCATTTGGGGAAAAAAATGACAATTTATAGAAAAACATACAATAATAACCGATGGCATTGACAAGTCTAATTTTAACCGTACTATGAAAAAATTATCGGTTTCAGAAGTAGAGAACCCGGAATGACATGGGAGCATTTGAAAATGGCTTTGGGAAGTCACTTTGGGTATCTAAAGCCCTTTGGGCTAAAACTTGGCGTTTGGGAAATTTTTTTGCCAACCCCATTGAGAGAAAGCTAGCTTTGTGAAAACTGAAAATTCAAGGCAAATCCTAGGCTGTCTTGGGCTTTCAGCTTTCTTAGCGGGGAACAATGCCGATTAAGTAGAAAAGATTTCTTCCAAAACTACCCTCATCTATGTTTTGATTTTTCGATTTTGGCCTCGTCTTTCATTGTTCATTATCTTTTTCGCTTACCTCGGCCGGCATGGCTGTGAGGGGACAACGACAGGCCGGAGAGGGGCCGGCGTGGTCACGCAACCCAGCGACCAACGCTTGGGGTTGCACGACCGCCGCGACGGGCCATGCGACCCAGGTGAGGGCCGCATGAGGTCGCACGACCTAGACAACCTTCGCTGGGAACTCACACAACCTCGGAGAGGCGACGCGTGATTTCGACTGAGGTTGTGCTACCCAGACGACCCTCGAGGGTTGTGTGAAACCTAGGCGAGGCAGCCCTCGTCGGTGGTCGCCAGGGCTGGCTAAGGTCGTCCGGCCTCAGATGACGGCGATGCGGCGTCAGATCGGGGTCGCTGGTGGCTCTTGCCTGGGTTTTGCGACCCTCGTCGGGGGTTGCTCAACCCTAGGCGGCCCTCGTTGGTAGTTGTCAGGGGCTACTTGAGGTCGTTCGGCCTTAAATGACTGTCGCACGGCGCTAGATCTGGGTCGTTGACGACCGCCTGCCCTTCACTGGCTCCAGCGAAGGGTTTCAACTTTTATTTAATAAAAAATAAAAAAAGTGCCTTACAAGTATAATTTTTCCAAATACTATTTTACCTAAAGTTACTTTGTAATGGACTTTTAAGTTGCAATTTACCAAATACAATTTGCATTTTGGAAAACTCCTTCAACTTAAAGTCTTTTGCATTTTGTCAAAAACTTTCTCTCAAAGTATTCCTAAACGCAGCCATAATGGGTGAAATTGGGAAGGATGTTTCCACTTCTCTCCAGTGAGACATAAAATAAAATGAGAAGAAATTTGTTGAAGAGTGCTTTTTAAGCAATGAAGAAAAGAATTCGACCAACAACAAAACAAGGAAATAATGAAATGTAATAATTTTTAATGCATTGACTTTTCTTTTCATTGTAGATAGTTTAATCTTACAAAATGTGTTTGTTCTGTCCCGCTCGATCTTCCAGTTTTTCTGAAAAGGGAGAATGACATAAATAATCTCTAACCTTTAATTTAATGTGTAATATGGTTTTTAAATTTTTAATTTGTTCGATTTGATTCATGAATTTTAGTTCAATGTTGAATGTGGTTCTTAAACTTTAGATACACGTTCAAATTAATTTTTGAATTATATGAAAATATTTAATATTGTCATTCTATATATTATAAGGACTAATTTGAATATATATAAAAACTTCATAGAACACATTACAAATTGAGTTAAAGTTCAAAAATCTTATTGAATAAATTAGCATATTTGACTAAAGTTCCGAAGCTATTTGTGCCATTTTCCGAGAATTTAGTATTTGCCCGGTAAGAAACGAAAAGGAAAAGAAAAATGGAATCATTTGTAAAAAATCCACAGCTCCGAACTGAAGTCAAAGTTACGAACTTTAACTCCATCCCCTGAAGATCAGAAAAGCCATAGCCAAGAGAAGAGAGAGCAAGATAAGGAAGACCCACCGGAGCCAAGGACAGCGAAGGCACAATCCCGTTGTTCTCTCAAATGGGTCTTTCTTCTTTAACCAGGTTGGGACATTCATTCTCCAAATCACACACCCTTCTTTTGCTTCGCTTCCGTTCTTGCTCATTCATTTGACTCTGCTATTTGGGGGTGTCTGGGCAGCGCGTGCGGCTCGCTAGGTTGCTGCAGTTCTTCAATGTCGACCGTGCAGCTAGGGTTTCATTGCAGTTCTCTCAGCGCGTTCTGGGTTCCTCGTAAAAGAAGGAATTCTGGCCGGGGTTTTCACGTGGCTTGCTCTTCCTCTTCACCTACTGGTAATTTGGTTCTTTTTTTGTCTGTCTTTTCAGTAATTTCCTGTAAAGTTTTCTTTTTGCGCCGTTTCGGGGTGTTGAATTTTCGTGGTTCGCACTCTTGCGTGTTGTGGATTATCACTATGCATTAGTTGAATGACTTGTGCGTAAATCTAGAAGTGATGCTTTGTTTTGGTGACAAGAAGTGCGAGAAGTAGATTCGAAATGACGGCTGGATAGGAAGTTTCAAATTGTATCGCCAAGGTTGATGTGGATTGCACTCGAAAGAATGCTATAGAAGTACTGCTTGAACGTGGTTTTGCTGCCATTAAGTTGGCTCTGATTTTTCTTTTGTGGTTATGTCTCGTCTTGGTTTGATAACTATTCTTGTTTGGAAGTTAAATTTATTGGATCTCTGTGATGTCTGGATGTTAATACTGTGGGAAAAGATTTCTGGAGTTCTGCTCCGAGGCTGTTACTTTCTTTGTAGAAATATCACAGTGATCTCTGCTTTGCTTTAAATAAGATTAGTTGGTAAATTGATATGATTGGGAAATTGTATGTCAGACTTCACATTGGTAGATAATCCACAAGGAATGGTTTTTCTAATGGTATTTCACATGATGGAGAGGTGTAGAGACTAGAAAGTTGGACCAGCAATAACTTTCATATAGGACGTATTCTCTGTTATCAAAAATACTTATTGGGAGCGTTGTTCATTCACGTTCAATAAAACCAAGTCAATTATTCTCGTGTTAGCCCCCTTCCATCTTAACCTGCTTTTTTTGTAAGGCATCACCCTATTTGAAATTTCACGGTTTAGAATTGTGCTTGAAGATACATCGGTTTTATTTGCTCTATGAATATATTTTACGTTCAGATCCACTCTTGGTGAGGGCTGCTAGAGGAGATCCTGTGAGTAGGCCCCCGGCATGGATGATGCGACAAGCAGGAAGGTATATGGCTGTTTACAGAAAGCTTGCAGAGAAACATCCATCCTTCAGAGAGAGGTCAGAGACCACCGATCTCATTGTGGAAATTTCTTTGCAGCCTTGGGAAGCTTTTCATCCAGATGGGGTTATCATTTTCTCTGACATACTCACCCCTTTACCTGCATTTGGGGTCCCATTTGACATCGAAGAAGTAAGGGGCCCTGTAATCGGGTCCCCAATTCGTTCTGAGGAGGCCTTGAAGTCATTGCATCCAATTGACTTGAAGAAACTTCATTTTGTGGGAGACTCCTTGAGGATCTTGCGGCAGGAGGTAATTGATGATAACATAACATGCACTTGAAGGAGTTCAGCTAAATTTAAATTGACAGTCATCTATAGAGAGATAATTGCCATTATAGCTACTTGCCTTTTGAACTTGTCTTTTGTAAAGGTTGAAGGGCGGGCTGCTCTACTTGGTTTTGTCGGGGCACCGTGGACAATTGCTACATATGTGGTTGAAGGGGGTACGACTCGGACATATACTGTTATAAAAAGCATGTGCCATACAGCGCCACATGTATTGAGGGCTCTTCTATCTCATATAGCTCAAGCAATTGCAGAGTACATCATCTTCCAGGTGGAATCTGGAGCTCATTGTATACAAATATTTGATTCTTGGGGTGGACAGCTACCTCCTGATATGTGGGAAAGCTGGTCAAAGCCTTACATCCAACAGGTAGCAGCTATTTTTCATTCTGAATTCATTTTACCTCCTTGACACAGTTTCTTTGCTAGTCATTTGGTACTACTTAATTTGTCTTGTTACTGGAGTTGCGCTACGCACAGAAGGTCTGTGCATAAGCATGGATTGCTGATTGTGCATGAGGGCTCGGTCGAAATTGTTGCATTTTTACTTGGTCTCGAGGGAGAACATTAACTTTACCTGTTGAATTTTGGAAGAGGATATTGTTGACTGCAAGCATATCTCTCCTATTTGAGTTATTGTATCCTTGTTCTGCCAAGTTTAAGCACAAAAAAAGATACCAAAAGAACATTTTTTTTATGTGGAAAAAGCTTTAGCTCTATTCAGGTTTATAGTTCTTTTCTCATCCCATTTTCATCTGATCCAATGACCCACGTGGGATTGCAGATTGTGGATGTTGTGAGGAAGAAATGCCCAGGAACTCCGCTCGTCCTATATATAAATGGAAACGGTGGTCTTCTTGAGCGAATGAGAGAAACTGGAGTGGATGTGATTGGGCTGGACTGGACTGTGGACATGGCAGATGGAAGGAAACGGTTAGGTAGTGGAGTTGGCGTGCAGGGTAATGTGGACCCTGCTTACTTGTTCTCTCCTCTGCCAGCCTTGACTGAAGAAATTCAAAGGTCAATATCTATTTTTTTTACGTTGTCTTGATTTTTATAGGTTGAATAGCTAGCTTCCTTTTAGTTAAAAGCTTTGGTTTGAAGCCTGCAATATTTGCTTGGTTGTACTAACGAAATTGTTCTGGAAATATAGCAAAGCAGAAGCCACATCGATGAGTTTGATGTGGACCTATTTTATGCATGATTTGGGGGATGAAGAGTGTAGCTAGGGGATGTTGCTTGATGGTTGACGATTTTGGTTCTCTAAAATAAGACAGAAATCTACTCACACGGCATAGTTGTTAGGATCTGGCCTAGATTGAGGGAATTTTCATTGAAGATTCTGCTTTGATCATATTTGGACTAGTCATAGTGACTCAGAAATATTGGCAGCTTAAGTTTATTTTGGCATTTGGATAGGTAAACAAAACGATTACATTCATTAGAGTTTGATCTGACTTGATACATTTTCCAGGGTTGTGAAATGTGCAGGGCCGAAAGGTCACATTCTTAATCTTGGGCATGGTGTCCTTGTTGGGACTCCTGAAGAAGCAGTTGCCCATTTCTTCAATGTAGCCAGGAGTTTAACGTATGATTCATTTGTACAAGGTCATGCGGCAGAGAAAGCCACATTGGTAGCGTGACTGCAGACAATTACTTTGAGCAAAACCATCTTGTCAAAGCTTTAGAATTTCAGGATGAAAGCCCGACCTCTCTGCTGGCTTCTCGCCTTCCTTTTGAGTTTCACAGTTTTGGGGATGCATTGAAGGTTATGTACATGGCTGTGAGCAATCTAATATATCCTTTTTCAGTTCAATCTGTAAATCAATATTGTTCAAATGTTCTGCGAAATTGCATTTGTCTCATGACCCTTTCTTTCTCCGCCTACCGTTATTTTCTACCTTTTGTATTTAGGGGCTTTTTATGATCATGATCATGTAAGATTCAATTACATTTTCCAAATATTCATCCTTATGATAAGAATTCTTGTACTCTTGTTGGTTTTTTTTTTTTTTTCTGTTGAATACTGTTGGGAAAACTCAATCCCCGATCGACACATTTGAAACATATTCAAAACGAATTCGATCAATGCGGAAAACGTGCCCGATGACCATCAACTTGTATCACCGATTGTACAGGTATATCACACAACGAACATATCCGGTATTGTCATAGATTAAGTGCCACTTAGCGTTTGAGAGTTCTTCGATCGTCTTTTGTATTCGTTTGCGTTTCGAAAGAAAAACAGAGAAAACGTTATATTCGAAGAAGTGTGTTTTTTTGCATATGGAAAAATACATTATTTTTTCTAAGGGGTGCCTACTATTTATAGGGATAGGCAAATAACTATCTTGTGGGCTCTTGTGGCTCACGGGTTGGGTTTGGCCCATCTTAGGCGGTCCACCCATTATGTCTTTCATCTCTCATTTGCTCACGATGGGCTAAATACAACTCTCTTCTTTGCAAAATTCATATTGACAAATAATCCATACGACCAGCATACTACGAGAGCTCATTGTTATACATCTGTTAGGAATATATAACAGCTCAAATTGAGCATTATCCAGAGTAGAATTAGTATGCAGTTCCCTAGATCAATCAGTCACATTTTTTTATCTCTCTCGATCTCTTTTAGTATCACGTATAATGTATTTATAACTATGATTTACTCAAAATCATAATTGGTCGACCTGTGAATACAAATATAGAATGTGACATCATAAATTAAATTGATCTTCCTCTTTCCTTCAACCTCTCCATTTCAGTCCAACCCGCTTTTCTAGAAATACCCCGTTAGACCGAATTATCATGATAATTGGTAATATCCTAAGATAGCAAACACTAAATATAAATTTTGAGAATAAGTAAGAGTTGTGACGGCACTTTAATCGAGAAAACTATTTTCCTCAGGAATCTCACACGACTTAAAAATTGAGATCATAATTTTTGCCAACTCTTATCGATCGTCCCATGCATATGTAATATGAAATACGTATTACGATATTCTCTCTTTTTTCCATAGAGCGTATGTCTTTACTCTCAATATCGTACAGATGATAGTTTAGACATACTCAATGCCTAACTTAAGTTCATAAATCTATTCTATTTATAAGCGTCTATCAAAACTTACATATGGCATTTAAAGACAGGTAAAGTGAAAATATGTTGGTCATTTCACTTTCAGACATAATAATTTATAAGTCCTTATCTTAACATTATGTTAAGGCGACGTCCATACTTTAAACTTGAGCTCTCAATTATCACCTAGATAACAAGTTTAAAATTATTTCATCTCTATTCATCACATAGTGAGAAGAGGCGATTACTCGTGTGAGTGGGCTAATCTCTCATCTGTCCGACATACCTTTTCAATATAATGCACTCAGTATCGACATTTACAAACGTCATACAAACTTATAGGCATTGATAATAACAAACTTCATTAATAGTGAACATTCAGGGAAAATTACAATATTCAGTACATCATATTCTACACAGTCCTAGAGATCTCACATGATCATGGAAAACTTCTCTAGGAATCGGCTTCGTCATAGGATCTGCTATCATCCTTTGTGTAGATATGTACTTCACATTCACTTCCTTTCGTGTAACCATGTCCTTGACATAGTTATACTTGATATCTATATGTTTGGTCTTTCTATGGTACTTGGGATTCTTAGTGTATGCTATTGCTGCTTGGCTGTCACAATAGACCAATACTGGGTTTGCAGCATTCTCAGTAATACCTAAGTGATCCAAAAATCTTCCAAGCCAAATAGCTTTTTGTGCCGCTGCTGATAGAGTCACGAACTCGGCTTCCATTATAGATAAGGCTTCACACTGTTGTTTCTTACTGCTCCAAGATATGACACCATTATTCAGTAAGAACACATATCCAGGTGTAGATTTCCTTTCTTTTAAATCTCCTCCCCAGTCAGCATCAGTATAGCCTTCAAGGTGTAGATCACTTTTTTGATAAGTCAGCGCATAGTCGGCACTTCCCTTTAAATATCTCAGGATTCTTTTTACGGTGATCCAATATGCTTGACTTGGATTGGATTGGTATCTATTTACCATTCCAACTGCATAACAAATATCAGGTCTTGTACCCATCATAGGTACGTCAAGCTTCCGACAGCACTAGCATATGGAACTTGTTCCATTTGCTCCTTTTCTTGTGAAGTCTTAGGACATATTTTGTCGCTTAATGCTTCGCCATTTGCAATAGGAGTATCTATTGGTTTACAGTCTTGCATACGAAATCGCTCAAGGATTTTATTCACATACGTTTCTTGTGAAATGGATAGGGATTTCTTTGAGCGATCTCTTGAAATCTTAACTCCAAGAATATATGCAACTTCACCCATATTTTTTATCTCAAAATTGGAAGATAATCAATTCTTAAGTGTATTAACAAACTCCATACTACTTCCGGAAATTAGTATATCATCAACATATAATGATAAAATCACAAATTGATTTTTGAATCTTTTGATATATACACAATTGTCTTCACTAATCATTACAAAATCATATGCCATTATGGCATTGTGAAAACGTATATACCATTGTCTCGAAGACTGCTTAAAGCCATATATCGATCTTAATAGTCGATACACTTTGTGCTCTTGGCCTTTTGTAATGAAATCAACAAGTTGTTCCATATAAATTTCTTCCCTTAATTTTCTATTGAGGAATGTAGTCTTTACATCCATTTGATACAATTCAAGATTCATACTAGCTACTATTACCAGAATAAGGCGAATAGAGGTAAATCTAACCATAGGAGAAAAAGTTGCTTCAAAGTCAACTTCTTCCTGTTGATTATATCCTTTCGCCATAAGGTAAGCTTTATACCTCTTTATTGAGCCATTAGCTTTACGCTTTATTTTGAGAATCCATTTGTTCCCCATGGATTTTCGTCCTTTTGAAAGGTCAACCAATTCCTAAACTTGGTTTGATCTTAATGACTTAATTTCTTCTTCCATTGCATGTATCCATTTTTCCTTATCAGGGCACATTAGAGCATCATTCACATTCTTCGGTTCATCTTCATCTTATGGGGCGATCATGAAAGCTTCTCCTTCAATATCAAAACGTCGACGAAAAATCCTATTACGACTTGATTGTCGTATAGAATTCTGTACTCCTGATGATTCACCACGTTTCATTGCATTCCCACTCGAATTAGATAATGGTGGTGTCATCTCTTTAAGTGTTTGCAATTAAGACTGGATTGCATTCAATTCTCCATTTGTCACAATGCTCCCACTAATTTCACTATCACGATTTAAAGATTTGTATAGTGAGTAATTTCCACCTACTTCGCCTTTTTTAGGAAATTCATTCTCTAAGAATGTGACATCCCGTGATTCAAATTCAGTTATACTTCCATTTTCTTGCTCACTTATGAATACATATCCTTTTGAGTGTTCTGAGTATCTTATAAAAAAAATACTTTGTTTGTCTTTTGGGCTTAATTTTTCATACTTGTGAGAAGACTCACGAGTATAGGCAGCACAACCCTAAACTTTTAGAAAGCTCAAATCAAGCTTTTTGCTTGTCCATAACTCATATGTAGTAGAAGCAACTGATTTAGAAGGCACACTGTTAAGTATGTAGGCAGCAGTTAACAAAGCATCACCCCAAAAAATGATAGGTAAGTTAGTTTGTGCCATCATTGACATAACCATTTCCATTAAGGGTCTGTTTCTTCATTCCGCAACACCATTTTGTTGAGGAGTATGTGGAATAGTCAGTTATCTTTCTATTCCCTTTTCATCACATAAATTTTTGAACTAATCAGACAGATATTCTCGACCTCGATTGGATTTTAATACTTTTATTTTCTTGTCTAATTGATTTTTCACTAAGCTCATAAATCTTTTAAAGCAATTTAAAGTCTCAAACTTATGAGAAATCAAATCGACATATCCGAATCGAGTATGATCATCAACAAATGTGATGAAATAAACAGACCCGTGCCTTGCTTTTACATTCATTGGACCATAGATATCAGTATGGATTAATTTCAAAGGAAATTCGGCTCTTATTCCTTTTCCAAATGGTTTCCGCGTTGTTTTTCCTTCTAGGCAATGCTCACATATAGGCAAATCAACCTTTTTAATATTGCCCAATAAGCCATCTTTAGCCAATCGATTCATTCTTTGTTAGCCAATATGACCAAGTCTAGCATGCCACACGTTCACATCATTTTCATAAGAATCATATGATGTAAATAAGGAATAACTAACGTTAACTTCACAATAGTTAATATCTAATGCAATGAAACCATCTAAAAAATATTCGGAACCATAATAACTTGTATCTAAAGATAAGTCCACACCATTGTTATGGAAGTTTATATTAAAATCAAGTCTAACTAAAATCAACACTGAAACTAAGTTCTGATGAATTTCCGGAGCAAATAACACATCATATAGGAATAATATGCGTCCATCGCGCATAAGTAGTTGACAGGTGCCAATGCCTCTGATCTCTACTCTTGAATTATTCCCCACGTATATCCACTTCGTTCCTTGTGGAACTCGTTGAAACTCCATGAAAGCTTCTCCGTCTTTTGCTATATGGTCTGTGGCTTCCGAGTCTACAGTCCACAAAGGATTATATTCAATTAGAAACATTGAACTAGACACATAAGTAGCATTTTCATTAATGCTTAGGGTTTCTACCTTCTTTGGCTCGCCACA
This sequence comes from Syzygium jambos, assembly GCA_031216235.1. Taxonomy (NCBI): domain Eukaryota; kingdom Viridiplantae; phylum Streptophyta; class Magnoliopsida; order Myrtales; family Myrtaceae; genus Syzygium; species Syzygium jambos. The sequence goes on along the minus strand of CM062225.1, from coordinate 747,533 downwards.
GTTGCGAGCACAGTGACCATTCTTGCCACAGTTGTAACATTTCACTCTTGACATGTTCTTCTTGAAAGGACGTTTTCCTTTTTCTCGTTGGTTGTGCTTCGGTTTCTTCCATGAAGGACTTACTCCCTTGCCTTTTCACTTCTTTGACCCAGTAGGATGCTTTCTCTTGGAGTCCGAAACTCCATGCGAGCTAGAACCAGCAAAGTAAATATCAGTTTCTGTCTTAGCCGCTATGAGGCGATCCTCTTCCAGCTCAAGATGTTGCATATCATCCTCGAAGGTCTTGATACCCTCATTGTGGGTCAAATAGATCTTCATGTGCTCTCAGCTTTAAGGTAATGAGCGGATTACTGCCTGTACCTGCTGTTCATCAGTGAGTATGTGGCCGACATCCTTCAGCTCACTAATCATATTCGACATCTACCTCAAATATTGTTTCATGGTCTTTTCATGAGACATATTGTATGAGTCGAAACGGATAGTGAGTTGTCTCAGTTTGATCATAGAAGTTCGACCAAATCTTGATGCCAGTGCAGCCCACATGTCTTTGGCATTTTGGAAACGTCCAAATTCTCGCATGATGTCATTGTCCATATTGCTTAGCAACGTAATGCGAGCAAGAGAGTTCTTTCTTTTCCAAACAACAAAAGCATCTTTGTCCCTTTTGTGTTGGGCAGTTGTCCCATCCTCAAGTTCTTCCATAATCTAGTTAAGAGTTTTGAGTGCCTCTTGCTCTTCCAGCACATATTGAATCTTGAGACTCCAAATCTCATAATTATCGCCATTCAATTTTTCTCCCTTATTAAGTTCAGCCACTATGTTCTTAATTGCTGAAGCCATCGTATCTGAACATTTCAGGCACATACGCACGAATTATTAAAGCCTATTAAAATGTTTCATCAGCATCATGATTACATAAACTAATCATATTAATGAATAGTTTCACAAAAGGTCTTAGAGTCGAAAGTTCACTATGTTCCCAATCATCGTCTAAAAAACCTAATTTGAAATTATCATTAACATAATCATTTATGTAAAGAAATTGGTTCTTCAAAAGTTATACAAACTTTTAAGAACTTCCCACATATAACATAATATATAATATAGCAATATAAAATGAGAAATCACAAAAAATTCATAACCATATATATATATTTCATAACACATTCACAAATATTTAAGAACATGTAATATCAACTTGAAACATGTACATAATTAATTCCAAATCCTAAAAGAACAATATTAAGTGTACCAATCCAACACATAGACAAGAAAGGGGAAAAACAGAAGAAGTGCTAAAAATTATGTACGGAGCTCACTTTGGTGCCAAAAGTTTAATTTGGATCACTTAAGTGCCAAATCGGAGGAAAAATGATCACTTTGATGCCAACGGTGAGAGATTCCGGCCAAATTAATATGTGACATTTATAATTAAAATTTTAATCTTAGTTGGATTTTTTTTTTAAAATTAGTCTACGTGGCATTTTCACGTATATATTTCGATTTTTTAAATACTTTTCTGAATTTTTTTCTTTTTTTCTTTTCCCTTTGGTCACCTGCTGTGACCAAAGGGAGAAGAAAGAAAAGAAAGAAAAGAAAAAAGGAAAAGAAGGAAAAAAGAAGGAAAAGAAAAAAAAGGAAAAAATTATTTAAAATAAAAAATGCTGATTGTACATGCTGACTGTATCTCCAGTGAGCCACATCGTCTTCAGAAATTAATAAAAAAATGTCACGTCGGATTTTTGGCTAAACTGACCGGAGTTGTCATTTAAGTGATCGTTTTTAAAAAATTTTGGTACTTAAATGATCCAAATGAAACTTTTGGCATCAAAGTGAGCGTCGTACATAACTTTTGGCACTTCTAGTGTCCTTCCTCCTAGGAAAGGACTCATAAAATTCTTTAGAAAATTCTATTTTCTTTGGAACAAAAACAGAGGCTCCCGGAAAACCCCTAAATCGGGGCCATGGTTTGCCCCGAGACCCATTCAATGCAAGGGTTGATGTTCTCCTTTCCCCGACCCTTACGTATTCTTACAGAAAATTCTCCATAAGCATTTTATAGCTTGGACCCTTTAAGGTTTCTTTAACTTTATCAAAAATTCTTTCCAACTCCTCCGGAATAGTGCATTTTAGGGCTCCGACCATTACATATTTCGGCATTACAAAACCGTTCCAAATGATATCCTGTATCATTTTGTTGACCTTGATAATATTTGTCGACCTTGATAATATTTGTCAGCATATCATCTCTAGCGTCCCATCGATAAAGAATTAGCTTGATTCTTAATTTGTCAAGCCTCTCCTTTTGAGCTGCCGTTCTTGAGATTATCGGAGTGCGTCTCCAATGTACCATTGTTCCTACAACGAATGCAGAACAAAGGGATTACTTATAATCCACGATACATTAAGATAATAAACGCTTATTCATATACATATGATCTAGCATTTGTATTTCAAAAAACTATAGAGAAATACTAGAGAAAATACCAAAGAATATACCCATAAGTATATGTACATAGGATTTATCATGTATTTTCACATTCATAAGTGCAGCAAACATGTAATATGAATATACCATACCGTAGAGCATTCCGATATGGGCACGTCGATACTAAAAACGCCCAAATCAGAGTTTAAATGAGCTCGAATGGGCCAAAGAACACAATGGGGTTATTCTGCTCAGTTTGAACCGGTCCGGTTCGACCGGTTTGACCGATTCGACCATTGACTGGACAACGATCAATGGTCAATTGGGTCGAGTTAATGGGTCAGGTCTCGGGCCCGCGCTCCAATGATGTCACACTGACGTCATCGTCGGCGGTTGGCAACAATCGATGCACCGTTTCTCAACGGCTGCGCGTAGGCCTCACGCGCCGTCGCGCCCACGGCCCTTGTTGGCGCATGAGGGTGCGTGCGGCCTCCTCCGGCGACGCGCCGCCCCTCATTTTGCTCATCTCAACGAGCACTTTCTGTCTATGTAATAAAATTTAAGTTTTGACGAAAAACAAAAATCGAAACATGCATGAATAGTTCGGCGACACGAAGAAAACAAACAAAAAATGAGACCAAAACGAAAAAACAAGCAGTATACACTTCAATTTTAGAGACTATACATATGCATGATCGGGAAACAAGTAAATGGGTTTTGATACCAATGTTGGGAAAACTCAATCTTCGATCAACACATTCGAAACGAATTTGATCAATGTGGAAAACGTGCTCGATGACAATCAACTTGTATCGCCGATCGTACAGGTATATCACACAACGAACATACCCGGTATTGTCACAGATTAAGTGCCACTTTACACTTGAGAGTTCTTCGATTGTCTTTCGTACTCATTTGCGTTCCAAAAGAAAAATAGAGAAAACATTATATTCGAAGGAGTGTGTTTTTTGCATATCGAAAAACGCATTGATTTTTTCAAGGGGTGCCTACTATTTATAGTGATAGGCAAATAACTACCTTGTGGGCCCTTGTGGCTCACAGGTCGGGTTTGGCCCATTTTGGGCGGTTCACCCATTATGGGCTTGTTTGGTTTAATTTTGAAAATGCTACCTGGGGGAATGTAAATACCTTTGGGTAAAAACTCATTGGAGAAATGCAAATGGTATTTGGTAACAATATTTTGTAAAGCTACTTTGGCCAAAATATAGTGTTCGGTGAAATTTTTTTGCAAATGAAATTTGAGAATTATCTTATTTATTAAAAAAAAAACTAACCTACCCATCGTTGGACCCGATCGTCAGCGAGATAGATCTGGCGCCAGCGGCCGTCGCCTGAAGTCGGGCGACCCCCGGCAAGCCAGATGTGCCACCGCCGGCGGTTGCCCTAGGCCAGGCGACCTTCGGCGGGGGTCGCACGACCCAGGCGACAGCTGCCTAAGGTCGCGCGACCTCAGGTGGCCATCACGTGAGGTTGCGCGACCCAGGCCAGTGGCTCCTGGGCGTTTGTGCAACCTTCGGCTGCCGTTGCCTGGGTCGTGCGACTTTGCCGGCCTCTCGCCAGCGCTATCCAGGCACCGGTCACCCTCCCTCGCCCAAGAAGATGAACAGTGACGCATGAATAGTAGCATTTGGCAAAGGTTGAAAGCCCAAGGCTGGTCCAGACTAGCTTTGGGCTTTCAGCATTTGGAATGCTAGCATTGGCCAAATGCTAGGTCAAATGCTGAACCAAACACCCCAGCATTTTGGGAATGGGCTTTCGAGGCCCCTTCCCAAAGCTGAACCAAACACCCCTTATGTCTTTCAAATACTCTTGTTGGTTTGGTTTGTGCTATATGTTTACTTTGTTGAAAAATGTTAATTGGCAAAAGAAAGAAAGAAAGGCGATAACGCGTAGTATAAACTATAGGCAGAACTTCTGATGCTATAAGATCATAGGGAGAGATATTATGCGATTAATTGTCCTTGTCACTGGTGATTACAATTTCCATTTCTTAATCATGACTCCTATGTTGGACAAAATTAGGATATGCCTAGGACAAGCCTAGCCTAGGTATGCCGACACATCACAAAAGCATGTGATATGCATCACTCTTTCTTGAGGGGCACACTCTAGAGATTGAGGGTGGCCCACTGCTAAAATCATTATGTACCATTTCCCCTTTTGGTGTTGTTCTTTGCGAGATCTACACTGATTTAGTTTGAGCTTATTTCAAGGTGCTGAGTGCTTACTCAAATCTAAATTATTTGCAATTTGCAATTGCGGATTGTTGCTATTTACATGTAGCTTTTACTAGCTTGGACTGATTGTTTGTCGGTCTCTCATCTCACCTTGTTATGTTTCGCTATTCAAAGCCTCCAAATGCATGAACTTTGCTTACTCGCTCACGGTGCATGAACTTGGGTCATTGACGTAACCAAAGTTCCTCTAACATGCACTTTTAGGATGGCCTATTCTTGGAGGCCAACGTCAATTGTGAATTTAGAGATACTAGGTGGGGATTATTGTCAATGCTTATGTCTCCTGGTTGACCAAATCATGCCAGATAGAACTTAGACCATAGCATAGCATCTGATCGATTTCCTTTGTTGTGTTCTGGTGGATGTCCTTATCCTTTCAAAGCGAATGCCATCATAGTGTTGAGAAGCGAACAGTCATTTTAATCCTCACTTTTTGATATCCACCTGAATGTAAATGTAGATTAAGCGTATCATTCAAGTTAGATTTCCCATATTACCTGCGCAGATTATCTCTTGTTTCAGATACCCACACGGATTTCCAGAGGATAATTATAAAAAAAGTCCTAAATATATTGTATGGTGGCCGATTCAGTTATAAATTTTTCAATTGCGCCAATTTAGTTCTAAACTTTTTGACGATTAGCCAATATAGCCTTTTCGGCCAATTTTAGATGAAAATTGCCGATGTGAATGCTAGTCGTCGTACGCGATACACTTGTGTCGAAGTTGAAAATTTTTGCAATTTTTTAATACTTTTTTGAATTTTTTTTAACTTTTCCATTTTCCATGAGGCTAGTGAGGGCTGCCCTCGCCTAGGCAACTGTTGCCCATGCTAGATTGGCTATGACGATTGTTGGCAAGGGTCACCCTAGCTGATTTTCACCCTTGTCGACCACCCCTTGCCTAGGCTCACCTATGGTTGACAAGTGTAGCCCTCACCTGTTACTGGCAACCTGCCTCAGGGCAAAAAGAAAAGAAAGGAAAAAAAATTTAAAAAGTTGTAAAAATTAGTTATGTTAGTGCTGGCATCGCCACGTAGGACAGTCGATGACCATTTTAGTGATTTTTGACCAAAATTGATCGAAAAGACTATATTGGCAAATCGTCAAAATATTTATGACTAAATTGCAACAATTGAAAGATTTATGACCGAATTTGCAGCCTTACAATAGGTTAGGACTTCTTAAACAATTTTCCTGTTTTTCAGCTCGCATCTGTCCTTATATATGGAGGTGCAATATTTCGTGGGTCTAGGGATTTCATTCACCTAAGTTGAGTACGTAGATATTAGCCTGTTCCTGGGCCACTTTTAGATTTCTTTTCCCCTTAAGGCTGTTTGAATGACATTCTCCTTCATAAGTTTGACGTAGAGTACATGTATTTGGGTCTTTCCCTAGGCAAGTAAATGAGAACAACAATGATGACAAGGACAACAATAATAATAAGTTAGCAAAATTGACTTAAGGAATTCTTTATTAACATGCAAATCTTGTGAAAATTACCAAAACAATCCTAAATTTGTTGTTCGGTTGTCAATTCAACCCTAAATTTTTTTAATTTGGCCAATTTCGTCACGTTCCTCCAAGAATTTTGATACTGACAGAACCTTTATGATTTGATAGATGCAAATGTTGTTGTTGCTAAGGTGGCATCTATTAACAATCCGATATCATTGAATCTATCCTAAACTCTAAGTGAAAGGATTCAAAAGATTGAATGGACCTCAAGGATGAACAAGTCAAGAGAATGGGAAGTTTGTGAGGACTTGGAAGAAGCAGTAAGTGAACAGGTTTGTGGAAGCCTCATTCACGTATGTGCTCAAGAAGATTGATGGAACATTGTCAGCCAATTAAATGGGCAGAATTGCGGGAGGTTGATAGAAGCTATTACTCAAATCAATTTGAGAAGATTATCATTGATCACGTCGGATAATTAACGAAATCTTGGATATTGCTTTGACCGTTACTACGCATGGAAAGAAATTTGACAATCAATCACAAGTCTGGAACGGATTTGTTCACTTCGAGGAGAATCAGATCAATTATCCATTACACCGTTGGGCAACTATTAATTCCTTATTTGGAGTCTTCATTCTTGGAAGCAATAAGATTGCTGAAAGATGTGTTTGTATGGCCAAACAGGTCTCTAATGATTTTATTGTTATCTGCAATGGCAAAATTGATCATCTCGAAGATCATTTAACGATCAACTTAAAGCTTAACAACTATAAAAGGGATCAATGCAAGGCAAAGTAGATAGAGACGGATTACGAGGATTACAAGAACACTTGCTTATTAAGTATTCAATTGATTCACTTGCTGAGAGTTATATACTGATAGTAAATTTTTTGAGAAGTGTGCGAGTGTTGTAGTGGCGCATGTAACCTAAAAGTGCGATCTATCAGCTTTGCGTAGAAACAAGGCAAGCTACAACTGTAACAACTTAAAAAGCTACTAGTGAAATCCAGTCTTGTTGATGGCTGTTAATCCGGAAGAGTAGATGTTGGCTTGATATAAATCGAACCATTACAAACTTGCGCGCATCTATCTCTATCGCTTCACTTGCAATTTAAATTGTTTGATAGAAGCACCGCACACATATTAGCAACATATTCTTGCATCTATCAATTTGTTGTTGCATATATTAACTGGATTTTGTTTAATTCCACAAAAATTTATCAAGTTTCATTTTATAACCCATTCACCCTTCTCTAGGTTATATCACTAGCTATAACAAGCCCTAAACCTTTTGACGATTTGCCAACATAGTCATTCTTGTTAATTTTGGTCGACAATCGCTAAAGTAGACACTGACCGTCTTAAGTGACACGGTCGACACTGATGTGGATAATTTTTGCAATTTTCTAAAAAGATTTCTGAATCTTTTTTCCTATTCTTTTCTTTATTATTTTTTCTTTTTTTTTCCTATTTCCCTCTGCTAGTCGTCGGGGCCTTAGCGATGGCCAGCCGTCTCATGTAGGATGGCCGACATTAATTGGACTGCTGAGTCAGTGATTTCCGGTCAAAATTGATCAGAATGACTATATTGACAAATCGCCGAAAACGTTTATGAAAAAATTGGCCAAATTAAGAAATTTATGACTGAATTGATATCTCTACACAAAAGGTTTTTGCCTTTTATTAGTAATTATCCCTATAAAGCTCAAACTTCACCAACCTAGCGAACGGTGCAGCTACCTTTTCATTCATTATCTTCTTCCCCTACCCAAGCCTCCTTGGCCAAGTATGTTTCACAAGAGATCAAAAGGGCAAAAAAGTGTCAAATTAAATAAGTAATCACTATTAGAGAAGGCACTGACCCATGATTGTCGAATTGACAAAAAAAAAAAGGTTGACATGACTATATGAATAGAGAGGAGGCCAAACGCTTACCTATGGATGCTAATTTATAGTTTGTTTATTAATTATGGAGAGAAGCTGGACCGTTTCTTGTGCTCAATCATCCATTCGCAAGAAGTGGTAAACAAAGTGGCCACGAAGAGAAATACATTCTTTAATTTGGATTTTATGCAACTTGGCATATTCATCACTAATGCGGCTCATAATCACACCTTGATAGAGATTGGAGATAATAATTCCCTAACTTAAACAAAATATAATAGTTTCGAAAGCGCTTTTTAACTCGTTAATTGTTACTAAATATAAAGCAAACTCAATAGAGAATATCGACCTTAATGTTTTACGGGAAAAAAAATTTCTTAAAAGACCATATATCTTCTATTAAGATGAACTATAAACAACATCATAATTTGAAATTGTTAATATAATTGCCAATTGAGCCTCATGAAATCTCTCTCATTCTACATTTGAATTAGAATCTTCCTCATCCTACAACCACTGAAATTGATATCTTAAAACAATTTTTTCTCTTTCTTTGCACATTTAGAACATTCTTCATTTTTTTCTTCCCATGCATGTACATCTGCCTAGTCATAACTATGTACTAACCACCAAAGTGAGGAATTAGCCATCTACAAGCATCACAGCTATCATTATATGCCCATCCTAACTTGCTGAATTGCTTGTCTTTGCCAACTAGTCCTCCATCTTGTCTTAACCGCATTAGTCTGCTAGCCTAAAATTCAACTTCAACCAGCAAACCTCCGCCGTAAAAATTTGAGGAAGCTTCAAAGATCAAGAACTTTGACCCCTTTTATTTGGCTAAATTGCAGGGTGGGGATTTACAAGGAAGGCTCAGGAACGAACGCAAACTCAGTAGGAAGTGCGTTCCTTCTGAAGTGTGACTGCGTTAGAAGAAACAATCCCTCTCAATAAAACTCTATAGATTGATGTGTCTCCATGTGAACGTTGTGCTGCGTTTCGTACACGATAACAACTTGATGACTATTAACGAGCACTATATAGCTTTAGAGACAACATCAAAAGATTGCAGATCTACTGTTAAAGATCTTTGAAAGAGAGATTTATTTTTTCAAGGAAGAGGAAATGGTGGTGCCTGATTGGGTCAAAGATACTAAATCTAATGTTTGAAAAGACAATGAGGAATCCAAAGATGTTAAAAAATGAACAAAACTATATAAAAATGATGAATATGTGGGACATCAAGATCTTTAAGTGGGGAATACTTCTCTAAGGTTAACATGTTCATTAAACTCAGGAGTGGTTTGATGGACCTGAACAAATATCATTTACGTACAATAAACAATTGCTAGTGTAGAAATATATATGTCAGCGAATGCATAGCAATTTGCTCAACACAGATTAATAAGATAGATTCATGAATGTGCTATGAAAGATTATGCAAGAACACAATGAATTGAACTGCATGGGTAGCATGATATTCCATGCAATGCCAATATAATTTCAGGTAAGAACGTGTTTATATAAAATATGGAAATAGGCACCATGCGTGGCGCAGAGAGAGAGAGAGAGAGAGAGAGAGATCTGTCTGGGAAAGTTGCAGTGGTCATAGACTTGCATCAATAGTTATACATATGGGGGAAGACATTCATGAACTTAAATGTTCCAAATCTCCAAACAGTCATCACCTGAGCTGAAAAGATTGGAAAAGAAGAGAAGAAATTGAGACTCACCCACAAGACAAGTATTCCCTTGATCACTGCTGCCTTGGATACTTGCCTCTCTCATTAAAAGAAAAGTACAGTCCTTGAGTCATAAAAAAGCAATCTTGATTCTGGGAAAGACTATATATGATAGGCAATAAGGGCTCCAAAGAGTGATTTGGACTTTTCTGGCTTACTCAAGCTCCTGGAATGAGACGAAAAATAATTAGAAATCCACAATCAGGAATTCAACACATCAAAATGTTCGATGACCACATGCTTGGTTCCCAACATGTGTAAAATTGTTAGCATGATATATAATTGACGGGTCTCACATTGACAGACACATTAGCACATTAGATAGTACATATTGCCAGATATACTTCAAAATAGAGCATGACATTAGAAGAACTACGCATATTAAGCAGTGTCGTGTTGGGATTGTCTTTGTATGTACTTTCTACGTCCGTTTGTGCAAAATAAACACCAGAAGAGAGGATTGATGAATGAAAGTACTGTAACTTGTATTGACATATATTCTCCACAAAGAACACCGGGTTTCTATTTGCCTGAATATGTGCCTATATATATAGGAATATAACGCTTGTGGATCTTGCATCATGGGTAAAATGACAGCCAGTAGCTCATATCTGTTGCAGAGAAAAGGCAATCTGACTTATGTTGTAATCTCAATTTCGGTGTTTTTTTGGCATTACCAGAAGAAGCATGATCCAAGAAGACTTGTATTATTCAAGGCACAAGATCTTAGCATTGGAGTGTGATGTTATTAACACAACTGATGAAGTGATCTAACAATTGTTTTATCATGTGTCCTCATATACCCAATCATTCTCACCTTGCTAATCAAGATGTGAGTGATTTGAATGAGGGGATCTGATTTCATGTCCATTCATGGCGGGCAAAAAATCGTGCGGAATCTAAAAAGAGTTACGATCATATAAAAAGAAAGCACACATAAGCGAGAATTATTTAATTAACTATTCAAATCAAAGAGCAGTTGAGAGAGAGAGAGAGAGAGAGAGAGAGAGAGAGAGAGAGTTTTATCTACACGGCATCGAATGTGTCCTAGGAGTGAAAAACGTCAAGGAAAAAGTTACTGAGTACTATTTCTATGTCTTTTCTCGTAGCAACTGCGTACTATGCAGATTAGGGTTTTACGAAGTTCGTTTGTGGTAGGGTTTTCAAAGAAAGGACAACTCATATACAAAGACTAAACATGAAAAAACGTACTCATACTCCAACCATCATGATGTGAAAACTGAACCTTTCAACAAGCACATCCATGTTGCTTAAGCTAAATAAGCTGGATCAATAAGCTAATATAATCATCGTACAGTCTCCATAACAATTCATATATTGCATACTTGATCAACAGATATCATCATCTCAACCCAGATCAACCCAGAAATGAAGAAACTATAGAGAAATTGAATTACCAGTTCCTAGAATTTTTGTAGCTCAAGATTGGTGAAGAGGAATGCTTGAGCTAGTATCACTATTGGGCTTCATCAAACTCCGATTCGGTCTCTTCTTTTTCTTCTTGTAAGGGATTCCTCTAGCCTTAGCCTGAGAATCCCTTACTTCACGTAAGTAGACCCGAATAGAGCTACTGGCAAATGGGTTTGTCTCTGGCAACCCGCCGTTTTCTTCATAGGCAGCCCTGAGCCGACCGATGAGGGCATCAAGGCTCCCCCACGCTTGCTTGAGTGGGCATGTGCAAGGCCCCGGCGGCTCTGGCTGGCCAAAGTACACACACCCGTTGAAGTGCACCTTAGTCTTTCCAAACTGATCGAGGTATCGGAGGAATTCCAAGACATGAGTGGAGTTGCACTGGGAGATTCCGACTGGAGGCCTTTGGTTGCTCAAGTACTGCCCAAAAGTGTTCCAGTCTCGTCGCTTCTGTGACTCGTAGCGACTCAGTTGAGTCGGTTGCGGCAGATGGTCGCCGGAAGGCGCGACGGATCTCGAGGATCCTTCTTGTATGGGATCTTTCCCTCTATTATCCATCGACACGACAAAGCTTTCTTTCCAGGAAATCAAGAATTTTTTCCTTCCCTTCTGGTTTCTTTGTATGAGCTTGTATAGGATCAATTTCTATCGGAAGAGAAATTATTGAAGAGGTTTTAAGAGGAAGAATAGAGAGGAGGAAGTGGAGGAAGATGAAGTTAACATCATGGGGGCTACACGAGGAGACATGAAATGGGTCCTTTGAAAGTGCTTTTCGCTAGAGCCCTCATTTTTCTTTTTTCTTATCTTCCTTCTCATTGGTATTATTTTGTCACCTTTGAAGTACTATCACCGATTAAATTATTCTTTTCTTTTCCATTTAAAATATGATAGTTATTCTTCCATCGCCCAATGAATGATTATAGTGTGCATTAGCAAATTTAGCACCACTGTTTAGTGGGCACCCGAGTCTATCCAGTCTGAATATGAGATTATTTGAGTTAGGGCGGCTTTCATTGTGTTAGTATATGTGCCTAGACCTATATACATCTCTCTAAAATAAGATTAAAAAGCAACTAATCACATATCACCAAGTATACTGTGAGAGGTCAAAACCAGAATTCAGGCGATGATTACTTTTGGGATAATAGGTTAAAAAGATCTGACTAATCACTTTTTCAATTACAGGCTAAGTTCACTTAATATTGGTGGATTGAGTTGATGTTAGCTCAAGAAACACATGTTAAACACCGAATCCAGCCCTAGTGTTCTTCTAACCTTAAATGCAAAGCAAGGAATAATGACTTAATTTAAAAAAAAATAATTACCTCCGCTTCCTCATAGTCATATTATTATATCTGTAAGCTCGTGCACAATTAAGTTGGTACTGTGATGTATAGCGTAAATATTCTATGCGTGTTATAATATTGTACGTGGTGAATGCGACGTAGGTGCACATGCAAAATGGAGTAATTAGTAATTTTGCCTATGATTGGTACAGGGATTTGTCTGCTCCTTACGAGGTGCAGATGCTTAGGAATGACCAATACAGTTAGTTAATTAGATTTGTCTCCTCTTTAAGCTATGCTCATGGAAGGTACTAGCTAGCAACTAGTTTATGTGAGAATGCATGGCTTTTCCTTGAGAGGAATAAGGGGAGAAGGGATGGAAAAAATATCATCAGAAAACACATATTTATAAAAGTATTTACTATTATTTTAGCTTCTAGAGAATCGGATTAATATATATTTATTTATTTTTAATTTTTTTCTTCAACGTGGGTATTCAAACATCTGGCATCACATTATTACGTACACCCGCGTCTCGTCCACGCCCATCAAATGAGGATCTATTCACAAACGTAGCGAACGTGGCTCTCGGAATCAACCCGAGTAGGAGATGCTATATATAATTCGAACACAGCATCGGCTATATCCCCATTTGGGTCTTGACCACTTGGAGATTCGACGTTATGTAGGCTATAATTCTCATGGACTAATTAATTGTTTTTTGCCTAGTTGATTTTGCTGTCTGATGACGTGGGTTAATGTTCATGTACACTGCACCAATCTGAATTTAGTAACTCAAGAAAATGCAGCAGGAAAAGGCGGGTCAAAGCCCTTTCTTGCCCTAATGTTTTTCAAAGTAAAGCATCTGAAGCCTTTTTCTTTAGCGTCATTGTTTCACTTATGGACAACGTTAATATATAACGCCAGGTGTCCAATTTTGACCTAGACGTGGGGCGACCTCGTTTTCGATGACTGAAAAATGTTTATTTTCTTATTGCAGTCGAGGGCTTCATCTGATGCAGAGTTCTAGGATCCATAAAAAGAGTGATTGGAATCATTGCAAATTAATGACTCCTAGTAGTGAGGCGCTTGATTTCAATTTCCCTTGGTTGTGTGGTAATGTGCGCACAGTGCTCGATCAACCACTTTAAATATATGCGTAATATTACCATCAATTGTCCTTTATTATGTGTATCCGTCATATGAAAGACTTTTCGTGCAACTTAACCTAATGCATACTCAATTCACTTTTCAAATTCGATTATTCGATGCAATGAACACGCGTGATGACAGACAAGTTATGGACCTAACTTTTTGAGAGATTATAATGACATGAACCTTCAAACCACTTAATCACATCTTTCCTTGTGCGTGCGTATGAAACAGTGCCTATTTTGTTTTCTTATCATCCCTCGATTTTTAGTTTTAATTTTTTTGCTAATAGTCTTGATTTCATCAAGAACCTTTTTTTGGCCTAATCAATTGCGTGTGAGTAACATACAAGGAATCCTCCACTGGTAATATCAAATAATATCCTCTCGGTACGGATTGGGAGCGATGTTTTTGTTGTTTTTCTTTCTTTTTCCAACTTTTCCCTGACTTTATCATTGTGGACTTTTTTTCACGGATGTTGCATAAAAGACTAAGGAATGCAAGATTTATGCCCTTTAGCTTTGTTTGCAGAATGCCAGTGCATATTGCTCTGTTCATTTACTTTACGAGGACATGCAGACAGTCCAGGTTTGCATTTTCGTGCTCCGTTAGGTTGAGAACCAGACAGATGTATGTTTTGGCTTCTAGAAGAGAATTAGATGTAGTGCCAAATCAACTCGGTTCACGACCTGAAGAGAGTTTCGGAAGGTCCACATCAATCTGATGTTCGACCATTTCGCTGAGCAACCATATATCCAAAAGTTTATTCATCTCAGGGCGTTTTTTGGATAGTTGCCTATGCCTCAAACGTTGTTCGCTTGGCTAATTTTTTAGAGTGTGTTTGGCTGTTTGGATTCGCATTGGGAGATGATAGAATAAGGTGGGATTAAAAATTCCTCGGATCATGCAAAATCCCATCATCTGTTTGGGGCAACCTCAAATAGAAGTGAAAGTCTTTGAAAATCTTCCGTCATGTCTACCTGCTTCAGCCTCCACCTGCCACTTCGGACACTCCCCGTGGTCATTCGTTGTCTATGCAAACCTCACGAGAGGATCACGACCCTTGTTTATGTCAAAGAAATAGAGAGGTAGAGCTTGAATGGGTCAATCCGAGTTGCCTTTTAGTTGGAAACCTGATCTTCCAATTGGGTCCTCCAGATTCAATAGTTAAAACAGAGACAATCTTGTCGAGGAAAACTCCTACTGATTTTGAAGTTGACAAAACCTTCCATGATAATTGTAAATCTGATACTTATTCTGAATTATTTTATTCCAGGAATATATATATGTTCTGAAAACTCAAAAGGAAGCTTTTCAAACTTTACAAACTGGAAAAATAAGTTCTTTGAAGTTCCACATAATCTAAAGTTCTGAGTAGCAGACGTAGAAGTTATTTAGACACAGAACGAGAAAGTTCAGACGCAGAAACTGAAATTTTTTAGAAGCAGACGCAAAAGATGAAATTTTTCAGAAGCAGACGCAGACGCTGAAATTATTCAGACGCAGAACTCAGAACTCAACATAACAGCTAGTGATCTGGTATGGATTTCACAGAAAGAAAGTTTTGATTGTTCCAATCTTAATCAAATTGATTGACAATCAAATATTTCGACAAGAATGCATTACTACGGATAAAACTCTACTTATGGAAACCAAGATTCTGATTGTATGGGTGACCAGCGGAATTCAGAATCTGTCATCCAACGGCTACTCAATCCTTATAATACAAATCTGTCCAAAGTGAAGATTGGAAGATGATCCTCTGAATGCTGTCCAACGGGTAGTTTGGATGGAGAGGAGTATTTAAGGAGATCAACGAGCAGCAGAAGGAAGTGAACAGTTTTCAAGAATCAACAAGTCCAAAATCTGAGTATACTCTATCATTTCTCTTGTCTTACTGAGCCAAGAATTCAGATCTTGAGGGTTGCTTTGTAAGAGTGATTGTGTGAGATAGAGAGTCCTATCATACACGAGAGTGTTATCACTCAAAATCTGTAAATTCTTCTTGATTACTTAGTGGAATCCAGCCAGTAGGCTGTAAGCGTGGGAGAGTGGACGTAGGCTTGCTATAAGTCGAACCACTATAAACTTGTGTGCAATTTTTCTATCCCTTAACTCTTACTTTACATTCTGCACATCAATAGCATCATCTATATAATCTGTTTTGAATTTGAATTTTATTCAGACTATTCTGTGATTTATTTTATTTCCGCATAAATATTTAAAAACTGTTTAAGATCACCTATTCACTCCCTCTAGGTGATCCTTGCTAGCTACATCAAATCTTACTTGCACATGCTCCCGGAGTTCTTAAGAACATCAATAAGATTCTTCTTTGCAGTTGCTTCACTTTAATGGTTTCGTATAAACTGCGCTTTTCAGAGTGGCAAGGAACACTGTGTTGGGCAGTCCAGATAGTATAACAAATTATCATATTCAATGTTTGGTGACGTTCTTCGGACCGAATAAATCCGGACCCATATAAAAAATCCAACATACGGGTGGGACTCGGATTGGATAAAAAATTTAACAGTAACTTAATACTTAATGTTACTTCCAAGGGAGTGATGGAGTGAGGCATCCGGATATTGCTTCGACAGCACTGCACAAGGACCACCACCAATATAGTTGATCATTGCACAAACGACGTCACCTCCAAGTTGTCACTGCTAGCAGGTGATCGTGTTCCGACAAGTGAGGGCGAAAAGGAGTTTAAAGATGGTTGTCGTGCGAGGATTGCATAGATCATACTTTCCACCACCTCCCTATCGCATACATCCTTTACATCAAGCTGACCTTTCACGCGTGGCTCACGAGTCGATTGTTCACATACTGGTTGGCAAAGAACGACCAGCACCATCGACTTGCTAGCGACCACCCTCGCGAGCGTCGAGTTCCACCTATTGTGCATTAGGAATGCCACAACAGCGATGTGGTGCAGACCCACAACACATCCCTTCTCCATTGTCGCCTCCGCCAGCCCCTTCGGGATGGCGCTGCCGCTTTCATTGGAGATGGAGTTCGGCTGCACCACCCATAGCTTATGTTATTCACGAGGCCATACCATAACTTCATGAACAAATATTTGTTGAGAGTCGTCATGCTCCCAAGATCGACTTCCTTGAGACCGTTGCTTGCTGACAACAATGGTCGGGAGGGTTTGAGTCTTACCTACAAGAGTAGCCAGTTGGGCATGCGATTTTCAAAGATTTTCAAAGATTTTTAAACAAAAAGTATTTTTCAAATATTTTTCAATCCTATCTTAAGTTGCACCAAAACATGATGTGATATTTTTACAATCCGGGGGGATATTTAGAGGATTTCATATCCCTCTTAATCC
Source organism: Syzygium jambos (assembly GCA_031216235.1). Taxonomy (NCBI): domain Eukaryota; kingdom Viridiplantae; phylum Streptophyta; class Magnoliopsida; order Myrtales; family Myrtaceae; genus Syzygium; species Syzygium jambos. Next base: position 730,555 of record CM062225.1, on the reverse strand, counting down.
TATCATCTTCCAATATAAATCCAGATGATCAAACATAGTTGAAGTGATTGGCAATGGTCATAAGTGACGAGGATTGGCTTTCGTGGTGGTGCTCCTCTCGTAGTGGCTGGCGAAGCAATCTTCCGATGCGTCACTTCATCAATCCATTGTTTTAAGATACCAGGTTTGTGAAATTATTTTAAAAAAAATTAATCCAATATGGGTTTATCCCACACTTATCTCCAAATTTATCCGGTTCAGAGGATGTCGCTAAATATCGGATAGGATAATTTGTTATTCTATCCCGACTCTAATTCGGAATACCAAATGCAGTCTTGAGGTTCGAATTCGGGTTTATTCTTTCTCAATAAAACCCTTGTTCTGTCTTAGTTTGGGTGTTTTAAGTTTTATTAAGCCTAATATAAACAAATGAGAAAGAAGATTATTACAAAATGAGACTGAGTTTACAGCCCAATAACAACATACGGTTGGGCCGAATACCCAAATCTAATTTGCCAAAGCCCATTTCATGCACTCCTAGGATGCGTCAAGAAACAAGTGAGGAATCAATTGGTATAAAATTAGCGAAAAGTTTCGTATAAATAGAAACAAGTGATCTTGTTTTGTGGTACTTCATATGATAATCCATAAATAAACCAAGACTTCAATTATTTGATCTAGAAAAATAAACTTCATGAAAGATTGGGTATTCTGGCCAAAAAGAAGAAGAAGAAAGATTGGGTATAATAGAGGATATGCGGGTCTATTTTTCTACATCGTTGATAGAAATTTTCTCCGAACCATACATCTTATCGGTGGCTTACAAGTTAAAACACCATCCATATCTAAGTTTAATTGAATATAAATCATTAGTAATATTCATATCTACAATCACCAATCAAAAGATTGGTTGCAAGAAGTTTCCTCCAACTAGAGATCGAAAAAACATGACCCAAATTGACTTCTCACTGTAGGACGAAAATTGTTTGGTCAGTAACACATTGGTAAGTTTCGACGCTTTCATGAAAGTACCAACAATCACTGGGTTGTTTTAACTTACCAATTATCTCAGCAATTAACCAATATGTTAAATTTACATAACGAACCAATATGTTAAAAGTTATATTTTGAATGAATTCAAGTCGGTAAAGTTACCTGAAGTGTTTCGAATTGCCAATTATTCCAATAATATATCAATATATAACTATTAAAGTTACTGGTGACGTTAAAAACTACTAATCCTTATATATAGGAAATTGCCAGTCTTGATTTGAGTGATTAACCAATTAATTTTATCTCTACTAACTCTTATTTGAGCGAGTTACGGACATTTTCTACAATGGTTTAGAAATTTCCAACGGTTTTAATAATTTACTAACATTCATTTGGCCTAGCTACCGATGTGTTAAATTTACTAATTTTTATATGAAATAATCAACGGTTTTGCTCGTGTTTGTTGCCAAAAGATAAGGCATTGCAAATTGGTGGGGAAACTTTTTCAAGGATTTCAAGGATTTGTTGGATTTGCTCATCGCCAATTTCTTGTCTACACAAAGGGGTTGATAGGTTGACCAGGCTCAGATCATTTCAAGAGCATTGACTTGCTGGAAATAAAATAAAATATGATGACCAAATAAACAATTCCATTTTTGAAGCACTGGGGTTTGGCCCAGCGGCTACCCTTCCTATTTGGGTAGGGGGAAATGAGGAGTTCGAATTCTTATCTTCTCAAGAGGGGCTAGGGGTAGGACGTGTAGTTTCAGATGTAGGTTTCGACTCTCAGACCCTGTAAGAGACATAGTAAAAATTTGAGAGTGAGTTGATAGTTAGAATCTAACAAACCAAACAAAAAAAAAATTCCATTTTTCCAGCTATTGCTATATATAGGGTCCACCACCGACAAGGTTGAAGGGCCAAGAGTAATTACACATGCAACGGTTCAATCTTCGTTTGGACTATAGTCAAATTAACTGATTTTCTAAGAGGCAGCGACCTGTAAAGTGTAAAAAGCTAAGGTGGAATCATCAATCTTTAATGTGCAAATTATTAGCCTTGGCTTTTATAGATAATTTATTCGATCAACTTTCTGACCTTGACAACCACTTAAAGTATGAGATAAACTATTCAAAATGTTATCTAGAAGAAAGATCCAATGCATCTTTGGCTGTAAGGTTGCGCGAACGGTCAGAGATGTGATCATTATGACTTACTTGTATTTCACCCATTAAATATTGCAACTAATTTTCATCTCATACACATTAGTCTCAAATTAATTTTGGTCTTATGAAAAATCCCCATTTGGTACCCCTGACCCAAACCTACCATCCATGGCGGATCTCAGACTGTTAACGAAGATTAGATTTTGCTCAGGAATACTGGATAGAGATTTCTTTGAAGATGAAAATTAGCTTGAAATCAACTTGTCACGGGGTGCCGGTTTGAGATTTTTAATGATACGGATCCTTTTTATTTATTTTATTTTCAGGAAAGATAGTCACTAATTTAACAATTTTTTTTTACATATAATGTTTTTATGTATGCATGATTGCGAGAATGGAACTTACTTGATGCATATTCCATACTCGTCGAAGTCGATCAAAATCAATAATCGAAGTCGTTCCTTTTTCTCAATGTTAAATTACACATGAGGTCTTATATTTCGAAAATTGAGAGGTACACGACATATATACATATGGATATGACATCAAAAGAAAATAAAATGTTCACAAAAAATGAGCTAAGGAAAAATTAAAAAGTAATGTATGGATATGTATATAGTGCCTTGGGTCATTATATATAGGGAAAAAGCTACCAAAAACCCCAAACTTTACCCATTGTGACACATTTACCCTGAATTTTTTTTTGTGACGCCAAAAACCCCAAATTTTCTTATTTGTGACACATTTACCCCAATGTACATTATCTATGAGCATTTTCGTCTTTTCCGCTTTTTCTTTTTCTTTTTACTTTTTTTTTCAGATCCGGCGAGGGGGGCGTCGCCGGCGTCCGACAGCCTTCGCCGGCGTCGGGCGAGCCTCGCCGGCGTCGGGCGAGGCTCGCCCAGGCGCCGGCGAGGCTCGCCCTCGCCTGGATCTGGCGAGGGCGAGCCTCGCCGGCGTCGGGCGGCCGCCGGCGAGGGCCGCCGGACGCCGGCGAGGCCCCCCTCGCCGGATCTGAAAAAAAGTAAAAAAAAAGAAAAAGCGGAAAAGACGAAAATGCCCATAGATAATGTACATTGGGGTAAATGTGTCACAAATAAGAAAGTTTGGGGTTTTTGGCTTCACAAAAAAAGTTCGGGGTAAATGTGTCACAATGGGTAAAGTTTGGGGTTTTTGGTGGCTTTTTCCCTTATATATATGATCTTCGGTATGGTAAATAGGCTTAAAAATGTGGTATATATGTTGTTAAATGAATAATATATGCTTGTGTTATGGGTGATATCAACGATAACAGACAACAAATAAAGAGAGAAATAAGTTTTTGTATCTCTATATTATATTATCAAAGAGTAGTTTGAACTCAAATGCTAACCAATTAAAAAGTTTCCAAGATAATGTAAGATAATTTCCTAAACTACAATACTTTTCATTAATTTTTTTTTATCTTTTAATTCACAAAAAGTACCATGTCTTCTAATATCTATTTCTCTTCCTAACACATTTATTTATTTATTTTAGTCAGAAACACATTTATTCTTGATTCGTAAAAGATTGACTGAATTGAATGTGGGCCGTACTAAGCAGGATTGGTAGTGACTATACGGAACGGTCAAAATCAGCATCTCGAGGACCAATGGCTCCCCTTGATTTAGCTTTAAAATATTGGGAGCCAGAACACACCAATATTGACTTTTGGTCAAAAATATAATTTTTCATAAAGAAATAAAGGCGGGAAAAAGAAAAAAGAAAAATAGGAAAGAGTGTTCTTATCTACTCGTGGCTTCTTGTCCCTTGCATTGGCATATCGACCGGGACCCCACCCAGCAGAGGATGCTTCCCACGTGATGCGAAGACTCGACACTCATCTCCTTTACATTAAATAGCGACAAAGACAAAACCGATGTCTACGTTTTGATTTCTGGATTCATGTGAGATTGTGCGCCCACCCCTTTCTCCGGTTTAGGAATAAAGTGCTTTGAAAATCCTAAAACTTTATTATGAAAGTGCAATGAAATCCTAAAACTTTTAAAAAGTACAATCGAATTCTAAAATTTATCATGAAAGTTTAATCGAGTTCTAAAACTTTTAAAAAGTGCAATCAAAATAAAATGACTTGATTGGATCAATTTAATAAGCTTTAAAACTTGATTACACGTTTTGAAAATTTTAGGACTCGACTATATTTTCACGACAAGCTTTATGACTTAATTGTATTTTTCAAAAGTTTTAAAACTCAATTGCACTTTCATGATAAGTTTTAGGTCTTTCAACATCTTTATCCCTCCAATTTACATATCCATGTTTTCACCACCCAACCCCATGTGGTCCCGTTTGCATTAACCAAAGTTTCAAAATCTCTATATTTACTTCTTTAGAAAGTGTTGTGAAGGAAGAGCTCTCTAATGGAGCTCCTTATTAATTTATCTCCCTGCTCTCTTCTTCTTCTTCTTCTTCTTCTTTTCGAAATAAAGGTGCGATGGATGTTGTGGCGAAGCATCTTGAAACAAACCATGTGAAAGAGACAGTACTCTCCAACATTATTTGAATAATCGCGCACTAATTTGATCTATAGAGGCCAAAGACGCATTAGATAAACGAAGAACAATTCTGCCTTCCTTGGATGGAAGCTTTTATCTATCCATGTTAAATTAATGAGGCGGCCCCATGTTCATCAATGGATCAATGGTTTGACAGATCACATTGTCTAGAGCTCATCACCGACAAGTTTGGTCAATAAAAGAGGCCAAAGACTCGCCACCTTATCCGGAAGCTCGCCTATATATAGAGAACTCCACCGATGCCCATCACCATACATGCCAAGATCGAAGAGCAACAGCTCAACATGTCTTCATCAATGCCTCTGCTACTACACTCTCTTCTCTTGCTCTCCCTTTCATTCCTAGCTCGAGCTGTCGTCCCTCCCTCCGCTCAATTCAAGTTCGTCAACGAGGGCGAGTTCGGGCCTTACGTCGTCGAGTATGATGGCAATTACCGGACCACCAGCATCTTTAGCTCCCCGTTCCAGCTGTGCTTCTACAACACCACCCCCGATGCCTTCACGTTGGCCCTGAGGATGGCCACCACGCGGTCCGAGTCGCTCTTCCGCTGGGTCTGGGAGGCCAACCGGGGCAACCCGGTCCGCGAGAACGCGACCTTCGCGCTCGGGGCCGACGGCAACCTTGTCCTGGCCGATGCCGACGGCCGGGTCGCGTGGCAATCGCGCACCCCGAATAAAGGTGTGGTTGGGTTCAAATTACTCTCCAACGGCAACATGGTCCTCTACGACTCCAAGGGCAAGTTTGTGTGGCAAAGTTTCGACTCGCCCACCGACACCCTCCTCGTGGGCCAGTCCCTGCGGGCCGGAGCGGTGAGCAAGCTTGTGAGCCGGGCCTCCGAGACCGACAACTCCAATGGGCCGTACAGCCTGGTGATCGAGCCCAAGCAACTGTCCCTCTATTACACTAGCAAGAACTCTCCAAAGGCGCTCCTCTACTACACATTCGCCGAATACATGTACCTCGCCAACGAGTCCTTGGCCCAAGTGACCCTCGGAAGCGCGCCGGAGACCGACGAAGGCTATGCCTACGAAATCACTCTGAAATATGCAGCAGCCAACAAGACGAGCGGCGTCGGCAGCGGGCTCATATTGGCTCGGCCCAAATACAATGCCACACTGACCATACTCAGGCTCGGGATCGACGGCAACCTCCGGGCCTACACTTACTACGACAAGGTGGATTACCGGGCATGGGAGGTCACCTTCTCTCTCTTCTCTCGGGATGGGGACTGGGACACCGAGTGCCAATTGCCTAGCCGGTGTGGGAACTTCGGGCTCTGCGCGGACAGCCAGTGCGTGGCGTGCCCGTCAGCCCGTGGGCTTTTGGGCTGGAGCGAGAGCTGCGCGCCGGCAAAGGTCGCGAGCTGTCGGCCCGGCAACTTCAGCTACTACAAGCTTGCCGGGGTGGACCATTTCCTGAGCAAGTACACGAAGGGTGAAGGGCCAGTGAAGGAGGGGGACTGCGGGGCCAAGTGCAACAAGGAGTGCAAGTGCTTGGGCTATTTCTACAACCAAGAGACTTTTCGGTGTTGGATCGCTTACGAGCTCAAGACACTGACCAAGGTCGCTAATTCCACACGCGTGGGTTATATCAAAGTGCCCAAGAAATAAGTCCTTTAAGTCTTGCTTGCAACTTGTATTATTATGGTGTCGCCAATAAGAGAGAACGATGAAGCATTCCTGCTACTTCTGCACTTGTTAGTTTCTCAATAGCATGCAACACGACGAGTGAATTATAAATTAATAATAATACTAAGGTATTATTGGCCGTTCCGGCCAGGGGAGAAGAAGGAAAGACAAAAAAATATTAAAATAATGCCACGTTAGCCGGCCGATGCCGGCGAGCACCTGCTGGCATCCACGTTAGCGCCGGCCGGCCAAAAGTAACTGGATGGACTGAATTGGCATAATTGCAAAAGGTTTAGCACTGAAATGGCAAAAAAAAAGTTTATGACTAAATTGACACAATTGTAAAAGGTTTAGGATTTTTTTGGTAATTTTCCCATATAATTTTTCTACATCCCTGAGTAGAAGAAATTTTCTCCAAATTATACATCGTATATGTGGCTTATAAATTATAAATACCACCATATCGAAATTTTATTAAATATAAATCATTGATGATATCGATATTTTTAACCATAATTAGTGGATTGGATGGAGGAAGTTTTCTCCAACAATGCTACTGTTTCATAGGGCAAAAATAATTTTACTCGGACTGTAGACTTGTACAACGAACTCGATCATTTTTAGAATATTTTCGCCGTCTCAATCAATGATTTTCATGTAGAGAACACTCGACTTAGATGGGAAAAATTCATGGTTCGCACCATCACATAAGATTAAACAAAATTCAAGTCGAAATTGTTTATACTCCATCACATCTGGAAACCAAATATAATAATCTCAATCCATTAAGACAATTAACTAAAAGTTAATTTCATCACGTGAGCTAAAACTTTTCCTCCGCTACCATGGTGAATCAGGATATTTATATGGGATAATGACACACATAATCCCTGAACTTTGGCCTAATGTACAATGTGATTCATGAACTTTTAATTTATTCAATGAGGTCTTTGAACTTTGACCTAATGTGCAATACGATTCATAAACTTTTGATCTGTTCAATGTCATCCATAAACTTTTGATCTATGAACTATATGAAAATGTTCAATGTTGTCCTTCTATTAATTCAAGTTCAGGAACAACACTAAACATCTCCATATAGTCTAGGAACTAAATTGAACATGCACAAAAATTTCAGGGGTTATACTGAACAATTTAAAAATTCGAAGATGACATTGCAGGTTAGGCTAAAATTTATAAATTATATTGAACAAATTTAAAGTTCATGAATCACATTGTACATTGAAATAAAGTTCATTGATAATTTATGTCATTTTCTCTATTTATATTAGGCCAAATAGTTGGTGCTATATATGAAATTATTTTTGTAACCAAGTAAATAAACAAAGAAAGAAAAAGGAAAAGAGTGTTGCTGTCCCCTCAGGATTGACGGGCCCGGCTCTACCCCCGAGAAGATGCTTCAACGCGATGCGAAGACTCGATCCAATGATCCATATCCCAAATTAGGTAAACGACCAAAAAACAAACCAAAGACCGATGTCTCAGTTTTGACTTCCGGGCCCCACCTCATCCTTACAATTTTTCCAAATGTCCATTTTCCACCACCCAATTCCAACTTGTCCCCTCCGAAAAGGAAAACTCCAACTTGCCCCGTTTGCAAGAACCAAAATTACAAAATTTCTTTATCGTAAAAGACTCCTGAGAGCTCTGTAATGGAGTCCTTTCTAGCTTTATCTCCTTTGTTTTTTTTTTTCGAAATAAAGTTGCGATAAATGCTTGTGCTGAAATATTTTCATAGTCGAGACAAGCTACATGAGAAAGACACGGTAGTCTCCAACACTATTAAAACAATTACGCACTCATTTAATCGATATGGGCCAAACATGCATTAATGTTTTGATCAATGAGGCGGCTTCAATTTTCATCAATTTATTTAATGGATCGATCACGTTCGCAATGTCGAAAGCTGAACACCACCAAGCTGGTCAATAAAAGAGGCCAGACACTCTCATCACCTTTATCCTCAAGCTCTCATATAAATAGAGAACTCCACCGGTGCCCATCACATGCCAGAGCTCAGAACAATTACTCAACATGTCTTCATCGATGTCTCTACTACTACACTCTCTCCTCGGGATAAGAACACTAAGAGTACCATAATTTTCGTATAGGGTTCACTTGAGTGTCATAACTTTTTTTTCGTTCATTTGAGTATCACAAATTTTAAAAAAAAAATCACTTAAGTGCCATCGGCAATTTGCCTCGCCGGAAAATCTAATGTGGACGCCGATTGTTTGACGTGGCTTAGCCAGCGCTGATGTGGATAATTTTTAAATATATATTTTTAATATATTTTGAATATTTTAATAACTTTTTTTTGAATTTTGAACTTTTCTTTTCCTTTTTTTTATCTTTTTTTTTAATATAGCGAGGGTCACCAGAAACCCTCACCAGATTTGGGCGGCCTTGCCAACAATGAGTGAGGCCATCACTAGATCTAGGTAGCCGTGGGCAAGGCCATCGTGGCCTTGCCGACATTGAGCAAGGTTGTCACCAGATATGGGTTGCTGCAGCAAGGCGTTGTAGCCAAATCTGGCAAGGCGACCTTGCCCACGGTCGCTCGAATTTGGCGACAGTCTTCGCGGTCTTGCTCGTCTGACGAGGCCACCTTGCCCGTGGGCACCCAGATTTGGCGACGGCCTTCATGGCCTCACCCACTGCTGGCGAGGCCATGATGGCCTTGCTCAGGCTTTTGTGACGAAGGGCAAGGTGGCCCTCACTCACTGCCGGTGAGGCCACGATTGCTTTGCCTGGGCCTTCACGCCGGAGGGCAAGGCGGGCCTCGCCCATTGGGCGAGGGCTTCGCAGCTGGCGAGGGTCAGTGATGACCCTCGCCGGCCTTCAAAAAATAAAAGGAAATTAAAAAAGGAAAAGAAATACTAAAACTCAAAATCAAAATCAAAATCAAAAAATCAAACAATAAATAAATAATGTTTAAAAAAATTATTATTTCTACAGCCAAGAGACTTCTCGGTGTTGGATCGCTTACGAGCTCAAGACACTGACCAAGGTCGCTAATTCCACGCACCTGGGCTACATCAAAGTGCCCAAGCAATGAGCTTTTAAAGTCTCTGCATTTTTCTTTCATGGTTTTGGTTCAAACTTAAACTTATTGCCATTTAGAAGATAAAAAGTGGTCTCTTCTTTACAGCTCTTATAACAACTAATCTACTTTTAACTTCTATATCAAAAGCTCTCTTTCTTGGTAAATTTCTTTTCAATAGGATAAGTGTATCGGAAGTCTTATAACTTATCGTGAAAGTGCGATCAAGTCGTAAAACTTTCAAAAAAATGCAATCAAGTCTTGAAACTTTAAAAACAACAAAAAACAAAACAGGGAACATATCACGTAAAAACCATCTCACTCCATTAAAATCCCACATTCGAACTGAAGCTCAACAAGAAAGCTAAAAAGGTCAAAGCTCTCCAATAAGCTTGAAATCCTTGCAGAAACAGAACAGATGATTATGCTACATATCAATTCATCTGCAGCTCTAATGGCTTTCAATCTTCCGCAACTTACACAGAAACAAACAAAGCCGAGACCAATGCTAAAGAAGGGAAATGCAGAAACAAACAAATGCTCAACACAATGGTTCATTAAGAATATCACATGTTTTTTGGTTCATTACGAACAAACAAAGCCGAGAGTATCACATTTTCATATGGTTTAGGGGACTAACTTGTGATATTCTTAATCATGGCAACTAGATTCATAAAAATAGAACAAATAAAAAAGAAAGGGAAATGCAAAAATTAGAACCACCTCCATAAATTGCAATTGAAAGGGAGGAAAGATTATCTCTTTGGTGAAATGGAGTGGATTTACTTACGTAGGGGGTGGAAATAGCCCCGACCAATGCTAAACACACTTGGTTTAGCAAGTTTTTAGCTTATATGTTAGAATAATTAAATATTAAATCACATATTCATTTAATAACTTAAGCTTTTAGAACAGTTGGCAGTAGTTCCACAAAATCTAACATCCTATCAGCCTGAGTTCAAATCTTTTCAGCCCCATTTGCCTTTCTAATTAAATATGTCCACGCTTAGTATTAAGAAAAGAAAAAAACCAGACTAAGTGTGAGGAAGAGTATTAAAATAATTAAATATTAAATCACGTTTTTATTTAATAACTTAAATTTTTAAAATAATTAGCAATGATACTATAAAATCTCACGTTATAATTCATAGAAAGTAGCCAAATCGTCGCATATTTATATCTCTTCCTGACACATTTGCAAGTTGCAATTTGAATTAAATGGGATCCGTACTATACAGGATTGCTAATAGTGACCCGGAACGGTCCAAATGAGCATCTCGAGGACCAAGGCATTCCCTTCATTTATTTCATAATTATTGGACGGGAAAAAAAGACATCAATATTGACTTTTGGTTAAAGCCTGAGCTATCTATGAAAATTACACGTCCGTATATCACTCATGCCGTCTGAGATACTAATACGGTATGAGCAATCTAATTAGTCTGCCACGAATCTCAATCACCGATTTTCGTAAGAAAATTCGTGATCCACATGGTGATATAAGGGTTAAAGAAAAGTCAATGTCGAAATTGTGTATATTTGGTTGCGTTTGAAAAGCAATATAGAGGCTAAATTCCCTTAAAAACACAATTTTAGCTCGAGTTTTAATAACTACCCAAACTTTTTTTCTTTTGGTCTAATACAAAAGTATCGATTTTAGCTTATGTCTCAATTATAGCTCGGATTTGTTTGTCTCATAAGAAAGCACGAGCTATAACTCTAGTCTCAATTCTGACGCAAACTGGTTTTTTTTTTTTGTTAATCGAGGTGTCCGGACCAGCTTGCGAGCACCTCGACTATTCTTCGGGGAAGACTAGCACAACAACCCACCGTCATGACCCCCCACTTAAATCGCAAGTGCTTAGCTGGGAAATCGAACCTGGGACCAGTGCGTCTAACCACACAATCCCAAATACGCCATAACCAACTGAGCTACCCATAGGTGGGTTTGTCTCATGAAAAAACTTGAATTTTCAATCGGTACCCAAACCTGGACCACTTCAAGTCTCCTCCCAATACACGTGGAATGACATGTTGATTCTTTAACGACATCATTGACGAGAACTAGACAAGGGCAGGATATGGGTATCGATCGAAAGTTTGTGTTTCTTTACGAGACAAAGATAACATTTGAGCCAGAATTGATACTCGATCTAAAGTCGGTGCTTCTTTACAAGACAAAAGAAAAAGTTTTGGCCAGAATTAGTACATGAGATAAATTTTACGTTTTTTTTACTGGACAAAGAAGGTTCGGGTCGGAATAAGGATCCGAGTTAAAACTGATGTTTTTTTTAAAGATAATTAGGCCCGATGTATAATCTCAATCCATTAAGACAATCAGCTTATCCAAATCCTATCCTCCGAATAATATGAAGTGGACACTGGATCCTATAATACGCACGCGTATGTCTCTCGTAGTTTCATCACGATAGTAATAATTTAAACTCTTTAAGTTACAGGTTTATGCATTATATGAAATCTTTTTACAAGGAAATAAAAAGAAAAATAAAAGAAAGAAGACTCTATCTGCCCCACCAGAAGAAATTTAATTTGCATGGACTGCCTATAACCCCACCAGAAGATATTTCTACGCGATGCCGAAGAAGACTCGATCCATCTTCTTACTCTTCCTCCAATTTACTTGTCCATTTTTCACCACCCAAATCCAATTTTGTCCCACAAGGAAAAATTTCGAAAAAGGGCCGAAATGAAGCAATTTTCTCAAAAAAGAGCTCAAAATAAGCCTTGTCTCGAAGAAGGGCATGAACAGGTCAAATTATCTTAAATAGTGACTTGAGTTTGTCAGTTGGCGGTCATGTGACTGCTCTAGCAGCTAGAGATAGGGGTATTTTTGCTGACTAAAATATCCCTTCTCATGTCATTCTTTGAGATAATCTTGGTTTTGAACCTTTATTTTTTAAGAAAATGACTCCACTTCGGGCCTTCACTTGAAATTTTGCCCACTTCCGATGAACCGAAATTACAACGAACCACACTTTAATGAGGCAGCTCAATGTTCATCAGTCGGTCCATCGGTTTGACAGATCCCCATGTCTAAGCTGAGCTGATCACCAACAAGTGGGTCAATAAAAGAGGTAATTTTCTCGTAAAAGAGGCCAACGATTCTCATCACTTTCATCCTCAAGCTCTCGTATAAGAAGAAAATTCCCACCATTCGCCCATCACATGCCAAGATCGAACCGTAACAACCCAAACATGCCTTCATCACTGTCTCTACTACTACCCTCTCTTCTCTTGCTCTCGCTTTCATTCCTAGCTCTAGCTGCTGTCCCTCCCTCCGCTCAGTTCAAGTTCGTCAACCAAGGCGAGTTCGGGCCTTATATCGTCGAGTACCGCGGCGATTACCGGCAGATCGGCATCGCTAGATCCCCGTTCCGGCTTTGCTTCTTCAACACCACCCCCAATGCCTTCACAGTGGCGCTGAGGATGGCCACCAGGCGGTCCGAGTCGCTCTACCGATGGGTCTGGGAGGCCAACCGGGGCAACCCTGTCCGCGAGAACGCGACCTTTGCGCTCGGGGCCGACGGCAACCTTGTCCTGGCAGACGCCGATGGCCGGGTCGCGTGGCAATCGCGCACCGCGAATAAAGGCGTCGTCGGGCTCCAATTGCGCCCCAATGGCAACATGGTCCTCTATGACTCCAAGGGCAATTTCGTGTGGCAAAGCTTCGACTCGCCCACGGACACCCTCCTCGTGGGCCAGTCACTGCGAATCGGGGGGGTGAGCAAGCTCGTGAGCCGGGCCTCCGAGCAGGACGACTCCGATGGGCCGTACAGCCTGGTGATCGAGCCCAAGCAATTGGCCCTCTACTACACTAGCAAGAACTCCCCAAAGCCGCTCCTCTACTTCACGCTCGTGCCATTCATGACCCCCGCCGACAACTCCTTGACCCAAGTGACCCTAGACAGCGAGCCGGAGACCGTCGAGGCCTACTCCTACGAAATCAATTTAAAACTTGCGCTGGCCAACAAAACGATCCTCGAGCACGTCACAGCCACGGTGGGTCGGCCCAAATACAATTCCACACTGACCATGCTCAGGCTTGGGATCGACGGCAACCTCCGGGCCTACACTTACTACGACGAAGTGGACTACCGGGCGTGGGAGATCACCTTCACTCTCTTCTCTCGGGATGGGGACTGGGAAACCGAGTGCCAATGGCCGGCCCGGTGCGGGAACTTCGGGCTCTGTGCGGACAGCCAGTGCGTGGCGTGCCCTTCGGCCCGCGGGCTTTTGGGCTGGAGCGAGAACTGCGCACCGCCGAGGGTCACGAGCTGTCGGCCCGGCGACTTCAGCTACTACAAGCTGACCGGGGTGGACCATTTCCTGAGCAAGTACACGAAGGGTGAAGGGCCGATGAAGGAGGGGGACTGTGGAGCCAAGTGCAACAAGGAGTGCAAGTGCCTGGGTTATTTCTACAACCAGGAGACTTCTCGGTGTTGGATCGCTTACGAGCTCAAGACACTGACCAAGGTCGCTAATTCCACGCACGTGGGCTACATCAAAATGCCCAAGCAATGAGCCTTTTTTAAGTCTTTGCATTTCTTTGGTCAGAGCTTGCGTTCTTCTTCTCTGTTCTGGGAGCAACTTGTATTGCTGTGGTATCGCCAATAAGTGAGAACGATGAAGCTTTTGCTTATTAGTTCTGTGTGCATGTCCAGTTTCTCATCATGAGACGCCACACGAACGAGTGAACTATACAGCAGTAAGAATAATAAGGTTTGTATTGAAGCGACCTACATTACATGTAAAGAAGGGTCAAAAAGTAAAGATTGCAACATATCCATCCTTTCGTCGATCGGCGAGTCGCTAAAAGTACCAAAGTAATGGGCGAGAGCATATCCCCCCTCTATGGGGAAAAGTGCCAAAAAAGTCCTAAACCTTTTGCATTAGTGCCAATTTAGTCCTAAACCTTTTTTTGGTGCCAATTCAGTCCTAAACCTTTTGCATTGGTGCCAATTCAGTCCTAAACCTTTTGTTTTTGTGCCAATTTAGTCCTTCCGGTCAATTTTGACCGGAATTTGCTGACGTGGACGCCTGCCGGCCGGCGGCCGGTCACCGGCGCTGACGTGGCGCTGACGTGGACATCTTAAATAATATTTTAATAAATTTTGAATTTTTCTGTTTTTTTTTCCCACTTTTTTTTTGTCTTTTTTTCTTTCTCCTCCTCTGGCCGGTCACCGGTCCGGCGACCGGCCAGAGGCCAGTGGCCAGCGAGGTCGAGCTCGCCGGCCACTGGCGAGGGGAGGCTCGCCCTCGCCGCGGCCTCAGGCGAGGGTTCGACCCTCGCCGGATCCGGCGAGGTCGGGCCTCGCCCGACCATGGCGAGGCTCGCCCTCGCCGCGGCCTCAGGCGAGGGTTCGAGCCTCGCCAGATCCGGCGAGGTCGGGCCTCGCCGGATCTGGCGAGGTCGAGCCTCGCCCGACCAGGGCGAGGTCGGGCGAGGCTCGCCCTCGCCGGGCGAGGCCGCCCTCGCCGGTGGCCGGCGAGGGCGAGCCTCCCCTCGCCAGTGGCCGGCGAGCTCGACCTCGCCGGACCGGCCAGAGGAAGAGAAAGAAAAAAAGACAAAAAAAAAGTGGGAAAAAAAAGAAAAAAAGGAAAAAAAAAACAGAAAAATTCAAAATTTATTAAAATATTATTTAAGATGTCCACGTCAGCGCCACGTCAGCGCCGGTGACCGGCCGCCGGCCGGCAGGCGTCCACGTCAGCAAATTCCGGTCAAAATTGACCGGAAGGACTAAATTGGCACAAAAACAAAAGGTTTAGGACTGAATTGGCACCAATTTAAAAGGTTTAGGACTAAATTGACACCAAAAAAAGGTTTAGGACTAAATTGGCACCAATGCAAAAGGTTTAGGACTGAATTGGCACCAAAAAACGGTTTAGGACTAAATTGGCACTAATGCAAAAGGTTTAGGACTTTTTTGGCACTTTTCCCCCCCTCTATGCGGCCTTCGGTTGTTCATTGCATTTAACTAATGAGTAATGACACTAGGGGTGTGCAACCGGACCGGGTTTACCCGGAAACGGACCGGCCCACCCGAAAAACAGGTCCAAGAACCGGTTCTAACAAGAACTGGTCCGGGAACCGATTCCATTTTTTGGGAATCGGTTAGAACCGGTCCGGTTTCCGGCTCCAAGTAAAAACCAACATGAACCGATTTTAGAACCGGTTTTGAGATAATGTAAAAAAAAGTAAAAATCCTAGATCACGTTACCCTACTTCACTGGTTTTAAAACCGGTTTCCGGCTTAATAATGGGATCCGTTTCACAACTATGAGCGAAACAGCACGGCCCTTAAAGTCATCTAAATATTGTGTGATTCAGATGAGATATATAGATATTTCTCTAGTGAGAGCAAATGCTTTACTGCTAAGTCTCTTGATTTTCCTTTTAAGATATTTCATTCGGAAATAGAAGTGCGGAGTTCTCTTATCATGACGCAAAATAAAGAGCTAAACATGTTGAACAGATTCCCTGAAAATGTGACTTTTAAAGAATTATGTAATTGGACTATGTCTTGCCACATAATGTTTTTGGATTGTTGATTTTGATGGATTGTAATTTCAATTGCTCATTTTAGGGATTGTTACTTTTGGCAGATAATGGTTTTTGTTATTCATCTTTTACTTTGAATCGTTTCATTGCTACCTATATTATTTTGCTGGAAAAAAATGAAACCGAAAAAAAGGAACAAAAAAAAACAGATTCTCAAGTAGACCCTAAAATCGGACCGGAAAAACAAAGTCAGTTCCAAAACAAGGTCCAGGGAAAATAGGATTGGTTTCAGGTTCAAAAAATTGGGAACCGGTTATAACAAGGTTGGTTTCAGGTTCCAGGTCTGGATCTAACCCACCCTAAAACCGATCACCCCTAAATGACACAAATGCATCCCATATCACTATTTCGATACGTAACATCACACATTTGGGCATTCTTTTTGAAGTCGTACGTATTAGATGCAGTGAAGAAATATTATCTATAGCCTTGCCCAAGGCCAGCGACCTCGCCTTGCAAGGGACAACCTTGCCTGGGGCCAGTGAGGGTGAGGGTGAGGGCGAGGGCGAGGGCGAGACTCGCCCAAGCCAGGCAAGGTCCCCCCCTCACCAAATCCTAGCAAGGGCGACCTGACCTCGCCTGAGGCCAACCCTTGCCGGTCGTAGCCTCTGGCCGGTCGCATTGATTTAGCTTTACATATATGGGAGGTGATAAAAGACATCGATATTGACTTTGGGTCAACACCTGAGTTGCCTACGAAATCCCAACGGCAATATAATGAAATATCGCCCGGACCTGCTACATTTTGTTTGGATCGTAGATTTGTACAATTACCTTGATCATTTCTAAAGTATTTTCATCATATGATATTCATAATCTCGATCGATGATTTTCGTATTGACAACACTCGACTTAATTGGGAAAATTCATGGTCCTTGTGATAACATAGGGCTAAAGAAAATTCAAGTCGAAATTGTTTATATTTGGTCATGGTTGGAAATCGATATGTAATCTTGATCCTGTAAAATTTTGTGGGATCATTACTAACTATATCAAAAATTTAAGTCATTAGATAAAATCATCGTTTATTATTTAAAAAATTTAACACTCCCACTAACACGTAATCCGGACTTTGGGCTGAGACAAGCATGTAATTATATCATGGTGTATAAGCAAATAAGGGGTTGGATAGATTTGAACTTCAGACCTCCTACTCTCGTATCACACAAAATTTTGTGGGACTATTGCCAACGATTTGAAGAACTTAAACGGTTAAATGAAAGCGCAATTTGATAATTAAGATAATTAATGGGCTTGGATAGTTTTGACATCTGGACCTCGCTCTAATACTATATAAAATTTTGTGAAATCATTGCCAATGATTTTAAAAGCTTAAGCGGTTAAAGAAAATTTAATTTGAAATTTAAATAATCTAACAAATCCAATAAGATAATTAGCTAATTAAAATCCTATTTTCCATTGAAAAAAAAACCTTATTTTCCGAATAATATGAAGTGAACACTGAATTCTAATAAAATGGGGAAAATGACACCACGAGTGACATAATTTATGTACGATGCTCACTTGAGTGTCATAACTTTTTTTTCCAATCCTTTAAATGCTATTATTTATGTACAATGATCATTTTAATGTTATATAACTTTTTAATCGATTATTTGAGTGTCATAACTTTTTAAAAACGTTTACCGCAAGTGATATGCCGCGTCGAATTTTTAAACCATGGGCGAACAATTTTAAAAAGTTATCACTCAAGTGATCGATTGAAAGTCATGGCATTGACACTCAAATGAACATTTTTGAAAAGTCATGACACTCAAGCTTTTAAGTGAGCGTTGTACAAAAATTATGACACTTATAATGTCCTTATCTCTAATGAAATCTTAGTGCAGTCACTAGTAGTTTCATCATTTTCGTAATAAATTTAAAAATTTAAGCTACAGCTTGTCTCCTCAACTACAATGGTGAATCAACAAATACTCGAAGTGCACCGACAGATTTATGCTTCATATGGAATTTAAAAAAAAAATAGAGAAGAAGAACAAGAACAAGAACAAGAAGAAGAGTGTTACCATAACTCGCGGCTTCTTATCCTTATCCATTTCCATTGGCATTGACTGACTCTACCCAGCCTAGGATGCTTCTTACGTGATGCGAAGACTCGATCCATCCATCCCCCACAGAAGATAACGACACAATCAAAAACCGATTGGCTTTGCGGATTTATGGAGAATGGGGCCAGCCTGTTCCTCCAATTTGCATGTCCACTTTTCACTGACCAACTCCAATTTGTCCCACTTGCAATGAACCGGAAGATGCTTCTTGGGGCTTCTCTCGGCGACCATGAAGTCACCGGATGAATTGCCAAGTGAGAAAATTGTCAAAAAAGTCATAAAGCTATTGCATTTTTGTCAATTTAGTCTTAAACCTTTTAAATTTGTCAATTCAGCTCTAAACCTTTTCACTTATTGTCAATTCAGTCCATTTGGCCAACCGGCGCTGATATGGCTGCCGGCTGTTCGGCCAATGTTGATCTGGCAATTTTTGAATATTTTTTTTCTTTTTTTTTGCCTTTTCCCTCTGGCCGGTCCGGCGACTGGCCAGAGGCATAGGCCGGCGAGGTCAACCTCGCTAGCCTCTGGCGAAGCTTGCCCCCGCTGGCCACTCGCAAGGGCAAGCCTCGCTTGCCGCTGCGAGGCAAGCCTCGCCATGGCTGGGTGAGGCTCGACCTCGCTGGATCTGGGCGAGGACGAGCCTCGACCTTGTCGTCGCTGGGTTTCACTCGCCCAGCTTGTCCTCGCCCAGATTTGGCGAGGTCGAGCCTCGCCATTGCTGGGTTTCGAGACAGCGAGGCCAGCCTCGCCTTGGCTAGGCTAGGTCGAGTCTCGACTAGCCATTGCAAGGCCGACCTCACCGTCGCTAGGCAAGTGAAACACAACAACGGCAAGGTCGGCCTCACCATGGCTGGTCGAGGCTCGACCTCGCACAAATCCGGTAAGGTCGAGCCTCGCCCAGCCATGGCAAGGTCGGTCTCGCAGCGGCGGGTGAGGCTCGCCCTCACCAGTGGCCGGCGGGGGCAAGCTTCACCATAGGTCAACCTCGCCGGCCCGCACCTCTAGCCGATCGCTGGTTGCTGGACTAACCAGAGGGAAAAGGTAGAAAAAAATTAAAAAAATTCGAAAAAAAATATTTAAAAATTATCACATCAACGTTAGCTGGACGCCTGGTGGCCACGTCAGCGACGGTCGTCCAAATGGACTCAATTGGTAAGAAGTGAAAAGATTTATGATTGAATTGACAAACTTAAAAGGTTTAGAACTAAATTAGCAAAAGTGCAATATGTTTAGGACTTTTTTTATAATTTTCCGTTGCCAAGTAGATAGATCAGATCCGGAGTGGTTGTTACTCCACGGCTATTACGGACTCGACCTGCTCCTCACCACTCGAGGCATCACAGCATGTCGGGAATAATAGGGGATATACCGGAACATAACCACTCCCTTGGTTGGGGACTGTGCAGCCGTGCACTCTTTAACGAGTCCTTTTCAGTTTATCACCTTGTTTCAAATTTAGGATGGGATAAATGTTGTACTGTATTAAGAGGTATCAGTTCCTGATCCCATCCAAGAACTGGAAACCGGATCAAGAGGACCGGTTTGCGAGTAGTCCAACGGAATCGGTGGATTCATAATGATTTATGTTCTTCAAGCATGTTAAATACCTCAAAATCCGGTGTGCTTAAATGATACAAATCAAACACTTGAAGTAATGATTATTGAACTCCATTCTTTTAACAAACATGCATTTAAATGTCATTCAACAATATCATCGAACGTGTAATCGGGGACTCAGCCATAGATCTTAGATATAAAGTACTACAAATAAACATTTCATATCATAAAAACCAGCAACAATACGATCTCATATCATTAAAAAGGCTTTAGACGTAGTCGATTTTCACGTAAACGCCGTTAGAGCTCTCGGCCTCCATTTTGCGTGTGAAAGAATAGAGACAAAGGGCAATTGAATGCCACGAACAGAGAATTAATCGGTGATAGTTTCCATCGGCTAAAATCGGAGCTGGCGAGAAGGAATCGAGCCGGCGCAAAACTCGTTGCTCACTTCGAACAAAAACCGGAACAGGACGAAGTACTTTTCTGCGCGACTCTGGATCGGTGAATGGCAGCTGCCGGAGGTGGCTACGATGGCTTGAAATCTTTGAAAGAACCGTGCAAACAAGAGAGACCGGTGAGACGATGTTTATGCATTCCCTCAGTGTGACTGTGAGGAGCTGAGAGGGTAAGAGAGTGACTGCGAGGAGTGGCAAAGCCAAGAGGGAAAAGAGGAGGCGTGACACACTTAAAGGCGAACAGGGTAAGAACCGATGGTAAGGTTTATACTTTACACTCTGCTATTCTTCAAAAAAAAAAAAATCGGTCCGGTCTAGGTGGTTTGATCGACCCGGTTCCAATTGCTACCTTGGGACTGAGAACCGGACTACCCATCACCAGTTGCAATTTTATGGAGCTAGGAACCATCCAGATCGGACCAAAACTAGCCAATCCGGTCCTGGCAGTTCCTAATTCGAGTGGTTTTGTTGCACACCCCTAACGGTATTAAAGATAATTATGATAACTCCCTCGATTCTCTATATCTCTCAAAATTATGCGTAAATAGGTCACCGTATTCTTCATCATGATACATAGGAAATATACAAAAATTACACAATTCTCTCCTCCACATGTTTCTTTTCCTGGTATTATAGCTTAGATGATCGTGAAAAATTTGAGTATGTCATTTGTTCGTGCACCCGGTGCACACCCGAGTAAACACCTTGAGCACTCCTGAAGATCACTTTGCTTCTCGTGTCAAATTTTTTTTTTCGATAACTCGCATCTCTCCATCCTCAAGCTCTACTATAAATAGGAAACCCCACCAATGCCCATCACATGCCAAAGATCAAACAATAGTAGACAAGCATGTCTTCATCACCGTCTCTACTACACTCTTCTCTTGTTCTCACTTTCATTCCTAGCTCAAGCTGGCGGCCCTGAGGATGTCCACCACGCGGTCCGAGTCGCTCTTCCGCTAGGTATGAGAGGCCAACTAGGTCAGCCCGGCCCATGAGAACGCGACCTTCGCACTCGGGGGCGATGGCAACCTTGTCCCGGAGGACATTGATGGCCGGGTTGCTTGTCAATCGAGCACTCCAAATAAAGGTGCCATTGGGTTTTAAATTGCTCTCCGATGGCAACATTATGGGCCTGTTTGGTTCAACTTTGAAAATGCTACTTGGGGGAATGTAATTACCTTTGGGTGAAAGCCCATTGGGAAAATGCAAATGGTGTTTGGTAAAAATATTTTGTAAAGCTACTTTGGCCAAAATATAGTGTTTGGTGAATTTTTTTTGCAAATGAACTTTGAGAATTATTTTATTTATAAAAAAAAAAAAACTAACCTACCCATTGCTCGAGCCGGCTGCCGACGATGGCCTATGGCCGCTGGCGGCCATCGCCCGAGGTCGGGCGACCCCCGCCGAGCCAGATCTGCCGCAGCCGGCGGTTGCCCAAGGCCAGGCGACCCTTGGCGGGGGTCGCACGACCTAAGCGACGACTGCCGGAGGTCGTGAGACCTCACCGGCGCGATCCAGGCGCCGGTCGCCCTCCCTCGCCGAAAAAGATGAACAGTAACGCATGAACAATAGCATTTGGCAAAGGCTGTAAGCTCAAGGCTGGTCCGAACCAACTTTGGGCTTTCAGCATTTGGAATGCTAGCATTGGCCAAATGCTGAACCAAACACCCCAGCATTTTGGGAAGGGGCTTTCAAAGCTCAAAGCCCCTTCCCAAAGCTGAACCAAACACCCCCATGGTCCTCTATGACTCTAAGGCTCCGTTTGGTTCAACTTTGGGGAAATGCATTTGGGGGAATGCAAATACCTTTGAGCTAAAGAGGTTTTCAAAATGCAAGTGATGTTTGGTAAGTATTTTTTAAAATCAACTTGGGCTAAAGTACTTTTGCATTTTTTTTTTTTAAAAAGGGCTCCGGTGGAGCGGGGGTCGCCGGCCACCGCCGCCGGCCAGATCTGGTCGCCGGCCAACCGCCGACGGCCAGATCTGGTCGCCGGCGACCGCCGCCTGGGGTCGCGCGACCCCGGCGACCGCCGCCTGGGGTCGCCGGACCCCGGGCGTCGCCTGGGTCGCGCGACCCAGGCCAAGCGTTGTGTGGGTCGCGCGACCCAGGCGACGCCGGGGTCCGGCGACCCCAGGCGGCGGTCGCCGGGGCCGCGAGACCCCCAGGCGGCGGTCGCCGGGGCAGCGCGACCCCCAGGCGACCGCCGCCTGGGGGTCGCGCGGCCCCGGCGACCGCCGCCTGGGGGTCGCGCGGCCCCGGCGACCGCCGCCTGGGGTCGCCGGACCCCGGGCGTCGCCTGGGTCGCGCGACCCAGGCCAAGCGTTGCGTGGGTCGCGCGACGCCGGGGTCCGGCGACCCCAGGCGGCGGTCGCCGGGGTTGGGCGACCCCCAGGCAGCGGTCGCCGGACGTCAGCCGACCCCCAGGCGGCAGTGGCCGGACCCCTCAGGCCGCGGTCGCCGACCTCCAGTTGGTTCCTCGGGGAAGATGAACAGTGCCAGGCAAGGGCAAAACCGGAAAATCAAAAAATAGATGAGGGTAGTTTCGGAAGAAAATTTTTTTACTTACCCGGGTACTGTTGCTTACCGAGAAAGCTGAAAGCCCAAGGCAATCTAGGACCTGCCTTGGGCTTTCAGCCTTCACAAGGTCAACTTTGGCTCAATGGGGTTTCAAAAAAAATTTGCCAAACACCAAATTTTAACCTAAAGGGCTTTAGGTGCCCAAAGTAGCTTTGCAAAGCCAATCCCAAACGCAGCCTAAAGGCAATTTCACGTGGCAAAGCTTTGACTCGCCCACGGACACCCTCCTCGTGGGCCATTCCCTGCGGGCTGGGCCGGTGAGCAAGCTCGTGAGCAGGGCCTCCGAGAAGGACAACTCCAACGGACCTTACAGCCTGGTGATTGAGCCCAAGCAATTGTCCCTCTACTGCACAAGCAAGAACTCCCCAAAGCCACTCCTCTACTACACATTCATCTGACACGTGTACCTCGCCGACAGGTCATTGGCCCAAGTGACCCTCAACAGTGGGCCGGAGACCGACGAGGGCTATGCCTATGACATCACCTTAAAATACGTGGTGGCCAACCTAGCGGAGTGGGCAGCGGGCTCATATTGCGCCGGCCCACATATAATTCCATACTGACCATACTCAGGCTTGGGATCCACGGCAAACTTCGGGCCTGCACTTACTACGACAAGGCAGAGTGCTACCGGGCATGGGAGGTCACCTCTCTCTTCTCTCAGGAAGGGAACTGGGACACCCAGTACCAGTTGCCTAGCCGGTGCGGTAACTTCGGGCTCTGCATGGACAGCCAGTGCGTGGCGTGCCCGTCGGCCTGCGGGCTTTTGGGCTGGAGCGAGAGCTGCCCACCGCCGAGGTTCACGAGCCGTCGGCCTGGTGACTTCAGCTCCTACAAGCTTACTGGGGTGGACCATTCCCTGAGCAAGTACATAAAGGGTGAAGGGCCGATGAAGGAGGGCGACAGCGGAGGCAAGTGCAGCAAGGAGTGCAAGTGCAGGGGTTATTTCTACAACCAAGAGACTTATCGGTGTTGGATCGCTTACGAGCTCAAGACACTGACCAAGGTCGCTAATTCCACACGCGTGGGCAATATCAAAGTGCCCAAGCAATGAGCTTTTAAGCCTTGCTTTTACCTGTCAGAGCTCGTGTTGCTTCCTTTCTTGTACTCTCTTTTCCATTTTCGGCGCAACTTGTAAAACTGTGGCATCGCCAAGAAGAGACAATGATCAAGCTCTACTCTTAATCTTGTGCTCGTTAGTTTTTCATTATGATGCAACATATTGGCGACGTTATATGCCAAAAATCATTTTATTTCATCCAAAATCAATTCTAGAATTTTCAATTGGAGGGACAAAAATACGGGTCATCATAACAATCAACGAGTGGAGGTTTTTGGGTCTGTTGTGTGTAATGTTACACTCAGCTTCTTTTTGCCTGTGTTTTATTCCTCTTGGTGTCTCAATGATAGGCATGTCATGGATAAAGTCTTGTTCCTGCTCAAGATCTTATCAAAGGAAAGCTGTTAGGGAATGTTTTGGTTAGCACTTTACCAGATCAGTCTGTCCTTCGTTCAACTTCGCCTCGATTACGATTGAAGTATTTGCTCTCCAGGATGAGCTTCCCTAGATTCAGCACATCGAGTCGAATCACTTGCACAATGTCATGTGAAGTCTGGTTTTGTCATTTACATCCTTTTATTTCAAATGAGACGATCCACTTACCCTGAAAGCATTTGATGGAGCAAAACTCGAACATGATAAAGCCATGGACTTAAGTAGAAACCGAATGATTGAATATGGTAGGTAATATTAATTTAATTGGATATGCGCTCTTGTTCAGAGTTGATATGCCTTGTTGGAAACCATGACGAAGATGTTATTATATGATTGACAATAATGGGCCATCCTGGGTCCATTTCACAGACAGAAGTTATATTTGGTGAAGTTGAGAGGTATTGGAATTATATGCCTTAAATCATATGAATATAGGCCCCCACGGGACCGTGACACAGGAATATTTCTGGTTCTTGATGCATGGCCCATATGTGTTCCTCTATCTTTTTCTTTAATAATTGAACACAGTTTCCAGATTCCTCTGAAAACATCAAGTATTCAATCATGCTTTGGCTCTGTTGGCTCTGTAGTAACCAATTGAGCCAAAAACATCTCCTTCTAGTTTACTCACCGCTCGCTAGTACACATTCATTTGCCCACTGAAGATTTTTCTGTTTTTGCTGAAGAAGTCTCAGTTTCATTTCCAATTCCGAGGAACAAAAGCTACAAGAGAGCAAAGATGACGATTGGGGCAGGGATAGTGAGCTTGACAAATGGGAAGCTGATGGCATCGGGCCAATGCGTGTTATCTGACGTGCACGACAATGTTTCATTGACTCCCTTGGTCTCTAACGATGATGTTCTGTGTGATGGGGCTTTCATTGGGGTCAAATCTGATCACAAGGGCAGTCTCAGGGTCTTCCCCGTTGGAAAGCTTCTGTAAGTATGCAATCTCCTTTTCTTGTTGCTTCTTTAATGGGTGTCATTTCCTCTCCATTTTCAAAATTTTCCATAGCTGTCTCAGATAATGCAGCGAAAGAAAACCAGTAAAAGTTTCGAGATCCATGAAAATGCATGCTTTTTGTGAGCTTAGTAGTAGTTCAGACTAGTAGTCCTCGTTGTTGCCAGTAATTTCATCATAGCAATAGGAGTTGCACAATTAGATTGCATAACACCGGAATGAAACCAGGTAGGCAGTGGCAAAATTAGCTCTTTTCAGGTTTCTTTTCATCAGTATGTGTGCTTGATTTATGAATAGACTTCAAGCAGCCAAATAAGTATACTTGGGTTGGATGAATTTTTTAACAGAAAGAAGATGGATTCCGCATGGTAGCTTACACTTTCGTGGTACAGAAAATGAGTGATTTATTAAAAACTTGAAGACAACTCTGAAGGCCTTCATTGGCAAGATTTCAGTTATTACATTTGGCTTAGTGCCATCAGCAATTGTCCATCTAGGTGCAAATTCCTCTTTACCGAGATTTAGATTTTAATTTCACTATTTTGGTTTCGATCCTGCAAAAGCTTGAGCTTGTGTTTGCATCTCTTGACTCTTGTATGTAGCAAATGGTTTGGTTGCTCATTTAGTTTGTGACAGTCTGGTTTAGTTATTCGTTCTGAGCAAGGGCTTGTGGTTCTGTGTAACTGATTACTCAAATGGTTAAATTTTCTGATTTGCAGGGGTTTACGTTTCGTGAGTCTTTACCGCTTCAAGATGTGGTGGATGACACAGTGGATGGGCACCTGTGGCTGCGACATTCCCTTTGAGACCCAATTTCTGTTGGTTGAAGTCCGCAACACCTTGTGCTTGGACAATGCAAGAACAGGAAGCGATGGACTAGACAAACCAGAAATGTACACCGTCTTCCTGCCGCTCCTTGAAGGGGATTTCAGAGCTGTTCTTCAAGGGAACAAACAGAATGAGATGGTCATCTGCTTGGAAAGTGGTACGCAGTGAAAAGCATCGGTATTTGCCGGACCAGTTTACAAACCTTTTAGCTCTGTTGCACTTGGGTAACTGCTGGTTTACTGCAGGCGATCCTTCTGTTGATACTTTCGACGGAAGTCATTTAGTATTTGCAGCGTCAGGATCAAACCCTTTTGACGTTGTTACTTATGCAGTGAAGTAAGTTCATGTTCTTAAAATAGCTGCTAAGCATTCTAGATAACCAGAAGTACCAAATTATGAATTAATGTGCTTTATATTGACATTTAATCGGTGCTGCCATCTCCAACTATTTTGGTTCCTAGTGGTTCATTGAGAAAGGCTCACCTTGATATATCATCTAAGCATCGACTTATATGTAATGTACAGGGCCGTCGAAAAATATCAGAAGACGTTCTGTCATCTCGAGAGGAAAAAGGTAGCATTTCCTCCATAATAGCATCTTAGAGCAATTATAGGTTTTGTGAGACAGACTTCTGTTTACTCTCTGTGGCTCAGATCCCGGATACGATAAATTGGTTTGGCTGGTGCACATGGGATGCCTTTTACACCGACGTCACAGAAGAAGGCCTGAAGCTAGGATTAGAGAGGTTCTATCTCTTCCTTGACGCTGAAATGTAATAGCACAGATCTAAAATTCTCAGACACTAATTAACATGAAATTCTGGCAGCTTCAAGAAAGGCAGGATCACTCCAAAGTTCCTTATAATTGATGATGGATGGCAATCAGTTGCGATGGATCCCACAGGCATTGAATCAAAAGCTGAGGATACTGCCAAGTGAGAAGCTTTTTGCAGTTTTCCAGGGATGAGCAGAGTTTCTTTTCATCAACTTACTTTATCTCTGATACCTTGTCTCACAGCTTCGCAGACAGATTGGTAGACATCAAAGAGAACCACAAGTTTCGAAAGCATCCCAAGGAAGGGCACGCGGAGAAAGAACTGGGCTGTGGACTCCAGCGCATCATTGCTGATATGAAAGAGCAATATGGTCTAAAGTATGATCCGCTCCTAGAGATGTTGATCAGGTGTTAGAGAGGTGCCTCTCAGTCAAGGTTTTTGCTGTTATCATTCTGCTGAATTTTGGCAGGTTTGTCTATGTGTGGCATGCTATAGCCGGGTACTGGGGTGGCGTAAAACCGAATGCCCCTGCGATGGAATGCTACGAAGCCAATTTGGTGTATCCTGTGTCATCTCCTGGTGTTCAAGCAAATGGTGTTTGTAATGTGCTTAAAAGCATTATGACAAACGGAGTTGGCCTGGTGAAGCCAGAGAAGGCTTATGACTTCTACAACGATCTCCACTCATATCTCGCATCGACTGGTGTGGATGGAGTAAAAGTAGATGCTCAGACCATCCTTGAAACTCTTGGGAAAGGCCATGGAGGACGAGTGAATCTTGCTAGAAAGTATCATGAAGCACTAGACGCATCTATTGCCCGTAATTTCTCAGACAATGACATCATTTCTTGTATGAGCCATAACACAGACGGTTTATACAGGTCATCTCTACGTCTATAATTTCTTACATTGGATCATGATATGCAAAAGCCAAGACTCACCGACTTTTTAAGCACCTGAACTGCATGACATCTAAATCACTGTGCAGTGGGAAGAAAACAGCAATAATGAGAGCATCGGATGATTTTTTCCCAAGAGATCCTGCATCACACACGATTCACGTCGCATCAGTTGCATATAACTCCACTTTTATCGGGGAATTCATGCAGCCAGACTGGGATATGTTCCATGTAAGTTTTTTCCTTTTCTAAGACTAAATAACAATGTAAGGATATGCGTTCCAATATATCTAATTTGAGAGAATTCGTAAAAATCTTAGAGCCAACATCCATTGGCCGAGTATCACGGAGCAGCACGTGCAGTCGGTGGATGTGCCATTTATGTTAGGTAAAAATACTGGTCGCGATTTCTTGTCTCTCTGGTCTGTCTTTCTCATTTCTAATGCGTTTGTATTTGAGAACGCAGTGACAAGCCCGAATGTCATGACTTCAATCTACTCAAGAAACTCTCACTACCCGACGGTTCTATATTAAGGGCAAAGCTACCGGGGAGGCCAACAAGGGATTGCTTGTTTTCTGACCCTGTTAGAGATAAGAAAAGGTGAAAATATATGAACTCTTCAGCCATCTGATTCCAAACTTGTATGTCTGTTATCCCTGACTGCTTAATTTAGCACCGAGTTCCCAAAATTTTCTCATTGCAGCCTTTTGAAGATATGGAACTTGAATAGCTTCTCTGGAGTGATTGGTGTATTCAACTGTCAAGGAGCTGGTTGGTGTCGAGTCACAAAAAAGCCACTTATCCACGATGAACATGTTGTGACTATCACTGGGTCTATTACTGCAAAAGACGTGGACTATCTGCCAAGAGTTGCGTATGATGGATGGAACGGCGATAGTGTAGTGTATTCGCATTGTGGAGGTAACTAATGCTTTGATTTTACACTTCGTTTGATGCCGTTTATGGGAAGCTTCCACTTAATTCGCTCAGATTTGTTCTTTTTGTTTCCTTTAATGATCACATTAGGAGAGGTGGTTTACCTTCCGAAGAATTCATCCTATTCAATTGCGCTGGGACCTCGAGAATACGAGGTTTTCACTGTTGTTCCTGTTAAAAGCTTGTCGAATGGAGCGAAATTCGCTCCTATAGGTCTCCTTGAGATGTTTAACTCTGGAGGAGCGATCAGTGATTTGAAGTATGAACTCGATGAACCTATGACTATTTCCATGAGAGTTCGAGGATGCGGCATCTTTGGAGCCTATTCATTGGCTCAGCCTAAGAGGATATTGGTCGAGTCCCGGGAAGTGCCATTTGAATATAGACAGGGAAGTGGTCTAGTGACCTTCGCTCTTGAAGTTCCAGATGAAGATTTGTACCTTTGGAGCATAATCATCAAGTTCTAAGCTTTATATGGAACAAGTTCTTGACTGAACTGAAATGATTTCTTGTATATGAGTTGAATATGTAGTGATCGCGGAGTACTTCAAGCTCGTGATGATTGATCAATCACAGTTCAAAAGTTCAGACAATCAAGATTGCCCGAGCACTTTTAAAGTTTCTGATTCACCCAGCATTATCTTCAAGAAGCATAAACACAAAGCTTAAACACAGCATGACCATTTTCAAAATCCAAGAAAACC
The DNA here is from genome assembly GCA_031216235.1 of Syzygium jambos. NCBI lineage: Eukaryota > Viridiplantae > Streptophyta > Magnoliopsida > Myrtales > Myrtaceae > Syzygium > Syzygium jambos. The sequence goes on along the minus strand of CM062225.1, from coordinate 701,321 downwards.
AAATTAAATGAGCTGACATTCTCCGCATTCCACATGCGACACGATGATGGACAGGGATAACCATCCTTTGCTGCCAACCATGTGATGATGCACGCTAGATCTACACGACGACAAACTCAAACAGAGAGAATAAGGCTAGGCAAGTACAGTTTAGATTAAAGAAGCCACAAAATGACTATGGTTTTGATTAAAGAAAAAGAGCCGCCGTTGTTTATGATTTAGACATTATGGCCAGCTGAAGTCACTAGCGATCCTGAAAGTGGTTGTTTATCCTAGGGTTCTTGCTGATGCTGTGGCGAAATTGAATAAGCCACCGTTACAATAATTCAGTATCTTAGCACTTTCCCTCCACAACGTCAAAACCATCACTGCCTGAAAACAACCGAGCTGTGTAAGATCCCACTTGACAGAATGGATTGAGATGCTATTATACTCACTCGTTTGTCATGCTTTCCCTTTAAAAACCTAAGCTACAAGCCTGTCGAGTTTGGATGATGCGCACTGCGGACGTACCACGACATGCCGATTCATCCGTATATTCAAATTGCTATAGCAGCATGAATGTGGGATCCAATGATGCTTGCTCTCTTGTCCTCCTTTGCCCTTCAAAAATAAAGTGACAAACCTGTCAACTTCAGTTCGCGGGCGTGCCATGACACGCCGATTCATTGTATAAACCAAATCACTGGCAGAATGAATGTTGAGGCCACTATCCTAGCTCTCTCGTCCTCGCTTTTCCCTTTAAAAACTAGGCTACCGGCTTGTCGACTTCAGTTGACGAGCATCGCAGACGTACCACGACATGCCATTTCATTCGTATAATCATATCAATAAGATGCTGATGCCTTTGCAGCCAAACAACATCAAGGGGAGTCTCCTTTCTACAGCATTTGATGTCTCACCAATTGAAGGGCATGCTTAGCTAGTGTAGAGATTATTGCCACATGATTGTGTATGTGCTCCTGCTGATTGGCTCAAAATGCTGAAACTAGGAGGCGGGATATCGAATAAGAAATCCGGAGAAGACACAAACATTTCCAGATTTGATAATCGGCGTGCGCGCAGCATATTCGCAACCTCAATAGACAATGCTTCAATCAAAGAGCTTTGAATGACTATGCCTAGAAGTCTAAAAATATTCCATTTTTCCTCATCGTGGATGACACGTGAGTAATTGCATATTTCCTTCTTGTTTTTGGCACAAAGATGAACTAAGGAATAATGGTACGTACGTTCATCCTCCAAGACTACTTAGGAGAAGGTATTTTTGGTGTGCATCGAATGCAACACTGACTCCATGAGGAGTGACGCATGAGAAAGTAAGTCAATTTTGAGAGTTACTGAAATTCAAACATAACGTTCTCAGTATGGATCACGTGACCCATTTGATCGGTTGATCACACATGTCAATTGTTGCGAGCACACAATAAAAACCCAATACTTTCACTTAACAATTTCCCCCCCAAAGAGTGAGCTCAAGTTCAAACTTGTCAACATATACAGTTGGATGAAAACTAAAAAAGTTTTAACTTAATGCGTTATGAGCCAACTATAATATATTAACTATTTCATTACATTAATTATTCGATGTAGGTCTTTTCTAACTCAACTCATCATAGTCAGGTTTTGCCCCTTTCACATGTGTTTCTACCCATGTTAGTCAAATTTTCACGTGTCACGACTAATCCGACTTGCATATGAGAGGAGTGTTGAAATATCGCACATCGCTTGACAAGATTTATGTGATCTTTACATATAGTACGTAGTCTCCCTCCACCTATTAGTTTTCATCTTTTGTGTTGCTTTATAACATGGTATTAGAGTTGAACAATCCTAAGATTGCACCCGCTGCACGGTGTACGCCAGGAGCACACTTCTTATCTTGTGTCCGCTTCTTTTTCGACGGCTACTAATTCCCTCTCTCAACATTAATCCTCAACATTATTGTCTCCTTCGATAACCACATCAGTCAATTATGTTGCTGCATAATCTGCACAACAGCCGCAACAGCCTCATGTCACAGCCGCGGCCTTTGATGCAATGGTAGCCTCCTGCCACGACGGCAGCCTTTGCCGCAACGAAAGCCTCCTCTGCAATGGCAGCCTTCCGCCGTGTACCCTGCACAGCAACCATAACAACACACAACAGTCGCGTGAGCAGCCATGCCATATGGTTCTTTCTCAGGCACATTGAACCATTTTAGCAAACCACAAACTTTTGTATAATAGATTCTCCATATTTCCTTTTGATTGTGCATATCCTTAATTGATATGTCACTTAAATAGTCACATAACAAAGCTTATAAATAAGTTCATGTATTTATATCAAAACAAATCGAAATAGACATAAGTTTCCCATTCCTCTCTTTGGCTATATTTCTTATCTTTAGCAACGTAACCGGCGTACATTATGCTTTCTCTAGAGGAGGGCGGAAAATGCCCACTTGACCTTCGTAATTATGCTCCACGAATGGACCAAAGCGCTGGCCCTCGCAATATCATTCATCTCGGTTGACCTGCACGATCGTCCAAATTCGTCTCTAGTGGGCCCCAAAATGAGAAAATTTCTCTTCCAAATTGGCGAATTTGACGATCTGTGCGACAACCTACCGTCCACGATCGGCTGCTGAAAATTCGTGGCTTCCAATTTTTTGGTTCTTTCCAATCTTGAATGGCCAACCAAAAAGCAGCAAAATACGCAGAGATTTTCACGCACGTCTTGACAATCCTCACAGATCTCAAAGTTCAAAAGTGACGTCCGAGATCGAAGCCGCATGATCTACGCCTTCGAAATCGAGCTCTATTTCCAAGTCAAATCCTCTGGGGTGCGGTCCCCTCGTTGTCACAATCGAAGCGCCCAACATTCACGGGCGATGCTGGAGCCACGGCATCCCACTCTCGACTTTCTTGATCGAATTCCAATAAAGCGGGAGGTCTTTGAAAAAATGTCACTTTTTTTATTTTTTTGATAATTACACATGTAATCCATAAATTTTGATTCAATATATAATATCGTCCACGAATTTTTAATTTATTCAATTCGATCCTTAAAATTTATCTTAATATATAACGTTGTCCTCGAACTTTTAATTTATTCAATATGGTCCATGAACTTTTATGTTCAATATAATTCCTGAATTATATAAAAATGTTCATTATTATTCATGAGTTTCAATCGATGGAATGGCAGGATTGAAAAATTTCATATAATTCAATAACTAGATTAAGCATGTACTGGAAATTTATGAACCACATTAATTAAAAGTTCAAAAATGACATTACACATTAGGTTAAAGTTTAGGGACCATATTGAATAAATTGAAAGTTTAGGGACGACATTATACATTAGGCCAAAGTTCGAAAGCCATTTGTGTCATTTTCCCTTACTTTTTCTTCTTCTTCTTTTTCCATTTTTTGAAAGTCAAGGTGGAAATAATCCTTCGAAAGTGAAATATGCAATGAAAAATTGAGATAGATGATCACTAAATTTCTCTATTTTTAGAACACATACTACACATCCAAATTATAAAAAAAAAAAGAATTCCATTCCGAAAAAGAAATTATATAGCAAAATTTGAATTATATCGGGCATGACATCTCATATTATTTTTAGTATAAGTAGCAATCGGGGATAAGTGCGGCAAGCCTCGACCCTGCACGACAACATGAATTTATTGAGAGAAATTCAAACCCCGACGTATGACATAATGAACTCAATGCTAGCGCAATAGGCGACCAACATGTTTTCTTGATTTAAGATAAAAAAAAATTAATAATGATCGAGTCAAATTATCTTAATGATAAGACAAGTCGACACCAACGTAACGAAATGGTCGAATTGAGAATGCCGTCTTTGACAAGGAGTTACATTTGGACCTTGATGATATGTGCCTTTTTTCCAACTTTTATGGCAGCCCATCAACGTATCAATCTTCTTTGTCTACGGCCGCCGGCTATCAGCATTACTTATCTGACCGATCACCACCGCTTATAATTTCACTTCTCGTGTCACTTAATTTAATTATCGTTTATTGGTTTTAGCAGTCTTAAGTTGTTGACAATTTCGACCCAAAAAGAAAAAAGTTGTCGACAATTAATATATTATGTGAGGAAAACAAGATCCTGTGGCATCATCAATTGCGAGTGCCCTAATGTTGCAGGGTCGGTGACTTGCCGAATGACCTCATCCTTCGGCATATTCATTGCATCTTTATCGAGCATGCGCATAAAATTCAGCCGCTAAATTTGTTTAATATCCTTATTTCTTTGGAGTATTAAACTCTCTCTCCACTAAACCAAATAGCACGCTTCCAAGACTGACCCTTCTAGACTTCTTCTCTTTTTTTTGGTTTTCTTCACCATCATTTTCTTAACCCAATTTGGAATCTTTCAAACATAGAAGGATGAACCCTATTGGCTATTGACCGATAGAGGGATTAGAAAAATGTTGGGTTTAAATAAATTTATTTTGCAAATTGTGTGCACCGAACGATGTGGCAGATTGTTATTGCGCAATGAATACGGTCCATTTCCTATTCCTTCGAGAATCAAGATGCAAATGCTTATTTGATTGTCCGCTTGTAATATGATGCATTGCTTGATAAGTACGCCGGTTTTATTATCCAATTTTAGTTTACCTAATATCGTTAAAAGTAATTGGGATATCACGTCTCAAAGGCATGAAGCTTTTAAGGCTTATTTCTATTTGACGAAACCACTCAAGCTCGGGTCATGATGAAGTAATTTCTTGCGTATTCGTTGGCCCTTACATGAATGGCTGGCTAGCCTTTGACTGAATTCGGGAGATGAAGATAACTTGACATGGAAAAATTAGCCCAGTTAAGTTTTATAGGTTCATACACCATCTTCCTCCCTCTCTCCCACCCTCGAGAATGCCAATCAAGGCCTCTCTTTTATAATTCTTGTATTATTTGAGAAAGAAGAATATGATGGGACTTAAACTTTAGCCTTTAGTTTCCAAGCTCTTTAGTAATATGGAACTTGCACTTAGACATTATACCTGCCCCCTTCCCTAGACAGTCCTTTAACTTAAAGGTTTTAGTCACTAATTAACAAAGAAGACATCATTACCTCTTGGCATATGGTTTGGTTCCTCCTACTTTAGAAGCCATGTCCTTCCCTAGATAGTCTTCCCACTAGCGTTTTCAGTCTCCTATTGTTAACAAAGAAGCTCCTCCCGATCCTTGGTGGAATTGCGAGAGTACCTCACCAAGGCAAAGGTAGCCTAAGCTACCAACTAGGGTCGCCCGCCTATCCAAGTGTATACACCTGGTAGGCTGACAGGATTACGCTATTTATTTTAACATGTCGATACCCGCACGCTTAGTTTTCTTTAGTTGGTTGTATATTTATCGAATCCAGTACCCGGCTCTACTCTCTATGTGTTTTTACTTCTAAGAGATACTGAGGTCCGCACGAGATTTCAGACGAAGCAGTTTAAAATCTTACTTAAGACCATTCCTCCTCCTACAGAAGCCAGGTCCTTCCCTAGATAGTCTTCCAACTAGAGTTTTCAGTCTTCTAGTATTAACAAATAAGCTCCTCCCTCTCCCTCCTTTGAAAATGCCAATCGAGGCCTTCATGTAAACAATTTAGAGATTCGCTTTTATTTTTTTAATGCTTGCATAATGCGAGAAAGAAGAATATTGTATGGTGGCACTCAAACTTTATTCTATAATTTTCATGTTCATTAGTAATATGGAGTTCGCATTAAAACATTTTACATGTCTCTTAGCATTTTGTAGGGTTCCTCTTACCTTGGAAGTTATGTCCTTCCCTAGATAGTCCTCCAACTAGAGGTTTTTAGTCTCCCACTAACAAAGAAGACGTGCTTTTAATTTAGTTTAATTCCAACTCCATCATTAGATTCATCCCATCACAACATATATAATTAAGACATGGTTTTAATATGGAGTAAGTCCATTCCATCATTAGACTCATCCCATTATAAAAATTAATTTTTTTGGTCGAATTCCACCCATCTTAGAAAATGAAAAAGTATTAGTTACGTCCGGTTCGTATGATCCCTGTACGATCGATCATTTGGATCATGTGGACCCCACGTGACGTCGAGCAACTCGCATGCATTGGCCATATTGGCCAGGGCGAGGGCAATATCAACAGCTAGTCCTCCTTTTCATAGTTTTTCCATGACCCTTCGACGAAGAAACCGCACATCACAAAATCAATACAGTTCCATCTCCATCGTTAAATTGAGAAATTATGCGATGACCCTTAGTCTAAAATGTACACTCGGGTTGTTTCTGTTTTTATTTTTGCTTGCGATGATACTTTCGGGATTTCTCAAGAATACGTCGACCGATCCTCTATCTCGCGTGCACTAGATAATCACGGAACAACGTTACGTTGTCACATACATATGACGGTTCAAATGCTAACCGCATTTGCTTGGTTTGGGAAGGAGGGCTAAAAGTGAAAGAGCGAGCTCTAAAAAATATGCAAATTTTCTGTGACGAGGCGAGGAGGGGGAGTGTAAAATTTTTTACCTCCCCTCTTCCTTTTCCATAAATAAATTCTTGAGCTTGTCGTCGGTGCTCAAACACCCCAAAAAAATAAATTATCTTTAGTTCCCAACCAAAAGCAAGCTTTTTTAGCTTCACTAGTTATAGAACGTAGCCATAGCCACCGCAAGATTCCCTTGACATTATTATTGCTCAGCCTCTGCTCTGCGAACTAGGTCATTTTTCAAAATCTAGCATTGCACCCGCTTAAATTTCTTTTTTTTTAATATATTACGTGCTTAATTTAATCAGGCTTTCTTTTTTATTTCCTCTTTGGACAAGGAATTTAAAGGCAACAAAATCGAATTCAATATTATCTTTTTAGGGTCAATATCACAAAAAATCTCAAACTGGTACACATGTGATAAATTTACCCTTCATTAGGTTCCGTTAAATTTTCCTATCAAATTGATAAGTTAGATGACACGTGATAGTTAACGGGCATACCGGTTTGAAATTTTACCCTCTGTTTGTCCTATATGTATGAGTTTATGATTTTCTGTGATGCTAATTCAATTTAACGAAAACTGACGGTGGATAAATTTATCATTAGCGTACCAATTTGAGGTTTTTTATAATAAAAAAAATTAATTTTGAATAAATTTGTCATACGTATCAATTCGGATTTTTTCGCGACATTAACTCTCGTTTTTTTTAACCACCCGGGATTGGAAGGTTCGAGAGATTCCACGTCGGACGCATCGCCGGAGCCGCGAAGGGCATATTCCCCTCTCACAGCGGCGCGCACGAAACAGGATGTTCCGGAATCTAGAGAGAGAAACGAGAGGGAGAGAGCGTGCGTGCTTTGCATGTTCGCGAGGGGACGACAGCGAACATAAGTTACGCCGAAGAGAGGAGAGAGAATCGACGAGCTCACTTGAAGATTTTTAGAGAGAGAGAGAGAGAGCGACATTTTGAGATTTTTTTACGAGCCCTTTGCATTTTTTTTTTGATCCGAGGCCGCCTATAAAGTGCCGTCCTGCGCCCTCCTCCGGACCTCACACTTCTCTCTCTCTCTCTCTCTACTGATTTCCTTCGTCGATCTTCTCCTCCTCCTCCTCCTCTCTCCACAATCTCAGTCGCGGTCGCTTCCGCATCAGGTACATTGCCGTCTTCGAGGGCTCGTGGTCCCGTCTATCCATGTCCGCGTCCCCCCGTAAACGAAGCGCTCGACCGCGTTTGTCGTCGCGCATTGCTCCGTTTCTCGACCGATCGGCATTGGTTCTCTTCCGGACCGCCGGATCTCGGATTTGATTGCCTGTGGCTTTTCGATTGATCTGAAAAGTCAGTGGCCGCGCCGTGTTGATTTTTTCTTTTTTTCTTGTTTTCGTGGTTTTTTGTCGGTGGTCGCAGTGACGGACCCTGCGAATTTGAGGGATGGCGAGCCGGAATCTGGAGAAGCTGGCGTCCATCGATGCGCAGCTCAGGCTTCTGGTTCCGTCGAAGGTGAGCGAGGACGACAAATTGGTGGAGTACGACGCCTTGTTGCTCGATCGGTTCCTCGATATTCTCCAGGACTTGCACGGCGAAGATCTCAAGGAGACGGTACGGGAATTTGACTGTTTGTTCTGCTGATGTGCAATGGAACAGGATACTAGGACAAAAAAGCGATTGAACAGGATTTCTGTCGGTAATCTGGAGTTGAATGTCTGGGATTTTGCGAATTTAGCAAGATTCCATCGCCTAGTTTAGCATCCAGTGAATATTGACGTAATTTGAGTGTTAAGTGTATTCGCTTTTCCGTGGTGAGAATTGTGTTCCTCATCGTTTATGGATCTCATCAATCTGGCATTTACTGTTTGTTCACAGTAATCTTGCGTAATCTATAGAATCTGCGAAGGAGTGTCTCCTTTTGTAACATAATTGCGACGTAATTTAGGTACAAGAGTGCTATGAGCTTTCTGCCGAGTATGAAGGCAAACATGATCCTCAAAAGCTGGAGGAGCTGGGAAATGTTTTGACCAGTCTGGATCCAGGGGATTCCATTGTTGTTGCCAAATCTTTCTCCAACATGCTTAACTTGGCAAACTTAGCTGAGGAGGTTCAGATTGCTTACCGCCGGCGTAACAAGTTGAAGAAGGGGGATTTTGCCGATGAGAACAATGCAACAACTGAGTCGGACATCGAGGAGACGCTCAAGAGGCTTGTGTTGCAGCTGAAGAAGTCTCCTGAAGAAGTATTCGATGCTCTTAAGAATCAAACAGTGGATCTTGTCTTTACTGCTCATCCTACGCAGTCAGTACGGAGATCTTTGCTTCAGAAGCATGGAAGGTCCGCTCTCTACCCCTTTAATATGGGCAGTTTGGACTTCCATCATCGGTTGATATTTTATTTGGCAATTCTGATATTTTAATAACCTCATTGCAAAACCAATTTTTCGGTCTTGGTATGAAGTTTCAACTCCATCGAGTGATGCTTGATATCATTTGAAGGGTCCTGTCATTTGATTGTTTCCTATGGCTATTCTGCCCAGGATCCGAGATTGTTTGGCCCAACTCTATGCTAAGGACATCACTCCTGATGACAAGCAGGAGCTCGATGAAGCACTTCAGAGAGAGGTATTTAATAGTTTTTCTCCCTCCCGCTAGAATTTCGCTTTACCAATATTTTCTTGTAATCAAATCTCTTATTTGTGTTTCCATTGACCTTGTTATCATCCTTCCTTTCACTCTCTATTGATTTGAGTATTTGATAAATATTTGCATGATAGAACTATTTTGCCTTCGATGAATTGAATGTTGAGAAGTGTCCTAGTGGTGGCTAATTTGAATTAAAGGGAAGAAGTAAGTTAGGATGTGGTAACTTTTTGGGGATTTACCAGTTCCTCGTGCATCCAGATCTTCAGTGGAATGCACTTTTGGAATGTCAACAATCAAAATCTTGCTTTATTGCCCGTCATTTTTATGAACATTGAAACTCTACCCAAATACAGTAGAATGAAGCAAAGCAAGTTTGTTGCCATCAATCATCTCCCTCACCCCATAGTTATTCTCTTTTTCTATATCTTTTACTTGTTTCCTATTTGGATATCCTAGCTACAGATGCTGTATAACTTGTTTAGACTTGCCCCCTTTCCTCCACCATTGATTGATACGAGTTGTTATTACTTGCCAAAAATGAAATTACCCTTATCAACGGTGATAGATATGGGGATTGTTGGATCTTGAATTTACTTGTGCCTGTGCATATGGGATTGGATGAAAAGGAATGGCTTTTGTGGGCTCTTCTTACCCCTTTCAAAATCATGAAGTGAGCTCTCATTGTTTCTGGATCATTCTAGATGCTCATGTATACAATATGCGACAATGCTCGTTCTTGTACACTAGTGAAAGTTTCACTGGCAGTTCTTGATGTACATCTTGTTATGTGGACTTTGAGTAATTTATTGTTTCAACTTTAGATTGAAGTGGATCTTATCTGTTGAAATTCTACTAAAGTTGAGAACCAAAATGCATTTTTTGGACTATCACCATCGTGCTTTTATCCTCCCGGCACAGATACAAGCTGCATTCCGCACAGATGAAATCCGAAGGACCCCTCCGACTCCACAAGATGAGATGAGAGCTGGAATGAGCTATTTCCATGAAACCATCTGGAAGGGTGTTCCCAAGTTCTTACGCCGGGTTGACACAGCTTTGAAGAACATAGGAATCAATGAACGTGTTCCTTACAATGCACCTCTTATTCAATTTTCTTCTTGGATGGGTGGTGATCGCGATGGTATGATTTTCTATATAGGAAATCGTACCTTGCTGGTTAAAAAAGTTCTAAATTTTAGTTTCTAGATAACTTTTGCTATTATCTCTCTCTCTCTCTCTCTCTCTCTCTCTCTCTCTCTTTCTGAAGGTGGATTAGTTGTGTATTTCAGGTAATCCAAGAGTAACCCCTGAGGTCACGAGAGATGTTTGCTTATTAGCTAGAATGATGGCTGCCAACTTGTACTATTCCCAAATCGAAAATCTTATGTTCGAGGTGCTAGATGGGATCCACATCTGGTTTTTGTTTGGCTGTTACATATCTTTGATAATTATATGCTCATCGACTTAATATGCATACTACCAAAGAGATCTCTGAATTATCTTCCTTTCTGTGCAGCTGTCTATGTGGCGTTGCAGTGATGAGTTACGTGTTCGTGCGGAAGAACTCCATAGATCCTCAAGGAGAGATGCAAAACACTATATAGGTAATAGTTTCTGGATTTCGTTATTGGGTCTCTTTGAATCACAATAGACAACTCTCTTGTTCAATGTTTGCTATTAAATCTGGTTCCTGTGAATGTTTTCCCCTCTTACTGTATGGAACAAGAACATAACAGTCATTTTTAAGTACTTCAGTATTACTACTCTACATATTTTTGAGTGACTTCCGGAAGGGCAGGTACTTTGATGGTTTGGACTATTTCTTGAATTATATTGAGGACCTTAAATTCACGGCTGTGTATTGTCCCCACCAAAACATGACGAAAACGGTTCTCACATAGTTACAGCAAAAGGCTACTTTAATGCCCCGCCAGCGATTCGAGTTCTTGCTGCCTTCAATTGCATTTCGCCTTTCTTCAATTTCTTGGCCGATTTAATGAATCAACCTTCTGTGTCTTGGTATAGAATTTTGGAAACAAGTGCCACCGAATGAACCCTACCGTGTGATACTTGGTGATTTGAGGGATAAGCTGTATCAGACACGTGAACGTTCTCGTCAGATGTTATCCAATGGTATCTCCGACATCCCCGAAGAGGCAACTTTCACCAATGTTGAGCAGGTTGTTTAAATGATCATTTATTTACCTAAGTCTTCTTGCATGCTCTTAATTCTAATTGCATGCGGCATATGTTATAATTTTAATTGGCTATCTAGGACAACTGCCGTTACTGAACAGTTTTGCAACCTCTTCTTATAGCTCTTGGAACCTCTGGAAGTTTGCTACAGATCGCTCTGCTCATGTGGTGATCGACCAATAGCGGATGGAACCCTTCTTGATTTCTTGAGACAAGTTTCCACTTTTGGCTTCGCACTCGTCAAACTTGATATCAGACAAGAATCCGATAGACACACTGATGTACTAGATGCGATCACAAGGCACTTGGAAATTGGGTCCTACAAGGAGTGGTCCGAAGAGCGCCGCCAGGAATGGCTCTTGTCTGAGCTCAGCGGCAAGCGCCCGCTGTTTGGTCCTGATCTTCCTCAAACTGACGAAATCGCGGATGTGCTAAACACGTTCCATGTCATAGCAGAGCTCCCTGCTGATAGCTTCGGGGCCTACATCATCTCGATGGCCACTGCTCCATCCGATGTGCTGGCAGTGGAGCTCTTACAACGCGAGTGCCATGTGAAGCAACCACTGAGAGTTGTTCCACTGTTTGAGAAGCTCGCAGATCTGGATGCTGCTCCTGCTGCTGTGGCACGGCTTTTCTCAATTGATTGGTACAGAAATCGGATCAATGGCAAGCAGGAAGTTATGATCGGCTATTCAGATTCTGGCAAGGATGCTGGACGTTTATCTGCAGCATGGCAACTTTATAAGGCTCAGGAAGAGCTTATAAATGTTGCTAAAGAGTATGGCGTGAAGCTTACTATGTTCCATGGCCGTGGTGGCACAGTCGGCAGAGGAGGTGGTCCGACCCATCTTGCCATATTGTCTCAGCCACCAGACACTATCCACGGGTCACTTCGGGTTACTGTTCAAGGCGAGGTTATTGAGCAATCATTTGGAGAGGAGCATTTGTGCTTTAGAACTCTGCAACGTTTTACCGCTGCTACCCTAGAGCATGGAATGCACCCCCCAAATGCCCCAAAACCTGAATGGCGTGCGCTGATGGATGAGATGGCCATTGTGGCTACGGACGAGTACCGCTCAATTGTTTTCAGAGAGCCTCGTTTTGTCGAGTACTTTCGCCTTGTAAGGAATTCTTGTCTTGATTTGACTCCATTACTCCTTTTAAATATGACACGAGTAATGAATTGCTTTTCATTTTATGGTTTAGGCCACCCCAGAGATGGAATATGGTCGTATGAACATTGGGAGCCGTCCAGCAAAGCGAAAGCCCAGTGGAGGCATTGAGTCACTTCGTGCGATCCCTTGGATTTTTGCATGGACTCAAACAAGGTTTCACCTTCCGGTGTGGCTTGGTTTTGGGGCTGCGTTCAAGCATGTTATTGAGAAGGACGTTCGGAATCTGCATATGCTGCAGGAGATGTATAACGAGTGGCCTTTCTTTAGAGTCACCATTGACTTGGTTGAAATGGTGTTTGCCAAGGGTGACCCTGGAATAGCTGCCTTGTATGACAAGCTCCTTGTTTCTGAAGATCTTTGGTCGTTCGGGGAGCGATTGAGGTCTGATTATGAAGAAACAAAGAAACTTCTTCTCCAGGTAAACCTCTCTGAAGGATTTCATTTTCCTCCCTTTTCACACTTGCCATTAGGACAATGTGCACTTGTCACCTTAAATGATCATTCGCCTTACTTCTAAAAGGGTATCACAGGGTCTCCAATAGGCTTTAAGTTCGTGGGGTGGATATATGAACATATGGCGTGTTACTTGTGGTGTGATCGTTCCTCGTTTAAATGCATATGGTGTCTTTATTTTAGGTTGCTGGTCACAAGGATCTTCTGGAAGGGGACCCCTACCTGAAGCAGAGATTGCGCCTCCGAGATTCCTACATCACGACCCTAAACGTTTGCCAAGCGTACACACTCAAACGTATCCGAGACCCAACCTACAATGTGGAGTTGCGGCCTCACATCTCTAAGGAGATCACTGAATCGAGCAAAACAGCCTATGAGCTCTTGAAGTTGAACCCAACAAGCGACTATGCCCCTGGTCTGGAGGATACCCTCATCTTGACCATGAAGGGCATTGCTGCTGGCATGCAGAACACCGGCTAAAACACACGGGACGATCTCCCCTCCTTTTCTCATCCGTTTCATTTTAAAAGCATTATTCCCAGAAAATTCTAGGCTATACACACCCGAAGCTGATGCTGTATAATTATACATCTTCGGGTGGAATTTCTGGGTGAGCTATGCAATCGGATTGTCACGTTTGACCTTTTTAGCGGGTCACCTTTCTTGCTTATTTAAGAATGGACTGTACAATACTAGTCTTGGCCCTTTTGGGTTTCCAGAGAATAACACAGTCACCACCTTCTGATTTCCATGCTTTCTTTCAAAAGACACAGGAAAAATCCGAGGAAATGACACGAAATGGACTCGTGTGTGTTTCTGATTGTAGCATTTGGATCTAGCTTAAATAAGGATCGAAGAATGTCATGCGTCCATCATCCAGTGTCTGATGAAATTCCTACCTAATTACCTCAATCAGAGCCAAGGTAAATACTAAATATGTGATGATGGATACTAGGATTATTTCGATTACAGACTCCATTAACCGGACTCAAGTTCGGTCCTGATGTTGGCGTTTCAAAGATTTTGACAGATCTGGTGGTCGGACAACCTCTATTTGCGATTTTGGTACAATATCGAACCTACTGACTGCTTGAGAGATCGAGCTCGGGTCGCATGATTTGCATCATGTGATCGAATCGAGCTGAACCCGACAATTACAAAGCGTCGAGTCGACTTTACTTGATTACGCACCTATCCGCTAATTCAAGCAATAAAACACAAACGAAATTTTCCTCTCCCGGATTTCTTAGAATCCTTTGTACCTTTTTCTGTTTTTCCCTTCAGTAAAGAGCAATAATTCGTGAATTCACTCGAATTCGAGATATAAATACTATCCACTTTTACGGGAAAAAAGGGAAAAAGCCATAATCTCAAACTGTGCTCATCATGACACATCACCCCGAATTTTTTTTATGACTTCAAAAATTTCAAATTATGCATACAGTGGCGCATTTACCTTAAACTTTTTCTTATGACATAAATAATTCCCAACTTGTAATTATATAACATATTTACCTTTTTCGGTCAAGGTTCCATTAGATCATTTTTCAGATAAATTAACGTCCATTGTTTATTTTCTAGCGTCAGTTCAGGAATCTTTCCAAGCATAGTTCAGGAATTTCTGTGGCTTATTGCCCGGAAAAAAACAATAAGAAAGAACAAACGGACCAAGCTCATTTTGAATCATGTGGTACGCACGTGATCATCACTTTTACTTTTTCTCTTTATCCCTTTTTTTTTTCCTTTTTATTGCGCTGGCCATTTTTGGCTGACGCTTTCCTCGTTTCCCATTTCCTTCGTCGCTTCCGCCATTCAAACTGATCGCGGAGAACCGGAGAAGACTTCAGGCCGAAGCAAATGGCGCTCTCGACGCGGCAGCGGCGCTCGCAGCCCTCCGATCCGTCATCGGCTTCGCCGTCCCCCTCGGCCCCCTACTCCAAGTCCGACAAGCCGGCGCGGCGATCGTCGGCCGGCCAGGCGGCAGAGGGCGGCGGGGGCTTGGGGTGGCTCACGCCGCTGTTTGCCCTAGCCTTCCTCCGCTACATGAGCGCCACCTCCAACATCATCCACGACTGCGACGAGGTGTTCAACTACTGGGAGCCCCTCCACTATCTGCTCTACAAATCTGGATTCCAGACTTGGGAGTACAGGTTAGCCGAATCGAAGCTCGAGCCATGCTTGTTCCTTGGCTAGCTTCCTGTGAAATGCGGAGTGCTCGGACGCGTGTTGTGCTCTTTTGTTAGGTCAGCATGGGAGCTGTCTGCTTCGTGATTGTCGTCGTCGTGTAGACGTAGTTGCTGTTTGCGAGTGAGTTCACCGAGTGTTGATGCGAGACGGCGTTTAAGCTAGCTTGGGTTGAATGGAAGTGTAAGGTGATAGAAAAATATATTTCTGTGTCCTACTTCAAACTTGTGTGAACAGTTTTTTGTGCCGCGTCTGCTGTTCAGGATTTGCTGGTGATTGCTGTTTTAAGAATGAGAAGGCACAAAGCTGTCGTTTTTTAGTTGTGGGTGAATTGACCGAGTGGGGCTGAATGTGTCCGAGTTAGCATTGGTCAAGTATGAAGTATAGGAGATTAAAGGACTTCATCTCTCCCAATTCTTTGACTGGTTTGCTGCATTTATGCTGGAAGAAACAATTTGGCAACCTAGACTGGGATTAAATAGCTGAGGAACAGCAAGAGCTACGCGTTTTCTCAATCTAGGTGCGAATAAGATGAGCTGAGGAGCAGCAAGAGCGACTTGTCACACATTGAAGTCCACTTGTGTTTTTGCACCTGATAGATTGTTTTGTTTTTTTTGTGGATAGATTCTACTTCAGTTTGATTGTGTTGTTCTTTTGGCAAGTCCCACCTCATCTAAATCTGATCGACCATATACTCGGGCAAACCTTTTCTCTTGCTTTTGGTTAAGCACCCTTTCTTATGCTCTTTCTTTGCTGGATCACTATGGTGCTTGACATGAATTTTACGTCTTCGATAATTTGAATCGTTTGCTATACTTATTGGTGAATCTCCTATTACATTCTCACTGCAGTTCCCAGTTTGCACTCCGGTCATATTTGTACATAATCTTCCACGAGTTTGTTGGCCGACCAGCTTCGCTGCTGTTTGGTGACGAAAAAGTGAGACCATTGCTGATGCTTTTCAGATGATTAAGATATATTGTGCTTTCTGCTGGATCCTTTACCGTACTAATTTCGCTCATGCCTCCTCCACTGTTCTAGGTTAGAGTCTTCTATGCCGTGCGATTCTTTCTTGGACTTCTTTCTGTCATTTCCGATGCAGTTTTGGTGGTAGCTTTGTCCAGAAAATATGGGAAGCGCATTGCATCGTATGCTCTTGCAATGCTCTGCTTAACCAGTGGTTGTTTCTTTGCAAGCACAAGTTAGTGGACCTTTTCCTATTCTTTCTTGTTTCTTAGACATGTCTTTAATTCAGTTTCTCTGGCGGCCCTGTCCTTTTGAAGTTTTCTTTACCTGGTACATTGCATTCTATTAGCCTGATATCTTCATGTCGTTCCTGGCATACATGAACTAAGAAATGCTACTATTGCTCCCCTAAATTTTGCTTATTCAAAGAATCCGGATGTTTTTTGCAGGTTTCTTGCCAAGTTCATTCTCCATGTATGCCATGTCTCTCTCCTCTGGGCTACTTCTTCTCGACAAGCCCGCTTTTGCTGTTGGAGTTGCTGCTTTGGGGGTGATTCTTGGCTGGCCATTCTCGATCTTGGCCTTTTTGCCTGTGACAATCTACTCTTTGGCTAGAAGATTCAAACAGGCATTTCTTGCTGGAGCAATCACTTCTTTGGTTCTCCTCGTGAGTGTCTCTATCTTGATTTATTTTAAAGTACATTGTGTGTGAATAATTAAGTTCCATGGAATAGAGGCAAATCTTATTCATGGATGAGTCATCAACTTTAGTCCTCGAGCAGAGTTTCTACTATCCTGTGTTCCATTATTCATGTTGTTGCTGATTGTGACATAAATGATCGATTAATACCCAGGCACTCTCGCTGTACATCGATTACTGCTACTACGGCAGGTGGGTGTCTTCTGTGTTGAATCTGTTGCAGTATAATGTCCTGGGAGGTGGTGAGAGTCATTTATATGGAACTGAAGGGCCTCTGTTCTATCTGAGGAATGGATTCAACAATTTCAACTTTTGTTTCGTTCTCGCATTGCTTTTCCTGGCAATCTTTCCTATTGCAAGGAAAAAATATGCTCCAGAGCTGCTGGTTGTTGTCTCACCTTTCTATATTTGGCTTGGGTTTATGTCTTGGCAGCCCCACAAGGAAGAAAGGTTTGGTTTGTACTACCCATGAATCTGTTTCTTTCTATGTGTGATTTGTATGTTATATGCAAATCGATGTGAACAGTGAGATTTGTGACTGCTATATTATAGTTTTCTTTTTCTTTTTTTCTCCTTCGCTCGGATTTGGAAAACAGGTGCAGGCGCCTTTATTTTGACTCGTTTGATGAAAAAATTTGAAAAGCATAGAGGGTTGAGGAAAAACAAATATGTATAGTGATTTCTACTCTTCCTTTAGGAAACTGCTGGCAGTCGATATCCTTGATTGCATTAGAGAGGACACTCCAATGGATATGGCTTTGGCCTCACAAGATGTGGGAGGATCTCATTATGCTGACTCCCCTGCATTAGTGTAGTTGCTTTTGTTATCTGGACCAGTCACTTCTTTGTCACGAAGCAACCTCACTGTCATGCTAAGGCTTGCTCTCCTCTCTGAGCTCGAATGTCAAATTGATGAATGAAACTTTGAAAGTGGTTCAACCTTTATTCTATGATTTGCAATCAAAATATTTTTAAGGTGGCAGATAGAATGGTGTCAGCGAAAGTGAAAATCCTGCATTCTAACGCCATGCGAGGGCCTGAAACTTTATTATTATTTTTATGGTATATAATGCCCACTCAATTGGTGGGATGTAGTAATTTTCAGAACTGGAGCTATACAAGGTGTCTAATTGGCCAAGTAGTGAAGAAAGTATGGTTCTTTTTTCTTTCATACATATAAATAGATAATTTGATGTACTGGTAGGCTGGTGATAAAGTATTCAAATGCTTAATTTTTGGAAAAGTTCATAGGCTGCCTGGTTCTTGTCTGGCATTCTAATTCATTGTGCAAATACCTTGGCCTATTATCACCTTGACTCTCTGTGGGTGTTTGTTCCATGTCCTGCAATGCAGATTATAATTTCATAAATGATCTACTTCGGTATTTGCCTGTCAATATTTATCTTGCAGGTGAATGATAAAGAACCATTTAATTTTTTGGCAGATTTCTTTACCCTATATACCCCCTTGTCTGTGTTGCTGCATCTGCTGTTATTGATAGTTTTCCTGATCTTTTCCGAGATGAGTACAATCCACGGGATGATTCTCTTCTTGTTTTGGTGAGCTTCTGTTAAAAATTAGTAATTTTATGCATGAGAGTTTCTATAGTTGATTATTGAGCAACTGTTCTCCACCTGCCTTCAGGTTGCTAAACACATCAGGCCTGCTGTTCTCGGCCTCATATTATGTGCCTCCCATGCTAGAACATTCTCCTTGATTCATGGTTACTCTGCTCCTGTTGAAATCTACAAGCTCCTGGAACACCATGAAGATGCAGGGATGGGTGAGGCACCAGCGTCCATTTTATTGCCTTCTTTTATGATGAACTAGGTGACAAAATTTTGACACATGTTATCTAGCAAAAGCATAAGTTGCTTTGTGGTAGTTTTTGAACTCCTTAGTCCTGATCTAATGCCCCTGGCACAAACCTTTCGAAAGGTTATTCTTCCTGTTATATATTCAGACTTTCAAGCCAACCTCATTTCAGTTACCCAAGGCATTCCTTTATGATGGTGGATTTTCTTTTCAACAATAGCCTGCAGTGTTATCATGTTTCAAGTTGTCTGGAAGCACAGTTCACCTTGTTTGTTTCATTGTTATCATTCCAGGCTCTGTGTTATGTGTTGGTAGCGAATGGCACCGCTTCCCGTCTTCTTTTTTCGTCCCTCCTTTCGTCAGTGAGGTGAGGTGGATTGACGATGGGTTCAGGGGTCTGCTACCAATTCCATTCAATTCAACCCTTGGGGGGACTGCAGCCGCACCACCCTACTTCAACAATAAAAACAAGGCGTCAGATCAGCAATTTGTAATGACTCTTCTCTTCTTTGTACTCTCGTCACTGTCAGTGCTCACTTTTACTCCTTCCCCTCTGAAATAATGCCTGCGTATGTTACAGCTCCAGGATCTTGATGCTTGCACTTTCCTCGTGGAGTTGCAGCTAAACCGACCTTACCCTACACGTGGGAGTGATTTGTCCACATGGGAGGTATAACGGCGGTATTCATTCATGTGAGTTGGGTCTGTGCTCTGCTTCCTCTAGGAAATGCTAATGTTGCGATTTTTCCAGGTCATAGCGGCGTTGCCTTATCTAGACAGAGAGCTCTCACCTGCCAAGTACAGGTCCTTTTTCATCCCATACAAGTGGCATGAGAAGAATGTCTTTGGCATGTACAAGATTCTTAAAAGAATAAGGAACTGATTTAAGTGGCAGGAGAAGAGAAGGATGTCTTCGGCATGGCTCTTGATTTTTATTTTTTCGGGACAAGGCCGGACATTAATATCTATTAACCCCTTCTTACTAACCTCGTAGATGTGTTGAGAGAGAGATCTGTACCTTACTCTTAGCAGACATGTCAAAGCAGCAATTAACTTAGCATTTTGGACATGCTTTATGGGGCGAGATGTGAGGCGTGTTCTTGCAGGGAACCAAATGAGTTGTGTTAGCACTAGTTCTCTGATTTTTATATGACGTTGCTTGAACCTTCGCCCCTCGTTCATATGCAACTTTTTCCGTGTCCATGAATGTGAACCATGAGTTATTGCGGCCTGAGCTTGGGTAACATTTTTGCTCACGACTCTTTGTAATGGACTACTACCTTTACAAGATCTAGCTCAGGTGTAACGTAGTTATCGACCCAGCGGCCATATTCGGCTGGTCAGACCTTCATATGATTGAGCCCCCCATACGAGAAATGGCTGCGCCGAGACAGACAAGCCCACCATAGAGCAGGTCTTCACATTCTCATGTCTACTCTTTCACTCGGTGTAAACGCCTTTTGTTTCTGGTTCTTACATCCTACGGGCGCCCAAGTTGAGCTCGAGTCGGTTGCGTGAAGCAGGTTTTTTGCAGTCTTGGTGTTGGTCAGTGTTCACATTCGCAACTTATTTCTGCCTGTTGATGCTCGCTGCTGCCGTATAACGGGTCTTGTTCAAACATATGATGAACGGTATGTTGACACTTAAAGCATGGATTACACAAGAAGACGATGCATTGAAAATGATAAATTTTCTTTATTTTGAACACATGATGACGTTCATAGAATCGCAATTTAATGCTTTTTTTGGTTGCCCGGATTCTTATTTTGGTTATAAATGCTAGGGGGACAAGATATCCCGTGCTTTTTCAAAAGAGTCATAAGACATGAGAATGGGATGATGAAGCGGGGTCGGGTGGGCCTCGTTTATATTTTTGGAGATGCTTGCGTTGGAACCAAGCCACGGAAACTACTGCCCAAACGCTCGTTTATATGATATTATATAGTATTTAGAAAACACGCCTTTCTATGTTAATTAACAATTTTTACATGCCAAATTCTTAGTCTCGATACATATTGAACCAATGTCGAAAAAGCTTTAGGCTTAATTTAGAAAATGACATTATATCAAGCCGTAGCTTCTTTCTCGAAAAAGAGAAAGATAGAAATTTTTTTTTTCTTTTTTGTTACTCGGATGGAATATTGGAATTTTTTACGACCAATCGATCTTTGAAACCTATCGCTTTTATCGTAATTCCCTTTATGTATCTAATAACTACTATGAGCAGTTAAAACTTGTTCGCTTATATTTTATTGATCGATACTTTTCGCGATTTTAAAATTCAGAAAGTGAGGTCAGAGAAGCACATAGGTTTCCATTTCTCATTTCGTTTCATCGAAATCGATGATTTCATTTTACCCTTTTTCAAATCAATGTGAACTTCTTCTTGATCATCATCTTACATAATCTCGGCTTTAACTTGAAAAAAATAAAAAAAATTTCGAATTTTTCGACGAAATGCTAAGAAGAAAAAGTCCACCTCAGCAAACATACAGACATATAAATATATATATATATATATATATATATATGAAAAGTAAAAGTCGACGAGAGAAGGCGAAGAAGTCAAAAAGATTTTGCAAATTGGCGCAGCAGCTGAATAAAAAAATTTCCATCTCAACCAAGCAAAAAGAAGCCCTCGCTCTCTCTCTCTCTCTCTCTCTCTCTCACTTCCCATTTCCTTCTCGTCTTCCTCCACCGCCCACAAAGACCACCTCCCTCTCTCTCTCTCTCTCTTCTTTCTCTCTCTAGAGCTCTAGCAATGGCGAACAGCAACCTCCCTCGACGAATCATCAAGGTCTGTGGCTTCGATCCCCTCTCTCGATTTCCTCCCCCCCCCCCCCCGGCCGATCGCCGTTCGTTCTCGTCTCTCTCGCTCTGCATCGGAACGTCCGGCAGATGTGAGAGATGTTGATCCTGCATCTGCGTCCTTGTTCAAGCTTTGTTTGGTCTCAGTCGAAGTGTTCGTCGCTCGGCTTCGCTTTGGCTGCATGCTTGTGTCGTGTGTGGAGTTGATGATGATCGTCGATTCCGGATGATCTGGCTCTGAGGGGTTTTCTCGGGGCGTCGGAGCTCCACATTAGGGTTTTACTCTCTCTAGCTGTTTTTTTTAAAATTGGCTTCGTTTTGATGCCTAGTGTTGCTTATTCGCGTGCCTGTTCGCCGAGGAAAAAAACGTGGTTGTTGGGAAGAGGCTGAAAGAAAGATTTTTCTCGGATATATAATCTGCTTTGTGTGAACACGTTGGGGATGCGCATCGACGTGAATCTATGCGAATTGTCGCGTTTTTTACGGTTTGCTTATCTGGATCTTTTCGTTGCTTCGCAGGAAACGCAGCGTCTCCTAAGCGAACCAGGTAAACTTTTACGCTGCCACTCTAGCTTAATTATGGATCGTACATGTTCAGCAATTATCGCTGGAGAGTAGGATTTTTGGTCGGTTTAGTGGCTATACATAAACAAACATGATTAGGGTTTATTATCTTCCTTGGAATGACGCAATATAGAGGACTGGAAGGCTGTTGTTTCTTGTTGCTTTGATCGGTACATAGAAGTTATAGTAATCTATCTTCACCATGTATTTTTCTGGTTGCACTTTGGTACTTGGAATGAGAGGGTATCTTGTTGAAATTTTCTCCGATCTGTTTTACAGCTCCAGGGATCAGCGCCTCACCTTCAGAAGACAACATGCGATATTTCAACGTGATGATTCTTGGCCCCACTCAGTCACCTTATGAAGGTACTGGCTACTGATTAAATTGTGTGGTGGAATGATGAGTGCGCACAGATGTGCTTGCAAAGGATGGCATCAATTTCTTTTGAGGTTCAGCCGTGGTGCCCATGCCTTAACATGAGCATGTATGCTGGAGATGCGTGTGTTTGGGTGAGATGGCAGTGAAGTAGTGAGCTAGCTGTAAGCTGTGGCTCTTGATGTTTTCTCATACCTAAAACGGTTTCTACTGTCCTTATGTATCCAGCTGATACTTTATTAAGTTACAGGCATTACTCTTTTGCGGGGAAAAGTTTTTGTTTTTGACTGAGTCACATTTTCAAGGTCTTTAAGCAAATGATCATTTATATTTCCCCTTGGGCATTCTAAGTAATGTGGTATGTAGTCCTTTAGAGCGATATAGTTACAACTGCATGTCCACAACTGTGGATATAGGCTGCATAGATTATTGTCGAGCAAATTCATACGTTGTATCCTTTAGGGGGCATTTAAGTGTACACTGCCTTCCTATCTCTATTTTGTCTCTTCCATATCATCTGGCAATCGGTTGGACATCGTACCCCGCATCAGCTTCAGATTTATCACGTTTTAATGCCGAGAATCCACCAGTCAAATATCGAATAGCATAGGAGAAGCCTCCACGACTTACATTCTTTATATTTGCACCCACATTTTGATAATACTGGAAAATATCTTTTTGGCAGGGGGAGTTTTCAAGTTGGAGTTGTTCTTACCAGAAGAATACCCAATGGCAGCGCCCAAGGTAAATATCCTGTTGGTCCTTTAGTTTGGGCTTAATCAGCCTTGGATTTGTTTGTTGGTTCCTTCAAATAAGAGTGTGGTATTATAAAAAAAACTTTCCATGGGGTTAAGGGCCAGTGGTATGGCATTGCGGAATTGCCAAGAAATGCTCTCTAAAGGTGAAACACCGGTGATGACTCATTTTCCCTTGATAGTTGTTTCATGTCTATTAAAATGATGAAGGAAACAAAGTACCTGCCATTGCTACTTTTTTCTTCATTGGAGAAGAGGCCATGGTACTTCTAGTGAGATCAAAGACTTGTAACTTGACATGTGGATTCATATCTTAAAATGAGCGAGTTGGGTATGATTGTGGATTTCACCTTCCTACATTGACCAAGTTCATGCTAGTATATTCCTTACTGGTTGGTATCTTCCATTAGGAAGGTCTATCGTTTGTGGTGACAATGGTTGTTATTTATTATGTTCAGCAGTCATGGCGCCATTGGCTTTTTATTTGTTCCTAAAGTTTTCTTAATTTCCCTAATTGACCATATCAAATTTCTGTTCTGGGCCAATCAAGCTTTAGTCCAACCAATTCAACCCTAACTCTCAATTAAAAAGCCCAATGTATACATTAGTAATTACGGTCAAAGTTAAAGCTCCCATATTTGCTTGAAAAGTTAATTTTGGTTTTGCAAATTGTCATAACTAGTGTTGAAAGAGCATCTCCTTCAACGAACATTGTAAAGAACCTTTTTTGTGAAATCGAAATAGATCATATAATGAATGACTACATTACCAAAAAAAGATAAAATGACTCTCTAGTCAACCATACTTAAATAGATGTGAATAGGGAAAAAGCAAATTACTTCAAGCAAAATTACTGCAGGTTGAAACACGACAATTGTAATGTAATGGCAACAAATCGTATACTTTACAAATAAAAGAAATGAAGTCTCAGTTACTATTTATGTTTCTGCCAGCACATTTTCGTATCATTAAAGCGTTTTATGTTTACTTGATTACCACATACGAAGTCTTGCTTGTTTATCCTAGTAAGAAGATCTAATCTATTTGTGTGTCTAAATTAATTTTTTTGCCTTTAATGTTTTGCATTCCCCTGGGGCCAACGGGGGGAGAAATTTGTGTAGCTTTGGCCCTCTAGTCGGATTATTCCATAATTATAACTGTTACAAGCATATGATATGCAATGATTGGCCTGCTCTGGTTTTAGTATTTGTGCACAACCTGTTTGGGCAATGGCATGGTTCGTGAATTCTTGCAATGATCATTTTCACACTCTACCAGTGCCCGCTCAACAAATTGGTCTTGGAACTAATTCGTGCATTGGGATCATCAACAGCAATGACCCAAACTCGTCTTAGTGTACATTTGGTTTTATTAATGTGGCGGTTTTGTCAAACGAGGCATTCCAAATTTTGTGGTAATTTGCTTAATATAGTATTTCACAAATAAGGCTTGTCATCTCGAGTATACTAACATAAATGTGTTACTATCTAAGTTTGTGGTGCAGCGAGATTTATTGTTCTCAAAGCATAATAATGTAGCTATCCATCTGGTATCAGGTTTTATAAGAATTCATTGCCATATATAACAATCTATTTTGTCCTTGGGAGGACAGCTCAGATACTTAATTTGAAATTTAGTTACAAAGCATTAGGGTTTTCTCCCTTTTGTTTGGGGGTTAGCCGATTTTTTTATATACTTGGTCAGAAAGTAGGTGTTCCGATTGACTCTATAATGTGATCTGATCCCCCATTCCCATGCACACAGACAGTAAAAAGGAAATAAAACTGGGAATGGCTAGGTTCGATTGTTTAATACCGTCGAGCCTTTTGATGTTACGGTGCTAACAATCTGATAACTATCTCTTCTGATGGATAGTTTTGTGTTGACCTATGTCTTAATTGTCACGCAAAAGTAACTTTCTGGATGGCGCATAATTTCATTGGTCCATGGACCATTCTTTCGGGAAAAATCTTGTTTGTCTGTCTCCATATTCTATAGTCCTGTTTACTTTTACCCCCTTTGGCTGCGATCCTCAGTTTTTGAGATTGTCCTTTAACAGGTTCGGTTTCTCACCAAAATATATCATCCTAATATTGATAAGGTAAAAAAAAACTTGTCCTTTTCTAGGGTCATCTTGTTCTATCCTTATTGAGTTTCTTTGTCAATTGAAAAGCTTGGGAGGATTTGCCTCGACATTTTGAAAGACAAATGGAGCCCGGCACTTCAAATTCGGACGGTGCTTTTGAGGTAATCGTGATTTCTATCTAAACTATGGTTGGAAAATGTTAGATGATTCCTTAGAACGTTCAGAAGCTCTCCTTCAGCCTAGTTTTCTAGACACCTCTGTGTTGTGGAGGTTCAATTGGCTTTTAACATTTACCTTCTCATGGAGGGGGCGTTATTTGGTTATTATTCGATTTGAATAGACTGTCACGTGTTGCGACATTTTTGCTTATTGTCGTAACCTTTCTGGTAGTATCCAAGCTCTGTTGAGTGCTCCAAACCCTGATGATCCACTTTCAGAGAACATTGCCAAACACTGGAAGACAAATGAGGCTGAAGCTGTTGAAACAGGTATTCTTGGTGTATTTGTTTTCTTATGGCATTGCTGGCGATCTTGATCTGGGTACATAATGTACTGTTGAGACCATTGGTTGATACTGTCAAGAGTGTCTTTTCTGATGTCTTTCTATCCTCTGCTCTCTTTTATTTGGAATCTGCAGCAAAGGAATGGACCAGATTGTATGCTAGCGGTGCATGACTGCATTAAATTTTTCCTTCTTTCAAGTAACATTACCTATAAGTTGTGTAAGCTGTTCCGTGTTGATGCAAAACTGGAATACGGAAGAACTGATGGTTGAAAGATCGAAGTCTTATATCCGCAGAGCTCCCCGAAGTGACTGTTCGATTTTTTTTTCTTTTCCTCATTATTGGAAGCTTTGTACTGTGAATTTCTATTGTTGAGGTGTCACATGTCTTTCTTGTCTCCAATCGGTACACAAATGGAGATAATCTGTTCGCTTGACTTTTATATGGAAGTGTCATTTCGATTTGGAAATGCTAAATTAAATGCAAGACCTGTGAATAGTGGGTGTAGATGTTTACTTGTACTTTTGGCCTATTGGATTCTATCCCCTATGCCTATTGTTAGGTTATTCTCCTGACTGTGGGTTAGACATTTATGTTCAGATAGGAGCTGGCATTGCATTTACCGCAGTTGCGATATATCAGTATGTGTGGAATGATTTGCATTTTTGGCTTTTGGCATTTCATATCTGACTTTGATATCATGCGGAAATAATTGGCAATGATCCTTTCCCCGATTAGGATTAGAGTTCCATCTTAACAGGATGATTGGGGGCGATGGTTGCCACCAAAATTGTCTGTTGTAGGTTAATTATGGGGCTTAGGTTTACTTATAGGGCTGTGTATTTCTGATACTTTTTCTAACGCGTCCATTCATAAATGACCTATTCATTTAGTTTACACGGATGCTTCTTTCCATATGGGTCTGGAAATTTTATCGAGCTTGAATGAGTCGATGCACCAAACTCGGGAATGAGATAAAAGATTCCCACAACATACTATCGTTATATGGGTCTCTTTTTCGCTTTCCGCAACTCTTGTACGTTGTGAATGTATGAAGGGTAAGGAAGGAAGGAGAGAAAGGGGAAGATCGTCAGACCCTGCGAATCCGCAACGGCTAAATTTTCCCTGTTTGTCTCAGTTTTAGACCGACCATCTTTTCAGGGACATCACACCCTACTTACTGACACTTGTACGTTTCTTTTGTCCTCTCATCTCTCTCATCTCTCTTTCTCTCTCTCTATCCCCCACGCGCTTCGGTTCCGTTGCCACTTAAACTAGCCAGTCTTCTTCTTACCATTATCCATCCCATTTCATCAATGGTTGGTCCGTATGAAACCACCACCTTTCTCTTTACCTTTCTTTTACCTATTTTCGTGTTAAATAACGATGAACATGTTGACCCTATGACTACCTTCGTTTGACATATCGATATTTATGGACGAGGCTTTACATTTGTTGATGAGCTGTTTTCCAATAGGGGTTCGGTGAGACGCATGATTTTATTGGGAACATAAACCAAGCCTCCCTGGCCGGTAGACCCCCTTACTAAATGTCAAAGTGGATAGAGTGGTGAACGGTATTCTTAAGAGAAAATAAACGGGGAAAAGCTGCGTGGTAGGCCATTTCGTCAGGATCAAGGCTTATGCATATGTAGAGAGAAGTCACATCCAAGATATGCAGCTGCACATTAAATGGATGGTGCAACGACACAGAATATCAAAAGCCCCCTCCACCAACCAAATTTCGTTTAAATATCTCATTATCTCAAGACACCCACCAAACATCATCAGCATCATCATCATCATCATCATCGTAAGAGTCAAATCGATATACTACTACCAAAGAGCCCAACTCTCTCTCTCTCTCTCTCTCTCTCTCTCTCTCTCTCTTAATCGTCCCCATTTCATAGCATGTATGATTACATCGATACTGACCGAGCAAACCGCATCCGACTAATCAACGTCGTCATCATCTATGGAAACCTCCTCCTTTAGGGCATATTCTCAGATAAAGCTAACACTATTCTGTGAAGTGATGGGTGAGGTTAAGGGACTTAAACAACAGCCAATGATTATCTCATCACACCATATATGCTTTGTCTTTTACCCAATCAAAACAACTTTCTCTCACGCTCGCACCCATTTTGATCCTCACCTTTTTCCCATATATACTTTAATGCAATAGGGAGTGGGGCACATACCTAACCATCAAGGGCAGATGAGGCTGTAAACAAATGGTGGTCGTCACCGTCAGCGCCGGCTAAATTAGCACCGACCAACCAGTCATTACTTTCTCCTCCTTAGACCATATTTAATTTTTAAATTGATTTTTCTTCCTTTTCGGTTGGGTGTGTGGGGGCAACTGTTTGGAAGATGGGCAAACATAAATGATTCACATGTGAAGAGGTTTCTATAGAACATAATGCCCCTCTCGAGAGGGACTCCTCACCATGCCCCCACATCAAGGCAAAATGACATCCCCACTTTTATAAACAAACCCAATCAATCACCCATTTCTGAGTTTTGGATAACACTAAACAATTGCTAGTAAAAAAAATACATATTTATACACACATACAACTTCAACCCCAAAAAAAGGAAAAGGAACAATTCAATGTGCAAGTGAAACCTTCAAGACTCCAACTCTACAGTAGATATGATTAAGAACCAAATAGTGATGGATGGATGGGATCCCTCCCTCCCTCTCTCTCTCTCTGATACATAATAATAAACAAAAGCAAAAGAGGAGAAAGTGGACAAAGAAAGAGCAATGAATTTTATCAACCACCCAGTCCAGTGTCCACCACTCCATAATAAGAAAACCAGCCTTGCTTTAATGACACGTACTTTTTTCTACACTCCATACCGAGACTCCCGAGACCAGGTCAGTCTGTCTTATTCTCTCCGCAATTTACCACACTACCCTTTGAGGAGATCAGCAATATCCTTTTTGTTTGTGTCCATGAGATCCAACAAAACATAATGCAAGAACACACACACACATCTATCTCTCCACCCTCTTGCTCAACCAACAATGCTGAAGTGAAAAATGCAAGATCAGACCCCAGAAGCAGTGTGTTAGATAAACTTTGTATCCAATGCAAAGAAAAGTCAACTTAAATGGAAAAAAAATGGGGAACTTTTATTGATTAAGTGGTTGACAAAAAAGAAACAATGAAATTCCTCAAGACATCATGGTTCATCCATCCTCCTTTCACCAACCCAATTGAAAGTAGCCACCAGACATCCAATTTCTTTCTCCCTCAAAGCCTCCACCAATATTTCATGTGTATATATCATCACATATATACATTATACAAAGCAGTCCTCTTCTACCAACTATAGCCACCGACCCACCAATCTTAACCTCCCCCTCCCCTCCTGCCCTCTTTTCTAACATATATGTGCTTGTAGGATTCAATGATTGTACATGAAATTTCTCAAATTCTATCATAATGGGATACAATAACCAGGCTGGCCTACTACATCAATGTGAAAGAAAGGGACCCCCTCCAAAAATCAAAAGAGAAAGAAAAAAGGAAAGAAAAAAAAGAGTGGGGGAGAAAGAGGCAGAACAAGGGACCAGAGAGCAATGGAGGAATCAAAGAATCAAATGAAAACTGCAGAAGCAAAACTAAAAGCTATCTCTCTCTCCCATGGCTGCTAGCGAAAGGTTATTACATTGAAAGGAATATTTATGTCACAGGTATCTGCATGTCCTTACAGGTGGGAGGATATATTGGCAGAGTGGAGGGAAGAGCTCGAGGACAGTGGTTTCTGCGGAAGCAGACCGATATAGCAAAAATGGCAGGGAAGCGGAAAATGCGGTGCTCTCTATTTGCGTTAAAAGCTATAATGCCTCACCGAGTGTTCCAGCACGTCACGACTCGGGCACACAATTTCTTTCACTCGACATCCGCTTTTGTAGATCTTGAATGTAGGTACAATCCGGACATTCTCAGCGCTGGCAATTGCTGGACATTCTTCAACATCCACCTTTAATGGAGGAAAGGTTTTGCATGAGAAGTAAATTTTTTCCGCTTACTTTTATAAGACAAGATAACTACGGCTGGGGCTAAGTTTAGAGTGAAGTTCAGTATGAAGCAGGAGTGTAAGCAGGCCGTACCTTAAGAAAACTAATGGATGGATAGCGACTGCAAAGAGTATCCAGAAATGATGACATCTGTTTGCACTGAGAATCCGAGGATGTTTTGAAGTGCACCACAGAAACTCCTGCAATTATAAGATTGCTTATCGTCAGAAATAATTCTGGAACCATAGACAAAGACCAAGCATAACAATTCAGATAATT
This sequence comes from Syzygium jambos, assembly GCA_031216235.1. Lineage (NCBI taxonomy): Eukaryota > Viridiplantae > Streptophyta > Magnoliopsida > Myrtales > Myrtaceae > Syzygium > Syzygium jambos. Next base: position 671,309 of record CM062225.1, on the reverse strand, counting down.
CAAGGACCTGGTAAGGAGATGGCAGCCTTGAACTGCTCAAGACCCGATACTTCTTCAACTTCACCGCCAAACTTCAGGTTGGTTACCTCTTCTCCAAGAGATTTCTTTAACGCAACTTGAGCATGGAAAAGAGATTCTGCAACCTCATTGTCACCTGGAAGTTCCCTCCTGAGGACCTCATAGTCTCTCACCGCATCGTCCCACTTCTCTAGCTGTGAGTAAACAAAATACAACATTAGCCGACACAATTCAACTCCCACTAGAATTGCATGAAAGTGGACACTCAAACTATTGCAAGACTGAGAGAACATTACAGTACCTTGCTGTTTGAGGCAGCCCTTCGGAGAAGGGCTTTGGTATAATTGGGTTGTATCCGTAGAGCTCGGTTGCAGTCCTCAACCGATTGCTCCCACTGACCAAGTTTAAACCAGCAAGCAGCTCTATTGCAGTACAAAACAGAGTTTGCAGGATCAAGCCTAAGCCCATCTCCGTATGCCATGCAAGCTTCAGTGAACCTTTCTGATTTGAAGAGATCATTTCCACGTGCCCGAGCTCTCGTGATCAACCGGACATTTTTCAGCAGCGCTGAAACTTCAAAATTTTGCGCATCAATTTGCCCAGCTTTCTCAGCAGTGGAAACTGCATTCTCAAACCTGCAAGACATCCATCATATAAATGTCACTCTCTCTTCGACCAATTTCTATTTCCTAGTCTCCATCATGTAATATCTGAACTCACCTTCCCAGCGCCATCTCAATTTGAGCTCGCACAAAAAGTAGGTAGGCCTCGGAGAGCATCCCAAAGAACTTAGCACGTGAGCATGAGTCGCCGGGCGGTTCTAATTTGGGTATTTTATTTAAACTCAATTCGGCTTCTTCAAGTTGGTGAAGCTTCAAAAGTGCTTCCACTCTACACATAAAGAGCTGTATATTCAATTCGAACTTGCTTAGATATGTTGGTCTTAACAGCACCAGCTCAGAAAAGTTCGCCAAAGAAATAATCAGAACCTAATTACCTGACAAGAAAAATCAGCTCCAGCAGCTATAGCGGCGTCACCTTCTCTCAGGACTGTTTTCCACTCACCAACCCTGCGCGCATCAGCACATCTACTGAGGTGCTTTTCTACGGCCTGTAACTTATGCTGCTCATTTGAATCTGGTTGCGACCCTGGAATGTACATATGTCTCCTAGCATTTTCAACCTGCCCTAATCTGCAAAACAATCGAATTAGATAGGTTTTTGCACACCCATTTAACCTAAATTTGCTATGGAAGGCAATGCAGTGGAAGGAACAAACACAAAACGAGACCAGCTGTACAGATGCTGATGCCTTTTCTTGGCATGTTAATGCCTTAACTTGAACAGATCGAATAAAGTCAACAAACAAAAGAGAAAACAAGCTCAGATCAACTACGTGCTGCAAATCAAATAATTTAATTGTGAAACTCGTCTAGCTTCACTAATCACTCGAATGAATATCAAACATGAGCATAAAAAACTCCAGATGGAAATAAGAAACAAGCCAAAGAAGCATTAAAGATGAACTTGGAGATCAACGAAAATCAATCCCAATGAATCATAGCTAATACGGGTACATTGCGGCCCAAAGCAATAGAAGCAAAAGAAATTACATTGGCATAAGGTGCGTGTGTGCAAGATCAAAACTCCGAATCAACAGATCTGACACCCAAAGGAAACGATGTACTCTCGACATTCTGAAGACACCGAAGTAGACAAAGGTCACAAGTTAACAAATTGCCAACAGTGAGAAACCAATGGCGAAGCCTGCTCAACCATTCGAATTCGAATGACATCAAAAGCTCACCTAATAAAAAGAGATGCCAATCGCTGGTGTGCCCGCCAATACTTTGGATCCAAGTTAACTGCCACCTCACACTCCCTCACTGCGTCAGCCAACCGACCAAGACCCGTCAGAGCTGCAGCCCGGTTGCTCCGATAAGCCGCATTGGACGGCGAGAGCGCGATGGCCCGATCATACAACATCAACGCCTCCTGAAAATTCCCTCTCCTATACTGCTCATTCCCTGCCCTCTTCACCTCCTCCGGATCCAATCCCCCCATTGCCCTCCTCACCGATTCTCCGCTGCCGCCGACAATTCTCGGGGTCGCCATAGCCGCCTCTCCCCCTCCTCCCCCCACACCCACGCCCTTCATGGGCCCGATGCCGCCGCCCCGCATTATGCTCCCGTGTCCGTAATTGCCCATGCCGGACCCCAACACGTCGGACCTGGAGCTCCGGTTCGCCGCCATGCCGGTCTTGAGGATCCTTCCCGATGGGCAGATGTTGCCCGAGGGCAGGACGTTGAGAGGCGGCGAATTGACTGAGGATTGACCCGAATAGTGCGTGTGGTGGGTGCTGGCCGAGTCGGATCTCGCTTGACCCGAATAGAAGTTCCGGGCCGCTTTGCCGGATCCGGCCGTCGGGCTGTTGTCGCTGGACCCGGAGAGCTCGCCGGAGTGGTGGTTGGTGCCCGAATCGGGCCTCCTGGCCACCACGTTCAGGGCATTTCGCCCCGAAACAGATCCGGATGAGCTAGAGCTACTGCTCGTGGTGGTGGTGGTGGTGGTGGTGGTGGTGGTGGTGGTGGTGGTGGCGGTGGTGAGGCCACTCTGCCGAGTCCGCAAAGGCGAAACGGGGGAGCCCAGATCGAGTTCGCGGAAATCGGGCTTGTCGAACTCGCAACTCAGCGACTCGCCGAAGCGATCCGAGAGGGCATCAAACCCTACTTCGGGCTTACCGGGATGTGACATTTCTCTCTCGCTCTCTCGCTCCGTCTCCCTCCCAGGATTGCAGAGCAAATGTAATGTGGCTCCTCTGCGGCGTCAAAGTCTCTCTCTCTCTCTCTCTCTCTCTCTCTCTCTCTCCGAGTGTATTCCCAAGGGATATTCTATCGTGGGTTCTCTTGTTTCTTTCCTCAGCCCACCCTTCCCCTCTCTCTCTCTCTCTCTCTACCTCACTCTCTATCTCCCCTCGTCAACAATGTCTGTGAATGGGACAGGGAGGGGCGACCCAGGTGGAGGAAGGGCGAGAGCAGCACAAAGCCACGGACTTTGAGCAAGAAGACATGGGGGGAGATGGGGGAGAGAAGGGCGAAACGGGAAGGAAAGAAAAGGGCAGGAGATGGGGGATCTCGTGATATAAAAAGGAGGAAGCAAAGAATGAATGTGAGCGCTCGCTAAGTCGCCAGGCACACCCCCAGAAAGAGAGAGAGAGAGATCAAGAACTAGAGAGAGAGAGAGAGGAGAAGAGAAGAGAGGCGGAGATGGAGATGGGGGGGTTTATATTTCCCTTTAAATTCTTGCCTCTTCTCTCCCTCCCTCCCCCTCCCTCCCTCTCTCTCTCTCTCTCCTCTTTCTCTCACCTCCACCTGCTGCTTCACGAGACAAGTTTCACTCCCCCTTCTCCCTCTTCTTCTCCAACCTGTTCTCTCTCTCTCTCTCTTCTGGTTTTTTTCCGTATTCTCTCTCTCTCTCTTTCAGGAGACGCTAAAAACGAAAATAGAAATAAAAAAAAATCGCGAATTTTTACTCTATTTTATCCTTTTCCCCACCCCCACCCCCACCTCCTTTCTATTGCCCCCACCCCCCCGAGCTTTCAAGCCCGCGCGCGCTTCGGGAGCGTGGCGCGTACTCGCCCGGCTGTTGCTAATTCTGCATTATTGTTTTATTTATTTATTTATTTTACTTCTCTTAATCAGCACCAGAATTAGCTCCAGTTAATCGGGGCCGTCGGTGAAGACCTCTTTTTCTCGGACTTTCTCCATCGTCGAGATTATTTAAGGGCCGCTCACGGATAATTATCATTTCCATATATATATATATATTCTTTTTCGCCCCAAAATAAGCGTGATCGAATGCCTAATCGATGTAATAACTATCATTTTATCTTCGCCTCGTAATTTACTCGCTTCGGATGGTTTGGATAGATTTTGCGGCGGTAAAGCATTTGGGGAGATCCCCGACGGGCGGTGTATTTTCTTTTCTTTCTTTTTGTTTTCGGCGCGTCCAAATTTGGAATTGGATTAAAGGAAGAAGGAAAAGCAAAGCTTCCTTCCGTATTCATTTAAGAGCCTCCGCTGTTAACTCTCTCTGTCGAGCTGTCGTCTCGATTCATTTGAGTTTATCGAAAACTAAAATAACAAGATCCTTTTTTTTGATTTCCCATCTCGATTTAAAACGTTATTCAAACTTCGAAAGAAAAAGAAAAATACTACATGCGGGTCTACTTATCATAATTAAGAGATTCTCGATTTGCACCGGACCCGCACATTTGAATTTTAGGCTTGGCGAGTCAGATCTAATCCCGATTTTGGATTCCATCCAAAGCAAGAGTTGTTTAATCAAATTGACAAAAAAAAAACTGAAGTGATGAACTTTTAAGCTTTTTCTTCATAGGATAAACCATCACAAAGTGATAATGAACAGAGATAGTCAAAACTCAATTTCATTAGAAACCTTCTCAAGCAAGAAAAAGCTTTTTGACCCCAAAAAAAAACAGTAAGAAAAGGCTTCATTGATTTTCAGGCCAACGATCTCTTTCCTTCATGCCCGTGTAGCTACAAGTTTATTATTAGGGCGAACTTTAATTCTTTCTTAAATATTTCTTATCGCACAGCTCTCATCTCGATTTTTACTAGACTCCAGAATGCCTGAAACGTTTTAAAAAGATGTAGATATCGACACGAGAAGCTATATATATTAATAAGCTTTGGCCGAAAAAGTTGATAATCTTTTTCTTTTCTATTTTTGGCATAAAAGTTCCTCAAATAAGCAAGGCTTTAATTTCGACCCAAGAAAAAAAAAAGGCAAGGCTTTAATATTTCTAAAAATACAGACTTTTTACTGCGCATATTCAAGTCGTTAAGGAATTTTTCTTTTTCAATCAAATTTCCCTTTTTTTTTGCAGGAATCAAATTTCCTTTGAAGACAAAAAGACATGTGTATTTTTCGAGTCGTCGTATCCGCCCTCCCACTTTGACTAAAATGCCCCTCTCGTGGCCCCGTTTTCACCGAAATGCCTCAAGATTAGGTTTGGGGGGGTGGGGGAACCGAGGTGAACGTCGAGCACGGTCGAGGCTTGCTCGGCAAGCTCCTCGAGGGGATGGCAAGATCGTAATTAACGGGGGGAACCGGGGGTAGAAGTGGGAAGTGGGAGGTCGCTGTCTTCTGGATAGGAAGATGGAAGGGAAAGCGGCCGTGCCAGCTGGCCCATTCAGAAAACCCCACGTGTGCCCGGTGGCGTCCAGCTCAGCAGTCGACGGTGGGATTCAACCGCGCGCCATCTTGATTCCCCAAGAATATGCCTCGTATTCCACCACCTCCGACAGAACGTACTCCGTCGATTTTATTTCGGCTCCGGCTAAAATGAATATAGACCGTCGGATCTGATCACGGGCCCACGTTAGACCCGTCGTTCTTAACGGTCCATGTTTAGTTTAGCATCCGTAAAATCCGATTGGCATCGAATACGCATAGACAAGTTTAGTTAATCGTGATAATCATTATTCGCTTCAAAAAAGCCAATCGTTTTTGAAATTGGGGTGCTGGGTTCGTTTCTTTTCTGTGTACTTTATTCATTTATCCTAAATGGCTAACAGTTCGCGTTTTTTTGTCTTGTTAACTTCGCATTGTATCCAAACCATGGTATGTTATTAATTTTATTTTTGTTGCTAAAATGGTACGTTATTAACTGTGCCGTGATTTTGAAATCCAAACTCGCCGCTTTCTATGGACAACTTACGTCATATCGCCCGTTTCGAAATACTTGAAAAAAAAATGTATTTTTGTGTATGAACTTGCAGATACGTATATATATATATATATATATATATATATATGTCTAAGGTGTATTCAAGAGTGTCGTACTAACATGAATAACTCTGTTAGCTTGTATAAACAATCGTGTCGAAACTTGTGCATAGAAAATTCGGCGGCAACGAAAATTGTTGGCCATTCTGGGGTCGCTCGCATGCACTTTCAGCCGTGCACAACTCTACTTATCGAAGAAAAAAGAAGAATGGAAATTGAATGTCTAAATCAGGAAGGGAGGCAGGAGCCTAGCAGGGGCATTTAACAATAGGAACGGGGAGAAAAATTACTTGGGACTCTGATCTATTGTAAATCAACTTAATTATATCCCGCGGATATGTATCCCCTACGGCGAGATCTACACGATCAATGATTTTGATGACATGGGTCTATATAGTCTCGATCTATATAGTAATTTCTCAGGGCAATGACGTATTTAAGCCCCACTAGATAGAATCGGGCAACTCTGGCCTTAGGTCTCGACGTAACCCATTAGCGCGGCTTCCAATTGATTGACCGTTCAACCAAAGTACCCGCGACACTCGTGGCCTTGCATGTCCCGAGATGTACTCACAATTATTAGGTATCTAGACACATTGGAGTAGGTACAACATGCCCGCCTGACAATGATCAATTGCATGTTATGCTAGCCCACTGCATGCTAAAGGCCACTTCACCATCCATTTTTGGAAATCAAGTTCGAATCAAGATTTTTCGGGAAAATATTTTCGGGAAATTAAATTAAAATGCGAAACATTGAATTCCAGATGATGTACATCAGCAATTTGTCATGAAGAGAAAAAAGGGTGGAGCAGTGAATCCATCGTCGGACTCGTCGTTCGATTCTCTACGACGGTCAACCTTAACAGGTGTGGAGGACGAGTCAAACGTTGACCGGTTCGATGCGGCTCTTTTTTCCTCCTTCTTCTTTATTCTTTTTTTTTTCCAGCAAGGAACTTAAATAGTCCATCGGCATTTTCCCGACCACTTTCGATTTCTCCTCCCCCTCGTTTTTTTTTTTCCAATAAATTGATGATAAATAATGGGTTGGACGGGCTTTCCCAGTTGACATTGACGGAATAATAAAAGGACAATAACATAAATAGTTCATGAACTTTGACTCAATATATAATTTGATCCCTAAATTGTTAATTTGTTCAGTGTAATCCTAAATTTTAACTTAATGTTCAATGTGATTCGTAAAATTTTAATTTGTTCAATGTAATCCATGTACTTTTGGTATATGTTTAATACAGTCCATGAACTATTTGAAAATGTTCAATGTAGTACATTGAACATTTTTAAATAGTTCAAGGACTAAATTGAACATGTACCAAAAGTTCATGGATGGCATCGAAAAAATTAAAAGTTTTAGAGACTGCATTGCATATTGAGTCAAAGTTTAGGGACTGTTTGTATCATTATCCCAAATAACAAATGAGTAGGAAAGGGCTTGTGGTCACAAGTCCATCCGTGGCTTGCCGGTCACAGGTCTATGGACCAAGCAAAGTATTGATTCTCCAATGACATTTTGGACACATGGTTTTGCTACTATTCACGATTCACGATTTGGACCTCCTTTTTTTTTGGCTCGGAGCAAGATGGAAGGCAGCGGACATCAAATTGGAAAGATTCATCCTGTTCATATGTTGCATGAGCAGCCAAAAATCACACCCACAAAAAAAGTAATTGGTAGCAGCTCGCGTGACGACACCTTCTTATAAAAAGAAAAGAAAAAGAAAAAAAGACGGAAAAATGCAACCGTATTCGGTTGGATCTCTAAGTCAATAGAGCTCGCTTATGTGAACAATTTGATGCGCGAAAATTGATTCGGAATACATCACGTTATGAACAAGAATTTTATCGTTCATTCATCGTCCATTCGTTTTCGTGTTAATCACTGTATATTTCGAGTATTCTTAATTTAGTGTTATTGAAAGTGACGGTTGATGTAGCATCCACATCAATCGACATAAATGATTCGTTGTCCTCGATGATCATTATATTAATCAACTAGCCAATCGTCACTAGGATTTAAGATTGTCGTGGATGAGGAAAAAAACCTAATTCTCTTAGACAAAACAAATCGCGACATTTCATCCAAATGCGGATCCATCTTCTCCCACGCTAGTAATATCTGCTATCTCCAAGCATGAGATGGCGAGTTGAGGACATTCTATTTGCTCTGACTTGCACCAGATCAAATACCCTAAACCATCCTAAAGACCTCTCTCTCTCTCTCTCTCCTTATGCTTCGACTTGCCCCCATGAGAGCCGTCGCAATTCCACGACCTTCGCCGCCCTCACCTCATCCACCTCCATCGTTGTCCCTCCCTCTCGATCTCCATCCTCAATAGCCTTCCCCTCTCTTAAGACCCGGTGCCGACGTCAGGCTTGTGGCCGACGGCGGAGCTCGACCTCGTAACACGCGTCACGATCCCATGGAAGAGAGAGCAGGTGGGTTCGTGATAAGGGGACAATTGATACGCATCCGTTTCATACCTTCCTTCTTAATCAACAAATCCCCAACAGACAGGGACACCAATGATTAGCTCCAGATAATCTCACTATAATCTCCTTTTCAGCCGGCTACATGAACGCATTATGTCTCTTCTCGCGTTCGTAGCTTTGATTGAATCACGAATAATGTAAAGTATGAAGAGGGCCTTGTTCTTAACAGCTCCAATTTGATCCAAGCCCCTGTCCATGCGTGTTAAAAAACACAAGTTTAATCCAATCATATAGCTTTGCCCCACTTGAAGCATAAAAATTTGTTAGTGCATGGCATGCATTTGATTCACAGGTTTCTCATTGGAAATCAGTGTGGTAGGGATTCTTGGCCGGCTTAAGATGTAGATTATTCATACATTTCTTATGAATTTATTCATTCATTTATGTCGACGGTCCACACTGTCTATACTTGAAATTTTAATAATTTGATCTTTGGCAAATGCACTGGTATCGGTGTTTCCTTCCTCCTTTGGTGAGGTGTGTATCTCCACTATTAATATATAGGGATACGTGCACAGAAAGTTCTAAAACTTATCACCGAAGTGCAATTGAGTCCTAAAACTTGCAAAAAGTGCAATCAAGTCCTAAAACTTGTCAACTTAGTTCAATTGAGTCTTAAAGTTAACACCGTCAATTTTTCTAATGGAAAATGATGACGTGTCATATTTAAATCAAATTTTCTCTCCTACATGGGATTTATTATTATTATTTCATTCAAATATCATTTAAATTAACTAAAAAAAGCTAAACTTTTATTTAAAAAACAACAAAGAAAAGAAAGAGGAGGCCTCGCCGGTAGTGCATTGCGGTTGCTGCTGCCGCCCATTGCTGGAGTGGCCGACGAAGGTAGGGCGAGGGCGGCCGACCCTCGCTAGCCCTGGGTGAGGCCTCGCCGGCCCCAAGCGAGGGCCAGTGACCCTCGCTAAGCCCGAGCGAGGCTCGCCCAAATTTGGGCCAATCCAGTTGTCGCTCGGGCCGGTGAGGCCTCACCTGGCATTGGTGAGGCTCGCCAGGCCTTGGCGGAGGCAGGCGGCACCTAGATCTGGGCGAGGCATTGCCAGCCCTCTCCCGGGGAAGGCGAGACCTCGCCCAAGGTGAGTGATGGTAGCCGACCGTGAGGGCCGATGTTGCCCAGATCTGGGTTGAGGTGCCCAGATCTGGGCAAGCCTTGCCCGGGGCCGATAAAGGCCGGCCACCCTCGCCTAGGGGCGGCAATGGGCGGCGGCGATAGCACCCTACCGGTGAGGCCTCCCTTCTTTTTTTCCGTTATTATTTTTTAAAATAAAATTTTAGCTTTCTTTACTTTTTTAATCCAATTTAAATAATATTTAGAGAAGAAGAATAATAATAAATGCCATGAAGGATAGAGAAATTGATTTAAATATGCCACGTCAGCATTTTCCATTAGAAAAATTGACAGTTTAACTTTAGAACTCAATTGAACCAAATTAACAAGTTTTAGGGCTTGATTGCACTTTTGCCAAGTTTTAGGACTTAATTGCACTTTGGTGACAAATTTTAGGACTTCTAGTGCACATGTCCCTAATATATACGATCCAACGCCATTAGCTATTGACTTGATAAACATTAGTGGTTTGCCCAATAAAAAATGCCTTAGTTAGAGTTAAATTAGTGCTTCTACTCCATCAAATGCTTCGAACAGGATCGACCATTCTCGACTCTCTCAAAGGAGACGTGCATAAAATATTAGGTAAACATGTGTAGTTCTTTTTCTCGAGATCTTTCATTGGCCAAATGCTTTGAGGAGTTGAAAACGAGCATAGATCCGGAGATTCCTGAATAGTCGTAGGAGCTACGAGATCGCCCCAAGGAGTGCAAAAGAAAATCTCAAATTGCCCTTTAATTTTAGTGTTGGGAATGGTACAGAAGTGGAGATTTTAGCCAATCAAGACTTGCCCAATATGGGAGTAAAGATAAGGGGTGGGAGTGGGGGACTTTGTCAACCAACTCCATGGACAATGTGGGGCTAAATGCTTCGTAATCTAACCAATCCCTTGTATTAACAAATCTAATCTTGTATCTAATCATATTATATAAAGCATCCCACTTGGGAATTAGACGCATTTCCTAGGTGGGTTAGGTTGGCCACTATATTCATTTTTTTTGTATTTTTTTTTTAAATTTTTTGGCGAACCATTGTGATTGCATCAATCTGAAATCATTATGTAGTCGATTCCTCTTGATAAGCCAAAATCTATAGAGATCCTTTTGTCCACACTACATATTTCTTTGCGTGTATTTCACATTTGGAATCATTTAATAAGATATTCGGATCATTGAATGATTCTTTGTTGACCTCGAAGCCATTCCTCTAGCGTTAATGCCTGGTCTTGAATACTTAAATTTCTTTCTTCTTTTTTCTATTCCGTTTGGTCTCGAGGATTTCGTGTGCAATCGCTTGCTATTTGTGAAATGTCACATTTACTTACCTATAATTCTCATGCCCAATCAAGCCAAAGCTCTTCCCAAAAATGTTGAATTTTGAAAATCTTTTTAGCGCTATTGAAGTGTCTCGCACCATAATTATAAGAAAATTACAAAAAATGTCCTAAACCTATTGCAATTGTGCCAATTCAGTTGTAAACCTTTTTTTTTCCAATTTAGTCATAAACTTTTTGATTTTGTGTCAATTCAGTCCATTTGATCAATTTTAGCCATAAATCACTAACATGGATGTCGGCCGTCCTATGTAACTTGGTTAGTGCTGATGTGGACATTTTTTCAAAATTTTTTAATCTTTTTGTTTTGCTTTTGTTTTTTTTTTCTCTAATTTCTTTTCCTTCTCTTTACTTTTTTTGGGGGGGCTAAGGGACGGCCAGGGTTGCCGGTCGACCCTCGCTAGAGCTGGGCAAGGGCTCACGGGTCCTCACTGTGCCGGCAAGGGCATCGCAGCCCCTCTCTTAGATCTACGAGGGCGCTGCACCCCTCATCCCCCCAAAAAAATTGAAGAGAAGAAAAGAAAATAGAAATCAAACAAAAAAAGTTATAGAAATTCAAAATATTATCAAAATATTATTAAAAAATTATTTACGTCGGCACCGATTACTCCACGTAGGACGCCCGGCATCCATGTTAATAATTTTCGACCAAAATTGATGAATAAATTGAATTGACATAAATGCAAATGGTTTATGACTCAATTGGCAAAAAAAAAAAGCTTGGATTTGGATTGGCACAATTATAATAGGATTATGACTTTTTTTGGTAATTTTTCCCCCATTTATATGTGAAATATACATTGTCTTTTTATTACTGCAATCTTTCCTTGTCTAATTCCTCCGCTTCTGGATAAGGAAGCACCTAATATACCACCAGAGCCGAGTTTTAACTCTCTAAACTACCTCGGCTGAATGTTACATTTCGTGGGTGCATTGTTGTCCGTGTCCTCCTCGTTTCATTCCAAGCGGTTTAATTTCATCGCCTATCATGCAAACTTTATAATTTATGATGCGCCTATTTATCATGTGAAATCTCTCTACATATAATATCGGACAAAAGCCACAAAAAAAACCCTAAACTATGCCAACCATGACACATTTACCCTAAACTTTTTTCAGTAACACTAAAAATCTTAAACTTGTACCTATACGACTAATTTACCATATGTCAAAGTTCCATTAATGAGAACCACTACCAATCTGCCTACATAAACGCTAGAAAGCAAACGATGATGACATGGCGCCGCGTGGCTTAAGCGAAACAAGAAAAAAAAGTCATATAACGAAATCTTGACGGAGGGAAAATGTGCTACATATGTATAAATTTAGGATCTTTTATGTCGCAAGAAAAAGTTTAGGGTAAATTAGTTGTAGCGAGCATAGCTTGGGGTTTCCGACATAAAGTTCAGAGTAAATGCATCACGGTGGGTATAATTTGATGTCTTTTGCGGCTTTCTCCCCGTAATACTTTAAGACGCGGTTCGATTAGATTATTGTTTTCTCGGGGTAGAAAAAGGAATCCACGATCCAACAGGACAATGCCCCCCTCCCTCTCCCGTTTTCTTCTCCAATCGGACCCCATATATCCGGTGATGATGATCTAAGAGAAGGCTTGTTGTAGAATCTTGGGGAGGGGAAATAATGAGGACATGATGGAAGCTGACGGTAGAAGACAACACCACCTGGAAAGTTCACCCCCCACACCATAGACTTTGGGCCTGACCCTCCTCCATTATTGAGGTGTAATGTAATCGATTTTGCATGATTATAATCTGTGCGTAACGAGGAAGTGTCCTCACGGGTGCTCAAATTTCAAACTTTTTGCTTTGGCCTTCGGTTTTATCTTCAGGAGCTAAATCATGTCGTCAGAGTTGACCCCCGTCTCTGTCCCCGCTAGCTAGCAAAGAAGAGAAACCCTAATTAATTAGCGTTCAAAAGGGAGGATCGTGTGCTCAGGACATCAGACGCGAGGGGCCGGAGAAGAGACATCAAAGAGGAACTGGGTTTTTTTCCGTGGTGGAGATAATCGAGTGGGATGTTCGATAATGCTGTCCCGTGCCCTTTTTACTTGGCGCGGGTCGAGAAGTTACCCCGACTCGATGATGGAAGTCGCTTGACGATGGGGTTATTGAAACCCCGTTACCCATCTCGTGACACGACCCCTCTTGGTCTTTAGCGCGCGCGCGACCGCAATTTGCATGCGATGCGTGCTCACCGATGCCGCGATGCAAAATTAGGTTCCTGATAAGTTCTCGAATATAGAATAGCTCTCTCGAGAAACCTGTTCGATACTCGTCCTAGGGCTACGCCCTAGGCATTTAGCATGCTTTTCGGTTCAATTTGTCCAGACAAGATGCATGGTCTTAAAGCTAATTATTGGTGTGTTTTAGTCTTTGCGGGGGAGCAAAAATCGCGGGATTCATTAAGGGATGTCTTGATAGATCACATTCGGCTTGGCGTTATTGGATGCTGGGGGGACTCTTTTGTCGAGCTCACGGTTTTGATAGTTAATTTCGTTTCTCTTTTAGACGAATCTGCCCTACTTGCCAATTAGTCAATAACCTCGATCGGTATAGGCTTTAGGAGAGTAACGGCTCTCTCGCGAGATGGCGACGAGAAAAGAATCGGATTTTTTGCGCCGCGCGATATCGTACCCTCGCACTTGATTAGAACGGACCCAGCGTGACGTCGTAAAATAATAATCATCGCGTATTATATGATGTCTCTGTGGTTAAATACATAGATGTCGTGAACAGAGCACGGTATCATATCATAGAAAATCTTGATAGGCCATGCTTCGTCAATTGCAAGTAAAATCACGTGAGGCTCCCGTCTCCTCTTTGAGATTCGATATTGAGTATCGCTATTCGAACTCTCCAATCCAATTGATTTATCGTGACGAGCTTAAAGCAACACTTCCTTATTCACGGACCGTTTACTCCATTATTCGTTCTAGATCAACAAAGTGGTCATTCATCAGGTTCTTTGTCAAACTTTCCCGCTCTCGTGACAATTAACCATTCAGCCTTCTTTTTTTTTTTTCGGGACAGTGCGAAAAAAAAGGGGTTTTCCGATAATTTGAAGCAGAATGGTGATTTTCGCGAAACAAAAAAAAAATGAACCCTTCTATTCCTATCCCTGCTCCATATTATTGCCAAATTTGATCATTCGCTTCACAACCTTAATAGAACAAGGCAATATGTGTAGACCTTTTGATGAAAAAACAAAAACGCACGTCCTTTAAGTTTGCTAACTTCGATCATGCCTTCTTTTTGTCTAATGTCCAAGGAATCGTTTTGGCTTTCACCGCGAATTTTAGGCGTACTTAAATTTTTCCCCACTAGGTGGTCGAGGAAGTCTGGCCAAAAAGTCTTGTCCCGCTATTCTTTTGGCAGCTAATTAATTTTCCATTTACGTCCTTCCAAGACCCGATCAGGAAGACCCCTTTCCCATCCTATTTGCCCACAGATTACGAAATCCCAAAACCCAAGAACCGAATTAATTAACGTAATTAATCTCAATCAAGGGAGGGAGGGAGGGAGGGGTTGTGTGTGGTGTTTTTTTTCTTTCTACTTTAATTTCTGCAATTGCCAAAGGTCTGACCCCGCCATGTGAGAGACATGGAGGAAGTGGAGGGGCAGCTTCAAAACTTAGAATGTCTCGAACTCCCAAACCTCAGTGCTTAAGAGTACGGTCAACACTGAAAAAAACTAAGCATTTCTCTGAACACCCAATTAGCAGTTGGGTCGGAACTTGCATGTTCATCACATGAACTAGAGAGAGAGAGAAAATATTATTTATTTATATTTATTTCCTCGTTGGGTTTTTCGAGAAGGGGGAAGGGGGTCATGAATTTTCCTCGCGGGGGAGTGTTTCGTATTTATTTCTTTTTATTGCACGGGGATTTTGACCTGAGTGGTCAGGTAAAACTGCGGCAGGAGCAGTTCTTTTTTTTCTTTTTTCAACTTTCCAAGGAATCTGTACCCATCGATGGTCCTCGATGACTTTTGTTGTTTTGCTCTTTCTGTCCGGTCTCGACAAAGCTCCTAGCAAAGTTTGGGTCGCTCAGAAAGGAAATCGAAATTTTCGGCAAAATTTCCCCCATCTTTTAAATCATTCTCGTGAAAATTTTTTGCGGGGAGAACAGACTGTGGAGGAGTTGCGGATTTGGAGATCAGAGAAATTCACCAAAAGGGTGGGTTGGTACAGGTCCTCTTCCCTTGACCGAATGTGCTCCCACCTCTTTCCCCCCCTGTTTTTTCCTTCTTCCAAGAATTTAGCAAGGCGGGGAATTTAACTTTCGCCGGGGGTGAAAGGGAAATTGATTTTTCGGGGCAAGTTTTTTCCTTCTTCGGGGGGTCACGGGGAGGGCACGTGACGACCACGTGAGAGGCTGCTGTCTCGTAGTTTTTCGTGCTTTTGGGAGAGATTGGGTCACTTCGTCTTTGGAGGCTCTTTGTCTTGTTTCTTGGAGATGGGGGACAATGGGAAAGATGATGATCCGTCCTTGATGAATAATGGCCCCCCTTGGTGAACTGGCAAAACCTGGCGCCCATGCCTACCTTGGATAAAGATTGAAATTCTAGAAGAGCGAAAGCGAGCGAGAGAGAGAGAGAAAACAAAACGAGGAGAAATTCCTGGAAATATAGGCAGAAAATTAGGAATCCGAAGATATATCCGAGCAGAGTATGATTTCGAGAGCCGGGACGCTCCCCCGGCTGGAATGGTCGCTTCGTTCACTTACGTAACGATCTCGGTTTTAAGGGGCATTCGATCTCTCTGTTTAATCTCGAGGGGAAGGGCAATTGCGCAGCTGGATTACATGATAATTAGAGTCCGAATTTCGTCGAAGCAGCTACATTTCTAGTGTTGATCGATTTCGCTATACATGTGTTCTGCCTATTATCGGTGCCAAATAATCGTCCTAAGCAACGCTCTATTTGGAAATCATGTAGGCTATGTGGGGTCACCGTATTTAGGTAAGTCCAATAGGAATAGGCCCCGGGGAACAGAATGTGGAACCACCATGTGATGCATTCCCAAAAGGTTGATAAGAGCGCAAGAATGCAGTTTAGGTTAATAATGTACGGATTATGCTAATTTGAGGAAAGCAAAAAATAAAATAAAATAATGTAAAAAAAAAGGGTGAAGGAAGGAAGAACTCGAGACACGATAATCATGGCGTGTCGGGAGCTCCAGTTCGAAGGGTCTCGCTCGATGGAGCGGTGCAGTTGAGACATGGCGCCTTTTGGGCTTTTCTACTGTCGTGTCGTTTTCTCAGGAACCTGTCGTTTTGGACCCCTACCCCCTTCCTTGTGTGTTTTGGCCCACTCGATCAGGCCTCATCAGTCCGTCTCCTTTCCCCCACTCACCCCCCATTTCTTCTCTTTTTGAGACAACCTAAGTTTGTTTACCGAATAATAATAATAGTTCATTCGAGGCACGCACTTGAATATTTTCGTATTTACATCATTTGACGCGCCAACCCCCCGGTATTACTTGCTGGTCGGATATAAAATCTCGTGTACTAGACCTGTCAAATGGGTGAGTCGGGTCGGGTATGGGTCGGGTCATAAATGGTCCGACCCAAATTGACTCATTAACCCGTTTATGACCCATTTATGCGCAATACAATTTTTTTGAACCATACCTGACCCGACCCATACCCGATCAAACTCATATTGTTAAAATACTTCCATATTTAGTTAAATATAGGAAAATTCATACCCAAGCTGAAATGAGAGTGTAGAGTGAGTGAGTGCAAGATTGAGTGAGGGCAAGAGAGATGTGTTGAGTTTAAATCAATTATAAACTCATTTATGATCCATTTACAACCCATTTACGACCCATTTAACATCAATATAAGACTTTTACCCATTTATGACCCATTTACTAAATATAACTAACCCATTTATGACCCATTTTTTAATATATGGGTTAAGAAATGGGTTTATGACCAATTTTGACAGGTCTAGCGTGTACGAATCGACTTTTACTTTTTCACTCGATCTGAATCTCGCCGCGGCGCGCGTGCAGTTTGACTTTATCTTTAAAGCTCGAAACGGCCGAAAACTTTCGGAGCTATAGGAAAATCCGCATGTCGATAGCCGTACGATTTTGTAAGCCTTTTTTAAAAAGTTTAACGGGGAAAATGCAGATATAAACGAACGAACGAGCAAACGCAATCTTAAGACGTTACTCGACTCCACCAACTATACATCGTGAAATCAAGCGATGTCCAATCGAGCTTGGCCGTTCTACCTTAGTTTGTTGTTTGGTTCGCCTTCATCCAAACACAAAAATGCCTGTGAAAAGAGGGGGCAATTCTAGTTTTCCTGGCAGATGCGCCGGTCGAATCGATAACACGACTAGGCTTCGGGTTCACGGGGCTGTCAATAAAAAATGCGAGATTGTAAGCTCGATGCGTTGCATCAAACTCTCTTGCAATTACTAATCAGTGCACGAAGATTGCCCTATATATATATATATATATAAACCATACTCTCTCCTTTGCATGTTGAACTAAAAAGAAAGAAAGTGGGGCACGATGACATGACACATGCCTGACCTCATTTGTGAATACTGTTCTATCTCACTGGAAAAAGAAAGCTTCTTCCCCCTTTTCGTTTTCTCCCTGCTGACAATTGATAAAAAACAGCAAAAAAAAAAAAATTAATGAAAGAACAGTGAAGAAAAGGGGGAGGGTCTAAAGATGAGAGTGGCAAGCTATCATGGGAGGGCAGCCTCATTTGGTCCCTTTCCCAGCACTTCTCTAATGATAATTGGCACAAGACCACATGTATGCAAATACAATTGCCAGGCTGGCAGACAATCTCCTGTTTTTCCTCCTCTTCTTCTTCTTTTATAGAAAGATTCACAAAAATCCCAAACTATGCGTTACATTTATCCAAAATTTTTTTTGTTGTGACATAAAAAATTAAAACTTGTACTTATGTGACACATTTATCTAAACTTGTACCGATACGACACATTTACCCCAAACGTTTTTTTTTGGCGACACCAAAAACTCTAAACTTGTATTCATGCGACACATTTTAGTGTTTTTGATGTCATAAAAAAATAATTTTGGGATAAATATGTCAGTTTGGAGTTTTTTGTGTCATGAAAGGAGTTTGGAGTAAACGTGTCGTATGGATATAAGTTCGGGGGGTTTTTTGTATTACAAAAAAAATTTGATGTAAATTTGTCGAGTTGGCATAATTTAAGGTTTGCGGTGATTTTTTTTTTGTGCTTTCCCTTTTTCTTTTGGCACCCCGCTATTTTTCACTACTTTTATTTTCAGTCCTTCACCTCCTCCTCGGATACCTTCTTGAAAGAGACGGAGGCCAAAAAAATTAGAAATTAAAGAAATTAAAGAACAGAACAGAACAGAACAGAGAACAGAACAGAGAGAGAGAGGGGCTCTTCCTCGTGGCCTGGTTGGGGTGGTTTCACCTCGTCCTCTTATGCTTTAATTTTGAACGCTTCCATATTGCCTTCTTTTCTCCTGTGACCTCCAACTTTCGGTAGTCGTTGGGCGTGGCGTTTCTTCTTCGCAGGCGACGAAAGGGTCGTTCGCTGTCGCAATTGTGTAGAAATATACGGGCGTGTTGGGTTCGACATAGAGAGAGAGAGAGAGAGCAAAAGAGGGGGAAGAGCTTTGGGGGTGGTGCAGACTGCAGAGGCCAAAACAAGAGAGAGAAAATAATGGGAATCGGGATATTAATTGGAGGGGGGGGGGGGGTGGAAAGGTGTCAGGGAGCGAGGTGAGCAGAGCAGAAGCAGCAGTTATCATTGGACCTGCAAACTTTCATAGAATTGATGGAACTCGCATCTCGCTCTCTCTCTCTAGATTTGCAAAGCAGAGAGAGAGAGAGAGAGAAAGAAAGAGGATTGAGGTTTGAGGGTGGGGGGTCGCGGGGCTGAGGAACAGAGGTGGAAGAGCATGTGATGGCCACTGGGGAATGAGAGAAAAAGATAAGAGCAGTATAAACAAGTCATAATTGGTGACCCTTTGTAGTTTTGCAGCATGCAAACCTGAAACGCCCCGCGCCCATCATATCTGCGGTCCTTTTCCTCTCGCCGTTTCTTTGGAGTCTTGCGCTGCAAAAAAACCAGTAACCCCATGATCGCTCTCTCTCTCTCTCTCTCTATCTCTGCATCAAAAGGAATCATGATCTCTGGGTCTCCTAGTGTCTCATGTTACGTAGAGACAGATTTTGGTAATTGAAACAGGGGAGGACAGGGCTCGACCTTCGATGAGGACAAGCATCGTGTAAATCTCATCTGAATCTGGCCAATCCTCCTTGAATTGCCGAAAGAACAGACTGATCCTGCCGTGGCTCTGGAGGATTATCAAAAAGGGTTGTTTGTGGTCACCCCAAACAATGTACACTTACCAAAGCGACATCCGAAATGCATGTACAGTACATATGAGCGGAACCGAGTGCGGTGGTATGTGAGCCCGAGGTACCATTGCACGACGTAACGTTATCGTGTCTTCAACTAATGAAATCTGATAATTCATTTCTTTGGCAGCCTCGAACTCAGCCCACAACTTATATATTGCTTGGAGTCGAGACTCTCGAGCCAACTCGGTGATGACCAATTGACCTTTCCATTCCGTGTCAATATGTTCAGTGCATGCGTGCGTGCGTGCACACAGCGAGCATCCAAAGCCGTCGCTTTAAGACATTATAACCGCTCAAGGTAAATTATACATAATGAGATGGGAAATTACATGATAAAACATGAATCACGGGGATAGGAACGGTCATCGGTTGAGCCAACAGAAAACCAAGGGAGGTTTTTCTGCAGCCATATAAGCCCAGAGGGAGAACTTCCACAGGCGATCAAGTTGCGCTAATTGCTTGACATGGTCTACAGGAACAAGCAAGCAGGTCAGGGTTAACAAAGGCCCAACCCCCTTGCGGTCCAAGCACAAACTTAAGCTCAGGCAATCGCAAAACTCCCATTTGTCCTGTGTCTTTCGTAGTAGCGAGATTGGAAAAATAACACTAGGCTCAGCAAATTAAGACTGCAATGGTAAATGAATCTTAAACCAATCTTTCTTCCATGATGACCACAAAAATAAGGAAAAGAAAGAAGCCTATGTCTCTCCTCCTGTAGAGAAGTCGACACGCAACACGTCGAATCATAGTTGAATAAATAATTGTCATACAACTAGGAAAGCTAACATGGATTTATACATGTTCATTCTTAAGGACCAATCGACCTGTTTGGTTCGTGAAAGAACTATAGTAATTGATGAGGGTAATGCGGGGAGAGGGCTATCTTGTGCTTCTCTTTCTGTCGCAATATGTAGGAAACTATTGAAGTCGCGAGAAGATTAGCATAACTGTGCAACATTACACTCCTCATATAGATATAGTAAAGAACAGTCTATGATGTGTGTGCAAGACTGGTTATTGAAAATAGTGAATATCAATGAGAGTAATTACATTCCTAAGAACTATCGGTAATTCCAACATAGACCTAACAAAAAACAAGGGAGAATAAGACACCATGAAAGACCTACATCTGAATTCTCCTGTGAGAAGGGCGTATCAAGAATAAAAAATACAAGAGGTGTATTGCAACAGAATAACAAAAAGGACCTTAGCTTGTTAAATATATAGTTTCAGCAGCAGCACCAACTCATCGGCAAAGGAAATCCTTCATTCTTCAAAATTTTTCTTTATAACTGGCCTTCCGAGAAGAACAAATTGACAGGAAGAACTAATCATCAGATGCCACAGTGGGGCTGTCTGAGCAGATCTCCTTTTGATGAAGTTCAAGTAACCTCTTTTCTGGACCACATAACCCTGCATGTCAAGTAATTTTGTGATGATTTTCTATTAGCTATTTTTCAGGGCAAACAGAATGACGACTGCTAGTGAAAAATGGTCAACATTTTCGTTAGGTTCAGTGAAGCTTTCGAATGTAGTTCTGGACCGACCAGGTAAATTGATGAGCACCAAACAGAAAATCAACTACTTTTGACAAGTAACTGTGCCAAACCACTGGAAAATTCAATCATGTTGTTATCAATTTTTTGGGCATAGTGATGAATGGATCTTGATAGACTATCGTCCAGCAAAAACAGATCCTTTTTGAGTTCTAAGACCAACCTGAACACTTCGGTATATCCCACACGGCAATGGATGAGGGTGTACACTCTGGTTGACATAGCTCTTTGTTATTCTCATGGTGGACATTCATCGCAAGCATCCATGCACCAATTGTGACGTCCTCATTGCTGAACATCCGGACACTGTCATTCAAACGGAATAAACATCAGATAAAATGATTAATCGAGAGAAGTGTTAGCAATTGCATTATCCTTGCAGAACTTACGTTAAATCACATATAGAACAGTCTAGTTTTGCAAGGACTCATCATGATACAAACCGTAGATCAGCAAAAGCTATGACTGGACTAGCATTCAACAGCAAAGGTAAATTATTAGGCTTTTTGAGGACCTAAAACAAAGTTTTGAAGTTGCGCAGGTGCTTGAGCATTGCATTAGACTCAATTGACTTCTCAACAATGAGTTAGATATAGAAGGCTCAAAGCGATATACACAACAACAATTTAGAACTCATGCCACTAGGTGGGTCCGGCTCTATGAATTTTTTAGACCATTGTGCTATATTCTGTATCAAGTCTTCTATAAGATCTAAATGGTCCACATCTTAACTTAATTTGCATGTAAATATATAAGATGCACTATGTTAACAAACGTATAGCTCTGTAAACAAAGGTCTCAGTCAAGGCCACCTAAGGAGCAAGATATCATTGGCTGAATCTACCACGAGAGCACGATCCTTCACCTCTCAAGTGTCTATTCTACAATAAAATAAATACAAGAACATCCCACACTGCGTGAGCGCAGCAGCCATTGCAGTTCAAATTGCTGCATGTGAATGTTGGTCATCAACGAGGAATCCATTAATGCAGAATGCAATTTGCTGGTTAGTCTGTTCTCTCTTCTTAAAGTAGGAAACATGTGATTAAGCAATACAAGAACTAAAGCATTATTCGGTGAAGGTAAGGAAATTAGCTTCATCCAACTAAGATCAGATCTTCGTAATTATGAATTACAGTAGAAGTCTGACGAGACAAAGGATAAGCCGTCACAGCATCAGGAAAAAGTTGGAAAACTTCCTTAATGACACCCAGAAATGAAGCAACCATATGCTGATATTTCTATATGCCTATTTAAGCTAGTCAGAAGACGTTGATGAGAAAACATGCCTGTTGCTTCTGAGAGCCACCAAACTTGCAACTACTTCAGCTGAAAGGGCATAGATTGGACCATAAGCATGGAAGAAGTATTCTTTCCCTAGCAAATAGGCTAATGGCTCATACCTGCACATGGAGAATGGTCCAACCACATTATAAACAAAAAGAAAGACAAAATGTAGGAAGGGACACTGATTGCTGGTCATAAACAAGTGCCCTCAAGAACTTTCTTGAGTAATTTTCTGCCAAACTACATGACTACTTCATCAGTTTCACTCTAGAGAGAAAACTTGTGAAGGTTCCAGCTCAAAGATGAAGTTTTCCACATAGATCAAACTTCCAAGGTAAGCTCAAAACATTTGAACATGGAGAAAATGTGGAAAGTCGTTGATACTAACTTTCTGAAAGATATAATTGCTATATGTTAAAAACTTCAAAATGTTTAACTCTTTTTCACTACATGTCATGACAGAAATCAAAAGTGAACAAATACCGATGAAGAGGCAAAGGATTCCAAGACAATACGAGAGTTCTCTGAAAGAAGATACAAGGCAAAGCATTCCTACAAGCACAATATAATGATCCTCTTGAAGAAGAAATTCAAAGAAAAACATGGAACTAACCATTTAAGTTTCGGGTCGGTGAAAACTGGGCCCTTTTTCATGCATCCAATATAAGTTTGGGAATGACTTCGTTCCTTTGTCAAGAGCAGGGAAAGCCGATCTAAAAGTTAATGAGATGTGATTGCGAGATCATAAGACAACTGGTGCGAGTTCATACTGTGATGTAAATGCAATAGAAGACCGTAATTCCAGTTACCTGGCCTGAGATAGATGTCATCATCCGCTTTAACGTAGAACTCAGCATCAAAAAGTGCATAGGCGGCTTTGAAGAAAGCTAACCTGCAGTTTAAAGCAGATTACGCCGGAAAGAGAGAGAGAGAGAGAGAGAGAGAGAGAGAGAGAGGTGTTTACGTTTTGTAGGGGAGCTTGCTGTACTCCTCTTCTACATCCAACAGTAAGAAGTCATCATACTGTGCCACTTCCTTTTTCAATTCCATCATCTTCGCCCCATCATTAGTCCTACCAATGACAAATCTAAAAACTAACCCAGTGTCTTCCTCCAATCTGCAATATAGTCCACAAACTCACAATCAGTAGAGTTTCCTATAGCTATACATGAAGAGCACGAGAAAAAGTGCTCAGATTTTAGCTAATTGAGCTGCTTGCTTGTAGGCAACAGTTGGAACTTAGCAGGTCGAAATGCAAGAGAAGACAATGATATTACCATATAAACAGCTGTTAAGAAAAGACACCTAACAACTAAACTAAAGCCAATACTCACCAACCAAAAGAGCTAATCTCCCGATGATTGATGACTGCCGAAAGAGTCGTCTAAACAAACTAATCTTAATCTCAGTTATGTTCTCCCATAATGAATATTCATGTATAGCCATATAACCGTTCCCTATGTTCCTCGGCTCCATCAGTGATGCAACAATTTGCTTATTTACACCACTACCAAAGATATAATTTAAACATTTCCGCTTCTTTCAATATAATCTCCCAGGTGATGATTTCCTAAGATACCACATTCGAGCTACATTATAGTTCTAGACTGTGAGACCTGAAAAACAACTTCAATGGATGCACGGTCAATATGAAGTGATCTTTATCAGCCGAAGAATAAGAAGTAATCTCTCTAGCAGATACACGGCAGATACTACATGGTAATTTCATTGGCTTCATAGTTAATAAGAAGCAAGCTTTCTAGCATGGACACTATGGATGCTACTCAGCATTCGCAAGAATTAATAGTGGCAATGAACCAAAGCAACCACTCATGATTCTCTGCAAATTCTGATACACAAGACAAACAGCTGGAATTTGCATTCTTATTCCCGAGTCATTAACAACAAGAGACTAAAGAAATCAAATGCAATAAATCAGCATGAGCAGATCAATTCCACACACCGCGAGATCAAGAATTCGACGAGCACGAGCACTCGGTCAGATGCAGCAAAAGAAAGAGCGCCTACCGTTGCAATTTCTCCCGATCCGACGGCATCCAAGTCCGCCGGAGAGATCTCCGGCGGCCGACAGATCCGAACCCGGTCTGAATCCCCACGAATCCCTTCACCTTGTGCCTCCTCAGGACCTTCTCGCCGTCCCTGACCAGCAGCCCGCCGCCACCCCCGCCGCCGTCCCTCCCCTCCCCGCTCCACGAGACGCGGAGCAGGCGGGGCTCGACGCCGGAGCAACTGTAGCCGCGGCTGGGCCCGAGGATGGCGACGAAGCCGAGCACGAAGCCGGAGAAGCCGACGAGGAGGCAGCAGGAGACGATGAGCATGGTGGAACGGCGAGGTGAGGGCGGCGAGGGCCGGCCGTGGTGGTGGGGCTTGGGAGACGACGGCATGGCGGTGGGGGGGTGGCAGAGATCAAAGGCATGTGAAGGAGGAGAGAGAGAGAGAGAGAGATTGGTGAAGGATTGCTTGCTTAGGAGAGTGACTTGCGAGCTGAAGAAGCTTCGGCCGTTGGTGGAGCTGTCGTTTTAACGTCGACGATGTTGATTCCGGGACGGGGGACGACGACGACGACGACGACGACGATCCTTTCAAGGCACGACGGATCGGATCATCGAGGGGAAGTGACCATTATAACATCGGGCGAAATTTAGAACTGATTTTTTGGTCCATAAATGTTTAAGGGGAAAAGCGTCGAGTCATGAGCCTGTTGCAATCTTATTAATCTTTTTAGCGGCGTGGATTTAGTTTTAAACTTTTTGCATTTGCATCAATTGAGTCGATTGGGCAAATTTTGACTGTGAATCATTAACATGGACGCCGATCGTTTTACGTGACACAATCGACGCTGACGTGAACACCGATCGCTCGATCTGAGCGAGAGCCCTCGCTCTGGCCGGCGAGGGCGTCGAGGAGAGCCGCGACCCCCTCTCTGGCCAAAGCGAGGGCATGCGAGCCCTCGCCTAACAGTTGGCGAGGGTGTCGCAATCCTCTCCCAGAGCTGGCTAGGGCCATGACACCCTCGCCCAGTGCCGACGAGGGTCACTAGCTCACGGTCCAAAGGAAAAAATAATTAAAAAATAAAAAAAATGTTCATGTCAACATCAATCGTCTTTCATCGGCCGTGCCAAGTAAGACGACTAGAGTCGATGTTAGTGATTTCTATTGGTCAGATAGACTCAATTGGCACAAATATAAAAGGTTTGGGATTAAATTTGCATAATTGAAAGGTTTATGACTGAATTTGCATAAATTCAATACGTTTAAGACTTTTTTGACACTTTTCGCAATGTACACGTAAATATAAATTGATTTGTAATCTTTAATGAATTCTTTTATGTATCATATGATAAATACTTTTCGAATCAAAAGTACGTTTTTATAGCAAAAAAGCCACAAAAAGCTCTCAAACTATGCTTAGTATGACACATCTACCACAAATTTTTTATTGTTACATAAAAAACTTCAAATTATACCCATTGTTGCACATTTATCTTAAAAATTTTCTTGTGGTGAAAAAAAACCCGTTAATGAGTCATCGGATGATTTTTCAGCAAAAATGACATCATTTTTATTTTATTTAAGTTACGTGGGTGCCATGTCTAACATCATTGCTCATTACAGAAGGGTAAATATGTCTCACAAGTATAAATTTGGATTTTTGGTGGTATAGAAAAAAATGTTTATAATAAATGTGTCACGGTGGACATAATTTGGGAGTTTTCGGCGACTTTTTCCCATTAGAATATATACTAATGAATGTTCTAATAGCACCCCTATTGAATATGTAAAAAAAATCTCTATTATCCCCCCGTCATGTGTTGCTTACAAGGAAGACTTTCTTAGATGGTCTCATATCATGATACTGCATCATATTAAGGCTCAAGCTTTAAAGAAGTAATAACATTCAATCACATCATTGACGATATGCAAATGGTCTACAGGTCTAGTAACTCCGTCGAAAGAGCTAGAAAAATCCTCAAATCGGCCATTCGCAATCAATCATCAATGTATTCGAGCGTAATTACAAATACCGATCTAGTTAAAAATAAAGGCGATTAAGCTCGCGAGTCGTCACCACAAAAACCATTAGACATCTGTATCTAATCTTTTCAAATATCTCTCGTTACTTGAGTCCTATGAAGGACTTGAAGAACATTCATTCCACCAAATGACGTTGTGGTTACAGAATGTTCCAACATTTGTAATGCCACTTTAGGATTCACATAAATCAAGCAAAATTAGACAGCATTCCATCTAATTTCACATTGATTAAAAAGTATTCTCGTATTTTCTTATTAATTAAGGGAATATTCTTGAAAAGTTTTTATTCATCAAATTTTTGGACCGAATAAACTAAAAGAGGACATTGCCTATTTCCCCTACATCAAAATCCAGATTGGGTATTGCATTCCGAGGATTGAGCAGTGTTTATTCACTTACAAATCCAAACCCAAAAGACTAGATCAGCATATTTACATTTGCTTATAATTTTTATCACTTCCCATACAATTCACAAGCTTTCCGGGCTTCTTCCCCACAGGAGAGCTGTGTCTGGTCATACACCAGCATGGTATCGACATTACATCGCCTTCCGCCGGTTTGCTTTTCCTTCTCCCCGGGGGACATGAGGGGGTCATCGCAGGACGGCTTCGAAAATTGATCCCGCGAGCTAGTTTCTTGTCCTACAACTACTAGCGAATCCTCGGTATCCATACGACTAACTAAGCTAGCATGAAAGGTACTTTCTGATACCTGTTCAGACTCGGCGGTTTCTGTCTGACAAAATTTGGACGATTCTTCTACGCCCTTCACCTCATCCTCGCAAAGGTTTTCCTCAGAAGGATGCACACAATTGATGGCTGGCTCTTCTTCGGAAGAGATTCCTGCTGTCGCAGGAAGGTGAGAAATTTCATCTGCTAATGCAGAATTCTGTGCAGTATCGCAAACTCCTTGTCCTATCTCATTAGTTAGCTCAGTTCCTTGCGAAAGCTCTCCTTCCTTGGGGCTGACTTCTCTAGCATCAGCTTCTTCATTGTTTGCATAGCAGGTTTCAGCAGATTGTACTGTCTTGGTCGTGAGCTTGCATTCTGGAAAAAGACAGTTGATACATTCAGTCCTTAGCCTGAACTCCAAGCAAAGTGCGATGAGATGACATTGAACTCTTTTGGCCTGTGAAGTAACAAAAAAACAAAAAAAATGCCGGCACATCAACTTGAAGAGGCATAACAATCACCTGATAGTGCATCAGCTTGTTGACTTGTGTACAGGCTCTTTTTCAGCAGCACTGTTCCAGGAAAAACCATCAAGCTGATCATGTTAAGTGCCTCCTTTTCATCCTTTTCCACAATCTTGAAGCCAAAACCTTCAGTCCATGTCTGCACCAAATCTGGGATGGCAGCTATCACTAGTTTTTCCACTCCAAAAGACCCCAGCAGCTGGACAAATCACGTAGGAAGATTGATTATGCTTAACTATGCCCATGAAGAATTGTCACGGATCAATACGACACAAAAGCTCAAGACACTGCTACATAGTAATGATTTTACTACCATGACAAAGCAAAGTTATCTTTAGTTTATGTTTCGACCATTGCCACCACCAGTATAGTCATCTCATGGATGACGCCACACACACACACACAGAGGCATTCCTAAATAAGCAAATGTTCAGATAGAAGTAACCACTAGTTCGATCAGGTCTTCTGTGAAAAGTATAAAAATGAGATAAATATTAGGAAGAGATGCGTTTTAACAATTAGACTAGTTTAGCCATACAAGCTCATATTGAAGATATATTAATGTGGTTTTAAGGGTAAAATAAAAAGGAAGCACATGCTCCATGCGTCACTCTTCAAAGCTCCAATTCTCAATCATCAAAGGGAGGAAAAACCTCTGTTGATAATGATCTAACACACATACATGGAGCAATCTCTGCACTTATCTTTACATGGTTAAGGATTGAGATTCTTATTCTCATCAGGGCAGTCGCCTGAGTACTCCAAAAGAAACAAGTTTGTTTCAATAGTTAGCTCATTGCAGTAAATATTTCCATCAGTGTCTCTCAGGTCTAGACAATTACCACATTTATGGCACTAGCATTTCCTTCGGTTGATCAAGTGTCTAGTCATAGAGCAATATTAGAGCTTACCTTCTCTACAGCAATCATAAGGCGTCGACACATTCCCTGCCGCCTATATTTGCTACAAGTTGCAATTAAGGGCATCTCTGCAACTGCTATTCCATGAATCCTGCAAACCGAAAACATGATGAGTATGTACACCTAAAGTTGATCAGCCCAGAGATGATCTTATCCCATAATAGTTTCCAAAGTAACTCAGAATAAGATACGAATTTATGAATAAGGCCGTTTCAGGACTTCCACCATTTGTGTTAACATAGGTTCCTCAGGCAACCCTACCTTGTTTAAGACAAATGTAATAGAGAGACAACTGTCAAGAGTACTCCTGAAAGTTTAGATGGTGCACATTTTACATTTCTAAAGCACACAAAAACGAGTGGTGAACAGGGTTACGATCATTATCAGGAAAAACACCAGACAACATCAAACTCAGTTAGAAATTAGAGATTTTCGCTCATAAGCAAACTGTATATAGGAAGAATCACCAACGCATATAGTCGGTATTAATGACAAAAGATATTGTTCCCAAGAATAATCATATCTGGCAGCATCGCAAGATATTGAAAAGGATTCTTAATGCTCTAGGGTAAACAATTCAGGACATTGCCAGGTAAATGAAGAATTCAAACCTGACACATGCAACAGATATTAAAACGTCATCTTTCTCCAGGACCATGGTATAAAAGCCACGAAAGTTCAGCCTTGCAAAATCTGACCTAAATATCACCAAGAAAAGGAATGAGAATTAATTAGAAAGGTATGGAGCAAATACGGAGATACCTCATTGGGGTGGACAATGCCAAACTGAAGTTGCAAAACAAACAGGGGGAAGAAGAAAAACACGATGCATGACCAGAAGTCTCACAAAGTAAAGCCAGATAGTTGAAGACATTTGAGGTTTGCAAGTAAAAGAATAGAACTTACCCCCAATTATATAGAACATGGGGTATCATATCTATTCCTGTTCTTGGATCCAGCATGGAGACAAAACATTCCTCCATTATAGTCAGAGCAACAGCCAGTTTCGAGTTGCATTCTGCCTTAAGAGCAAACCCTTGGGCAGAACGAACCTTCTGGTCATCGTGAATGCATCTAAGCAGAGTCCAAGTGAACCCATCTTCAATATGGTTGATGAGACCAATACGAGAATGAAGCCCAGAGTAAACCTACCCACAGAGTTGACATGTGTATCAGTCAAAGCAAACAGAAATTGGAAGACAGAGCATTTTTAAATTCAGCAAATTAGGCAACCTCAAAAAATATAATAATGCAGCCAAATGGGCAAGTTAGCTTGTCTCTTTAAAGATAATATGGTCTTTTTTTGGTTCAAACAAAGTCGTGTTTGAAGGATAAGCCAAGTTCCAAAGAGGCACTAAATTGCAAAGAAAAGGACGATGGTAAAGAATATGCTAACAAAACATTGCATTCAATACCCAATAACATAACACTTGGAAGGAATGGTGATGCTTAGAATGCAATTCTTCGAGGGTTTAGAGGGTTCATGAAACATAGAGGCAGAATGCTGCAAAAGTTCGCTTTCATTGCTGAACTTGGTTCTGGAGGGAGATAGCTGATGAGGAAACAAGTTCTACAAGTTCCCTAAGTCATCATCTACATTTCATGAGTTCCATGATAACTGTCTTTCGTCCAATACAACGCTCGGTTCTCTCAGTACGTGCTTTTCTGGAAGCAATAACGGTTGGTCTGTCCAAAATTTGGCTAGATCAAACAACAAGCAGGGGCTCAAAAGCTGCAATAATTTTTTCCTCAAAATTTGCATATGC
The DNA here is from genome assembly GCA_031216235.1 of Syzygium jambos. NCBI lineage: Eukaryota > Viridiplantae > Streptophyta > Magnoliopsida > Myrtales > Myrtaceae > Syzygium > Syzygium jambos. The sequence goes on along the minus strand of CM062225.1, from coordinate 641,319 downwards.
TGATCCAACAAAACAAAATGAGCAGTTGCGTAGAAGCACACGCAGCAAGTAGAATATAGGGCTCGTTACCTCTTGACAGCCTTCACCACATAACCACCCATCAGTTATCTCCGGGTCTACATTCTTTTCCTTCATGCATGCCTCGTGATCTGTTCATACATCATCCTTATCAAATGAAGTGCTTAAATTAGACGTAAAAGTTGCCAGGAGAGGCGTTATGGATTGAATAAATATACCAGTCCACGATAAAATTTTTTTAAAAAAAGTAAATTAGACATTTATTATAATTGCTACATGGATCAATAATCAAATGAAAGATTCAAGCATATCTGAGTCTTCACAAAGACAAATGAAGAGAATGCTCAAACCAAACAACACCAATGAGGTATATCTCTGTCACCAGGAGACTATTTAGTGTAAGCACCAGACTTAATGCAAAAGACCGTACACAGTCGTTTGAAAATCATAAAACCACCAGCAGAATCTTGACCTAAATACTATTTAATGTAGCAGCCAAGTTCCTAAGGACGGACAGAACTGCATTTAAATGATTTTTCTTGAAAAATTAAAACAAAACCACCCCTGAAGACGATACTATTCTCTTTTCATATATAAACCAGTCCTGCTAGACAAGCCTACCTCCACAGACTAAGCTAATATGCCTATTTCACAATTGAACTGAATCTTTAAATCCTCCATCAATGTTCCAGTCGTTTCCAAAAAAACAAAAAAACAAGACATCTGATAACAATAGATTGTAATAATTAACTTACCAACAACTAATCAGTGACAAACCCCAGGACAGAATTCACATGATACTAAAGCTCATTCATCCAGTGTCAAACATTCAACAGCTATTCAATGGTTCTCAAGGAATGGCGGCTTTGGCTCGACATTTGAATCACTAAACCAGTCTAGGATTCTATGTATGTATAATATTTTCAGATCCAGGCACATCACGAAAACCATAACTAAGAGAGAAGAAATGTGTGTATTACATTTGTGTTCACACTGCAAACACTTCAGTGCATCATTAGAGCTTGCAGCCTTCTTGTCATCAACTAGGCATCCACATATTCGACATGTGCAGTTGGGACAATACCAATTGCCCTCAGGCAGGTCCTGCAATGGTAAATGAAAATGATGTGACTCAATTGACTTGGTACATCTCATCCCATAGGACACAAGATACACAACCTAATGAATATGTAGAGAAATAAACAGGCTAAATATTTTGAAACATGTTACAATATTATATTTAAACTCCTCGCCTCTATAGCCAGAACTTGCATGTAAACCCACTTTAATATGAGTAAAGTTCCTGATCCCGATAGATGTTTCCTTGGCCAAAAAAAGAGGATTTGTTATGAGGTTGTACACTTTTATGTCTTTCCATAGTTTTAAAGGGCATTACTTAAGGAAGCCAACCAAAGAAGCAAATGTGAAACAGACACATGACATACCTCTGTCAGCAAGCAAGCTTGATGGAAAGTAGAAGGACAGTTGTCACAGCAAATCAATTCACCCCCATCACCACAGATTCCACAAGAATCATCATTTGGATCATTGTTGTCAACTTGCACATTTGGCCTTCCACTTTTCCTCAACTTATATTCAGATGACCAGGCCTCAAGTACACACAAGGCAAATGGCTCACCGGATTCCATGAAAAGGTTCAAGCACGGACGATTCTTTTTGAACCCTGCATGAACCTTGAATTGAGAAACTGATAGCACCAGAGTACAGCACCTGCATATGATGCCATTCCAAGTAACCTGACCATCCTTCTTCACGGTATTGTCTTTAAGATCACGGTATTGGATAACATCATTAAGAGAAATTACTCCAGAATTTATCAACCATGACAACACAGTTCTAGCACCTAGCAAGGAACTCCCATCCATTAAGGGCTTGCCCCCCTTGCCGAAATTCCTTGGACGCAACTTGCATGCACCCTTCTGCTTCTTCAGCATCCTTCTAGCCCTTATTCCACGACACTTGGTTTTAGGCGTAGATTTGGAAGCACTTCCACTGACTTCTTGGTTTTTCATTATCGCTGAGACAAGCAGCTCATCATCTTCAATATCACACTTTCTTTTCTTTGATCTATTTTTCGAAGCATCACATTCTCGGCTACTCTTCTTATATTTCAGCTTTCTCTTCTCACTCTGGTACTTGGGAAGGCTGAAACACGAGGACTTGCAACTTCCTTTAAATCTTTCTTCTGTTGCCAAAAGATCCTGAACCTCATTCAACTCCGAGTGAGAGCTGTCTGTACCGATTCCTGGAGACTCAGCCTTGTTCGGCAAAGTCACGCCCATTATATCATCCTGGTCCAATGTTGTTGACTTTATTTCAGATATCTTCTTTGACTTCCTTCTTATTTTCTTTCTCAAACTAACATCTGCGGGAACATCAGCACAGTCCACTTCTTTGCCATGCCCAGACTGCTCGACAGCTTCGGAATTCAACACGATGGCTACACCTGGTTCATCTCTGTAAAGTGAACAAGGTGGATGACATTTAGATTTATCTTCCGAATAAACCAAATTATTTATATCAGACAAAGGTTCGCAAAATTGGCAAATATCTGGAAAACTAGAAGCAAAATACCTGGAACAATGACAAGGGAAAGCTGCTGGATTTATTCTTATCTTAATAGCATCTTGGTCCTTAAATGACTCTCCTTTATTTTCACAGGTCACCAATGATACATCTTCCAAAACCTGCTTATGTCTCTCCATGTCATGCTCAGAACCCTCTTCATTGCAACTCAAGCGATTCAACTTGCCATCCACACCCAGATGGAAGACTGTTCTCAATCCTTCAAGCGGAACACTTACATTTTCTGAATAAGCAGGACGATAATACAGGGTATGGCCAGATGAAGTGCCACCACCAGGACCAGGAGCTGGTAATGGTAGGGGATCCAGGTCGCGGATTTTGTTCCCCTGAGAGTAATCCGCAGTCGCATTGGCAGTTTGAATAAAAGGAGTGACGCCACTACTAGTGGTACAAAAGGACATCCCAGTCAAAAAAGTCCCAGGATTCCCATCAGTTCTTTGTATGCCATATCCTGAGGAACAGCCAGTGCGAGATAGCTTCGCAGAAGCAAAGCAGTTCCCATCAACATCCGTCACCTCACTTCCACAGGCCTGAGATAAATCACCAAGAAAACCAGAAATTTGGCTCGCAGAGAACAAGTCTCCACAGATATCATTTTTTTTTTTAGCCAAAGTAGCATTTCTTCTCCTGTTCATGTCGGTAAGCACACTTGGTCTTACTTTTACTACTTCACCTTTTCTTAGTATACCAATTTTCTTATCAAGGAACATTACTGCCACAAAGGGATCTAAGAGATTCCAGCGATGAGCCAATGAGCTAGACAATTCTGACTGATTTAGTTCTCTCTCAATACTCAACAACAACTTTGTCAAATCTGACAGGAACAAACTGAAATCATTCCATTCTTTACTCTCATCTTCCTGCACCAAAGCACATTGATTGGCCAGTAACATTTGTCCGCATGATATCCACGCTTTAGAGAATTCACGGAATGACCTCCCTGCAGGTGATCGAAATTTGTACTCCGTATAACGCCTACTAGGTCTTTGATGCATGGTGATAAGCCATCCCGCTGCCATAAGTAAGTGAAAAGCATGGTGCTGGAGAAGACGGCGAGGCTCCTTTGCAATGGAAGAACCATCAGACACACTAATTGGAGGAAATCCATAAGCAATTGGCCTTTCATCAGCATGCAGGGGACTAGACTTGTCAGCGGCATTGGCAGATGGGCTTACCGCAACTATTCTGTTTGCAATGCTCTCCTGTGAAGCAGGTGAAGCAATAGCTTTCTTTACAGCAAATTCCATACTACCATTACAATCTGAACCTGTAATTCTACAGTTTGAAGTACTAGTATTTCCCACACAAGCTTTGTTGTCCACTTGCATGAGCTCTTTTAGCACATAGGAATTGTATGCAACCCCCTTACTGGAAGATTCTGCCACGATGAATTTCTCTTGACCAGACATGCCAGAAAAATTCTTGTTAGAGCAGCATGATGAACTGAAACCTCTCTTCAAGTCTGGCACAGGACTAGCAAGCTGATCTGCTGGAAATTCAATCCCCTTTACGCAATATACTTGGTCATTCTTATCTGTGAAACTGGAAATCTTTCCAGGATCTTCGTCTACAACAAAAGATTTCTCGCAGAAAGTATTTTTAGAAGCACAAAGACTGGTCAGAGCAGAATTTTCACCATTAGAACAGACTGAGAGATCCATTTTTCTACTAGATTCAGACTCACAGTTATTAGGTTGAACAGATGGTGACATTTTCTTTCTGTCACCAGTGTAATTTCCATAAAGTACCTCTCTAAAAATACTTAGCTCATCATTTGATCCCTCAAAACCATCATCACAGGGGTCCTCCATGTTGATAGCCAGCAGAATGCCCGCAACATAGAAAAATTACAATTTGTCCCCAGCCTCTTCAGTCTCTTGCTCCATAATGATCATCATCATTTTGAAGTGGCAGAATGCAACCCCGAAGTTAAAATTTCACCTGGAACACCTCTCTTGGAACTTTCGTGAAGCAATAGTGCATCGGTAAAAATTATCCTCCATAAAGGACAACCATAAGTCTAGATCAGCAGAACTTGATAAAGAATCTGCGATATAAAACAAGAAAAAGCTAAAAGCTAAGATGCAGAGATAATTCAACAACATGGGAATAAAAGCGCGAGTAACTCAGCAACAAATTGCTTCTGTTGTCTTTGATAATTAATCCAACTTAAGCACTCACAAATTAAGAGCATTGTACTAACCAATCACAAATACTGCATACAATTAAAGCATGTGATACAGATCGGCAATGCTGAAACCGAACTTTCTTTTTAGTCCATGGAAACCATAAACAATGCCAATTGTGATGTTACTTTGCATCTGAAATTACAGTCCTGAATTCAGCATTTAATATGGTCCCATAGGCATGCATCTAGCATAGTTTAGATATATGGAACTGAACTTAACCAGTCTTATCTTGTCCCAACTAACTTGGCAGAAGAATAATACCCTCAGAACATGTTTCTACTTACCTAGTTGATCCATGTCCCAGGTAAAATTGGTCAAGAAAAGGAATGTAGAGTGAAGTATTGAAATTTAGAACAAAGAAAAACTCAGGAGTTGGTCTCCAGATGCTGGAAGTACCTATAGAATTGAGCTAATATCTACCAAAATGTTCGCAGAGGGTTTCCTAACTAATAGAATACTGTTCTTCTGAGGTGTTGCTCATCCCAATAACAACTATGTCATCTACTCTTTGCGATGATTTCTCAATCAAATGAGAAACTGGAGTCCGAGCTAGAAAGAGCATCCGCAGCAAATGGTAAAAAAAAGCACACACCTGCTGCTTTGAAAAGTTACTTCTTCTGTAAATGAAGATACAGCTGGAGTACTTCGAAAATGGGTAAATTACTCCATACAGTTAAATCAGTTTGCAAATCAAGGAAGAAGAGGAATCAACGGGGATCTCATACAGCCATATCTGCAATATCTATGGTTTCTATCTGAACCATTCCCATATTCATTAAGAGATATTGACTCTACCACTTAGCCTAATCTAACTTCCCATTATTGCCTTGGAAACCTAAGAGTGGTATTGTGGTTTTTATAGAGTCCCAATAGAGCAATCATTCACAGTGTAGTGTAACTTCCTTTTAAGGATTTCTATCTACAGTAAAAAATCATTTTTGTGCGAACATACGTCACCAGGAAAACATTTCCTTGAAATCATTATTGAGTAAAAACACGCCGCCAGGAAAACATTTCCTTGAAATGTTCATCTATTATCACATCAAGTCAATTTAGCTAAGAAACCGCTCGGAAAACAGGTTCTGTCCTGTGGTGACCGATAGAAACCCTATAGCACTATAATACGTGCACCACCTCAGCCAAATAAATAGGGTTTACATGTACGAATGTTGTAATTTTAACATATTTACCCAGACCTTTCTTTCTTTCAGACAAGTTAAAAATATGCAATCGCATAGATGATCTCACCACATTGGAATAACGAGTTCAAATCTATTTTAATGATAAACTCCTTTGGTTATTTAAGTAGGTAAAACCTGCTCGAATTACTTCATAGTGATGATTGTGTCTTCCTTATGCGTGATGGATAACCAAAGAAAATCTGTTTACTTGGAGTTCTATGTTAGGTGTTTCAAAGGAAAAGAGAAGACACAAAATCCACATCTGATTGAATGCCGACTTTGATCCAAAATCCCCATCTCAACCACCAGAGAACGGTCCCCCATAATCTCAACGAGTTTGTTTACATCCAAACAAGCAAAGTGCAAATGCATATAGAGAAAAAAAAACACCTCTTACGTGGCCCTTGCAATTCCAAGTACATGGAACACACCAGATATGTTTATTGGAAAAACAGAAGCTAAAAGACGAATCTCGAAGAAAATAGAGATAGTGTAAAGTGGATGTGCTAGGGTCAGCTCTGGCAGAATTACAAGATTGCAAATGTTTTTCCGCATCTCCATGACCATTCAAAGCTCAGTACTTGATTGTGAGCGCATTATATGGGATTTCATGCAGGAAATAATGGTGAGTGCCCCTGAATTGGCATAACTAATGAACAAAAAGGAGACGGATTATCCTTCCTAAACCGACAGAAACCTGCAGCAACCGGTAGCAAATACAGAGGAAAAAGGAGGTCGACCAGGCACTCCACGGTCTGCTAAATGGTCCAAGATTTAGGATCATTAAATCAAAGTGAGGATCTCCTGTCCTCATTTAGGCACATGCCCAAACATGCAATAATGCTCATAGATAACAGCTGAGGCTAGACATTCGCGCGATAATTCACCTAAGGCTCAAATCTTTGAATAACAACTCTCATGTATTGCTCTACAGCTGAATTTTCTGGGGGGCTGCATGATGTGTTATAGTCATGAGAGAGAGAGAGAGAGAGAGAGAGAGAGAGTCTGTTTGTCAGATAACTGGATAAGCCACCATTATCGTCAATCTCAGCATTACGTCTTGCTGAATTGCTCAGGTTGCAAAGGCTCGGCGACGAATTGTCGGGGGGAGAGAGAGAGAGAGAGAGAGAGAGGTGATAATCACGATCATTATCGCAAAGCAAAGATCAAGGGGCATCAGAGCCATGAGAGCGAGAAGCAACATGAGCAATACGTGAACGCGCATTACCACCAAATCAAGCCCATTCCGAGAAGAAATTCAAGTCATCTCCAGAACGATAAACACTCCCAGAAGCCAATTCTCGCTCGAATCCGCTGCCCCTCCAAACAGAACACACCAATTCCCAGCGTCTGGGCCATGGAAATGACAGGCGCCCGAGCACAGAGCACCCAGCTAAGACCACATTACCACCCTCGAAAAGGACGACAACCCAGATGAGATAAAGCAGGTACGAGCTCACCTCGGCAATGCAGCTCCTGATCCGCATGCACGACCGAGGGGACGGCGGCCGAATCTTGGGGCTAGGGTTTTGGCAAACGAAGGAGGCGAAGAAGGGAGGCGAATTTTTCTGGGAGGAGATGGAGAGAAGCCACCGAGGAGCGAGGGGGGTAGAGAAGGAGAGGAGAGAAGGTGGAGGGGGTTGGAAGGGGGAAGGAGGGGGTTTTGTTGTGTGCTGTGGCCTCGTTACTCCCTCGTCATCGCGACGTACACGAACCCCACTCTCGCAAAAAAGAGTGCTTTGGGAAACCCGAATCCTGCTCTCGTGTGCAACAGATGGCACTCACCTCTCTCTCTCTCTCTCTATACCCATGCCTTGCTACGCTCGCTTCATGCGTATGCCGATTGTACTTTCCCATCTCTCTCTCTCTCTGCTTGTCTCTTTGCGTTTTCCCTTTTCTTCCCTTTCTTCCCATGTTTTGAGATAAAAGCTCGTCGCACGGTACACCATGCTCGAAATCGTGAGCCCTGGTGTCAATGGGTGTCTCCACAAATTAAAAAGGACTTGCCCTTTTTTCCAGGTTAGCTCTCCCTCTCTCTCTTTCTCTCTCTTGGATGGGGATGGGGAAGGAAAGCCGAGAAGGTGGGTGTGAGTGACCGACCGCTGGCTTCGCGGTTTTTCATGGAGATCGGTTTCGCTCGCTCGCATCTCTTTAAGGGGAGAACATGGGATTCTCGTTGCGGTCCCAAGTTCGAGAGTTAGAAACGAAACGGAGGTGGCGTTTGAGTTGAATTCCGCCTTTCGTTTGCTTCCCGAGCAGCAGCCTGGTCGCTCTTCGCAATTCCTCTGCATGCGATCGTGACCGAATGGGATCGGGCTGCTTGAAGATGGGTTTGAAGTGTTGGACTTTTCGCTATCTTGTTGCTGTTATTACGACATGCATTTTGGCCACGCTCGGATTTGGGATTTGGGTTGGCTTGTGTTGAGATTTGTGTTGGTTATGCATGCGCCATGGTTTACGTGACGGCGATGGTAGGTATTTGTTCGAAAAGGGGAAGGTGTTCATTGGCATGCCGTTGGAATCGAACCTTTTTTTTTTTTTTTGGGTCCAACCGGGTACAATTTCGTTCGTTCGTTCATTCAAAGTGGTACTAAACAAGTGTTGAAGACAAGAGTCGAGGCATAATAAAACCCAAAGGTGTTGGGGTGGCTTAGATAGCCAATTACATGAGAGTATCCTTTTCCGATTGGCCTTTGTGGTCCAATCTGCAACTTGGTTGGCCGTTGGAATCAAACTTGATTAATCGCTTTGTTGCTCGACATAGAAAGGCTGTCGTTATGCGAGAATCTATCTAACCGGTACCCTTCTCTCTCCAAGATTCGGCGGCGGATATTCGATGAGAATGTCTCTGAGAATGCGCTTTTAGCAACTAATTGATGATGTCCGGAAAAGAAAACTTATATACATGCTGTAAACTCGATCTTTGACCTATTTAAGAATTCAACCGCAACCGTCAAGCACACGTGTACCGTCAATTTTGTGACCATGAACATTGGCGTACATTAAATGCATAGCGAAATGATGGAATGTTGTGATTGATAATCTAGAAATTTGAAATTAATTTTCCTACCTCTAAAATTTCTTGAGTTATATAGATTAAATCTTACAATTTTTTTTTTATTTTTTAACTTAAGTTGATTGCGGTTATTATATCAAAATCTTTAAAGACCTCCTGCTCTTCTTCAACCTTCCGCGCGGGGAGGATCCTCTCCTCCCTCTTTTGTTGATTTGATTTGCGTTTTTCTTTCTTTTCTTATTTTTTCTTCTCTCCCGATCGAGTTTTGGATTTGGGAGCTTTTCTCTCCTAATCAAAATCTGGGAGTTTAATAACGTTTTCAGTGATTCGATACCCTACACTTTGTCCATATACAGGTCTTTTGTCTCCAGCTCCAATGGTGATCACATGAGCTCTTACTTCTTGCCGAACGACAATGTTAGATCTCTATTTGTTCAACCTGTGTTCGGTTGTCTCCGAATGGTGTTGGTGTAGAAGAAGCCGAACTAAGGCGCGCACTGCCAACTGGCAACGTCGTGGATGTTGGAGAAATAATTTTCGGAGTGTGCTCATCACTTACGAAGATACGAAATTCAGTAATCAGAAGCCAATAATTTTGCTTAATATATCCGTTTTTATGAAGTGAGAGTGTGCTTAGGGTTTTTCGCTATCTTGTTGCTGTTATTTCATGCATTTTCTTCACACTTAGGATTTGGGTTGCTTGTGTTAGATTTATGTAAGTTATACATGTGCAATTGTTTACGTGAAGTTGATGGTAGGTATTTGTTCGAAAAAAGGAAAGTATTTGTCGACATCGTCTGAATCAAACTTAAATAACCGCTTTCTTACTTAACATTGAAAAGATTGTCGTTATGTTATGTGAGAATGTATGTAACCGATATCCTTCTCTCTTGAAGATTTGACGGCGGCTATCTGATGAAAATGTTTATATGAGAATGCAATTTTAGCAACTAATTGACAATGTCCAGAAAAGATAACTTTTGTTGCCGGGCATAGATGTTATAAACTCGATATTTGACCTTTTCTAGCAAAAAAAAAAAAACTCGATCTTTGACCCACGTGCTCTTTCCTTTTCGGGATCGTGATGATTGTCGTGAATTTAATACTTAGCAAAAATGGAGTGCTGCAATTCACAATATAAAAAGCGAAAATAATTTCCTAACCGAATTTTGTCGAGATAGAGATAAGACCTTGCAAGTTATAACCTTTTAACATAAAAAAAAAAACCCTAGCCGCTTTCTCTTCTTATCCATCTTCTCAACTTGAATTGAGATTTTATCTCCTCATCTGACGTGGAAGTATTTTATTATTTTTATCTTGTTCCTATTTTTCTTCCTCGCTGTTGATGCTTTTTTTGCTTGTTGAGTTTATCTTCCGCTTCCATAAGTAAGAGTCAACCCGATGATTCAAATCCTCAAATCTAAGAGATTCAACGGAATTGAAGAGTAATACGGTGAGTTCATACCCCGCTGAAACCAGTTATACATCTTCTCCGAGTTTCGGAAGCTCTCAGCTCCTGATCTAAATGTAGATTTGAGGACTCTTCTTTCCCGATCTAGATTTAGATTTAGGAGTTCCTTATAGACATTTCCGTGATTTGGGGGTTTATTTAATATATTTTTGGTGCCTTCGTACGGTGACGGTATTGAGAACGTTGAATCTAAGTATACGTCGTTCACTGGACAAGCTGTAACTATTGGAGGAGATTATGATATGTGCTCGTAACTTGTGATATGAGATTTAGTAGTCGGCCGCCATTCGTTCTATTTCAATGTCGAGATAGTTTTGTTCTTGTAGGTTGATAGTGTGCTTATCATTGCAATTTGTATTGTACTATTCTCCTTTACCGTTTGGAATTTGTTTTGTTTTGAACCTCTCACGTATCATCTTGAGATCTTTAGAGATGAACAAATTATTAACTTTCAACATAAAAAAAAAACTTAAGTTGACTAACCATTGCTTCCAATTTTCATAACACGGATTAAAGGTATCTCTAATTCCATATGGAATTCTATTTGTCTTGCTTTTGATAGGAGGAAGCGGTGAGAATGAGTGACCAGCCTTAGTGATTCTGGAATTTTATTATACGAGTTTCATATTCGTGCCATAATGCTCGATTTAAACTATACATATTACTTATTTGAGCGGGTTGGTTATCGCCATGCCCACTAGACCAATCACTGTGACGGTCTATTTGTCTTGCTAATTGGCATACAATTGTTGAAAAAAAAACAATAAATTACATGAAATTTTTTGAAATTCGATGAATCAATGACACTATGACCTATTTTACCAACAAAAAACAATAAATGCACAATTATATGAAAAATTTTGAAATTCGATGAATCAATGACACTATGACCTATTTGACCAAAGATTATAATTGGTTAAATTACACAAATGGACCTTAAACTTAGATCCGATGTGCATTTATGGTTGTTCAACGTGATCCTAAACTTTACCCCAATACGCAATGTCGAACCCTAAACTTTTAATTTATTTAATGTGATTCCTGAACTTATGATAAATGTTTAATCTAGTCCATGGACTAATATATTTTTGGATTCAATCCAATCTCTGGATTATATATTTCATGAACTAAATTGAATAAATCAAAAGTTTAGAGATCATATTGCGCATTGAGCCTAAATTCAAGGAAAACATTCGTATTATTTTCCCATTATAAATAATATAAGTGTAAATTATAATATCACACTTACCACTCATCTGGGTTTTGACTTACTTTTACCCACGTTGTCACGGGACTTGGGATTTCTCTTGGGCTATAAAACACAAAGAACAAATCGACATGCTAAAATACCGGCCTATAAAAAAGAACGTGCGCATCTTTTGGATCGGGCCAAATAGCCCGGCCCATGTATCGCCACAAGTGCATCAGGCCCATCATCCAGCCCAGCCCAAATTAGCCCAGCCCATTAAATCATGTACTGCATTGTCCCACCCCAGAGAAAAAAACTCTGGTGTCCGAGAAAATATTGAGCGCCTATTGTGATTCCACAGTGGAATCATTGCAACCCTGAGGTCACGACACGTGTCTTATCACGCCTCGACCCGGAATCGCTTTCGATACTAATTGATCGATCATGACCCGACCGAGCCCGTGACTTGTGGGAACGAGTTAGTATGTCCTGTTCATTTTATTCAACGCGCAAGGCGAAGCAATTCTAAATGAAACATCACAAGACAACATGAGCAAACCATCGCATGTTGTATTCACATAGCTCGTGTTTATTTAATAAGCCTGTTCTTCAGGCCCTTGCAAACAACACACATATTTTTATATGCCTATTACAAAGGCTATAGACAAGTAAAAATTTGGCTTAGGTGATCCTACTCCCACTACTATAGCTCCTCGCTATTTGTACTCCGTTCACTAGCACGTCTCTTCCCTCATCTTGTCCGTTCAGCCATCCTACACTCCACTCGTGAAGCTCCCTAGAACTGGCCCGCCATTTTTGCTAAAGGGCCCGTTGAACCTACGTAGGGGTCCAACTAGATCTCCATTCGACCAGCGGTACCACGCCACGTAAGTGTGGGGAACCAAGTCCTCAAGGCCCTCGTCCACCATGACATGGGTCATAACCCAGTAGAAGACACGGCGTTCACGGGTGTTAATCACTTTGAGCACCTCAACTTGCATCTCCACGGGGGTGCTGAACCAAATCGAGGGTGATGCCATTCTATGAATCTGAAAAGGGCAACAATAAGGAATGAGTCGAAGAGCCCCAATAAGCGAACTCACTAATATCAAGCGAGGATGAAAGGATTGCCGTTAACATGAGTCGACTCTTACCATGTCGGCATCGATGGCAAATCAATAGCAAAGCACATGTCAAAAATTAACAAGAGAACATCAAACATGACTATTACACGTGAGTTTCACTAGCCAAGTTCCAGTTTTTGTCATAAGATATTATTGTGAACATCCAATACACAACACAAGCAAGTCATGGAAAGAACCATTCACAACCACCAAATAATCGAACACGGTCCAAGCAAATCGCGTCCCAACGTATTTCATCTTCCTTTCCTGATATTAAGAAATTCACTTACTCAATACAATAAAACTAGAACACATGAGAAACGAAGAAAGTGAGAGATTTGTGGCTTGAGCATGTGAACAAAGTGGGGCCTTGAGCGTGGACTTCTCAATGGCTGAACAAGAGGGAAAATGAGATGGTCAGTGAGGCTCTAGGTGTGAAAACAAGGGGAGAGGTGGCGGTTGGTGTGTGGCCTCCTAATCCAAGTGGGACCTCTCATATTTATAGTGGTCCACACTCAAATTATTCATGGAGAAAAGACATGATAAGATTACTCCTAAAGTCTAATGCCATCATTATTTTGATATTAAGAATCTTGATTATTAATGAAGAAAAGCTAAAAGCCAAAAGTCATAATGAGATGATCTTGAAAATCTTGGCTATTAATTGGCTTTTTTTCTTTCTCTCTTTCTTTCCCTTCTCTCTCTCGGCTTCTTCTTGGCCGACCTCTTCCCTTTTGTTTCTTGTCCATTATTGGTGACAATGAGTCACCATGCCCTCAAATATGAAGGTGGACAACTCAGCTGGTGAGCAATAATGGTGGGTACACCTAAGCATGGTTTAATTATTGTGGCTTGATCAAGAAGATTGGGCCTTTGACTTGGTCAATTCATTTTCTAGTTTTTCCCGTCTCCTTAGGCGTGTGGCCTTATCTTGGTCCTCTACAAGTGCTAATTTTTTGCACGATTAGTTCGGATCAATTGGTTTACACGATATTGGCTAAGTAATACCTAACTTGTAACTCCGCATCATATCCATTTATCATATTGAAGGCTGTAGGCAAAACTATACCCATTTTTTATATAATGACTGGGAGCGATTTTGTTTGATTAAGCTTCTTTTAATTGAATCAATTCTACCATCACTACCTTTCATTTTGGGCCACGATATTAGATTACGCGGTGCCGCAAAAATCGAATCTCATTTAAAAAATATTAGATCATGAGCTTTCCGTTGAAACAATAATCAAGTGAATTGGGAAACGAATGAAAAGTCATCAACTATTGAATTTGATCATTTTTTTTTCATAACCTTATAAAACAAGGCATATGTGTAGACCTTTTGACGAAAATATAAAACGTACGTCCTTAAAGTCTACTAACTTTGATCATGCCTTTTTTTTTTATTTCGAATGTTTAAGTAATCGTTTTTGCTTTAACCACGATTTTTTTTGGTCGAAGCTTTAACCACGAATTTAAAGGTACTTAATTTGCCCACTAGGTCGAGGAATCTCTAGCAGATTCCAAAAACCCTTTCCCCGTCACAAATAGCTTTCTCCTCCCCTTTTAGGGCGCCCATCACCAGTCGCAGAGCGGTGGTGGTGCCGCGGTTCGGCGGCTCGGAGGTTTTGGAGCTCAGAAATGTCGAGGTGCCGTATGTTAGGGATTATGACATCCTCGTTCGCGCTCGAGCTATTTCCATAAATCTGATTGATATTACAGTGAGTTCCTGAGCTGCTTATTTTTTTATTTATTGAAGTTTGATTTTGCTTTCGTCCAAAGGTCATATGCAAATTCGAACTAGGATGTGAACTCTGCATGCGCTTAGCTTGTTAGCCATTAAATTGATTGCACAGGATCAGTGACTTGAGCCTTGACATGTTTTGGAATCATTTCCACGGTGTATAGTTGTTGTGTTACAATCATAACTCGTTCTGTTTGCAGACTCATTATGTCATCCTTCCTCATCAATTCTACCATTACTGCCTTTCATTTTGGGCCACAATATTAGATTATGCGGCGTCGCAAAAACCGAATCTCATTTAAAAAAATATTGGATCATGAGCTTTCCGTCGAAACAATAATTGAGCGAATTGGGAAACGAACGAAATTTCATCAACTATCGAATTTGATCATTTTTTTTCATAACCTTATAAAACAAGGCATATGTGTAGACCTTTTGACGAAAATATAAACCGTACGTCGTTAAAGTCTTAAAGTCTGCTAACTTTGATCATGCCTTTTTTTTACGAATGTTTAAGTAATCGTTTTTGCTTTAACCACGATTTTTTTTTGGTCGAAGCTTTAACCACGAATTTAAATGTACTTAATTTGCCCACTAGGTCGAGGAAGTTTGGAAAAAAGTCTCGTCCCACTATTTTTGCAGCTAATTAATTTCGATTTATGTCCTTCCAAGACCCGATCAGGAGACCTCTTTCCATCCAATTTGCCCACAAATTATGAAATCCCAAAACCCAAGAACCGAATTAATTAACGTAATATTGAAAATCTCAACCTTTATCTAACCAAATCCTAACTAGGGGTGTGCATGGTCTGGGTGGGCGGTTCCCACTCCGGAACCATGGACCGCCTGCTACAGGACCGGTTCCAAAAATTGGAACCGAGAACCGCCCGTTGGTTCCATGGATCCGCTCGAGGACCCGACCGCCGGTCCGGTCCGGTTCTTGGGCGGGTCCATGGAACCGGTCTCAAGTTGAACTACCAGTTAAACTACCATGTGCTAGTAGCACTCCACGTGCACATCGGTGACAAACCACCCTTTTTCTACTTTGCACCAGGTATGTAAATGTAGGAATTTCCTTCTTTTTTCATCCCTTAAAAGACCATATCCAAAAGTAAAATCACAGATAAATAGCCCAGAACATGAATTTACATGCTTTCTGACCAGCACACCAGCATTAGAATTGACGAGCCCACATGTGTATATTGACAACTATCCCGTTATGTAATTGGCAATTTAGGAGTTAAGCATAATGCAATAGTTGAGAAAATGCCGATGTCTAATAACTGTATAAAAATGGAGTTCGCAATTTCATCTTTCGGTGATAAAACATTTCCTCTCGCCGAAATTCTTTGCTGAATCTGCAATGGAATCAAAGTGTTAAATGAAAGATCAGACTAGAGTTTTAAAGATAATGCTGGCATAAGATTGTGAAATTAAGGTCATAAAGGAAAAACCTCTCCCAAATAACTATCAACTGAACCATCAGTTATGGATGCATCAACAATAAAATCATCAGTTATGGAAATACCTCTTGTAAGAACCATATTTGTAAAACAAGGAGATTATGCAAGGCAAAAGAATTACAAGTACTGCATTATTGAAATGATGGCACCATATTGTTCATCAATTTTTGCTAAAAAAATAACAGAAGTTGAAATTGTTCAACTGTAAAAGAACAGCACTCACCTCATCATATTTCTCATTTCCTTTTCAGCCTATGTTTTTACCATTTTCCTTAGATTATGCTTTCAAATTTACACTCTATGTAGAGTTAATCTCCGCATTAACATGATCCATATCTAACAAAAAAGAAAGATATTAAATAAATCATTCACTCATTATATATACGAAAGAATTACAAGATGAAAAGATATGGACTTACCCAACTCAAACTTTTCTGCATTCTTGATGCACTCTTCAATATTAATTGGCTCAAGAACCGCTCTCAACCAATCTTGAGTGCAAATCAAAGCTTCTACGACATCAGGAGTTAAAGAACTTCGAAAGCCATCAAGAACACGACCAGAAGTACTGAAAGTCAACTTTGAAGCAACGGTAGTTACAGGAATAGATAAAATATCTCGAGCCATCAAAGATAGGATTTTAAACTTTCGGCTGACATTGCTCAACCACATCAAAATGTCAAGATCACGACCCTCTTCAAGTTCAGCTTTAAGATACCGATCGAGCTCAGATAAAGAGCCCTCGGACTTTTTTTTCTCCTCGATAAGAAAGGCTTCATAGGACGGCTCTTGCACATAGAAATGCAAACCGCAATCTACCCCTTGATTTCCCTCGTCGTAATGAGGATCACAACTACTACCAGTACTAGTAGAACTCACAAGTTCATTTCCCCAATTTTTGTCATAAGAACCAAGAGAAGCTTTCTTGTAAAATTCAAACAAATGTTCTAGAGAAAACTTAACTGTATCAAATATCTCATCAGCTTTCGCACTATTATCATAAATGAGTCTACAACAATATCTCACATAATTCATCTTTTTTCTAGGATCCAATGTCACCGCAATCAACACCATTAAATTTACTCTTTCAAAACTCCCATAATATTTATCAAACTTGTCTTTCATTTTCGCACCCATAACTCTCACCCTAGAATCCAAAGCCTTCGCCGTTTCTTTCAGATAATTATACAAAGAAGCTATCCCCTCAAAATAGTCACTTGAAGTGACATACAAAGTCCCAAACATCTTGTTGGTGGCATCATAAAACCTCTTCAAAAATTGGGAAAGAATAATGGCATTTTCCCAATCAACACTATTTGGAGTGTCGGAGTTAAGCTCAATTGAGAAAGAAATATCCTCTTCATCCATCCTTTCAAAAGCTTTTCTAAGCTTTATAGCAGTATCTAGCATTAGATAAGTGGAGTTCCACCTAGTGAAGACATCAAGACAAACTGAACCTTATAAGTAATCCTTGAACTCTCAATGCAATCTTTAAATGTTTTAGCTATCATGGGGAACTTCTCACATACCTAACCACGTTTCGGATACGTGCAATAGAGTCACGTACCTCAGCCAAGCCATCCCTCACAATCAAGTTTAGTATATGAGCCGTGCACCTCATGTGTAGAACTTCGCCATCTAAGATCAATAGCCTATCTCTTGAAAATTTTTCTTTCAAATAACCAATAGCAACATCATTCGAACTAGCATTATCCACAGTGATTGTGGACACTTTTTTTTCTATTCCCCACTCATAGAGGCATTTCTCAATCATTTTCCCAATATCTCTACCCTTATGACTAGGCATCACTACAAAATTGATGATTCTTTTGTGCAATTTTCAGTTTTCATCAATAAAGTGTGCAGTGAGACATAAGTAGTTCAAATTCTGAATGAAACTCCATGTATGAGTCGTAAGTGCGATCCTAGAATTAAGCTTACGAAAGGAAGCCTTCAAACTTTTTTTTTCACAAAAATACAACTTCATGCAATTCCTAGCCACCGTAAATCGCGACATATGCTTGAAGAGAGGTTGTAATTGATTGATATAATCACGAAATCCGACACGCTCAACCAATGAAAATGGTTATTCATCAATTATAATCATTCGAACAAGCATTTGCCTACATTTCTCTTCATCAAACTTCCATTTCGTTAAAACACTAGCACTCCCAGTACTAGTATTTCCCCTTGTCATTTGAGTCCCATCTACTCTATGTGAAGCAAACAATTTTTGCTTCTTATCAATATTGCGAGGATATTTACCGCACTTTCTCAAGTGTTTCAACATATTTGAAGTACCATTCTCAACGCTGTATGAATACTTTGCCCCACAATAATTGCAAAAAACTTGAAGTTTCCTATTCACGTCAGTCGTGCCTGTACGAAAATGAAGCCAGGCCATTGATTTTCGCTTACTAGGAGGAGGAAAAGAACCAGATACCTTATTTGTGTTAGATGCCTCTTCCAAATCATCTTCACCGTCTCCATGTTATGGTGATTTTGATTCCATTATCGGCGTTATCGCATCATAAGAGTTCTCCAGTTCCATCGACATATTAGTAGATCATCTGCTCAAATCAAGCAACGCGTCATCAGATAAAAGTTTTAGACAAAGAATAACAAATAGAGATCAAATTATTTGACACCATGCCTACAGAGTCTACAGACTATGTACTTGTAAGGGGTCATATTCATCCCATCTCTCATGGCAGAATGCAACATTCTACTGAAGCATAATAAGCGCTCTTCACAGTTAATCAACCATGCTAATAGAGATTACATTAGGAACAGCAGTTGGAACCCAAGACACATGAAGAATCAACAGAAACCTCCAAGATTCAAATAAGGTAATAATAGATTGACACTTCGAGATGAGGCCTACGGCAAAGGATGTGCAGCTACAAAGAAACACAGTCAGCGCATATACTTAAATATGCTTAGGTTGAACCTCTAAGAATCGGAGCTCCTCGGCATTCCCCAAAAAAGCATTTGTAGGATGTCGATCTCCTGTTAGATATGCATTAAGCGACACAGCCTCCACACATAAAACTCCGGCAGTAAAAGAAAGGCTCCGTTCAACAGAAAAATCAGCGTCTGCTATTAATGTAGGCATTGAGCTAGCAAAATTGTGTCGGATGAATGTGTCTAATCAGGTAAAATGTTGAGATAAACAGAAATAGAATGACAACATGTTAAGTTATAGTAGCTAAAAAACATGCTCCGTCAATGCCAAAGGAGAAGAGTAAGAACGGTCAATATTAAAAAGGCAGCTCATGTTGTCGTCACATCATCATGCAAACAACTTAAGAGACAAAGGGATTTAGTGAGTAGATTAAAAATTAGGGATTCAAACTTACAACAATTAGCCAATTGAGGCGACTGAGAGGGCGCGGCCGTGTGGGAGTCCACAGTCAAGGCCGTGAGTTGAGGCCGAGATGGAGCGCCGTGAATAGAGCATCAGAGACGGAGTGTCGTGAACGGAGCGTCCGAGATAGAGCGTTGAGAACGGAGCGTCGGAGACGGAGACGATGCGAACGAGATGGTGAGAGCTTGAGACGAGAGAGTATTGATCGAGAAGAGTGAGAGAGTGAGGCCGTGAGTCGAGGCTGAGATGGAGCGTCGGAGTGGAGACAGTGAGAGTGAGAGAGTGTTTCTCTGTTGATGAAGATTCCAGAAGTGCGACTGTGCGAGAGTGAGGGGAGGGTATTGAGCATTTAGTGATTTACGGTTTCTATTTTTTTGTAATTAAAATTTAAATAAATAGATAATATATTATAATATTACCGGTCCGGTCCGGTCTGGGTGGGCGGGTGGGTGGGTCTGCACCTGGAACCGGGAACCGGAGCGATTCCCTTAGGAACCACCGGTTCCGGGCCGGTCCGGTCCGGTTCCGGGCGGTTCCTGATTTTTTTGCACACCCCTAATCCTAACAATTCATGTTAGATAGAAACAAATGATAATCACGATTTGAAAATATTGAAAATATAGTCGAAAGAAAAAAAAGAACTTATGGCTCAAGTTTTTTTCTTTTTTTTTTCTTTTCTTCTACGACGAGGGCAGCCCTCGCCTGAGTCAGGCGAGGCTACCCTCACCTGACGCTGGCGAGGGTTGCCCTCGCTTGGGCAGGTGAGGGCTACCCTCGCTGGAGAAGAAAAGAAAAAAAACAGAAAAAAACAGAAAAAGGAAAAAGACGAAAATGCCCTTGGGCCAAAGTATTATGAGGTAAACGTGTCACAAGTGACATAGTTTGGAGTATATCATATCACAAAAAAAAGTTCAGGATAAATTTGTCACAAGTGACATAGCTAAAGATTTTTTGTGTCACACAAAAAAAATTCAGGGTAAATTTATCACAAGTGACATAATTTAAGATATTTTGTGATATTTTCCCTAATATTTATTGTTAATGGTTTCTATAGATCTCATGGAACCAATTTGAGTCAGGTACAACTTGCTTTTTTTATTCAACACTTATTTGAGACATTTCTCTTGGCATTTGTTTAGTAAAATGTAAATAAATTGATTATTCCTTTGTGCAGGGGTCATCAAACTCTTTTCAGCATCCTAGGGTGAATGAGTTGAATAATTCTGCAGGAACACATATCAATTGGCCGAAATAACACATAATTCTGTCTTTCTCTAGGAGGAGGAGGAACTCTCTCTCTCTCTCTTTTCTTTGCAGGCTTGAATTTATAGCTCGCCGTGGATGAGCTCGACTTAAATTCCTGCCACTTCTCGTAAAGAAGAGGTAAAAGAGCTTGACCTTGATATTTGAAGCAGTTACCCTCGGGTTGGTAATAGGGGCCATCTAGATTATTAATGTTACTAGAGCTGTTATTGTGATTGTGATATTTTCCTTTCTGGGAACAAACTTCACTTCGTTGTAGACATTTGGATAATTTGTCCTTGCCATTAACTCTGAATGTTTGAAACTTTTCCATGGCTAATTGAAGAGAGGCTTCTCTTTGGACATGGAATCTCCATCTCCATTATCATTGGACAGTATGCAGTTGTAGATTTACTTTTGTTAATTTATATGTAATTGTAAGACACTGTTCTGTGGCTGGAGTTCCAAGGTGTGAGAAAGCAACTAAAAGTATAAGTTTGTAAATCTTAAAGCCTTCTGAGAAATTTTGGTATTTGGTCTTTTTTAGACTTGGCATGTACGGACACCAAGGCCTATTGCATCATGGATTGCTGCAAACACCCATCTGTTTATTGGTCAGGTAATAGATTGTAAGTTTCATTTAAGATCGTGATGTCTCTTTTCCTCTGGTATATTTTCATTCACAACATTTCAAATTCATGGGGGCAGAGCAAGTAAGACTTATGTGCTGATGTTGGATTTTTGTTCTGCTTGCTTATGTGGAGGGAGGAGGGGATGAATGAAAGTTGCTTCCTTTATCAGCGAAATAGAGCTAAACTAAATTTTTTTTTCTGATTTGTTTGTAAATTTTGAAATACTCAACTTTCTGAAGTTGATTGCAAATATCCGTTGTTTCTATCTGCTGGAGTTCAAGTGTAGTCATCTGCTTACAATGTTTTTTAACTCTGTCAGAACTGGAAAGTGGTGGCCATTAAACCAAATGACTGGATGATGTTGCAAAGAGTTGAGATGAGTAACATTAAGCTCTCATTATTGCAGCACTCACTATTAAATGCAATTCAATCACAAGTCCCTCTCTGTTTATAGTTGCTAATCGCAATGGGCATTGGATACCTCCTCAGGGATGACTCATTCATGAGTTTTCTGGACAATTAGAAAGAGAAAGATAGAGAGAGAGAGAGAGGAGAGAGAGAGAGGGGGGTGGGGAGGGAGAGGGAGAGAGTTCATATTTGGCCAAGTAATCTTCTATGTTCGTTAAATTTTCTTCTATAAGGGAGCGCTTTGTTAATGAGCACTATGTTTCGGCCTTGTACTTTTCTTCCTTCAGGCTTGATGTATACTTACGCGAATATATGTTGAAGAGAAATTGTATGCTTCTGCTAAAGCTTTTCTGATGGAAGGGAAAGTTGCCAATGACCCCGGTAGGCAATTCTTTTTTCTTTGAAGTCTAATTTGTGTATTTTAGTCCGTGAAGATGGTGATATATGATCTTGCAAAATCATGGTCTACTTGTGCTAATTACTTAGCTTTTTAAATGTGTAGCTATTGATGCACCGAGAGGGTTATTTCTCTTTGAGTGGTGGTCTGTCTTCTGGGACATTTTCATTGCAAGGACAAATGCGAAACATTCTGATGTTTTTTTTTTTGGTAAAGTGAAACATTCTGATGTTGCTGCGGCTTACATTGAGGTTTTTTTTTGGTCCATCGATCCTGCACCATTTTCTGCTCATCCATGAGACGGTATTCCCTGAACATGCAGAAATTTTGAGTATATAATTGTTCAGTTTGAGAAATTCATGTACATCAATCAAAGGGTAGGGAGCAACAACAGCTTCAGATGCAGCAATTACAACTTTTGCAGTAGAGAAATGCATAGCTAGAGCCCACTCTTGGTGGTTCATAAACATTGTAAACTCTGAAGGAGTGATGGGGCAGCCATCACCAAGATTGTCAAGGGTAAAGAGGACTTGCGTACCTTTGTACTTGAACCTAATATTTTCTCTCCTAATATTGCTAAATTAAACAGCTAACTTTTTTTAATCTTTTATTTACTCAGCCTGTTGATTCAAGTTAATCCAGTGAACACGTCATTATCTTTGCAGCAAACGCCACCACAACCTGCCCTCGTTACCTTATGAACTCTGACGCAATGCATCATCTTTTTTGTTCATCCTTTTTTTCAATTAGTTTGGTTGTAACATGTTGATTCTTGAAATACTTTATAATTCTCCAGTTATGCAATCAATGGAGCTTGCAGGATGTCAAAAGTGAATGAGCAAAATAAAATATATCTTGTGATTCTGAGCTCGTTAATTTCTTAACTTTCTAGGGACTTGATGTACTTTTTGACTATTCACTGTGCTCTCTCCTCCATCACTTTATGTAATTTTCTAATTTCAGGTGCAATGTGTTTCATGCTTTTGTTTTCCTCTCTCTCTCACTCTTTGCTTCCAACATCTTATTTCTCGTTTAGACTGGACTTTTCTACAGCTTTGAAACAACTGCACGTCATGATAATTTTTTGGGTAACAATCAAAAGTAGGGTCTATAATCTTTGACAAAGGTTCATTTGGACAACATGTCCATTGTTGATTGGGAAAAGGGTGGTTCATTCAGGTTCTTGAGCAATTTTCTTATCCAGTGAGTAACTTTGCGCTCAAACAATTTTTGGAAAAAGTTCCTAAAATTATTAGTTGTTCTAATTATTTATCCGTCCTTAACACCGCGATGGCAACTCACGTCCTGGACAGTTACATGTCCAACGATCCTGTGGAGGATGCTTGCACGTCCAATCACTGTGTAGAGAGGAAGAAAGTTCACAAAAAGATAATGCCATTGTCCATTAGAGCCAGCACAACACAATGTTTGAACCATCAACTTTCTTTGGACAAGTAGTCCAAAAAAAATAACAAATAATAGACAAACAAAAAGTAGCAAGACATTTAAATGGTACACAATATGCCTCAATCCATTCACATCAGTGTTCTTGAATTTATCCTTCAAATGCTCAAGTAAATACTTAACATTTCTCATGTCATCTTCACGTATTGCAAGCGGAGCCTTTGTGATAGAATAAGGCACATCGATTGTAGGCAAACACCAAGAAAACAAATCACACGTTTTATCCTCACAGTTGCAGTAGAGCTTTTGTTTATTTCTTGAATATTCCGATATACTCATGGCAACACGTTTACCACGCTTACCACACTTTAATTTTTAAGGGTCAATTCACTCCAAGTACTATAATTCAAATTGGATGAATACATCATATACCTGCAAGATAACAATTTTATTTTTCATCCGATTGTTAAGATGAAAATACTAGTGAAAATAAAGTACGACTACAATTTCTTTCAATTAAAAAAGTAATGCTCCCCAAGAGATAAGTCTAGCCACAATACTCCAATACCATATGTCAAGACAAGATGAGTTCCCTCTCCAACAAGAGACCTCAAATGGGAATCTAATTTAGCTACACAGCAGAGCGAAGACAGGAGCCACAAAACTGTCAAAACAGATGAATTAAAACTTTTTTTTTCTTCAACTAGAACAATACAACTTACCCGAGGAGAATATGAAGTTGATTAGCGATGTGCTGCTCATTTACTGATTTCCAGGCAGGAAGTGATTTGACTTTCCTAATATCTCCACTAATACGGATGTCCTTCCATTAGAAGTTCGAAATTAGTCAATTTATGGAGAATAAGATGAAAATAAGTAGCATGAGGAAGAACAATGGATAGGAAGCTTGTAGCCTGGGGATCGGCATCAAAGTCTTAACTCCATTTTCCCATCATCATTCAACCACAAATTATGAATAATAATTTTTGTGCCATGGGATCCAATGTCAATCAAACTGCCATAAGAAGAACGGACTGATTTATTTAAGACTTGAACACAATACGATTCCAGCAACTGTACAATGTCTCTTAAGAGCTACACATGAATTATCAGATAAAAAAATGTCTCTAGCTAGCAACTTCTTTCTTAAATCCCAAGATAGCCCGGTCAGCAGACTGTTTGACAAGTAGCAGCTAACTTTTCCAGAATTGCACTTGTCACTATCATCATGACGAAGTGTTCAAATCAAAAAGCTAATCAACCAGACCAGAACTACTTGACCATCAAAATATCATTCGAAAAAACTGCAGATGCTCAATAGTAAAATAATAGGGATTGCACCAAAAGAAGGAAATGAAAGTTGCTCATCCATAAGCACAGCAAGCATAATCATAATCTTGATCCTCCACAAAAGCCAACAGAATTCGTTGCTTTGTCATTATGTCCATGTATACCAGGCCCCCATCACAAAACTCACAGGATGGATTTATTAGAATATTCAACCCAACAAGTGTGACAATCAAGACTTTGATAAATCAAATTTGTGAAATGATAAAGCAAAATAGTAAGAGAGAAAAAGCAAAATAAAAGATGCAAGAATTGTACTTACAATAGATGAATGAGGATTCGTCAAGAAAAAATAAATAACAATAAGGGATACGAGGAAAAATAATGAGAAGTAACTTGCTTGCCTGACAAGATTTGCTTCATTTGAGTATGGAGACCACTGCAACAACAATTCTTTATCATAGCGACTAGACATCTCTAGAGTCCCAGTGCTTGCATTAAACTCATAGTCAACATGAAAGCATTCAGGTGAGGGACAGTTCAATAGTGTCAAAATCAAGAACTCTTAATGATGCTTAATTCCCCCCACACCAAAACACCACCCAAACAACCAAAACCCCAAGTACCCCAAAAAACAACTGAAACAGCTGAATGACAGAAGTTAGAAGGGACAAAGAGCACCCAGGAAATAAGACTAGGAAGGCGAGTTTAAACAATCACAGCAATAAACAAGCACAGGAGAACCATCACTGATGCTATATCATACAAGGTGAACATAACAGGTGCAAACTCATCATTCTGATAATGCAAATAGAAATTTTCCCTGCTTTATTGAATCTAAATTTCAGTCTAATTATTTACGAGTCATTTACCAAGATTAACCGTAGAACGACAATTACACTTTCAAATTTGGCCATCCAGAATCCTGATCCCAAGTTGACACAGCTCAATGAGGGGACCCCAAAAAATGAAATTTTTATCCTAATTCAAGGAGCTCTAGGATGAGTCACATGTTGCCAAACATAAACAAGCTCATCCCAACCTGTACTGGCAAGCACCCCTTCGACAAGCACGCTCATGTCAACTAATTTTTGCGAATGAAAATATATCGGAGGAAAAAAACATCACGATCTAAAATATACCTCGCTCGTGGGAGGCGACGGACGTCGCTCGTGGGAGGCGGCGTCGGCGTCGGCGTCGGCTAGGTGGCGTCGACGCTTGGGGCGGCGGCTACAGGTGACAGCTAAGACGGAGACGTCGGTGTCGCCGGAGCTAGGGCGGAGGCTAGGGCGGAGGCTAGGGCGAGGAGACGGACCTCCCTCCTGGGAGGCGACTGCTCGTGACAGACCTCGCTCGTCAGATGTCCCCTCGGACCTCCCTCGTGGGAGGCGACGGACTCGTTGGAGGCGTCGTTGGTGTCGGCGTCGGAGTCGGAGGCTAGGGCGTCGCTCGTCGGAGGTGGCGTCGGCGTCCGCATCGGCGCGGCGTGACCGAGACGGAGTGCAGAGAGAATTGCAGATCTGGAAATTTGGATGGGGAGCGCGAAAGAGAGAGAGTGGAGAGAGAGGGCGCACACCAGTTTTTCAAAAATTTTCTCCTGCAGCTGCGAGGGAGTGACAGATTGTGAGCCTTCCTGACACGGTAAGTCCCTCGGACACGTGTTGCGACCTCAGGGTTGGAATGATTCCCACGGCGAAATCATAAGAGGCACCCGATATTTTCTCGCGTCGTCACGGGACTTGGGATTTCTCTTGGGCTATAAACACAGAGGACACAAGTCGACATTCTAAAATACCGGCCTATGAAAAAGATCGCGCGCATTTTTTGGACCGGGCCAAATAGCCCAGCCCATGTATCGCCTCAAGTGCATCAGGCCCATCGTCCAGCCCAGCCCAGATCGGCCCGGGCCGGCCCATTAAATAACGTACTGTACCGTCCCACTCCAGAGAAAAAACTCCAGCGTCCGCCATTGTTATCGCTCTGACGCTCAGTTCCAGCTCACGAAGAAAATCATGCGACGCCTGTGGAGAGAAAATATTAAGTGGTCCCGGCGCTCCACGTAGGCGTGGTCCCCGACCATTCATGAAGCGCCATGTGGATCCACATGGCGCTGTGAAGCCGACGAAATTTATGCCACAAAAAATAATACTCTTCCTTTCTGGTTAGCCCTGCATGGTAGGCAGCGCTAGCCTACCATGCAACATCGCTAACCTACCATCCAGGGCTAACGAGAGAGGGATCACTTTGTGTGGTACGGCTACGTGGAGCGCAGCGCTAGCCTATCATACAGGGCTAACGAGAGATGGATCACTTTGTGTGATACGGCTACGTGGAGCGCAGCGCAGCGCTAGCCTAACGTACAAAGCTAATGAGAAACGGACCACCTTGTGTGTTACGGCTACGCGGAGCGTCGGGATCAACCTAATATTTTCTCGCAGAGCAGAGGAAAGCGGCCTATAAAATCCCCAGTGGCGTTGCGCCACACCGTCGCTCCACACCATTCTCCCTTTCGCTTCGAGACCCCCGCTCTCGCCTGCCACTTTCGCTACCGGAATCGCTCCTCCTCCTCCAAGGGAGACCAACGCTCGCCTCTCCTTCTCCGTATCCGCCTCGTCAATGGCTTCTTCTCCTCCTAAGAAGGTACTGCACCGGCTTCTTCTCCCTCGATTCGACTGTTGTGTGGTACGAGCTTTGACGCGGCGCGCGCTTATCGAGTGCATTTCTCGTCCCCGCGTGTCTCTCTCCTCTAGGTTTTGGTCCCGGTGGCCGACGGAAGCGAGCCGCTCGAGGCGGTGGTGACGATCGACGTGCTGCGGAGGGCCGGGGCCGAGGTCACCGTGGCTTCGGCGGAGGAGCAGCTCCGCGTGGACGCGTGCGTAGGCATGAAAATCGTCGCCGACGCGCTGATCTCTGACTGCGCCGACACGGCCTTCGATCTCATCGCGCTACCTGTACGTGTGCAGTATGCTTCTCCCGCTTCTCTGCGTTCTTTGCTGAGTGTACATGGCAATCGCTTGCCTGTGGGTGCCGTTCGCGTACCAGTGTTAGCGGATTAGTGACCCTGTTTGGTCGTTGACTGAGTGCGAAGCCACTGTGAACTTCTGTTGCTTTAGTTATTTTTAGCGGAATTTGGAGGCTGTACGTATTTAACCAGAGTAGGAATTTATTCGATGGATCATGATAACTAGCTGAAGCTTGCATAGGACTATCAATTGGTTGTCTATCTCAGATTGATTCATCTTACCGTACAGCTACTTGCGCATTCGTTAAGCACTTATGCATGCGCGGTTTGTCTGCTGTGGATATTGTAGCGAGTACCAAAGTAATGATCTCAGTTTGAGTTAATATGTTTGGTTCTCATCCTATTCTTTAGGGAGGAATGCCCGGTGCTTCTTCCCTCAGGGACTGTAAGATTTTGGAAAACCTGGTGAAGAAACAAGCTGCAGACGGCCGGCTGTATGCTGCTATCTGTGCATCGCCTGTGGTGGTGCTAGGATTGTGGGGTTTGCTTAAGGGATTGAAAGTAGGCCCTGACTTTTCATATGTCGTTAATCACGATAATTATGATGATGACAAACAGATTTAGAATGTGAGGATGCTGGTTTTGACAGGCAACTTGTGCTCCAATTTTCATGAAGCAATTATCATCTATGGCTACAGCTGTCGAATCCAGGGTGCAGGTAGATGGCAAAACGGTCACCAGTCGTGGACCTGGTACTACTATGGAGTATGCTGTTACCTTAGTAGAGCAATTGTTTGGAAAAGAGAAGGCGGAAGAAGTTGCTGGACCACTGGTATATATCTCCTCTGTGAACTTTATTTTTGCTAATGTAGTCTTCTCGGAGCCTTTACTATGCTCTCTTAGAGAAGGTAAACGTGCTTTGGATGAGTAACGGCAGCATTCTGATTTTATGCTTAATTTTTCAATATAGAAGTTTAGCAATATTTGCTTCTCTGAGTAGTTCAGTCCATTCTTGTTCTTTCATTGCACTGAAATCATCCCCGTGGCCCTTGATTTATGAGTTAAATTATCCATGCCTTTTTCCTCTCTCTTTCTCGTGCATATAATTTGTCTTTCTTAGTACGCGGTGACAAAGTACAGTAAGAAACAATACGGGTATCTTTTATAGGTACAAAAATGTCTGGTATAGATTGCAGAGAAAATAATCAGGTTACAGCAACTGGGCTATGCAAACAGTGCCAAGAAAGTGTTAAGATGGCTGTGGCTGGCCCAATGACGCATAATGAATCATTTGAGGTAAGGTATGTTTAGAAGGAAGATTTCCTAAGCGCGAAAGTGGGTGGTAGAAACCATCTGAAGCTCATTATCTAGCTTGTCACAGCTGTACTCCTGCTAAAAGGATCTAAACAAGGGAACTAGCTTAGGAGATGTTTTCCTTGTATAAGTAATGGCAAGAAGGTGGTGCAAAAATGCATCATGAATGGTTCAACATCTTTTGGGGCAGGTAATTTTGGTAATCACAAATTTTTGGGAAGTGGTTATGTGGTGAAAATCATTAATAGGATGACAATTTTCCCACCTTAAATTTATGGAAGCAAATTTTGCTGCAAGCACCATGTATTGTGTTGCACCTATTCTGCCATGGTGTGTTACATAAAAACATCAGCAATTGTTATCATTTTGGATTTGTCTTAGATATTTACTCGGCTCTTTTTTTGCTCTCTACAGGTGATGCGCTCCAATCATGGTGATGAATATCATATATTGGAACTGAATCCGATGGACTGGACTTTTAATCAAGGCCCTCAACCTCAGGTAAATTTCTTAGTTAAGTCCATGATCTACAAATGAGTAAGTAATATTTTCTTTGCTTTCTTCTCTCTCTTGGTTTATTCAAGAGAAGCTCAAATCACCTATATTCTTAGATGTGCTGCACTGATGCAACTAGTCGTTTGCTGATGAGTCGGTCTTGTTTCGCTAATTCCGACATGGTCATGTCGGAGCTTGAGTGTTCAAGGAATTCGATCTTGTTTTTCAAACTGAGCCGAGGTTTAGAATTTGTGGAGTAGCTCATCGACTTGGCAAGATGAAAGATGAAGCTTCATCTAGATAAAATCGTATAGCGGATAATGAAATTTAAAACTTCAATTTCTCAGAGTTACCTTATTGAGTCCAAGTTAGCTTGAAAATGAACTTATTGCTGTTCGCTTGACAACAACCTCCAGTTGTCTAGTGTGTTTTTAGGCTGATTCTTATCCAGGTTTATCTGGTTAGCTCAGTCTTCTCAGTTTATGCACTTGTAAAAGAGTAAACCTCTAATCTGAAGATCCTGGGAAGTGCTAGTTCTCTAGTGCGCTGAAGACCGATCAAGGCAATTCAGGTCCATTTCATTGATGCAAATGGTCATCTCAGTTTGTGTGATTGTATGAAGAAGATAAATATGGTGACACTTTTGCTTGTGGATTTTTGACCACTATGAGTTTCGTATAACCACAAGAAGTCGAGCGAGTATAAAGTGGAAATATCATGTCATCTGGTATTGGCAAAACCATGAACTTAGCATAAGGTACATACCTGACTGGACTTCTAAAAGATCTTAGTTCTTTGATATGATTATCTGCCCACAATTCATAGGGGTGTTAACACTGTTTGTTTTATAATGATCTCTGAGTGACGTCACACACACAAACTGTAAAGGTAAATAGTTGGCTTATGTGGGTTTGCATGGGTCTTATCCAATTGTATAAGTACCTGAATATAATAAAGTGTTTGCCAGATTGTTGATCATTTTGTTGCATGTAACATGATTTGCGGTAAAGTTGTTTTGGTTTTATGTCCTTTCAGATTCTGGTGCCTATTGCCAATGGCTCAGAGGAAATGGAAGCTGCTATCATCATTGATGTTCTGCGGCGATCAAAAGCAAATGTTGTAGTAGCCTCTGTTGAGGATAAAGTTGAGATTGAGGCATCTCGCAAAGTGAAACTAGTTGCAGACATGCTCTTTGATGAGGCTTCTAAACTCTCATATGATCTTATTGTGTTGCCTGTGAGTATGGCTACCCATAGCTGTTTTGTGTCCTTTAATTAGTCGATGATTGCTTACAGTATGTTAATATTGCAGGGAGGATTGGGTGGAGCTCAGGCATTTGCTAAGTGTGAAAAATTAGTCAATTTACTGAAAAAGCAGAAGGAATCAAATAGACCATATGGAGCGATATGTGCATCCCCCGCTTTAGTTCTGGAGCCTCATGGTTTGTTGAAGGTTGGTTCTTTGCTGCATTGTTCACCTTTTGTTTTCCATTTTTCCAAATATGAAACCAAAATGACGACTGAACTTATGCACTTCGTTAATACGTTCTTTTATATCTGATTAGTTGTTCAGATTGAAATTTGGACTAAAGAGCCTGTTCACATGAAAGAGAAACATTCCTCTATTTGGACTTGGAAATATTTTACTGTGTTAAAAATTGAAGTATCAGGCCTTTCCAAGTTTTTCAGTTACAGGAAAGTTCAGATTTTGACCTAAATGGGCATGAGTTGGCAGCAAACCAGATGAAATGTCGCGTTTATTTCAAGGTGGCTTCCAAGCGAAATCCAGTTTGGTTGGTTAATCTGCGACATGACCTTGGAAATGCCTGTTGGTGTGTTTGGTCGTGAATTCATTTTGCACTTCTTCTAATACTTATGAACCATTTGGTTTGGGGAATCAAAACTGTCTAATATAAATAGGTAAGCGATATCTTTCCTTTGGGGGAAGTGATTATTCGTTGATTTCTTGCTCGGCATCTTTCCAGGGAAAGAAGGCTACAGCTTTCCCCGCGATGTGCAATAAGTTGTCGGATGCGAGCGAAGCTGAAAACAGAGTGGTGGTGGATGGCAACCTCATAACAAGCAGAGGGCCTGGAACATCCATGGAATTCGCGTTGGCGATAGTGGAAAAGTTCTTTGGGCGCAAGAATGCGTTAGAGCTCGCGAAGGCCTTTATGTTTACTCATCCCTAGAGCCCTTCTTGACTGCTTTCGTCATGTCAACGTGACTGCTTTCGCCAGCCACGTTTGTATGTACGAATAAGGCGTGAAGTGAGTCTGAGTTACTTGCTGCGCGTAACCCTTTCGTTTTGATGTGTGTAATTGCCTCCGGGATGTTGCTTGTGCATCTTGTGGTTTTGGAGAGTATTAACTTGGGGTGCTTCTTGTTTTGCGTAAATTGGACGTCCCTTTCCGCTTCAGCCGTGATACCTACGCTCCGACTCGGTCGCACCCACAATACGTGGAGGTAGTTCTCGACCCTAAGCAACTCAACCGATGTTGTTGCATTGACGCCATGTAGGGAAGCGTCGCACCCGTTCTGTGCTTCTGGTGCCAGCAATAAAGTTCTGTCTCTTTGCAAGTGGAGGATAGCGTTGCCATTCAATATTCAGAATCATGAGCAATTTAATAGCCGGCGGAATTGCCTGGTCCCGCGGGGTTTGAAATGTCAACAAATAAGGGTTTTGGAAGACGTCATTCTCACGGGATGATGATGACGATTGGGGGTGGGAATGTGAGAGCTCGTGCTCCGAAAAGAATGATCGTTCTGCCTTTGCGTGCGCGACATGTCTACACCGCAGCCGATTCCCTCCGCCTAACCCCCTTTTCTCGATAAATTGAAATTAGCAACTCTTCATCATGATTATGGCAGTATGAAAACCCCAACATGTCCCCGCATTTTCGATTAATTCGATCTGTCCGTCGTCTGAATACGAGAAGGAAAATATGTTCCGAGTCTGGCGGCTTTCCATGCGGTAAACAATGTTTTAAATGAGAAAGAGTAGGTGACGGTTGATGACACGGTAATTACCGACGGGAAAATACCTCTGTCTTACTTTTGTGTTTTTATTTATTTATTTTATTTTGTCCGTTGAGATATGTTGGCAAGAGCAACGTGTGATCTCGGCTCCGTTCGTTTGGCGGAAAATATTGTGTTTTTGGAAAATGCTTTCCCGGAAGTCATTTTCCTGGAAAATGTTTTTCCGGAACATAATTTTCCGGTGTTCGGCAACAAATATGAAAAAGTTTCGGAAAATATTTTTCGGCGGCGGCCGGCGACCGGCGGCGGCGGCGGCGGCGGCGGCGGCCGGCGACCGCGCCGGCGGCCGGCGGCGGCGGCGGCGGCGGCGGCGGCGACCGGCGGCGGCGGCGGCCGGCGACCGGCGGCGGCGGCGGCGGCCGGCGACCGGCGACCGGCGACCGGCGACCGGCGACCGGCGGCGGCGGCCGGCGACCGGCGGCGGCGGCGGCCGGGGCCGGCGGCCGGCGGCGGCGGCCGGGGGCCGGCGGCCGGCGACCGGCGGCGGCGGCCGGGGCCGGCGGCCGGCGACCGGCGGCCGGCGGCCGGCGGCGGCGGGCGGCGGCCGGCGGCGGGCGGCGGCCGGCGGCGGGCGGCGGCGGGCGGCGGCCGGCGGCGGGCGGCGGCGGGCGGCGGGCGGCGGCCGGCGGCGGGCGGCGGCGGGCGGCGGCCGGCGGCGGGCGGCGGGCGGCGGCCGGCGGCGGCCGGCGGCGGGCGGCGGCCGGCGGCCGGCGGCGGCGGGCGGCGGGCGGCGGCGGGCGGCGGCCGGCGGGCGGCGGCGGGCGGGCGGCGGCGGCGGCCGGCGGGCGGCGGCCGGCGGGCGGCGGGCGGCGGCCGGCGGGCGGCGGGCGGCGGCCGGCGGGCGGCGGCCGGCGGCGGGCGGCGGGCGGCGGGCGGCGGGCGGCGGGCGGCGGCCGGCGGGCGGCGGGCGGCGGCCGGCGGGCGGCGGCCGGCGGGCGGCGGCCGGCGGGCGGGCGGCGGCCGGCGGCCGGCGGGCGGCGGCCGGCGGGCGGCGGGCGGCGGCCGGCGGCCGGCGGCCGGCGGCCGGCGGCCGGCGGGCGGCGGGCGGCGGCGGCGGGAGGGGGGAAGAAGTTTGGCGGAAAATGATTTCCGCTTTTCAGAAGCGGAAATCATTTTCCGCCAATTTAGTCATGTTTTCCCTCATTGAGGGGAAAATGTTTTCCGGGGGAAAATGTTTTCCGCCAAACGAACACCGGAAAACCCGGAAAATGTTTTCCAGGAAAACATTTTCCGCCAAACGAACACAGCCCTCATGACTAGTTGTTTTCCTACAAAAGTGAAAAGGGAAACAGGAACTCCACGTCAAAAAAAAAAAAACAGAGAATAATTGCAAGAGGCGATTATACAAAAATTACACAATAAATTGAAGATGAACGCAGAAAAAGAAGAAGATGAAAAGTGTGCGTTCTTGTTGTCTATATGGAATAATTGCAAAAAAAATCCTAAACTTATTGCAATTGTGATAATTCACTCCTAAACTTTTTATATTTGTGTCAATTCAGTCCATCCGGCCAATTTTGGCCCTCTGGCGTTGACATGGATGCCGACCTTCTGACCAATGTTGAAGTGTCAATTTTTATTTTTATTTTTTTCAAATTATTTTATTTTAATTTTCCTTTTCTTTCCCTTTCTTTTTTTTTCCTCCCTTCATCTTCAACCTCCGGCGAGGGCTGGCGAGGTCGGCCCCACTCGCCCCTAGCGAGGGTGAGGTCAAACTCGCAGGCAATTGGCGAGTCGGCGATTTCAAGCCTCGCGAGATCTGGCGGTAGCGCTTAGCCATTGGCGTCGACCGCCAAATCTGGCGTGGTGAGGACAAGCCTCGCCATGGCTAGGCGAGGCTCAAACTCGCCGTCGCTCGCGAGGCCCGAACTCGCCGTCAACTAGCAAGGTCAAAGCCTCGCAAGGGGTGGGCAAGGCTTGCCCTTGCCAAGGGCTAAGGGGTCGACCTCGCCGGCCCTTGGGGAGGAAAAAAAAAGAGAAAGGGAAAGAAAAGAAAACAGAAAAGGAAAAAGAAACGAAAAGAAAAGAATAAAAAATCAAAAAATATTTAAAAATATTCAAAAATTGTCACATCAGCATTGACCAAACGGCCAGTGTCCACGTCAGTGTCAGCCGATCAAAACTAACCAGATAGATTGAATTGACACAAATTCAAAAGGTTTAGGACTAAATTGGCACAAAAAAGATTTAGGATTGAATTAGCATAATTACAATAGATTTGAATTGTTTTGGTAATTATTCCTCGTCTAGATATATAAAATATTAATCATGTAATTGGATCGTGAGTGGGAAAGCATATCCGTCCACCTCAAGATGGATTTAGATTTAGAGGCCTAATTCCAAAAAAAAAAAGTATCAACTTTAAGTCGAGAGACAATTCTGACTCGAACTTTTTTTTATCCCGTAAAAAAACATCAACTTTAGGTCGAGCGACAATTCTGGCCCAAACGTTTTTTTGTCCCGTAAAAAAGCATCAACTTTTGGTCGAGCGACAATTCTTGCCCCAATTTTTTTGTCTCATAAAAAATAACCAACTTTCACCTTGATCCCAAATCTGGCCCCGTTGACTTTCTGTCTAAAGTCATCGTTGTTTAAGAAAAAAGGTTATGGTGGTGAGCTTGGCAAATCTCGTCCATGGTGTCTGTCAATAGGCGGTGGTCAGCTTCGGATTACGTCCGGCCAAAGAGATTCAATCTAGAACTATTTTTGACTTGCGGGTGAAGTGAATGAGGCAAACTGTTTCACCATTATTCTTCAAATTGTGACTCAGAGAATAAGACAATGAATATTGCTTTAAATCCAATCAGCAAGTCACGTGGATTTATTGCTAAGGTAGAATAGTCAAGTTAGATAATTAATGGTTCTAAGTCAATAGAGGCCAGATTTGAGATTTAAGTGAAAGTTGATGTTTTTTTATGAGACAAAAAAAAGTTGGGGCCAGAATTGTCACTTGACCTAAAGTTAGTGCTTTTTTATGGGGCAAAAAAAAGTTCGGACCAAAATTGTTCCTCGACCTAAAGTTAGTGATCTTTTACAGGACAAAAAAAAGTTCGGGCCAGAATTATCCCTCGACCTAAAGTTGGAATTAACCCTAGATTTAGATGACACAATTGCCGCCACCGCGCCCACTCCCAATTGATGCCCGATTCACGCACGTCACACGTCCGGTTGACTTTGCCATTGTGCGTGTGTCGATTACTGTGCCAACGGTTTCCCGTGCCACCTCCAAACATCCACTTTTGGCTGTGATGTAGTTCGAAATATTGCGGGACAACGGTGGCTCGGCTTTCTCGTTGAGAGTTCTTTCACGAGGTAAAAACCACAATCTCATGCTTTACAAACACGCAGAAAAAAAGAAAAAAGAAAAAGAATGTTCAAAGAAGTACGCTTGGTTTCTCAATTTCATTCAATTCAAGGGTTCCGTTCATTTTATGAAAAATAAATGATTCGAAAAATATTTTACTGTGAGCAATACAGGCAATCATCCAAATTATGCATTTATCGCGAAATGAACGGACGTGATTCGCTCCAAGTATTGATGTTTTTCGCCTAGCCATGGCCAAGCATTTTGATCCACAATTAGGGTTCGTTTGTTTAAATGAAAATTATTAATGGGAAATTATTTTCTGGCTTTCCCGTGTTTAGATAACATAAAACTAATCGATTTTCGAAATTCTTTTTTCATAAATTGAAAAAGATTAGATTGGGAAAAAACGACTTCCCCTTATGATAGGAATGAAATTACTTTATCTAAACCACCAAATAAACAAAAAAAAGATAGATCTTTTACTTCAAGAACAGTTTTCATGGAAAGTATTTTTTTTTATCATGCAATTTGAAGTGAAATAAATACACTCCTTAAATTAACTTGATTCTTTTGACCAAAAAAAAAACAATTAGCTTGATTCGGCCGAGAGATTAGTCAACCGCGAATGGCATTGACGAAGTTTCTTTTCTTTTTCTCTCTTTTTTGTTGTTTTTCGCTCAAAATGTATAGTACGATCGTTCAGGCAAAAGGAAAGTCAATGAAGAGTTGCGGATTGCGGGCCGAAAAGGGCAAAAGACCAAGTCAGAGGTCAAGTTCAAAACTGCGTGGGCCCCACTGGCCGTGGTAGTGTCAAGAAGGTTGACTGTTCAAACCGGGGAAATCCATCTTCTCCGACGATAGGCGCCTGTTGACTAGTTGCATTGGCTGTACGGTCTTCTCGTTCTCGTTCTCCTTCTCCTTCTCCTTCTCCTTCTCCTTCGTCGTCGGCCCCCTCCTCTCCTTCCCCTCTTCCCAGAAAGCCGTGCCCCGACTGACCCTTGCCACGCCGAGAAGAGCCTTTTTAACTGGGAACAGGATCTCGTCATTTCCCTCTCCATCCCGCTCTCTCTCCCTCCCTCCCTCCCGCTCTGAAACGAGCTCCGTTCTTGCTTCCTACGCTGACCCAGGTGAGTTTTCCTCGCCGCGCATCGCTTGTCTGTCTGGTTTTTTACGCAGTTCGCGAGCGTGAAGAGGGAAGTCCGTGTTTGCTCGGTGGGGTTGGGTCAGGTTCGGTTTACCCTGGTCCGTTTTGACGGAGCGTGTCGAACGCCTTCCAATTGGGCGAGACGGTGTTGTTCTGTCGGAAGAGCAGTTCGATTTGGGGTTCTCTCGTGCGTTCGTTCGGGGGGGGAAGATCCGTTGTTTGTGTTGTGGCTCCGTGTCAAGTGATTCGATTGATTCATCCGGAGTTGGGACAAGTGATGATTAGACAATGAAAAACTGGGATGGGTTCTCAGCTGCCAGCTCTGGGATTTGTTTCGCTCTCGCAGTGTTTTGTGCGTGGGCTAGGAAATTATGGAGCCGAGAACACTTTCAGGATCCAGTTTGAAGCATTTTAATGATAAGGGCTTAAAGTTATGGAGTAATTGAAACAAGAATGAGATCAAAATCATTTGTTCGGATGACCCTGAGCTGCGCGAGGTTTTGCTGGATTACATACGAGGAACTTTGTTTTCGTTTGCTTCTTTTCGGGGCCGAAATACATGGATCTTTCTTGGTCGTCTAGTCTTTTCCATGTTTTGTTTGTATTTGAACTTGAAGAGGTAATGTCTAAGTTCTGCAAAAGCCGCTGGAAGGTCCTGAATGTTCTATTATTGTGAGTGCAATTCAATGTTGAAGTGCCAGTTTGCTGCTGAGACGCCTTGCTTTCTTCCCTTTTGCGAAAAGAGGACACTGATAAACATATAGGTGCAAAGCATTTGCCATTTTGAGTTAAAAACGGTGGTTGTGTATTTAGGGTCCTCACCTAAGGTACAATTTACTATTCAATATCCACGAATGTCCATATACTCGACAAAGAATTAGTAGGGCACCGATTTTCTCCTAGAAAAACAATGGGTTGCAATTATTCTCGCAAAATTAGCTTTCTTGCCTTTAGTTCTCTATCTATTCTAGTTGGGAAAGTGAAGGAAGCAAACGAATCGTGTAAGTAAAACCTGTATGTAGATAAAGTCCAGTGGTGATTATTATTATAATGGTGGGCATTTCTTCATTATTCTTCAGGTATAAACATGCTTATTTCTCTCTGGGGATTGATTTTTCTTCTCATCTCTATCGTAGTGGCCAATTTCATCTTGCTGTTGAGGATAGACCTGGGGCTAAGTTCGGTGCAACTAAAGATATCTGGTTATGAAGTGCTTTTCTTTATTTTTCAAGGGGA
Source organism: Syzygium jambos (assembly GCA_031216235.1). NCBI lineage: Eukaryota > Viridiplantae > Streptophyta > Magnoliopsida > Myrtales > Myrtaceae > Syzygium > Syzygium jambos. Next base: position 603,087 of record CM062225.1, on the reverse strand, counting down.
GGACTGCTTCCCCAGCTAGAATACCAGCTCGAAATACTGTAGAACTCGATGAAGGTAATGACTCCATGCGTTACTCTCTGTTTGCAGCATTGTAGTTGACAATCGGTACATCAGTACCTCAAAGCTCCTCTCTCTTGATTGAGTTGGTGTGGAACCCTTTAATATTTTAGACAATGCCAGTGAAAAATAATGCGATGTTATCATTGGGTGCTCTGTCCTTTGGATACTGAGATTCGTTTCTCCTAGTGAACATCTATTCGACAATTTTTTCTATGTGGTATTAACAACTCTGCTTGTTCTGAATTTGCTGGATTGTCGGCGTAATAGAATGACGGATTCAGCATTTCAGCTTTTTTGGTTACCGGGTTTGCATGTCTGACCTCTCCTATTCGAATTCCTTTTTATTTGAACGTCCAGATGTTTCATCCATCCAAAACATTAGAATGTACACATACAAAGAGTTGCGTGTGGCAACTGAAGGCTTTAGTCCAGATAATAAAGTTGGAGAGGGGGGTTTTGGACCTGTTTACAAGGTGATTACTCATTTGGATTCGATCTTTTGGTGGAGTATTTGTCTGTTACTCATTCCCGACATTGAGAGCTGAGATGCTGATTCCTTGCTGTAATTTTGTTTAAACACGCAGGGAACTCTTAAAGACGGTACCTTAGTTGCTATAAAGGTATTGTCGTCTGAGTCACGACAAGGAGTGCGGGAGTTCTTGAATGAGATAAAAGCAATTGCAGACATAGAGCACGACAATTTGGTCAAGTTATATGGCTGTTGTGTGGAGGGGAAGCACAGAATTTTGGTATATGGATATCTTGAGAATAACAGCCTTGCGCAAACACTTTTAGGTGAGTTGACTTCCATTTATTAAAAATGTTACCCTGAGTCTACCAGTGAATGACCAGTCATTCTAAACATTTAGGCGGAGGCCACAGTAGCATCCAATTCAATTGGCACGCAAGGCGTGAAATTTGCATTGGCATTGCGAAAGGGCTCGCATACCTTCATGAGGAGGTTCAACCGCATATTGTCCACAGAGATATTAAAGCAAGTAACGTCCTCCTTGATAGATACCTCAATCCCAAGATTTCAGATTTTGGTCTTGCCAAGCTTTTCCCTCCAAACATGACTCATGTCAGTACCCGTGTCGCAGGAACAGCGTAAGTCCATGTTCTTCACCTATTCTTGTTAGTAATGTAGATCTTATCCTGCAAACTGATAATGAACTCTAATAGTTTGACTGGCATAGAACACATATTGCATGTGATGATGTAAAACCATACTTCATTTGCTTCTGTTTTCCTATAGGAAGGGATATAAAACTTGCTTGCAGCTTGTTCTTATGTTTTTAGAGGCTCGAAGTACCAATTAGGTCCCAGCTCATGGTCAAAACCAGATGCGTATAAAAGTTACAACTTGGGTTTGTTTCACGTAATGTTAAGTTTCATTAGTTATATGCCAGTGGAATTCTTTCCTGTGTAAAAGCAAAGCATAATCCAAGTGCTACAATCTATAGACTTTTATCTTTCTACTTTTCCTGCTCGGTTACCAATAATCTATAAGTGCGAGATGAGTTTTCTGATTAATAGAGGGGAGCTAGTTCTCTGCCTTTGAAAATCCTGCCTTTACCTTTACCCCGTAAGGTGGGGGATCGATCTTCACCATGTTTTTCTCCTCCTTTAATTGGGATCCTCTGCGGCTATAAGCTTCGTCTTGGACTAGCGCAGAACACTTGTTATTGCATCCTTTTCTGCGTGCAGAAGCACTGTCCCCATTCTGCTACAATAACTTGATAGAACAGTATTATGCTGTCGCTGTACATGCCCTCATGAGTCAGGCTCAACATTGTTCTAGGCATCTCACTGAGCTGTAAGACTTGTAGAAACAGCTTGTAATTGAAATTAATCCAGGCAAACCAATGTTTTCCGAAACTGTACTGGTTACAGAACTACATATGCATTCAATTCTGACCATTTTTTGCCCAGTCAGTATTTTCGTGTCCAACTGGACCAGACAAGCAATGGTCACGTGGTTGAACCCGTTGGTCAAGACCAGTTGCTGGAATATTTCTATGCTTTGTCAATTTTCATGATATTCATGTTTTCTGAAACTGTATTTGCCCTTGTCCTTTTCTGTAAATATCTATAATGGGAAGCTTATGAGTGTTCTCACATTGTTTATGCAGAGGTTATCTGGCACCCGAGTATGCCATACGAGGTCACTTGAACAGAAAAGCAGATGTCTATAGTTTTGGTGTTTTAGTCATGGAAATTGTTAGTGGGAGATGCAACACAAACAGAAAGTTACCAGCCGAAGAGCGTTATCTTCTTGAAAAAGTATGTGGTTTTTTAATCTTCCTTTCAGTATTATGGTTCAAAAAATAAGCTTCTTTGCTTGCCACGGTAGAGCATACGCTTATTACAAGTCCATCCTGTGTTGAGCTGCAAAGTCACTGCACCCTTTGCTTGCCACAGTAGAGCATACGCTTATTACAAGTCCATCTCGTGTTGCTTTGCAAAGTCACTGCACCCTTATCAAATTTAAATTCCTCCCAAGGGAGCCTTAGATCTGAAGTAGCCATTGCGGTGAAGTTAGCATAGCAGCTCAGATTCTCTGTTGACCTCTTTTTTTGGCAATGTGTGTGCTCATGTGTGTGGTTTCCTGGTTGGGTATGGATGCATCTGCATTATGCTGGCCAGAAGAGGGAGAATGATTAGGTCATCTTATTCAAGTTCAACTCTCTTATGGATGCCTTTTCTGGATTGGCGAGTCCTGCAAATTGCTCATCTATCAATGTTAGGCTAGAAATAGATAACCACTAGCTGTTTGTGCCTCTACTGAAACAGATGTGCCCGTGTCAACTGTGTAGCTCCAAAATAGGAGGTAGATTATGAAATTGGAGTTTGCTGCATGATTAATTTGTAAGTGTTGCTTCATTGTTGTTCTTTCTTTTCACGTGATATTCAACAAAATGGGTGCTACAAATTTTGGCTGTTATTTCCAGATTGCTTCTTCGAATCCAAATTGAGATATTATTCCTCGACAGTTAACAAAATTAGATGCCAGGCCTAGGGGTGGAT